>CM062624.1:9717200-10464700 GCA_025617555.3 Puccinia polysora | reverse complement strand
AAGCTGGTGATGGAATCAGCCCAACACAAGTTCAACTGACTTGCCATTAAACTCTCATTCAAAAAACTCAATATAATGATGTTAACTCAAAAAACTAAACATAATGATGTTCAAAATGTGGAAAGCCTTTATATTAATAGAACTTCTTAGCTGCATTAGAATTACAATTTATATAAAACCCAATGATGAAATGAAGTCAAAGTCTATTAGAATTCAGAAAACATTTGCAGTTGATCTTTGAGGTGATCAACCCAACCAGAGGCTTTTTTAGAAATCAAGGAATGTGGTTTTGCTACAATGGGCAGGATTGGAATCATTTCTCCCTCAAGTACTAATAGAACCCAGTGGTTATTTTTTACAAAGGAAATGAAAATTGGATCTGATTGATCAGTATCACCATTTTTCATTGGAGTATAAGTATCACATGACTCCAATGAAATGAAACATATAGGTTTGGAATATGTGTCTTCTATTATTTGAAGCATGTCTAATTTAGACAGCCATTTTGAGGAGGGAATATTTTCATTGATGTCTTTAACATCAAGTCTTTGTTTAATGTTTTCAACCTCCTTTGCACCACCAAGCATCTTGATGTAGCATGCTTTATGTTTCTCTAATGTTTCAATCATTTCCTTCCTAACTTTAAACCAACCATGTTTTTCATAACTAAGAGATTTAGAAATGACTCTAAATCCTCAATTCCCATCTCCAATTGGATCCCAAACCTCACTCAAGAACTTACAGAATTTCTTTTGTATTTTATTGAGGTATTTCACGTTTGGTTCCTATCATTAAAACTAACTAAGTATTCATTTATTTAATTGGATCAATGAAATGAATACTTACCAAAGATGAGCTTCTGGTTGAGCTTTGTTTCATTTTCTCTTCCTCTGAAGAGGATTTTGATTCCAAATTAAGTGATCCTGATTCACTTTCAGTCTCTTCCTATGAAGTATGAAATTCAGATTCAGATTTTCCTACTTTGACTAAAAATTCATCAATAGTTAGTAACTCAGTTCATTAAACAAAAAAAATGAACATATCCCAAAAGAAAAGACTTACAATCTTTTGTCTTTTGTTGTTTGGAGCCCTTCTAGTTATTTTTCCCCCTTTAGTTGTTTTTCAACAAGCTCAAACTGAGATGATTCTATCTGCATATCTGTCAATTTTGGCTGGCCCCTAATTGATTGTAAGACTTTAGGTTCAAGTCTTGGCTTTGACCAATATTTTGTAATCTTCTGAATGATATACCTCAATAGTACTCTTTGCTCATTATCTGGAGATTCCAAGATTTTTGCATTGACTTTTTCACCTAACTGAGGAATTCTTAGCATTTCATCAACATTGCACTGGAAAGGTCAAAAGGATCAACCATTAGTGAATTAAGATTCATTAATCAAAAAGCATGAATTACATAGTGATTTGAACAATCCAACTTAAGCCAACTTACAGAACAAGAACTGCAAGGGTCATAGTCCAAACTCCACTGAGGATGAACAGCTTTGGGTACCATGGATCCTCTGTATGCTAGACGGTCACCTATTTGGTGGGAACAGGGCAAACCCATATTCTTGAAGTATGACTTGGTGCAGACTTTGCCATAATGATCACGTTCAAACTTCTCAAATTGTTCCCTAACAAGATGGATTGCCTCTAAAGATAATTTGTAACCCAATGGTAACAGTTCAGGGGGAAGAACTGTCCCTAACTTAATTTGAGAGTTATAAAGTGACACATGAACCAATTTAATTTGATTCAAAACTGTTCCTTCAAGGCTTTTCCAAAAATCCAACAGGTTTCCCAAAGAGTTTGCAAAGAATTGTTTGAGATTCACATGGGCCCCTTCAGCACAAGATGTTGTTTTGTTTCCAAAATCTGGGTTTATACAAGTCCAAGCTGTTACAAATGTCTCTTTGATAGGGAAAATTTTATTTTCCATATAATTGAGTAAATCCTCATAGTCTTTCAAGAAACACTATACAAGTCAAAAGGTCAGAACCCAAAACTAGGAAGAAGAAGAAGCAGTTATTTGGACCTGCTCTGAGTTCCCCATCATTGAACTCTGCCTCCTCCTTGATCTTTGAGGCCCCGTACTTTTCCCACAGATTAATAAAGCTTTTCAATCCTTCAAAATTATTAACAAAGCGCACTTTAAAGTTTGCATTTATGTTTTTAGACAAGTTCAAAGTGCAACATTGTCTTCATGACTCTGGGAAACTAGTTTCAATTGCACAAATCAGAGCTTTTTCACGGTCCATCACAAAAACTTTTGGAAGTCTCTCAGGATCATGAGCAAACTCCTTTGAGGCATTTACAGACCAACTGTAGAACTCAAACATTTTTTTTCATAAAAAAAGAGCTTTTGTGAAAGTTTTACGATTGGCTGTCATTCCTACAACATGCAATAGTGGGTTTTTGTACTTATTTGTTTTATAAGTACAATCCAACATAGAAATATGATGGAATTGTTTTAAAAGCTTTACTGCTTCTGGATGTTCTAAGTACGGGGCCTCCAAGTGACCATCTACACTAAAATTTGACCAGTGAATCCACCTTGTTTCTTCAAGCTGTTCATATAGTACCTCCATAACACTTTTTTGCTTTAGTTCTGGAGTGCAATCTTCCGCTTAGTGTTATAGATTGTTTGGTCGTTGACATAATCCTGCCCATCAATCTTGCTCAATTTTCTCTTCAGTTGTAACCTATTGAGCCCATCATTGATGCATTCTACTAGATTGTCTAAGGCCACCCCCAAGATTCTCCTCAGTTGAGGATGCACAGAGGGATGTTCAGATGGTTGATGGTTATGTTGAGTTTCTTTGTAGGAAAGGGGCCACAAGGGGTCTGCCTTTGTGCAACTTGCATGGATTAAAAGCTTTCACCCAACCTTCCTTGTGTGAGTTTTTCTAGACCTTTTGGTAAGAAGATTTCCTGAATAGGAACCATTTCTATCACAGGCTAAATACACATATTGGTCACACTTTTAGTTGAAAACTGTTAAAGGGTAACCATGCTTCATTGCCAATTTTTGACAATAGTTTTGTGCCTCTTCCCTAGTAGGAAAAGCTCTCAAGGGAGGTGGGTCAAGTGGATCTGCCATAGTTACATATTTATATTGATGGCATGCACACCATCAGTTTCAATCAAATTAAATATGTCAAAGAACAGTCACATAAAGTGTTACTCACCACCAGCGGTCATGTCCATTTTTGAATCATTTTGTTCCTCAATTGTCACCCTTCATGAGGATGCAATTGGGGCTTCCAATGTTTCATTAACCAAATCCTTTTTTCTTTTTCCAAAGCTTTGTTGATGGTACTATCAATGTAGACCTTCCACGCAGCCATGTCAGAAGAAGGAGGGCTTGCCACTGTTACCATACAAAAAAATTCAATGGTATACTTCAGTATTAAATCCAACTTTCAATTGATCAAACAAGGTTTTCTCACTTTTGAGTTGAGGAAGAATTTTTTGCAGATTTTTACATGATTTATGATTTGAGTTTTCACTTTAATTTCACTTGGGTCTCACTTTACTGTCTCGTTTTGATTTCTAGGTGTGGAACAACAGTCCCACAAAGTATGGGTTAATCCCAAATTTGGGTTGAAAGAACCCAAGTGCGGTCCAGGGGGTGCCCAAAATTCTGGCACATTTTCTGGGGGGTTGTGCACCCTCAAACATGGCTCCTACATTACCCCCGGGGGTTGCGCGTGTTTGAAACAGCCCTTGGTAGTTGTCTTGGGGCCACCATGGCTCATTTCAGCCGTGTAGGGCCCTACACAACTACCACATGGCTGGAGCCAAGAATTTAAAATCACCCTTTTTTTATTTTTTTATTTTTTTTTATTTTTTTTAATTTTTTTAATTTTTTTTTTATTTGGTTTATTTTTTTTTATTTTTTTATTTTTTTTATTTTTTTTATTGTTTTTTTATTGTTTTTTTATTGTTTTTTTATTTTTTTATTTTATTTTATTCATTTTATTTATTTTATTTTTTTATTTTTTTATTTAATTTAATTTTATTTTCTCTATTTTCCGCATCCCCTGGGGGTTTGCAAACCACCTTTGCAATCAGGGAATCACAACCTAAAATAGGTTGAGGTTGGGGTTTTGTGGCCCCTGAATTTTTCCCAAGTTGTGTTTGGGTGTCCCGCGTTTTTTCCAGGCCCATTTGGGGAAAAATAGCCCCAAACAGACCATTTGATGGGGGATTTGGGGTACCTAGGCAACCCTGGAACACATTTGAGTTCTGTAAACCGAAATCTGGGGATCTGGCATACAATGTGGGAAAATTATTTTCCCACAAAATAAACTTGAGAATCAAAAATTCTGCCTATTGGCAGAAAAACTCTTGACTCAAACTGTTAGCGATTTAACATCCATAGCCATAATGGTTGGGGCTAAACCTGTAAAAAATTAAGCTTGAAACCAATAATTAAATCAGTTATTGACTTAATAAAAAATTAATACTGTTACAGGAAAACACAACTCAAACAATACTGAAGTATTTTGAATAAAAGGGCACACTTTTCTCTCTATAAAGACATAAGGAACCTGGCTCTAATTGAATAAATCCAAAAGCAGCTTTGCTTACAAAGTAAACTCACACCCTTCAAGGTAAAAATAAATTTTACAACTCCAAAGGACTCAACCCACAAAATTGGAGTTGAGAAATCAATTATTAATTGATTTTAATACTAAATTTGAAGCCCCAGTCAATCTTCTTTTTGAGGTTAAGTTGAATGGGCTTGTTAACTCAGGCCATATTCTTGGATCAATAATACATTATAGATAACTGAGGAAGGGGATATAGGGTGAAGACCCTCCTCTTTCAAGTTAAAAGGAGCCTGAGGGGACTCAAGGAATCCTCAGGGGAGTGCTATGCTTCCCCTGTTTTTGTCTTCAAGGGCTAAGAACCCCATTAAATCATACCCAATGAGGAATAGGTTACTATTACTCATTGGGGGTGAATTTCAAGGTAAAAGGTTCAAATTACATACCCTAAAGGTTATTTAAATGATCCTAGGAACTAATTTCAGTCTAAAGGACGGTTCAGAAGTCCTAGAACACCCCATGAACATTAAATCCCTATAAATTGATAGCCTAGGAATGTACCTATTCCTTAATTCCTAGTAGCTTGGCAGATATTACACACATGAGGTATGTATATTCTTGGCAATGATATTACATGGTTTATAATTTACAGCTGAGATCAGGGCCCTCTGAGTAGAATCTCTCAAGACTCAGTGAATTATATTGAGATATAATTAAATCCAAAAGAAGGATAAGATTAAAATTATGCAATTTTTTTAAACAGAGTAGAGAGCATGGCTTGAAGTAATTACTATAAGCTGTCCCAAAAAGAATTGAACATATTGGAAGTTCTATATCAATAGTTGGGACGCATATGAGTCCCCATAACTTAATGAAAGGTTATATTTGATCTATATCTTGATAATAGGTACTATCAAGGCTTTAATTCCATAATCAATACTCATAAAAACATACTTATAAAATATTATAAAATATCATCAAAATTTATTATACAATTCTAAAAAATTTGATCCTTATTAATTTCTGGGCTCTGTGGTTGGTTTAAACATTGAACTTGTTGTTAGATAATGAAAAATAAGGCTAGTACTTAACCCCTATACCAAAAAGACATATGGATTGTACAGTCATTAGGACAAGTCTTATTCTCTTGTGGCTGACACAAACCAAGTACAAACACAACACGTGCCCATTGAATAAATTAATTTTTCTCAACCCAAAAGTGAGCAAACCCTTTGATTTTCTGGATTAAAAATTGAATTGAATACTAAATTACCATTAAATTTTGTTGTTTGATGGGAACAGTTGCAAGCCCCCCAAATTACACGTGGCTGCATTAAAGGAATTAATTTAAAGTTTATTTAAAAAATCTGTTGTGGAATGTAGGGATTTGGGCAGGTAGTTGGAAAAGAAAAAATTGGAAGCCCCAATTTCATCCTCATCTAGGGTTAGAATTGAGGAAAAAGATGTTTCTTCACAACTTGAATTGACTAAAGGTGGTGGTTCACATTTCATATGTCATTTGACTAGGAACGATTTGGCTTGATCAATACAAAAATTACAATGTAGGGAATAACTATGTAACTGAGAGGGGCCAGAATCAGTTGAACCTCCTCTTATGAGAGACTTTTATAGTAGGAAAGAAGTCAAGATTTATTGTCAGAAATGGGAAGCCATGCATGGCTATGAATTGACAACTTTTAAGTCAAGGGAAGACAAATCCATGGATCTAGCATGTGACAGATTTGGGGTATATGAAAGGCCATGCCTCACCAAACGTCAAAGGAAAACTCACACCAGGAAGTTTGGGTTTCAATTCATTATCTGTTATATTCAGAAAGTAGCAGATCCCACGTTGCATATCTCAATTGGAAATGGCCTACATCATTATCAAACATCTGAAAGCCCTTGAGTGCATCCTCAACTGAGAAGAATCTCTGGGAAAGCCTTACATATACTTAAGAAATGCATGAAAGATGGGTTCAATACGGTTTCAATTAAAAATAAATTAATCAAGATTGATGGTGCCAAATACATTGAAAATAGAAAAATCTATAAGACTAAGCAGATGGTAAAGAAAGAAGACCTGGATGGGAAAGTTGTTATGGAGGTTCTATTGGAAATGCTCCAGGAATCCCAGCGGGATTCCATGTCCAAATTTGGTGGAGAGGGTCACTTAGAGGCCCTTTTCTTGGCTCATCCTGAGTCTATAAAACTTTGTGAAAAATTCCATCATACTGATTTTTTGGATTGTACTTACAATAAAATTAGGTACAACATCCCACTATTGCATGATGTAGGAATGAATGCCAAAAAAAAAATGTTACAAAGGCTTTTGTTTTTATAAAAAAAAAATTGATTTCTACAGTTGGGTGTTGAATGCATTGAACAAGTTGGGTCATGATCCCAAGAGGCTTCCCAAAGTATTTGTGATTAAATGTGAAAAAGCTCTTATTTTTTCTATTAAACACAGTTTCCCTGCATCATTTAGAAAGTTTTTCTCCTTGCACTTGTCTAAAAAAATTCAAGAAAACTGTAAAGTGTGCTTCAGTGATGAAAATGAAGGATGAAAAAGTTTTATTATTCTGTGGGAAAATTGTGGGGCCTCTAAAACCAAGGGGGAGGCAGAAGTAAATGATGCAGAACTTAGAGTATGCCAATTCATTGCTTGTTCTATTGATCTCTGCTGGGATTGCTTACTTTGAGAACTTTATACAGTGTTTCTTGAAAGACTGTAAGGATGTTCTTGAGTATATGGAAAAGAAAATTTTCCCTATCAAAGAGAGATTTGTGAGGGCGCGGGCTTGTGTCAACCCCAACTTTGGAAATAAAAAAAATCTTGGGTAGAAGGGGCCCATGCTAATTACAAATTATTACTTGTGGGATCTTTGGGGAACATTTTGGATGTGTGGAAACACTTAGAAGGAACTATTGAAAGCCGAATCCAATCAGCTGTTTAGAGAATGAAAATTACTTTGACTAGAGATTGGAGAGATTTTCAACCAGAGCTTCCTTGATTACACTTTCTAGCAAGTGCCATCCCTTTTTTTTCAGTGTTGCATTATTTTTTCTCATCTTAGGACCTAAAAATTTGGCTTGGTTTACCCGGAATTCAAACTGCTCTTGATTTGTATTCTGTCATCTCATCAATTAAATTTCATATTCAATATCCAAGTAAGATCCTTCCAAACCAAAGCCCTGGGGAAAGGTCCCATGAACTTAGAAAAACAAGCAATCATAAAATATTAGAATAGTAAGTAATAGGATGAATCTTTTACTCATTCAATTTTTCAAAATAAAATAAATGAAAAAAATTGAATATGCTTCTAAAAAAAACTTGCATGGATAAAATATTAATTTTTCAAAAGAATCCCCTTCAGCTTCAGTATCTACTACCATTTTAACTAATTAATTCAGCCTGTCACATGAAATTTGATGATTAATGTGGTAACTAATTCAATTTGATAAACCTGATCAAGATTTTTTTTTAGTACCATTTTTTATGTATTTTGGGTACTCCTGTTTTTTTATATATCCTCTTCAGATATTCTATGGCGCTCCTTACTGTACCATTCATGGAAAAAATTTCACTGCAATTTTTTTGCCTATTAGAATTTTTACACCATGAACTGGAAATCTGGATATTTATCTTCAAATTTTTTTCAGATAAATCAGGTTTATATTCACCTGTCTTGCCAAAAGTTTGGGTTATGAAGACGGGTGATATTTTATGTGATTTGTTTGTCTTCCACAGTTCGGGTTATGAAGACGGGTGTTATTGTATGTAATTTATTTGTCTTTGCGACTGAGATAATGGAAAGATCAAGACTGGTGCCTGAAAAGTAGTCAGAATCGGCGCATGCAAAGAAATTGAAAAATGTAAGTTCCAACTTGCCCGCTCTGGGTAGATTTCCCCCTGATTCGATTCAAAGATCGAGTCCCTTACGCGGGAAGGGAGAAGCAGATATGTTAAAATAACGGGGACCTCCAAAAATTTGAAACTTTGACTATCCTCAAAATTGTGCGCAAGTTGCTATCAGCTACCCTAATACAGAAACGATTAATGAAAGTGTGGCCGCAATCGTCAGACTTGTCGACGGGACCGTCGAGTAACCTAATGATTTCGCTCCTTCAGCTGGTTTGCCCTGCAATCAAATCATCATTCCCGGTGGGATTCCATAAATGAAACCTGATGCTAGAAACTATCCAATACTGCAAGAAAAAGCAGTTTCGAAAATTTATTCACTCACAGAATTACTGTTCTGCTTTGTGACATCGGGGGTGGTAGGAGGGGAACTGTGAGCCGCGCTGGAATTACCAGACATCGTCGCGTTCATTTGCGACAGGGTAACTCCGACCGTGGTGCAACCCTGTCCCACAAAAGACGCAACAAAGGCATCAATCAGTAAAAACTAATCAATTTTGAATATGAATAAATACCTTGATTCCCCAAGCTTGTGCCGTAGCCGTATCGGCAGCTGAACAGGAAGCAGCATAACAGGATGAACTGGTCGTTAAAAAAAGGCCGTTTTTGCACAAGCATTTTATGTCCGTCTGCGTGAATTCCAGAAGATATTGTATCAGGGAAGGCGCTCAACATGAAAGTTATAGAATTTATATTCATTTTAGAAATACCTGAGGACAAGCATTGCTTGTGGCTAAATAAGCCGAAACAAGACATGGTTTCGCGCAGCTTGGCAAACCATCGATATCCTGGGCGCTGATGGTTGGAGCCGATAGCGTCAAATGTAAGGAAAGGAAAAAGAGCGTGTTCAAAAGAGTGGAAAATTTTTGCATGGCGGCTTTGTTTGGTTGAGATTCGAAGCAGAAAATCAGAGAATAAAAGTGAATTTTTTAATCACTTCTTTTGCTTTGGAGAAGTTCAGTCCGTGTTTGCAAACTATATGATACTTGCATCTCCTATATAGTAGTCAAACGACCTGCCGTCCCCTTTTCTCGATCCAAGGATATTTATCGTCGGGTGTGACAGAAGCAACCTTTTTGGCTTGAGTACTTCTGTTTTAATATGACTACGTGGTCCGCCCGCGAGCATGGTACGGTTGCGAGGAGTAGGATTGCACTTAAACGACTCAATTTTGGTTCATTTAGCCCAAATGAAACAAAAAATCAAATCTACCGCGAATTTCCAAGCTAGCAAAGCTCTTTCGATCGCGACCGAGGCAATGCTGGTAACCAGCTGCATGCAGGAACAAGCGTATCATAACAGCTACGCACGGCCTTGGCGCACGTTACAACCCTAGCATTGGCTCCCAAGCTGCTTGCTCACTGGATCATACAACTCATGCACGATCAATGAAGTAATCTGGCCCATAGGTGGCGATTGATTGCACAAAAGATCCATCCAATGAGGTAATTGAAATATGTTAGGTCGGTGTGACATCTCGTTTTAATCTTGCTAATAGAACTCGTATTCTTGTTTAATATTACCAGCTTACAATGTTTCTACACAACAGATGGGGGTGGAAGAATCCTCCCCAAAGAGTTATTGTACCCGATGAGATTCACACAGACGAAAAGGGATGTGATATCCTATATTAAAATTAAGAAGTAAAATAGCAGTAAAAAGGGACGTGCTATCTAAAGAGAAGTACCTTCTCCATTCAAGTAGTAATCCAATAAAAATTATTTTTTTTGGGTGGAAAAACATGGGATTTGCGAGAAATAAATGATTATCTAGGTGATAAATGGAATAAAAGGCATGGGAAACTGTGGAATCTAAAGATTATAGATCTTTTCAAGGAGGATCAGCCACAAAATGAAGCACAAAAGCAGATTGGCTGGTAAAACATCAGAAAAAAAAAACAATTTTATTATATTCAATATTAAATGATTGAAGGTAGGAAGATTTTAAAGGGAGATAAGCCTCAGTGAAGTTAGAGTATCATGGTCAGGGATGAGAGGAAGAATGTTCTCCTCATTATTAATTTTTATTTACAATTCTGAAAATATGATCTTAAAAGGGTTTTTAAGTAGGATCATGGGATGGTTTATGTTGTTCATTCATCAAGAATAAGATGGAAAACCCAGTTTTTATGAGAAAGATATTGCCTTCTTCAGAATTTTTGATCTTGGGAGAATTTTGAAAGGAAAGTTTTAAATTTGCAACTCTACACAACCAGCTCTACACAACCAGGTCACAACTGAAAATGTGGCATGTGGTGCAGTTTACAACCTATCTGGGTTGTGAGCAACTATTTTCAACCCATCAGAGTTGTGAATGGCTTTTTGCAACCCATTTGAGGCGTGACAAGCATTTTGAAACCCATCTGAGGTGTGAAAGGCCATTCAAAACCCAGATGGGTTGCAAAATACGCCACACAGCCAATTTTTAGTTGTGGTGTGCCATTTGAAAATTTTCATTTTAATTTAATTTATTTATTCATATTAGGGCTTATCAAATTTAAGCAAACCCGCCATTTTTTAATGGCGGGTTTCAACCCAAATCAACCATTTCAAACCGACCATTAAAAATCAAAAAAACCTACTTATTTCACATCAGACATGTCAAAGTTACCTGAAAATAAATGGGTTTTTTCAAATAAAGTATATAAAGGCCTTCAAAAGCTCAACCACGCATCATTCCACATCATCAACCCTGGTTTCATGCTCCAATCTTATTGGAATACTTCATCACTCTCATTCCTTCATTGCTATAATCATCAATTCATCACTCTCATTGCTTCATTTCTATCCTCATCACTTCATCACTCTCATTGCTTCATTGCTATCCTCATCACTTCATCAATCTCATTGCTTCATTGCTATCCTCATCACTTCATCACTCTCATTGCTTCATCACTATCCTCATCACTTCATCACTCTCATTGCTTCATTGCTATCCTCATCACTTGATAACTCTTATTGCTTCATTTTGCTTCATCACTTCATCAATCTCACCTTGCTTTATCACTGTCATCACTTTATTGATTTCATCACATCCATCCTCTCATTTCTTCATTGATTCATCACTTCATCCCCCCTTTCATCACATCCTAACTGTTGTTGCTTTATTTCTTCATCACTTCATCCCACTTACTCTTTTTGAATGGCCCCTCAGCAACGATCCCCCCCCAAGTCAACTCAACCAAAGCAAACATCCCCCAGGAACTCAACATCCAACAATCCTCCTCCATCAACTTCCAAGGGCTCAAGTCAGCTCAAGAGAGCTTATCACACCATCCTTGTGAACTTGCTCAAAATTCTTTCCAACTACAATGCTTGCTTTGGATCCAACAATGAAACATGAGTTGGCCAACCTCCATCCTTTAAGGTTAATGGTTATCTCCAGATGGCAAATGAAATCAAGAATGAAAACAAAGGTAGGCTGGATATTTCATCCAAACAGATCTGGGAGCAATTCAAGAACTATCAAACCAAGTACAAAAAGCCCACTCAATGTCAATCTCCACCGGATTTGGTATCACTGACTCCAATAAAGTACAGGGAATCAACTTGGTGGTTGATAAGTTGGACTCCATTTGTCCTTTTTATGTTAAAATGGATGAAATCTTTAAAAAGAAGGCCAATATCACCCCTTTACCCACTTTTGATGCCCAAAAATCATATTCAGTTGATGCTGAGTACCTGGCTGTCAATGCTTGGCCTAGCAATGATGATCCCAAAGAAACCTATGAGTGGCCCCAATATGATGTGCAAGAGGATATTCCAACAGAATTAGCTCCAATCACGTCTACATCAGCATTGATCAGAAATTCAAACCCTTCCTTGGACCCCTCACTTCCTTCTTTGGATTTCTCTCTTCCTGGGGTGGATGAACTTAAAAACTTGGCCAACAAGGAGCAAGTTTTTTCCTGTATCACCACCATTGGAGTCATCTGCTCAAGTAAGGAACCAAGATAATTTCTCTTCTGTCTGGTTAATCCTGACTGATTTAGATTGTAAAAAAACAGGCTCATCTGTTCCTGAATGGCCAAATACTCAAGGAAATAGGACCTCCCACATCCCCTTCAAATGAGAGAAAAGACATTCCCACACAAACCTCCTCTGCAAAGGGAAAGCTAAAGGCCTCCAATTCCATCAAAATCAACCCCAATAGCTATAAAAAGCAGAGAAACACTTCAAATTTTTCTGGCTTTGAGCATATCATGGAGAAGCACGATTCAAGTAAGTTAATTGATTGATTTTAATTGCTTTCAAAATCAAGCTCATTCCTATTCCCCTCCAAAAAACAGTGAAATCACAAATAGAATCAAAAAAACTTCAATTTGAAAAGGAGAAGTGGGATTGTCAACTGGCTATTGATTGTCAAAAGTGGAAAGATGAGAGTTTGGATTATCAACACAAGTTGTATGCTGAGTGGCAAATAAAACAGGCTGAGTTGGAGTTTCAAAAAGAGGAAAAGGAGAAGGATCAAGAGCAAGACCAACTCAAAAAGGAGAGGGAAAGGATAGCCACAGAAAAAAAAGATAGGTTATTGGTAGGCATGGCATTTATGGAAGCAGTAGAGCTGTGGATAAAATAAAGGAAATTACTCAATTGCTTGGTTTTTAAATAAATTTACTTTGATAAAAATTTTAAAAATAAAAACCAAAAAATTATTTTTGATTGAAAAAACATTTGAGAGTATTTTTAACACCACCAATGAACAAATCTTTTTTATTTATATTTATATTTTTTCCTAAGATATATTTTACCACTGGCCAAGTCCTTGCTTGTGTTTTGAGTTGTTCTATTGATAGGCATGGACATGGCAATCCTAGTATGGGTGGCACTATCCAATGCAGGAAAAGTACAGTGTTTGTACTTGCTTTCTGCACAAACAATTTTCACAATACCCTTTCTTGTGAAATTAATCCCAAACTCCAGGTCTGGAAACACAAATTGGCCATAAGATACTTGATATTCATCCTTGTTGTTGATAAGTTGTCCATTCAATTTTTAGGTTGGGACCACAAGTAAAAAGGAATGGTCAGAGAAAACACCTTGGTCAATATGGGGAAAGTTGTAGAAGGAGTCTGAGGTTAAGGTGATGTGAGGTGAGCAGTAAAAAGAAGTAAGTTCAGATACAAATTCCAATGAGGAGAAGGAAGGGATGTTGTTTTCTATCATAGCTTCACAGTTGGAATCAAATGCAAGTTTGGCTAATTTTTGAAAAATTTTGCCCAAGATTTGAGAGACCTTGTCAGAACCAAGGTTCAAAAAATAATACTCTTTAGGGGAGGATTTGACAGCATCTTTCTCCAATTATTTTCCAAATAGTTCAGAAGGGTCCATCAATTTTCAACATCCAATCACCCACATTTTCCCACCCCAAGATCTTCAGGGACCAACAGTGTTGACAAATTGTTTGGATTGGTGAAGGGATGTTGTTACTGATTTTATGTCCTTCTTCTCTTGCTCAGAGATTTCATTCAAAGGGATAAATTGGATAATGGCAACCATAGCCTTATGATCCAATTGATCTTGAACATATACTTTTCCAGAGCTGAATAATAGGAATGGTTTTATCTTCTTTTTGGCCTGTTCCAACTCTTCAGGGGTGGGTTTTTGACTTTTCTTGACAATGGATGGATAAAGTTTCAAGGGACATAGTTTGCATGAAGAACAAACAAGATTTTCATTAATTTTTTCCTCAGTCACATTCAATGCAATTTCCAAATCCTGCATTTGAGCCCTCCTGCTCTGGCAAGCCCTTTTCTCCCCACTTCTCTGTATTTTTTTCAAACTATCTCCTTCCATATTTTTCCCTCCCAACCATATACTTTGATTTGGGTGAGGATCAAGATGGAAATCCATGAGTTGGAACATTTTGAGTTTGGTGGGTGAAGAATGGGCCATAAAGAAAGGGTGGTCAAAGGGGTGGAATGTCTGATTGCATTGCATTGAATCAAAAAAAAAGAAAAAAAGGTCATTAGTCCAGTATAAACCACTTAGATGATCAATAAACATAGAAAATAACAAAAAAATACTGGCAATTCTCCTACCAAAAAAACAAAAAATAAATAAAAAATAAAACAATCATCTGTCTGTTATAAACCACTTAGATGATCAACCAACATAGAAAATAAGAAGAATGTTACCAGTAATTTCTTAAAAAAAAATCAAAAAAACAAAAAAGGTCAGTCAAATTCTCAAGAACTGGGAGGAGGAGGAGGAGCGGAAGTGGAGGCACATCACCAGTTGGTCAATTGATGGATTGATTTACAGGCAAGATTGCAGGTTGACCAATTGATTGATTGCTTTCCGGTCAACCAATTGATCAATTGGAAAGTTTTTTATTGGGAAGCAATTGATTGCTCTTGATTACTCTTTATTTCTTGCTAATCAAGCTTGCTAGTTGACCGGCAAGCGGCAAACACTTGCCAATCAATCAGGGGCAGGGAGAGGAGGAGGAGAGGTTCACCTTGATGGTTATCCAAAGGGGTCCTAAAGGTTGAATGATCAAAGGATCAGCAGCCAGTGAGGGGAAGGAAGAGGAAAAGGGAGGAGGGGGCTTACCAGGGTTAGGGGGAGGGGAGGCAGTGAGTGAGGTGAGGTGAGGTGGAGGTGGAGGCCATGGTGAGGTGTAGGTGATGGGGATGTGGAGGTGATGGGTAAGGTGGTTTAGGTGGAGGTGATGGGGAGGTGGTGGTGATGGGGAGGTGGTGGTGACAGGGAGGTGGTGGTGATGGGTGAGGTGGTGGTTGTGGGTGAGGAGGAGGAAGTGTACCAGTGAAGGTGGGCCAGTGGTTTGGTGGGGTGAGGTGGTTTTGCAGTTTTGGTTTTTGTCTAAGTCCACCAAAAAGAAAAAAAAAAAACGGTAGTCAGCCTAGTATTCTTGGTTAAACAACCAAAACAAAACAAATTCTGTGATTTGATTTTTTACCTATTTCAAAACCCAATGCTGCTTATCAAAGTGAGCAAGTGTGAGGGGTAGAATCTGCTTGATCCTGGCAAAAGATGAGGTAGAAGATGAGGCTGTGATGACTTGAGGAGGATCAGGAATATCTTCTTTGAATATTTTGTCCTATTCATCTATGATGTTGGAAAGAAGTTTGCAAAGGATTACACAACTGATAATCCAGTTGATGAGTAACTTCATGTATTTGGAAGATTGGAGCTGGTTTTGCATCTCCTGTAAGCTGGCCCATCTTCCTTTCAGGATTCCTATGGCATGCTCAATCCAAACTTGTGATTGGACAAGATGATAGTTGAAATCAGTTTTGGCTTGATCATTGGTTGAAACATTGCAGAAATCTGAAAACACATATTTTCCGCTAGAATAAGATGAATCAGCCAGAAGGTATTGATCTTTTTCAAAGTATTTATCTGTTTTTTGGGAAATCCGCATCCAATTGAAAAAATATGAATCATGACAAGAACCCGGAAGGCCAGCATGGGGGGATATGAACTTCTTGTTGTTATTACAAACAAGTTGCAGTGCCACCAAGTATCAATAAAAACCAATGAAACAAATTTATTCACTGTATTATCAAAGGCTTTGGAAAGGAAATGAATCAATTGCCTTTTTCCCAATCAAAAAAATGGTTGCCATCTACCTTGAGTTTTTGACTCAAGGGGATAGTTGTCAGCTTGCTACTATTGCAGAGCAAGCTGCAACAGTAACAGAAATAACATGATGAGATTTTGAGATTTTGGCTAGAGGACTAAAACCAACAGACTGAATTTCACATATTAGAAAACATATTCAAGAGAGAAAATAGAATCATAAGAAAGGAGAATAGAGAGAAATAGATACCAACAGCTAGACCAGACTTAGCAGGGAAAATATCAGAAGGACAAGAGTGAAGGATGAGGACAGGCTATAGGTACGTATATCTAAGATAATATCTTCAGGATCACTTGAGTGGTGAGTATTCAATGATGGTGGTCTTACCAGGCAGAGATTGAGATGCAAGTTGGAATCCATTTGACAAGGTGAGTGGTGATAGAATCCATTCGACGAGTTGAGTGGTGAGAGAGAAGAAATAGGAAGGATAAATAGAAGGGAGAGAGGCAGACAAAACGAGAAAAGAAAATAAGACAAGTGAGAAGCGGAGTGCCGATCCAAGTCAGAGAGAGAAAAGAATTCTCCCGGGAGATCTATTCCAGAAACCCCCGGGATTCCCCGAGCACCTCAAGTGGGGGAGAAGATGATTATGGAGTTCCCTCACTGCGCGGTGCCGCGGGCATCAAAGTGAGGATGAGAGGAAACTCAGAGATCTCAACACCCCCCGTGACTGGTTAGGGCAACATCAAAAAAAAAGAAAAGAGGCAAGAAGGACAGAGGAAAAGAAAAGGAAAGGAAAAAAAGAAAGAAAAAAGAAAAAAAGAAAAACAAGCTAATCTTTGGGCAGAGTAAAGACAGAATTATGAAGAATTTGGAGTGAGTTGCGACTGGAAGCCTTCGTCAAGGAGTCGGCAACCATCAAATCAGTAGAGATAAGAGATAAAATGTATTCCAATCTATTGTAGTCTTCCCTTAGACCCTTGGTCTTGATATCAATATGACGAGATTTAGAGTGGGACCCAAATCGCTTGATCTTGTTGTCCAATCCTTTGTTGTCAATATAGATGGTGGGTTTGATCTTGGAAGATTTGTGAATCTTGCCGATTAAGTGGGTGATCCACTTGAGCTCAAGAAAGCAGTCGAGGAGAGCATTGAGCTTGGATTCAGTAGAGGAGTAAGTCACATTTCTTTGTCTTGAAGAATTCCAGACCACGGGGCTCCCGTAGTGAAAGATAATGAAACCAGTTTGAGATTTTCTCAAGTTTGTATCATCCCCCCACGTAGCGTCACTATAAGCCGAGATCGTTCCTTCTTTGGATTTGTAACTGAGAGTGAGTTTGAAGTCTTGGGTCGTTTTCAGATATTTCCAGACTTTGCGCGCTTCTCTCCAATGGGACATGCCAGGCTTGGCATTGAACCTAGCAAGATTCAAAACAGCAAAAGCAATGTTGGGACGAGTGTACTGAGCAAGATGATTGAGGAGACTGGTGACAGAACGGAAATTAACGTTGAGTTTTGCAAATTTGGCGTGATCTTCGTCAGAAGCTGGTTCCAGATGGAGATTTTGAGTGAGTGGAGAGTGAGTGTCTCTGCACTCCAAGAGTCCTAATTCTTCAAGACCGCGATCGATATGGTTAGGTTGACTGAGCAGAATTCAATCTTTGTTTACTTCCATTAGCATTCCGAGGATTGTATTCGGCGGGTGGCAAGAAGAGTTTTTAAATCTGTTTAGAAAGTTGGTCTTGAAGGTTTTGCTTTGTCCAACATGAATGAGATTGTCTACGTGGAAGTAGAGTACCTCTTTGGAGTCGGAATTGATGTATAAGCACGGATTGCTGCTAGGTTTGTGGAAACCTTGAGTCTTGATCCAACAAGTCAACGTTTTGTACCAGTTCTTGGGAGATTGCTTAAGACCGTACAGAGACTTCTTTAGTTTGAGATAGGGAGATTTCCGGAGTGAACCTTCCAGAGTTTTGATAATTACATTTTCATTGAGGGGGGCATGAAGAAAAGCCCCCTTGACGTCGAACTGAGTGAAAGTCATCTTCTCCTTCAACCCGTACAGAAGGGCAATTTGTAGTGAGCCTAGCTTACCGGTAGGCGACCAGGTCTCTTCGTAGTCCACTCCCCAGATTTGGTCAAATCCTTGGACGCATAATTGCGCCTTGTACTTCACCGGTTCGCCGTGGCAGTTTTCTTTTACTTTGAAAACCCAAGTAGTGTTCAGAACATTATCCGGTGTGCCGTAATACTCCTCCCATACTTCCTGAGATTCAATAGATTCCAGTTCTTCTCTTGAAGCCTTGTCCCACTTAGGCCATTCAGGACACTTCCGAGCAGCTTTATACAAGGGGGGTTTGTAATAGTGATGGAAGCCGTAACGTTGAGGTTTACGAGTTTCTTGTTTGGGTCGTTGATGGATTTCGGGATTGATAAGAGCAGGAGATGGGATTTGAGAAGATTCTGGGGGTTCCGGTTGAGGATCGGATAAATTCAAATTAAGAGAGACGGAATCGTCTTGAGTTGAGTCGGATTCTGAGGAGTCATCATTATGACTTTTGGCGGTGAATTGTTTGTCCGGTGAGGAAAAATCTGATTCGTTGGAGTAGCGGTAGGAGTGAGAAAAGATATTGGTTCCATCCAGTTTGAGAAGGGGAAAGTTGATTGTATGTGCCTTGAGGAAGGTGACGTGCTTAGTTTCAAAAATAGAGCCCAGTGAGTTAAGGAAAAGGTAGGAGTGAAAAGAGGGATTAAACCCAACTAGAATCCCTTCGTATCCTTTTTCATCAAACTTGCAACCTTTTTGTATGTGATTTGCCAGATAGATGAGAGGAGAGCCAACAGGTCTCATGTAGTTAGCAGGAAGTTTTTTACTAAACATCAGCTCCCAAGGAGAGAGATGGTTACCTTCTCTTGGTATTGGATTAAGCATGAACCAGCAGCTTCTCGTGACAATATGCCAATAATTCTTGGGTATTTGAGAGGAAGAAAAAGTAGATCAAGCAGATTCAACAATAGTACAGCTTGCTCTTTTGGCGCGGCCGTTATGTTGGGAGTGATAAGGTTCGGAAGTGAGTAGTTTGATATGCTTAGCCTTAGCAAATTCCTTGAGCGTGGCATTAGTGAATTCAGAGCCTTTGTCGGAGTAGATTTCTGATGGGTAATATTTGAGTCGTTTGAACTCAACTTCAAGTATATTGATGATAGTTTTGGGAATTTTGTCTTTGGAGTGTAGAGGGAAAGTCGCAAGATATCCCGAATAGTTGTCAACCAGGGTTAGCATGTACCAATGACTGGACTTGGATTGTGGAGTAATAGGTCCAACTAGATCAAGATGAATACGTTCAAGGGGAAGATTAGAGCAAGTTGAGACCGCAGGGAAGGAGGAGCAAGTAATCTTGCTTCTTGCGCAGGCATTGCATTGGAACTGGGTTAAAAAATCACGATCAAAGAGATCCTTTACTATTGGTCGTAGGGTCAAGATCGAGGCATGGCCGTATGTCTTGTGAATGTCCATCAGAGATTGAGGTGATGAGGATGAGTCTTGCATAGATTGAGCGATGTGATTGATCACATCGTTTGAACCGATGGCCTGGGGTTTCTCGACTACAAAGAGATTATCTCGGATTAATCCATTAAGTATGGTCAACCCATTTCTGGTAAGGGAGAATTTTTCTTGATTTTGAGTAAGGCAACAGCCTTTCTTAGCAAGAAGACCAGGACTAATGAGATTCACAACAATATCTGGGACAAAGAAGCAATCTTCTAAGGTGATGATTGAGTCCCTCCATTCTATTCTTACCGTACCAATCCCCATGATCTTCAAACTGCCTTCAAGTTTTCCAGTATTGATCACTTCATGTTCTTCTTGAGTTTTGAGATTGATGAAGTATTTACGGCCGTTAAACAAATGAAAATGGGCACCCAAATCCAGGATCAAGTTGGGAGTGTCGTCCGTGTTAATCCATAAAGTTAGGAGAGCGTGATAGTTAATGGTTGGAGCTGATTTCTTATTTTTATTCTTCCATTCGTTCTGTTGTTCTACCCACCAGCTGGGGGCAATCTGAGGGTGTAAGTGAAAGCAAGAGGATTCAGGATGTGGGGCATTGGGATTGTGGTAACCCTCTTTGCATCGCATTTTAACTTTCCTATCTTCTTGAGAGTTTTGAGGTTTGGTAGTTACAAGAGAGAGAGTAGAAGTGGATTTGGAGCCTTTTTGTTGAGCCTTTTGTTCGTTGTCATATTGGATTAGATGGTTGAAGACTACGTCGATTGTCATCAATTTCTCCACGTGCATGACCTGTTGTTTCAGATTCTTGAGAGATGGTGGAAATTTAAACAGTACTAGGTAGGCAAGGATATCTTTTGGTAACTCTATTCCTATGTTGTGCATCCTTGTTAAGGCTTTCTTGGTTTCCGTTACAAATTCCTCAATAGCGTGATCATTGAAGGTAATATGGAGGAAGTGATTGAATATTTGGGCACGATTGGCAGTCTCAGATGAAGCAAATCAACAAGTTATATCGGCCCAGAGTAATTTAGAGGAGTTGAAGTTTGTTGAGTTGACCACGTTGGCATGCGTTGTGCTGTCCAATTTTGAGAGGAGAATGGCCCTAATATCTTGATCCTGCTTGATAGACATTTGTCCTATATTCTTTGTGATAGCGTCCTTGATTTCTTTGAGGTCAAAGAGCATCAGCATCTTGTCCCTCCATATTGAATAGTTTTTGTCGTTGAGAAGTGGTATGGCGTTGACCGCAGCTTTTAAAGCAACTTGGTGGAAATAGTCGGTAGCTCCCGTTGGTTTGGCCATCTTGAGGATTTTGATTATTCCAGTGGGGAGTTCGGCTTTTAACCATGATGAGATTTCAAGATTTTGGCTAGAGGACTAAAACCAACAGACTGAATTTCACATATTAGAAAACATATTCGAGAGAGAAAATAGAATCATAAGAAAGGAGAATAGAGAGAAATAGATACCAACAGCTAGACCAGACTTAGCAGGGAAAATATCAGAAGGACAAGAGTGAAGGATGAGGACAGGCTATAGGTAAGTATATCTAAGATAATATTGTCAGGATCACTTGAGTGGTGAGTATTTGATGATGGTGGTCTTACCAGGCAGAGATCAAGATGCGAGTTGGAATCCATTTGACGAGGTGAGTGGTGATAGAATCCATTCAACAAGTTGAGTGGTGAGAGAGAATAAATAGGAAGGATAAATAGAAGGCAGAGAGGCAGACAAAACAAGAAAAGAAAATAAGACAAGTGAGAAGCGGAGTGCCGATCCAAGTCAGAGAGAGAAAAGAATTCTCCCGGGAGATCTATTCCAGAAACCCCCGGGATTCCCCGAGCACCTCGAGTGGGGGAGAAGATGATTATGGAGTTCCCTCACTGCGCGGTGCTGCGGGCATCAAAGTGAGGATGAGAGGAAACTCAGAGATCTCAACATAACATAAAAATAATAATAATAAACTTAACCTAAGGAGGAATAAGAAAACCATAAATATTATTACAAAAATGAATTCTCCACCCAAAATTTGGTAGGGTCACTCACTGACCCCACCCTAGAAATCCAACTCCTTATATTTTTAAATCATTAAGGAAAGAAAGACCAAAATACCACGGCAACACTATTGAACTTTTTGGCCAATTAAATGTTTCACACGTATTTTCATGTACAGGTTTCACACCTAAAATTCAGTCAGAATTGAGGTGTTGTGTATATTTTAGGAGTTACGGACGGAAATGTGTTTTGTCACAATTCCCGCACGCAGCCGCCGCAGCCAATGCACCCACGCACAGCTGAGAGACAGCCCTGTCACTCCGTCAAGGTTGTGTACGCAGCCCTGGGCCTCTGAAAAGTACGCAGCCGCGGGACTACGGGTTGACAAAGTGACAGGCCACCTGGGAAACTTAGGTACCACATAAACATGCTACAACCCACATGGGAACATTCTACATATGTAATGAATGTTCCCGTGGATATTAGATAGTCTAAAAATACATAAAATTATATAAAAATACTTAAATAACCCTTATACATATTTTTTATATAATATAATTCAAAGTACCAAGAATGTCAAAAATAGAACAATGACAACTTCTAAAAATATATTAAAATACTTTAATATACTATTATAAGAATTTCTAGACATTAATAATTGTGTGACATACTAAGAAAACTAATGATGTAAAAATATTACATGAATTCTCATAACTTATATTTTTAAGTAATTATTTTTGTAAATGAACTGAAATTTGAAAATAAGGAGTAAAATCAATATCATGATTTTACTCCAATTATTTAATACATAATGAGAACTAACCTGAAATCAGAATGTCCGTAGGAATGTCTATTAAAATAATTATCAACTTACTAGGAACATTTACTAAGAATAATTAATTAAATAAATCATAAACAGGACAGATTAGTGTTATTCACACGTCCAAATATCAATTATAAAGTAAAATAATTCCCATACCCTGAGGAATTAGATGCTACCCATGCTAAAGCACCAAGAACACGTGACAGGCTACCACTGGCTACCCTGCTAGCCTCATTGGCCTTCCCTTTGAGCCCCTTTACCCCTCAGAAGGACAATATTGGGCCTTTGAAAGCTATAAATAAAGAGCTCTTTTGAGGATATTGATGGGCAGAGACCAGTTATATTTCTACCCAGACACCGTTCCAAGGTAATCAAATACTTATAAGAGATAATTAAGTGATTTATGGCTTAGTCTGATCAATAATATCCATCCTCAACCTCTTTTTATCAATTTAAACTGCTGAACAACCTTATAACCCCAGTATACAGGTTTAACCCATCAGTGCATGTCCCAAACAGATACCCTAAGGATTTAATAATATACAAGTGAGTTTTATTATCCTTTCTCTGTTTTGGAAGCTTTGTTACAAGGCCCTGCCACTCCACTGTGTATTTTATATACATATTAGCTTTGGGTGAAATATCCTTTAAACTAAAGAGGGCAAAATAACCAGGACTACATGTTTTCATACTGAAATCCCTGAAGAGAGGTGTTAAAGATCCCCAATATAATTGTGGCCCCTCTATAAAAATATTTAATAATCAATTTATCTATATTGATTTATAACAATAAACCATAACCAAACCAATTAACCTTGCAATAACCTTTATCCAAGTATTGTACAGATTTTTGTTGCATTTATTAAATAATATATTTATTATTTATTCTATCACCTCTGGTAGCTAAAGGATAGCAAGGGTCTTGGCATCCAGGAGGCTGACAATAGTGGTTCCATCAAAAAACCAATGCAACCAGGAAAGCCTGCAGTCTCCATTACTTGAGATATCCTCTTGAGGTCTTCTTTGGTTTGCCAACAAACAACAGAGCAATGGAAAGATAGGATAAGAACCATGACTCTTTTGGTGTATAAGTCAATGGATCCATAACTGAGCAAGAATAGATTTTCTAATTGATGAATTGCTGCTCCATTTTCATTTGATCCCAATCTACAAAGAGCAACAGCCAGTTTGATAGATGGATTGCGTTGAGGATTCTGAGAATTTTTCCGGAAGATGTGGTGGTCTTCAATCATCTCCAAAAGTTTCATGAATGAAGGAAATAAAGTTTGGAACACTTGCTGGAAGCTTAAGCTGGGCAGTAGGTGAAGCTTTTGCCTTCCATACATAGGTTTGTGGAGAGTGTGTCTTTGTGGAACCATGTATTTCTTTTCCAACGTAGAATTCAAAGCTAACCAATTTGATTCCAAATTGGAGTCTGAATCTGAGTCAAATAATAAAAAAAGTTCAGTCAGCTTTTTTGCATTTTCAACTTGCTGCCGGGAAGTTTGATTGGAAATGTTGAGAAAGATGGTGATGTGATGATGATGGGATGTGTGTGAAGCAATGGAGATGTGAAGCAATGGAGATGTGAAGCAATGGAGATGTGAATCAACGGAGATGTGAAGTCATGGAGATGTGAAGCAATGGAGATGTGAAGTGATGGAGATGTGAAGTGATGGAGATGTGAAGTGATGGAGATGTGAAGTGATGGAGATGTGAAGCAATGGATATGTGAAAAAATGGAGATGTGAAACAATGGAGATGAGATTTGTGTCATGCACCAGGGCCAAATTGGAGTCTCTGGCTTGCCAGTGACTTCATGTCACCATCCAGTCCCATTTTCTGGCCAATTGAATCCCTTTACAGGAAACTTCTCTTCACCAATGAGTATTCTTTAGTTCACCTCAGTTTACATCAAAAAGAAAACATGATTCACCTTGTATTCACCATGGTGGAAGATGAATGCCACTTGTAATTACCCAAGGAAAAAGCCTGAATTCATTTGGATGTTGATATTGATTCAACCAGGAATCACTTGAAATTCCCTATGAAATAAAAATTTCCAATTAAAGATTGTATATTTTGTTATCTGGGCTTCAATTTCAGTGATCAATATTTTCCACAATGCATTAACAGCTTCATTATGATTGATTTCAGTATTCATAAAAAATATTTTGAAGTTTATTTCATCACTTTAATGTAAAACTACCAATTCTATATTAAAAATTTCATTGGTGTTTTTCCAGTCATTCATCTGTGTTTCAAATCTGGTTGCATTACAGAAAAATAAGCTCCAAATCAATTTTATTTTATCCTTCATGACAATTCTATGGATATAAACTAATATTTAAGCTCCACATTTTAATAGGGGTTTTATTAAAAACATACTAATTTCATACCACTCAGGAATTTCAATCAGAAAGAATATGAATGATGTAAAATATGAAAGGATAAAATATATGAGGTATTATGTTTCTGAATCATATTCCATAGAATTGAATCAGCAAGCCACAATTATGATGGGTGATATTGATGAATAATAATGAATCTGGCTTTGTGGAAATTTGAGTTTGAAGCTCCAGTTGAAACATTTAAGAGAAAATGAAGAAAGATCTTGTGAAAGAAAGAGTAGAGGATCAAGGAGTAAGATGGGGGCACTCCAGTTCAGAATGAGGAAGAACTGATGATGAATTTTACTACATCCAACTATGACTTAAATAGAGTAAGTACAATATGGCCAACTAGTGGTTAAGCAGAAAGAAACAACAATAAATATGGATAATTCAATATTGGACCATAGAGTCCACAAAACTTGGAGGACAACATATGCAGACTGAGATTAGAGAATATAAAGCTGAGACTAGTATGGTTGCACTCAAGATTTAGGCAACATAAATATCAGACTAAAATTGTAACACACCCCCTTGCCTAAAGCTTGAGGGAAATAAAACAAAATAAAAATTTGAAGACTTTTGAACACTTGCACGTCTATTACATCCAACATTACTACTTAGAATGAAGAGATTTTTGAATTCTGCAATAAAGGCCTATTCCATTAGAAAAGAAGGAAATCTTGTGATTTTTGAACTACAATTGAACTTACAATAGAGCCTATTGAATCAAAAAGTAACACAAAAATTCTTATCATAATTTTCAAACCACAGTTTATTCTGAATAACAACTACTTCAAAATGTTTGCTCACAAAGGAGTAATAGTGATGGAAGACTTATAAGGTAGCTAACAGACCTAGGATGGAGTTAGGTCAGATGATGTTAAGGCAAGAACAAGCCAAGTGGAGTTGGTACAGGATGAGAAACAAGGACATGGTAGATAGCAACTTGATTGGCGCAATGGTAGACTTGAGGGCAGCAAAAGCAAATTTGCAAGTGCGCAACAGGAGGACAACTAACGGTCCAAAGATTGAATTAAAGAGTTCATTGGTAAGGTTGTGGATTCTGATGAGGGTTGGCCAAGCAAATGGAACAGTCAAAAAACAAGCAACCAAGCCACAGCAAAGATGGCAAAGGTGTTGCGGCGGGCTAAGACAATAAAAAAATTGGCTGGTGCAAGGTTGAAGCAGAACATTCAAGATGGAGTGACCAAGATGATGGATGGTAGCAATCGGACTGATTGGTTTGGATGAGGCAATACATCACAAATTGACCAAGCGGAGGGATGTGAGATGACACATTGAGCTAAAAAAATCAAACAAGAGTGATCAAGAAAAGACAATCAAAGTCGCAGGGAGCTGATGACCAAGAGAGTGGTTTTTAGAAGGAATGCAACTGGGATTGCAGGAACAGGTTGCTGACCAAGATCAAAGGCTAGAGATTAGTTGATCAAATGCAACAGCAACCCGGAATGGCAAATGAGATAGTAAGACAATGCCAAGGAAGATGGGCACCCAATTTGATGACACAGAGGGTACCAAATGAGAGCAATTGGCCGGACGCAATCAAAATTGCAGGAAGAGAGGAGCAAGACCAATTTGAATAGAGCAACAGAAATTGCAGGATGGTATGCTCAAAGACGATAGGGAATAGGGATTGAGATTCCAAGTGGAAATTGAAAAAGGCAAGCAATGGTGGATCAAGAGTGGAAAGGCAAGAGTGAGTGCAATTGAGCAAATTCAATCATGATCACGAGAGGATGATTTCAAGAAAGCAAACAAGACAGTATGAATGGTGGATGTTCAGATAATAAAGAATCCGACAGCAATTGTAGAGGAATGGGTGTAAGAGCGATTAAGCGATTGCAATCAAGATCACAGGAGGAGTGAAGCTGGTTGAGACGGAGGCTAATAGACAGCAATTGAGATTGCAAAACAATGCTGTCAGGAGCAAGCTAGAGAAGGCAATTGAGATTGTATCTTGCTGGTGAGACCAAGGACAGACAATTGGGACAAGAGCCGTATTCCCGAGTAAAAAAAGATAGCGCATGAGGTAAGAATTTGACTGCATGAAGGAGTTGAGGATACCGCTTGGGAGGACAAAAGGCAAGAAGATCTATCTGAGTGGATGATTCGCGTTTGGAAAGGGCCTTGAGATCATGATGAGGTTGATGGGAGTGGTCAACTTGATTGGTTTCAGGAGGTGAGGAAGGTGAGGGACGTAGTGGGGTAAGATCACTAGCGGTCAGGGTGCCGACAACCCAAGCTATGTGTTGAACAGAGGTGGGGATTGGTTGAGAGTATTGAAATACGATCTTGGATGAATCGGTTGGATGAAATACGGTCTTGGATGAATCGGTTGGATGAATGATCTCCGAGTCGATTTTGGTCTGTTTACAATTGGCCGAAGAAGTCTTCAAGGAGCTCGATAGACCAAACCGATACCCTATTGTATCCATCTTTTCCCACTCTCTAGCATCCTTTGTAGCCTACAATAATCTACCATCAAAGGTGACTGGGTTCAAAGTCTTGAGGAAGTACTTCCAGGAATCCTTCAAGTCTCGGCTGGTACTCGACCTAAGCTTCTCTCAGAGGCTACATCTATTGGAGAGTCAACGAGAGTTCAGAGATCGAAGACGAGCTGAATCACGATCTCAACCAACTCGCTCTCCCATCCTCGCCAGTAGCTGTCCTGGTTGGATCTGCTATGCTGAAAAAACATAAGGAAAGAATGGGATCCCGCCGATGACCAGTCGAGTCAAATCTGTTGTAAGCGATCTCCCCCGAGCGCCCAGTTGCAACCGCAGCAACTCCACCGCGCGCAGATGGCCTGAGTCGCGGCTCCCTAGCTCGAGGCGTATGGGCCTCTCATAGTCCCTCCTCTTACGAAGTCTAATCACCAGGACGGATTCCAAACTGGAACGACCGAGAGGACGCTCATACGGTAGCCGACGTGAATATCGCAAACCGCAGGATCTACGGCTCAATCACCCGAGCATCAGCCCGAACTTCAGGAGGAGCAAGAGTGAGGACGGGCAGAGGTAACTCATTCATTCATCCATTCGTCCTCCCCTATCATCTTCCCAGCCTGTCGTTTTTGTTTCTTTTCAATTCTCAGACCGCTGCTTCCTACCATCACAGAACCGCTTCCTGTAATACTCGACGTACTCAATCTGAAGTTACATCGTAAGCGCTGACCCATCTGATTGAGTCCCACACACGGTAAATGATAACTCCCCACTCTGTCCACCTTGTCTGTCTGTGTCTGTTACTCTGGTCTTGTCTCATCTCTCCTTTCTGCTATTACAGCTTTTACTGTTACTACTGTTTGCGTTGAACTGCTGCAATAAAGAAAGACTTAAAGTGTTACATGGTAGCAAGAGTCATTTCTTGGCAGTCAACAGCAGTAGAATAGAAAAGTCCCCCTAGATCCAATATGGCCAACCCAAGCAACTTCGGAGGCACCCGTATAGTCATCCCCAACTCCAGCAACTCCGAAGGGGAGGACTTCTCCACAAAAGCAAAACTACCACTGCTCACTCAACATAACTGGTACGAGTGGAAGGCTCAGTTTGAAAACCTCCTCATCAGCAAGGGCCACAAGGAACTACTCGACGATGAGTGGATCAAGAACAACCGCAACTCTAAAAGATTCCAACAGAAGACGGCTCTAGCCATCAGCCTTCTCTACTCGTTGGTAGATCGCAAACTCCGTGGATATGTGACTCCCAATCTCAAAGACTTCACCAGAGCCCTGGAGGACCTAGGGAAGGCATGTGGTGAGAACTCCCTGATAACCGTTGGCGACCACATCTCTCAACTGGTACACCGTGCCTATCAGCCATCAAGCTCCATCCGAGACCACTCAGTCAAATTTTGCGAGAAATACCTTGCACTAAAGGACACTCTGGACGCTCAAAATCCGGAGGACAAGGACAAGTCAATCAACATCTCCTCCCCCCTTGCAGCCATTTTCTTCCTGAAGAGCTTTTGCCTGGATCAATCACTCAATTCGCTATTTCAATCATGTCACAATATCAAACTGTTCAGATTTGATTGTGTATACAACCAAATGTTGGCCGAGGACACGCGCCGTCAAAGTGAACTAACGGAGACCGTTTACTCAACGTCTTTGCGAAACCGCAAGACCCGTCCTCCCAATCAGTTGAGTTGGCGCGCAATTCCACGCGGGTTGGGGTCAACACAGCAGGTCAACCAAGGCACCCCAAGATCAGCTGTGCTCACCAAACGCCAACCAAATGACAAGCCAAAGCCACACCGCAACTCCAAACTAGCTCAAATCAGGAGGACTATTGAGAACCTGACCAAGGAACTACGTGCACTAAAGTCTAAAGACTCTCTCAACGCAGTCAAGGTGGGGTCCGATCAATCCCAAGCCAATCATCTCCACAGAAACACCAAGGAGGAGTCCAATTTCTTTGTCAATGAGTGTGCCGCGTACTCCACCTCCTCTCCATCACACAACCCCTTCAAAGTTATATACGACTCTGGAGCCACCCGCTCAACGGTCAGTAACAAAAACCTGCTGAGTGAAGTCAAACCTCACCAGAAGCAAATCAACACCTATGGGGGTTATGCTCAAATTATCCACATGGGAAAACTCAAGCTTGGCCCTGTGACCCTATATCCTGTCTACTTTGGGCCATTGGGGCCAGGTAGCCTCATATTGGCCTCCCAACTCAAGGATCACGGCCTAAAGATAGTCCACAAACACCGCGTTGTCCTCCTCAAGATGGCTGACACAGTGGTGTTTACATTCAATCGCATAGGAAACCTATATGTGGCTACAATCAAACCAGAGAGCTCCCTACTGGCCATTGGTGACACAACATCCGTATCCGACTGGCACGTAACCCTTGGGCATCCATCAGACCAATACCTTAAGGAATTCCTGAGTCAGCATCATCTCCCCCTGGATCCACTACAGACTTCTAGGAACTGTGAAGTATGCAAGTCCTGCAAACTAACGCGGTCCAGTCACTCCAACCCCCTCCCTAAGTCACCTTCTCCCTTACACACTCTCCACGGCGATGTCCTCCAAATAAATCCTCCCTCAAAGCATGGGTTTCAATACGCACTAGTACTCATTGACAATTTCAGCCAATTCAACCGCATATACCTGCTCAAGCTCAAAAGCAAATCTGAACTGATGATCATCTCCTACCTCAACAAGATCCTCAATTGCTTACAAATCACCCCAGCTGTCTTCCACTCAGATTGAGGGGGGGAATTCTCATCCACCAAATTGCAAACCAAGCTTTCAAACCGTGGCGTCACCATCAAGCAAGGGCCCACCAATTTGCCCCAAACAAATGGACTGGCGGAGCGCTTCAACCAAACCCTCCTCACAAAGATCAGATGCATGATGGCTCAGTCCAACGTGCCCATAAATTACTGGGACAAGGCTGCAAAACACGCCTCAATGCTAATAAATATTCTCCCCAGCAAGTCCCTGAACTGGAGATCCCCGGTTGGTGCTCTCTCTGACAAAGGGTGCTGCATTGAGCCTATCCGTGATCTGAACTCACTCATTCCTTTTGGTCTGAAGGTTCACGTACACCACAAGCCCCCCTCCAAAGTACTGGCGCCTGCCCGACCGCTTCTCTTCCTTGGGTATGAACCTCACTCCGACGCATGCAGATTTCTGGACAGCTCTCGAAAATCTGTCACCGTCAGTAGAGATTTCTCTGTATCACCCTACTCTTTCAAGTACCGGTCAACTGAAGCTCTAAAGAAATCCCCCTCCGCTCTTCCCCTCTGGGTGTCCGGGCCTGGTGATTCCAATACTGCCCCAAAGATGGTCTCTGTCCCTATACGCAACCCGCCCACTGCGAATCCAACGAATCCTTCTCCACAGCAACAGTCCCATCCTGCTGAAACACCATCTCCACCTCCAGTCGCTGGGTCACACCCGGGCTCCCCTCCACAACCTCATCCCCCCAAGAAAGGATACACCTACGTTCCATTCTACAACGCCACCCCCAAAAACATCTCTTGCGACATTGAGGCATCCGCCATCCTCTCATCCTCGCGTCGGGCCAATGTCTCTGCTCCAGTGCCAAGTCCGTTGGATGATGATGAAGAACTTCAGCTGAGTGAGGTGATCACAGTGAAGGAGGCGTTCTCAAATCCAGAGGAAAAGGCAAAGTGGATCAAGTCAATGTCAGAAGAAAATCAGTCCTTCCTAGCGAAGAACACGGGCACCCTGGTTCCCCCTCCTAAGGAGGATATTGTGCTGGGTGGTATGTGGAGGCTGGTGAAAAAGAACGATGAATGTGGAGAGACGGTTTGCAGGAAATCCCGCTGGGTTTGCTTTGGCAACCATCAACAACCACAAAGGCACTATTTCAACACATACTCCAGCGTGGGACGTAATGAGTCAATGAAGAATCTCCTGGTACTGGAGGTCCAACATGACCTACTGGTGGCTCAGTTTGACGTGGAAACCGCGTTCCTCCACGGCAACATTGACGCCGTCGCACACGTCTCGCAAATCTTGGGCTTTGAGGTACATGGAAAGGAAGACTGGGTCTGGAGGCTCAATAAGTCACTCTACGGCACCAAGCAAGCACCCAGGTGCTGGAAGAGTCACCTAACAAGCACACTGTCCAAACTGGGGCTTTCCCCGTTGAAAGCCAACAAATCCATCTTCCTCAACAAATCCCATTCTCTACTGGTCCACCTGCATGTGGACAATGGGCTGGTGGTGGGAAGTTTGAAAGCCGAGATCGACACATTCCTGGCCAACCTGAAAGAGGCCTACGCCATCAAGCATCAATACCAACCTGTTCAACACCTGGGGTACACTTTTGACTGGAAGGGGGAAAACGGCATGGCCATTCACCAGAGGGACTACTGCGAGAAAATCCTTGAAGAGTTCTTGATGGACCAAGCAAGACCAGTCAAAAGCCCCGCACCTGTCAACCTACTCAGGCTTGTAGACAAACCGGGCAAACCATTCAACGTCAAGGTAATGGAGAAGGCCATAGGCATGCTAAACCACCTGGCTCTACACACTCAACCCAATATAACTCACACGGTAAACGTACTTTCACACCACACGTCTAAGCCCAACCAGAATCACTGGTCAGTGGTGAAGCACTTTCTCCGGTACCTGAGGGGGACAACAGCGGTTGGCATCCACTATTGGAAATCGGGAGAACCACTGGAAAATATCTGCGGGTGGGCGGACGCTGACTATGCCAACTCCACCATAATGCAGAAGTCCACAACCGGCTTTGTGATCACGTTACATGGAAACCCAGTATACTGGCAATCCAAGAAAAAATTGGTGGTAGCCCAATCAACAACTGAAGCAGAGTTCATAGCAATGAACCACTGCGCCAAACAATTAAGATGGATGTCTCACCTCCTGGCTGACCTGGGACACAAGGTACCCACCCCCACAATCCTGAACAACAACTCCTGCGCCAACTTCATCAGTAAAGAGGCTCAGCTAAACCCTAACTCCAAACACATTGAAGTAAGGTACCAGTATCTCCGCAAACTGGTCTCCAAGTCCCTGCTAACTGTTAAGAAGGTATCCACTCAGGAGATGAAGGCAGACATACTCACCAAACCTCTGGGGCCAACCAAAGTAGAGGCCTCTCTGCGACAACTGAACTTGATCACGGACAAGATCAGGAGGAGTGTTGTAAGCAATCTCCCCCAAGCGCCCAGTTGCAACCGCAGCAACTCCACCGCGCACAGATGGCCTGAGTCGCGGCTCCCTAGCTTGAGGCGTATGGGCCTCTCATAGTACCTCCTCTTAAAAAGTCCAATCACCAGGACAGATTCCAAACTGGAACAACCAAGAGGACACTCATACGGTAGCCAACGTGAATATTGCAAACCGCAGGATCTACGGCTCAATTGCCCAAGCATCAGCCCGAACTTCAGGAGGAGCAAGAGTGAGGACGGGCAGAGGTAACTCATTCATTCATCCATTTGTCCTCCCCTATCATCTTCCCAGCCTGTTGTTTTTGTTTCTTTTCAATTCTCAGACCGCTGCTTCCTACCATCACAGAACCGCTTCCTGTAATACTTGACGTACTCAATCTGAAGTTACATTGTAAGCACTGACCCATCTGATTGAGTCCCACACACGTTAAATGATAAATCCCCACTATGTCCACCTTGTCTGTCTGTGTCTGTTACTCTGGTCTTGTCTCATCTCTCCTTTCTGCTATTACAGCTTTTACTGTTACTACTGTTTGCGTTGAACTTCTGCAATAAAGAAAGACTTAAAGTGTTACATCTGACTCATGCAAGGAAGGCCTCTGGCTCTGGAACCTTCTATCTGAACTCAATCTTGGCAGTTCTACGCCTTTCACCCTATTCCCCAACAACAGCAGTGCTGAAGCCCTGACAAGAAATCCTCTGCATCACTCAAGGACAAAGCACATCAACGCTAGACACCATTTCATCTGTGAATGCGTAAACAAATGTCTTTTTGACGTCTGCCATATCTCCTCTGCGGAGATGCTAGCCAATATGCTGACAAAACCTCTTGCCAAAGTTCTCCTTCAAAAGCACCGGTCTCTTTTTGGTCTGGTATGATGTTCTCAGCAAGGGGGGGTGTTGGAGTACTTGTATCTCCTTATTTTCTGTTCTTTCCAAATTTCCTTGTTTTCTTTCCATTTTGTTTCTATCATTTCATTCTTCATTCTATTTGGTTTAGATCATTTCATTTCATCTATCAAGTCTCCTTTTATTGTCATTCATCAGTCTGCTTCTCACATCTATGTGGCGCGCTCTCCTACTTGTCATGTCACACTGTTTGTGACACTCATCAAATTTGCCTATACCTGAGGACAGAATAGGAGTCAGACAGACGGACTCTTCTCTCATCCTTCTGTTCTGACTCTCATCTCTGGATATCCTCAGGTAAGTCGTGTTTCCTATTTTATTTGTTTTCTCATCTTCATGTTATGAAATTTCATCCTTCTGTTCTGACTCTCATCTCTGGATATCCTCAGCTTATCCAATAATTGAGATGTGAAAAGAAAATGCAAGTAGGTTCTTACAATGTCAGGTCCCCGTAATATGAATTGGAAGTGATGGGGGACCTAACATAGGGTTGACAACAGCTCATTTATAATCTCACAGGCATAGATGGTTGCGCGCTCATGTTGTGCCCGTGCTTTGAGTATGAAGTCACAAGGTCTGTCCGTTATGGCTCATGATATCATACTTTGTGCCGCGCGCTGTGACTTACGTTTCTCCCTCCTTGTTGGTGCTTAGCTAGAAGAACTACACAGACTGGTGAATTTTAACATGAACTCCCCAACCAAAGCCCAATTGGAAGATCAAAAGTTTAAAAATTCAAAAGCAGTTGTTGGCTCATGATGATTTTTCAAGTTTTCCATCATCTACTTCCAATCCAACTGCTAAGACGTTTGAAATCAAACGGGGCCTCCTAAGCTCGTTGATTCACTTATTGGACCGGTACCTAGATCAATTCAATATTAGAATGATGTCACCCAAAGAACCTTCAATCTCATCTAGGGCAAAACCCACTCCTAGTATTTCTCACCCTTGAGCTCTCCACTAGGGCTCGGGTTGGATGATCCTCTTCAAACCTGTGGTCCTGATCAAAATCATCAAAGCTCTGAAGATCATAAGTCTCTTGATAATTTCTTGATTTACTACTACTTCAACCAGTGGCAATCCAAGAATTGACGCCTCAAAATCCCCAAAAATGAATGTTGTTTGGGAGGTTGTATACCTGTTGGCAAGACTGATCAAGTTCTTAACCACCAAAAATAATCACCTGGAGGGGGGCCATGAGACGCGACCATCTGACAAGGATCAAACACCTACCACAATGACAACAACCACTAGCCAAGTCAGACAAAGTGGGAGGGTTGTTGAGGAAGTACCAGGATGAGAGACGAGAGATTTGAGTGTTTCCAAAGAAGGGGTCAACAATCAGATGATCATCAATTTTAGTCTTAGTGGAACACATCTTCGATTTGGTGTTTGCGTTGTTGAACTACTGGAGTTATCCCAATTGTGATAACTCCTGTAGTTGCGCGAGTCCGTGTGACTACAGCTGGCCTTGTCTCTCCTCCACTCCACTCCTCAGCCGTCCTTCTCATCAACTCTGGTCATCAAAACCACCACATCAAGCCCTCAAGACCGCCAATGAAAAACAAGACGGATCAGAATCAGATACAACCAATTTGAATACCCAATTGAAGACAAACAACACCTTTTGACTGAAGGCCAACTCACTAACCTCCGAGGCCTAAATCCAAGACCTGTGAACTGATTGAACAAGCAAACTCAAGATCGCGCCAGAACAACCAACCAAAAGCCTGTATTCAAATACAGATCCAATTGGGATGTGGATTTTCCAATATCAGAATATTCATTCAAATACCATACCTGATCATTTGAATACAGAGGAAAAGAATACTGATGTCAGGACTCTCCCTGGCAGCTTAAAAGGAGACCTTTCCCCTTGAATTTTCCAGTTTTTCCCCCTCATCTCACTTCTTTCATCTGAGAATTTTTGATGATACCTCTCACTACTTTCACACAGCCCCCAGGAAAAAGATGGTTTGCTGTTTCATTTTCATCTCTTATCCTTTCGCAGGGGATGATTATCTGAGTAGAATTTTACGCAGGGAGTTTATCCAGGACAGGCACCCTTTATTGCTTCTCTGTTGAGGATGTGGCCTGAATTTTGCACAAGCTAGCTTGTCCAGGACAGGCACCTTTTATTGCTTCTCTGTTGAGGATGTGGCCTGAATGTTGCACAAGCTCACTTCATGGTTCACACCATTATCCCCTGGGATGATCTTTCATTTCTCTCTTATTTCTGTTTGATGGGATGCCTGTTGGAGGAAAGGTTTACGCAGGTATTTTATCCAGGACAGGCACCCTGTATTGCCTTCCTGATGATGACTGGCCTGAATGTTGTGCAAGTGCTTCATGGTTCACCATGGCATCCTATGCTTCGATTCAAGCTGATCATTTTTGCTGTGGATTGTAGAAACATGGAATCCACTCCAAGGAGGCCCCAGAATCTTGTAGGAAGGCCAAGAAAGCTAGTGGAGCAAGTGGCTCTTCCCAACCCATCTCAAAACCCATGGCCAACATATCCGCTCTTGATGTCCTTCCTCCACGTCCAACTCAGAGCCAAAATGTCCTCATCTGTACTTCCACCAGTCAGGATTAAAATTTCAGCTCTGAAACTCAGAAGAAGAATATTTTGAAATTGGCCAATATCACTTGCCGCCCTGGTCTCAGCCTCTCCATCAACCAAACCAAAAACTTTATAATAATCATATTTCCAGATGTGCACTAAATTGCAGACACAACCAAGTTCCTTGAGCCGTTCAAAAACTGTATTAACCCAGGCCCTCCAATGGTTTTCCTCACAAACCACAAGTGCAAAATTGGCTTGGTTTAAAAATTAACCAAGTGGTTGGACATGAAAACCACCAAATATTAGGAAATCAGACTCTTGACCACCACCATTTTCCAAATTGTATCTTTCTATGGCAATTTAAAAAAATGCCTCTTTTATTGGTGGTATGATGAAAGCATTTGGTTGTTGTAAGGGGTATGATGAAGTGGAAAAAATTGGAAAACAATTCTATTAATAAATTTGTTGATTACAATTAATGCTAATTTTAATTCAATTATTTTGATTAGGAAAATAGAATCCTTTTTTTTCAAATACCCTTGCGCAAGAAAAATAAAAACAGTGGAAGGATCTCCTGGAAAATATTTCTTTTGTTCAACAAATCATTTCCAAAAGATACAAAGTATTTGCCCTTGCACTCTTTTCACATGGAATTGAGCAGATGAACCAGGCCACCATTCCTGTTTTTGGTTCCCAAGAATACAGAGACCCCAAGGAAAACAAGTGTTTTTCTGGAAATATCACTGCCACATGGAAGGAGTTTTCAAATCAAGCTTGTATCAATGAAAATTTCAATGCTATCAACTATGGTGGCTTTTTTGTTATCCATGAGTCAATGGGTCAACCAGCTCACTTCAGTCAAGGCTTTGACAACAAAAAAGGCCAGTTTGTTATTCCAGGTATTTTTACGGTCATTAAGTTTGACAAGCATGATGGATGAATTTATCTCTTTTGGGCTTCCAACCTATTATTCCACCAAAATGTAATCAATAATCCTTTGTGATAAGTAATTACATGAAACACCTCCTGATAAGACTTCAAATTTTTCATGATAAGCCTCTATTTTTCATGATAAGGAATTGACTGCTTCATGATAAGCCATAAACAGCTTCATGATAAACCATCAATTTTTTCATGATAATTGAAGAAAATATTTCTTCCAATTACCTGAAACAGTTCTCATGGAATAAGTTTGAATTTTTCAAGATAAGCACTGAATTTTTTTTCATCTTAAAAAGCCACATGAGCCATTGAGAGGAGGAAAACAAAAAGGTTTCACCTAAAACCTATTTCACAGGAATTTTTGAATATAAAGGGACACTTTTCTCCTCCTTTATCCTTTCTTCCACTCATCAAGAACTTGGACCAAAATGGCCCCCAACAATATCCATCTTATTATTTTTATGTCTGAAAAATGCTCCAGAAAAACTCATATGACTCCCCATGGGATAAAGAAAGACATAGCATTTACCCCTTCTGGATATGCTAAGCATCAGAAAATCACCCCAAGTTCTTTTTAAACTTGTATTGCTCCACAAGCACTGCACCCAAAATCACCAAATACCCATAGGTCTCCATGAGATAATAACAATGCAAACATGGCCTAATCTCATGATGATATCACTTCAATTTCACTCCCATCAGGTGTTCCCATATTTGAAACACAAGAGTTATTACTATTAACCTGGATAAAAAACTAATGCCATATCATGCTTCCAATGTTGATAACAGCCATCATGAATGTGCTTGAACAAATAAGTACAGATGCTTCAAGTTTCCTTCTTTGTGCTTTCAATATTCAAAATAAAACAATTTTTCAAAATACTCTTCAAAACAATCAGCCCAATCATAGCTCAAAGATTCCCTTTGTAAGAATCCAAATTATTCTGAGCCGCAGGCAGCACTTTCAAGGGGGAAAGGTGCTTTTTAGTCTTCCCTCCTGAGTGTTACAAAAATATTTAAATGTAACCATAATCAAGATCCAGAACCTTGTAAATAAGGAATCAATGCAAAGGATGAATTTTTATGGTAGTTGGTAGCAATCAAACAAAACTATCTGAGGCAAGATAATGCGGAGAACTTGAATCAACTAAGTTAAATTTTGTTCAGAGTTTAATAGAACAAAGCAGTTGTATGTCAGCTTGCTACTATTTCAGAGAAAGCTGCAAAATTAACAGAAATAATATATAAATAAAAAATACTAAAATAAACCTAAGAAGGAGTAGGAAAAACATAAATATTATTTCAGAAATGTTTTGCCCACCCAAAATTAGGTAGGGTCACTCACTTGCCCACCCTTGAAATCCAACTCCTTATATTTTTGAATTATCAAGGAAAGAAAGACCAAAATACCAGGGCACCATTATGGTACTTTTTTGGACAATTAAATATTTCACATTTATTGTCACATATAGGTTCCACACTTAAACTTCAGTCAGAATAGAGGTGTGGTGTATGTTTTAGGAGTTACAGACAGAAAAGTGTTCTGTCACAATTCCCGCATGCAGCCGCAGCAGCCAATACACCCGCGCGGGGCTGAGCTACAGCACTTTCACCCTTTCAAGGCTGTGTACGCAGCCCTGGGCCTCTGAAAAGTACACAGCTGCTGGACTACAAGTTGACAAAGTGACAGGCGGCCTGAGAAACCTAGGTACTATGTAAACATGCTACAACATCCACAGGAACCTTCAACATATGTAATACATATTCCCGTGCATAGTAGATAGTCTAAAAATACATAAAAGTATATAAAAATACCTAAATAAACTTTACACATATTTTTTTAAATACAATTTAAAATACCAAGAATGTCAAAAATGAGATAATGACTACTTCTAAAAATATATTAAAATACTTTAATATGCAATTATGAGAGCTGAAAGAAATCAGTATTTTTGTGAAATACTAAGGAAACTAATGATGTAAAAATATTTAATCAATACTCATGAATTATATTTTCAAATGATGATTTTATTAAATCAACTGAAATTCAAAAATAAGGAGTAAAATCAATTTCATGACTTTACTCCAATTATTTAATACATAATGAGAAATCACCTGACATCAGACTATCCATAGGAATATCTATTAAAAAAATTATTAACTTACTGGGAACATTTACTAAGGATAATTAATTAAATAATAAATAAAAATGGCAAAAGTAGTGTTATTCACACGTCCAAACATCAATTATAAAGTAGAATAATTTGCATACCCTGTTAAATTAGATGTTACCAATGCAAAAGCACCAAGAAACCGTGACAGGCTGGCAATGATTACCCTTCTAGCCTCAGTGTCCCTCCCTTTGAGGCCCTGTACCCCTCAGAAAGACAATATTGGGGCTCAAAAAGCTATAAATAAAGTGCTCTTTTGAGGGTATTGATACCCAGAGACCCAGTTATATTTACATCCAGACACTGTGCCAAGATATTGAAATACTTATAAGAGATAATTCAGTGATTTATGGCTTTATTCTGATTAATAATATCTGTCCCCAAAACTTTTTATCAATTTAAACTGTTGAACAACCTTATAACCCCAGTAAACAGGTTTAACCCATTAGTGCACATCCCAAACAGATAACCAAAGGATTTAATAATATACCAGTGAGTCTTATTATCCTTTCTCTGTTGTGGCAGCTTGGTTACAAAGCCCTGATACTCCACCGTGTATTGTATATACATATTATCTTTGGGAAATATATCCCATAAGAATATAAATTAAAGGTTCCAAAGTAACAAGGCTTACGTGCTTTCATACTGAATTCACTGAAGACAGGTGTTAAAGATCCCAAATATAGCTGTGGCCCCTCTATTAATTTATTTAATAATCAATTTATTAATATTGATTTATAACATTAATTCATAAACCAAACCAATCAACCATGCAATAAGCTTGATCCAAATATTCTACAGATTTTTCCTGCATTCATTGAATGATATATTTATTATTTATTCTATCACTCTGGTAGCTAAAGGATAGAAAGGATCTTGTCATCCAGGAGGCTGACATTGTAAGTAACAAAAACCACAATCTAATCACTCTGGTGGTCAGCAGAAGATTAGGAAAGATCAACTCAATCCCAACAGACCTCCAGTTTCTCAATGATTCTGCCCAACTCTCTGCAATCAAGCACTTGAATGGTACCAGATAACTGTGGGTGGCTGTAAAAAACAAACCAATTTGTTTTATGAATCTCTAGAAGCAATGAAGTAACAGATTAAAACTAAAATAACCCAGAACTTCTCAAGGGACTCAAGAATAGGGTAACAGAATTAAACTTTAAAGAAATAAAGGGAGGTTCAACACTCCAGGTTTCAAGCTTAAAGAAGCCTCTGAGTACAATGTGACACATTCAGGAAAGGCAATCAAATGAATGATCAGGACCAGGAGAAAGGGATCAAAGGAGTGGTTTAACACACCCAAGAATTCAACCAAATGAATTCTTCTTCCACCAGCAAGGCTATTGGTTTTTGATAAGGATCAGGTCACAGAGGGTGGATTGAAATATTTTAGTATGGATGCTCAAAGATCAAGGTGCAATAAGATATACTCAGGATAAGGATGCTCAGATAATGATTAGATTTGAATAGAATTTCTTAGAACTAGAACCAGCAGACTATAAACAAAAATTAGAACCTGAGAAGATTAGAAAAGGCGTAAGAAAAGAAAGAAAAAGAATACCAACAGCTTATAGAGACTTATCACTTAGAAAGAAGATGAGATGGCACGAGGTGTAGATGTTGAGGAGGTTGAGGAGATTGAGACAAAGGAGATGAAAGACAGGGCATAGATAGATGGAAGACTATGAGGAGAAAGCTGAATGGTTAGAGTGCTCAAGTGAGAGTGATCTTGAGGATTAAGCTCTTACCAGGCATAGGTTCAAGGGCAGATTGATGAGGCTGACCAGAATAGGAATCTTGAGTTGGTGAGAGACATTGGGAAAGAAGACATAGACCAGATAAGAAGGGATGGGAGATAGGAGGAGAAGGAAGATTTCAAAAGAGAACTAAGAGATGGAATTGAAGAATTGGTCACTGAGATAGAGGCGGAGACCATGAGATGTTCACCCAGGTCGACTCACTGAGCGGGAAGTCCCGGGTAGTACAGATATGTCACAGGATTTGCCTCAGTTCACAGAAGTACTGAGGCGGAGACAGACAGAGTAAGAGGAAGAAACGGAATATGGAAATGAAACATAAGAATAAAACAAAATAGATAAAAATAAATCATGATAATCTCAACAGATAACATGGGAAGGGCCCAGAAGATTTAGTACTTAGACAATGATGATAGCTGATTGCTATATGATAGATTCCTGATGGGAAAAAAGGTAGGGGATAGCCCCTCCTTTTATAGGCATGAGACCCTGAAGACTACTTACAAGAGATAACTACAAATGAGTGTGGATTTTTTTTTAAAAAAGAAAATGGAATGATGCAGGAAAATAGAAATGAAAACAACAAACAATAAAAAATTATTGGGACATGTGAGCAAAAACATGAAAGTAGAGAGACCAGTCCGCATTAAGGATAACATCAGGCAGCAGATGGATGTCCAAGGCTGGATGAGATGAGCGGCAGGTGGAGGGACATCCACAACTTCACCAACACAGGGCCGCAAAGGGGTCCCAGATGATGTGTGGATAGCAAGTCAATGGCAGATGAGCGCAGGTGATTGGTGGGATTCAGGAGGTTGGCAGATGATGGCTTGCAACAGGTCTGAGAAACCACTTGCAGGCCTGTCATATGTCAAGGAATTCACAGGAAGTGCTTTGGTTGATGGATGGGAGGATCATTGAATTGGGCGCTTGCAACAACTCTAACGTCTGCAAGCAATAGCTTGCAGTCCATCAGGATGAAGGAGGTTGATGGGAGGATGACCACTGACCGCGGCAAGATTGGTTGGTGGTGGGAGTGATGATTAAGCTGGAGATTAGATTGGATGAGAGTCATCCCAAGTAGAGCAAATGATTGACGGGCAGAGATGGCAGCTTGCAACAACTCCGAGGGCCAAAAGCAAAAGCTTGCAGTTGGTAGGATGACAAGTTTGATGGGTGGATGGTGGGGGCGCTCAAAGGGTCTCTGACAAGCATGGTCAGGATTGGTGGTGAAGTCCAGGGTGGTGATTTAATTGGTTAATGATGAACAGCCAACTTGGAGGGAGCATTGATGATACCATTGACAGAGGTGAGAGCCAGTGGGGGTTCAGCCTTGGTGGAGACAAAACCAGTGGAAAGCTGAGGCTGGAAGATTGAAAACTAAATACAAGGTATGAGAGTGGAAGATAAATTTAACAGATCAAGCAAGAAAGCTTGCACACGCTCTTTGGCCAAAAATGGTCAGAGGGCTGTCAAGCCTGAAAAAGGGGGAATTGAAAATAGCGCCTTGGGACTTGAAAACCTGTGGGCCTCCCCTAGACCGCTAGGACAGGGGGAATTTAGAATAGGGGAAAAAATGAAAGATGCTTACCAAATAATTATTCTTCTTTGTTTTTGTTTTTGTTTTTTGCTTTTTGGTGAGATAAAAAAATAAGAAAAAAAATTTAAATTTTGCCACTTTTTCTTGAGGTGTACCAAATTGTTCAACAAATCTCTCCCCAACTTACAGAATGTCCCTAGTCTGCATCTCAAATTTGAAGATATCAAGAAAAGGAGGAATACAAAGAAATTGAGACAGAAGAATGGCCATTTCTGGATCTTGAGAGTGAATGAAAAGTTGAAAAATATCTTGGTCCATGCAAAAGAGCCCTAGAAGTGGCAGGAGCAAAACAAAGAGGCCGTCCCAGGTGCTCATGTATGTGGCATACAGCAGAGTTTCACAACAAAAATGAAGCAAATGACCCTGGTGGTGCTCAATGGGGATGACTTAATTTTACCCCAAATTTCCCCCACCATAATGAAAAATCTTGAATTGATCAGCAGAGAAACTTCTGGTTAACTGCGTACCATCCAGTTCTTCCAAAAAAATATGATCCACCTCTGAATTTACAAACCACCCAGTAAGGACCATTCCAACAATTTGAAAAGAGCTTTACCCACTGAGTTTTCAAGGATTGATTATAAGCCAAAACTAGATCACCTGGATTTTAGGGATCCCTGATTTGATTTCCATGCTTATCTTTCCAGTACTGAACTGATTTTTCTCTTGAGTCCATTATCTTCTAATAATCTTTTTCACAGATGTCTTCAATTTGCTCCAGTTGCTTGTATCTGGAAACTAATAGGTCAGTTGTTGAGGAAACCTACTCTCATGAGATACTCAGGAAATATTCTTTTTCAAGATCAAGAGGAAGAAAAGCCCTTTGACCAAAAATGATTTTGTAAGTTGAGTAGGCAGTGTTCCTTTTGGTTGAGATTAAATCAGAGAAGAGAACCAGGTGAAGAAATTTGCAGAAATTCTTTGCACTCTCACCAGCCAGTTTGAAAAGAGAAGCCTTCAAAGGAGCATGGCCTCATTTCACCATGCCTTTCCCTTCTGGATAATAACAAGTTGTATCTAAATTTTGTTCAGGAATTGATTGGATCATCTCAGCAAGTTTGCCACCAAATTCAGATCCACCATCAGTAGAATAAAATTGAGCCAAGCCATAAAGCATTTTCCAGTCCTAATAGAGGAAAGCTTCCACTGATTCAGAGCTGAGATTCCTAAGAAATTTTGCTTCTACCCATCCAGAAAAATCATCCCTAGCAAAAATGAGATACTTAGCACCACCTGCCTTAACATTAACCACATCCATAGCAATCCTTCCAAAGACAGTGGACTCCCCAGTAGAATTAAAAATTTCAGCTGGGCGCCTAAGATCACTTTTCTAACAACCTTCTCAGTCAGGCACCATTGAGAGAGTGATTTATTCAATGATTGCCACCAGAATTGTTTGGATATGCATTGATAAGTTTTGCTTTTCCCACAATGACCAAGACCCTCATGGAGATGTTCTATGATTGAATCTTTCTGAGAAGGGATAGTAAGAACAATGGGAGCACAAGGAGTTCCTCTTTTTGTAATCCTAGAACCTTGGACAAAGAAATTAGAGGAATTTCTTTTAAGGGATCAAATTTATTTGTCATAAAGATCAGGGGGTCTTTGGAGAGTTGAAAGTTACTGCTCTAATTTAAGCCAGAAAACCTTCTGAAAGCCAGAATAATCTTGAAAGGAGAAAGAGAAGATAGGTTGAATTATAGGTTCCTCCTTGTCAAAATCCACTCCAACATCTAATTCATTATTTTCCAAAGGATTTCAAGATAAACCATTAGGAATTCTGAAAAATTTTTCAGGCCTGAGAACAATATTAAAAGAGGAAAACTGAATAAAATTCACCAAAAAAGTCATAGGAGCATTTTGAAGGCTAGGAGCATTGATCATTGCAATCATGGATGAGAGTCTACTTTTAATTTGAAATGTTGACCCCAGAGGACTGTTTGAAGTTTCTTCAAAATTTGAGCCACCCCGCAGAGTTCCAATTTTGGTTGAGAGTATCTGGATTCTACATCTGAAAATAACAAGGATTCAAGAAGAGCAGGATGGTTCCAACCATTTTCATCTTCCTGAGTAAGAACAGCCCGAACATATTGATAACTAGAATTGAAAGCCAGCGTTTCCATGAGAGATCTTTATCAAAAGTATGTCTTTAACAAAAATCATTTTGAGTAACTGGAAAGAATTTTCACAATCTTGGGTCTAGATCAATTTGGCTTCTTTCTGAAGAGCTAAAGATATTTGATTACCTGAACCAACAGACTAAGAAATAGAAATTAACAAACATTGAGGGAGAAGCGTAAGAAAGAATGTAGAAGAAAGCTGAAGATTCTCACTCAGTGCGGACACGAAGAAAATGAAGATGCTCAAATGACAATGACAACAAGAGAGATGGAGAAATGAAATAGACGGAGCTGAATAGAAATAATTTGAGGTTGGTCAGCTGTTGTCATGGGATCTGAAGTAAGTCAACCTCACATATGAACAGGAAAGGAAATTGGTGAGAAGGATTGAGTGGTTGAGATGTTGAGGCAAGAGTTGATTGTCAAGGATGGCAGGTCGAGAAATGGATGGGAGCTGATGAGGCTTGAGGGAAGATGACAAAGGAGAAGGCGGAGGATAGATGAAGGGGAGCGGGTGATGGAGTAATGTAGGAGCGGAGAGGCGGATGAAGGGATGAAAGAGCGGATGGCGATGATGGAGGAGCAGATGTTAAGGTGGTTGAGGAGCGGATGTTGGAGTGGTAGAGGGGCGGACCATGAGTGAGGAGAAGCGGGTGAGTGGATGATGAATGAGGAGAAGCGGGTGAGTGGATGGTGAATGAGGAAGTACGGGAGCGGGAGCGGGGTTTAGGTAAACTTGAGCGGGGAGCGGGAGCGGTGTGAGAGGCTAGGTTGGTGCGGGGAGCGGGAGCAGTGTGAGAAGCAGGCAGGAGCGGTGTAGGAAGCAGATTTCCTCTCAACACGCTGCCGTGTTCAGATGAGAGGTTGCAGAATTGTATTGGTGAGGCGTTTGACTGAGGGTTTGATTGCAGATTTTGTCAAAGGGTTGGCTAGCATTGATTCCGAAGGGACAAGATTGGTGATGAGGAGTTTGGCGTCTTTTTGCTCCCAAAGCCATTTGATTTGAGTGTCAACGTGCTTGAGCGCGCTGTGGTGAGATTCAAAGTTGATAAGATCGTTTAGGGCTTTGTTGTTGATGTGTGAGCAGTGGGTGAGAGATAGAGAGGGATTCAATTCTTTCAGGAGGTTCAGGATCCAGATTTTCTCTTGAGTGGCCAGAACTAGAGATTTGAGTTCACCTTTGGTTGAGGACAGCGAAACCGTGGGTTGAAGCTTGCTGTGCCAGGAAACAGCACAGCTGTAGAGCAATATCAAGTAGCCAGTGTGGCTTCTTCTTGAGACGGGATCATTTCCTCCATCAGAGTTGCTCCACGACTCGAGGTCGAATTTGAAGGAACTATTTTTAAGGCGAAGAGCAAGACGTTGAGTTGTTTTGACGTAGCGCCAGGCATGCTTGGCTTCGGTCCAGTGAGACAGACTGGGCTTTGCATTGAATCTGGATAGGGAGGAGACAGGGTAGGAGAGATCTGGTTGAGTTCAAGTGGCGATGAAGTTGAGGTAGCCTGTACAGGAGTGGTAGTTGACGTTGAGTTTGGAGAAGTTGGAAGCATCTTTGTCGGTAGCAGGTTTGAGGGCGATGCCAGGAGTAATTGGTGTGTTGATTGGTTTGGATTCTGAGAGTCCGAGTTTGGTCAGTCCAGTATCAATGTGATCAGGTTGATGTAGGCGGGGTCCCTCCGGCGACTCAATAATGTAGTTCCCAAGGATTTTGGTGAGAGGACCTTTGTGCGAGATGGCAAATTCAGTTTTTAGTTTTGCTCGTAATTCTTGTGAATTTCCAATGATAACCAGGTTGTCGATGTAGCAGAAGATGAAAAGTTGAAGGGATTGATTAATGAATAGACACGGGTCAGCGGCGGATGCGACAAAGTTTTGATCCAGGAACCACTGTTTGAGGGTTTTGAACCAGCTTTTAGGGGCTTGTTTCAGGCCGTATAAGGCTTTGTTTAGCTTGAGATAAGGAAAGGGGGTCTTTTATCCAGAGGGGGCCTTGATGTAGATGTCTTTGTCAAGTTTGGCATGCAGGAACACGGACTTGATGTCCATTTGCGTTATTGGCAAGTTGTGATGGAAGGCGTACACCAGCAACGTGCAAAGTGCAGTGATTTGGCCAGTGGGAGCGTAAGTTTACCCATAGTCAAGGAATTCTAGTTGTCAAAAGCCTTGGACACATAATCTTGCTTTAAAGATGAGACCATCATTTTCGGGGTTGATTTTAAGCCGATATACCCACACGGTGGACAGAGCTTTCTTGCCTTCTGGCAATGAGTAGCAGCCAGTCCAGACACCCATGGATTCGATTCCAGTTAGTTCCTTGTTCATGCCAAGAGTCCAATTTGGACTATTGGGTGAGCGTTTGGCCTCTTCATAGTTTCTGGGAACGGTCCGGGTGAGAAATCCATAGCGCTGGGGCCGTTGAAGGGAGGAGCGGTCTCTGAGAGTTATACCAGAGGGAGTGAGTTGGGATACCAGATCCTTGTCGTCCGAGGAGTCGGAGTTGGATTGGGTGATCTGAGGAGTTTCCTTTGGAGCTTTGGGGTCCGCCGTGGGTTTGGTAGCTGGTGATGGTTCCGTATGTTTGGGATCGTTAGAGCTTTGGTCAGAGGGTGGTGACTGATTTTGATTCGTTGAACCAAGGGTATCCAGAAGATCAGAGTCGATTTGAAGAAGGGTTTTGAATGGGTTTTCATGGGAAGAGGGGAGTTCAGTCAGCTTTATGTTTTCAAAAATCTTAACATGCTTAGAGCGGATTGTTTCCCCAAGTTCTGGGACAAAGATTCGGTAAGAGTTGAACTGCAGGTCATGACCCACAAGGATTCCTTCCCAGCCTTTTTTTCAAACTTTCCAACACTGTGGCAAAGATTGAGAACAATGGTTTTGGATCCCAGAGTTCTGATCAAGTTGAGTTTGGGTTTGAGTCCATTCCACATCTCCAAGGGGCTTAGCTTTGATTCTTTTGCTGGCAGAAGGTTGAGTATTTCACATCTTCCCACCAGGATTTGGTCCCAGAGCTCAACAGGAATGGATATGTCAATAAGAGTGGTCCTTGCAGCTTCAACTATTGTTCGATTTCCACGCTCCACAATGGGGTTGTGTTGGGGAGTGTGAGTTGAACATAGATTGGGACGCTCCAGAGTCTAGTATGATGGCTTGCTTGGAGAGAAGCCAAGAGTTGATCATAGCAAAGTTGTACAAGGTATAGGACAGATTGGCGGAGGCGGGTTTATTTTTGTTCAATTTGGGATTGTTGTTGGGATTTGGATGGAGGTGAGGGTATAGCCACCAGCATGCGTGCTTAGGATGGGAGGATTGTGGGTTGTGCCAGGTGGCTCGACACTTGATGGCGTCCTGCTTTGTACCTTTGTTCAGCATAGCTGAGGCATAGGTGCCGGCAGCAACTTCATTCTTGATTTGATTTAGATGTCGGAGTATCAGATCGCCATTGATTTTAGATTCTCCCAACAAGTGGGTGATGGTGGTCTTGAGATGTTCAAGTTCGGGAGGAAACTTGTAAAGTATGAGGTAAGCAATTATATTGTTGTCCATCTTGATTCCAATTTCTGAGATTTGGATGAGACAAGCTTTGACATCGGTAATGAATTTGTCGACGTGTTTTGTATCAAATTGGAGGTTGAGAAAATTGAAGAAAACTCAAGACCTGTTTGCCGTTTGAGATGACGCATAGAATTCATTTATTGACTTCCAGAGTTCTATCCCATTAGTAAGGTGATAGTCCTTGACACAGTTGATATATGTTTGATTGTCAAGCTTGGCTAGAATGTATCCAACCAATTCAAGATTTGTGTCGGGAGGGCATTTCTTGGGTTCGGAGGTCACAAGCCATTTGGAAATACCTTTAAGGGCAAAGATTGTCATAAGTTTGGAGCGCCAAAGTGAGAAGTTTGATTCCGTCAAGGTGGGGATTGAGTCCGTGAGGGTCTTGAGAAGTGGGGAGTTGAGATCCGTTGGTTCAGATAGGGGTTCCATTCTGTAGCTCGTGGTAGACGTCGGAGTTGTGGCGTTTTGGCTTTTAACCGTGAAGAGCTAAAGATATTTGATTACCTGAACCAACAGACTAAGAAATAGAAATTAACAAACATTGAGGGAGAAGCGTAAGAAAGAATGTAGAAGAAAGCTGAAGATTCTCACTCAGTGCGGACACAAACAAAATGAAGATGCTCGAATGACAATGAAAACAAGAGAGATGGAGAAATGAAATAGAAGGAGCTGAATAGAAATAATTTGAGGTTGGTCAGTTGTTGTCATGGGATCTGAAGTAAGTCAACCTCACATATGAACAGGAAAGGAAATTGGCGAGAAGGATTGAGTGGTTGAGATGTTGAGGCAAGAGTTGATTGTCGAGGATGGCAGGTTGAGCAATGGATGGGAGCTGATGAGGCTTGAGGGAAGATGACAAAGGAGAAGGCGGAGGATAGATGAAGGGGAGCGGGTGATGGAGTAATGTAGGAGCGGAGAGGCGGATGAAGGGATGAAAGAGCGGATGGCGATGATGGAGGAGCAGATGTTAAGGTGGTTGAGGAGCGGATGTTGGAGTGGTAGAGGGGCGGACCATGAGTGAGGAGAAGCGGGTGAGTGGATGATGAATGAGGAGAAGCGGGTGAGTGGATGGTGAATGAGGAAGTACGGGAGCGGGAGCGGGGTTTAGGTAAACTTGAGCGGGGAGCGGGAGCGGTGTGAGAGGCTAGGTTGGTGCGGGGAGCGGGAGCAGTGTGAGAAGCAGGCGGGAGCGGTGTAGGAAGCAGATTTCCTCTCAACACTTTCCTGATTAGACAACGCAAAGGGGAACAGATTTTGGATAAAGATGTAATGAAGATTTGAAAATAAGTGACAACAACTAGAAAGCCTCTAACTTCAGTGGGATTTATTGGAGTGGGCCAAGAGATGATCTTGTTGACTTTGGATGGTGCCATCCTTCTTCCTTCCTTGCAGATGACATGGCCAAAAATTTCCAGAGAAGGGACACAAGCATCCAATTTGGATACCAAAACAGTGAGGCCCAATTCCTTGATCAAAACAAAATCATTTCCAAAGTAGTAGTGTATTCCCATATGAATCAAGAAATCCCTGAATGAAAAGATAAGAGTTTGTTATCATAATCAAACACTTGACCTTTAATTCAGCCATTTTAAATAAAGATAAGAGAACATTCAGGGATTCCATCCTGGAGGATCCACATTATCTGATCCTAATAGACTGCAACCAAATTGGTGGCACCTTGAGGAAATCAAGTAAGCTGAAATTTACCAAGAGGAGTATCAAAAGTAGTGAGAGGACAAGAGATTGGATGCAGTGATTTTTTTTCATAGCCACCCATAATTTCCCCCAGACCATAGCAAGCCCTCCCAGAAAGATATTCCACAAATTCTTCAGTAGTAGGAGGAAAATAAGAGTCTTTAACTTTAACCTTGTTGAGAGGTTGGAGATGTAAAATATAAAAAGAGCTTGAGCTCTAATGAGATGAAAGGATTAAATAATGAGTGAAAGGGGCTTGTAACGTCAAGCGTAACAGACCTGAGCTCAGGAGGAAAAGGACACTCCGGTTGATGTGTTGGCTGAACAGATGATGAATTCCACTTGAGAGCACCATGGTTTATATATACTAAATACATGATTGACCAACAAGTGGTTGAGTACAAAATGAATAAGGCAAAATTAAAATAAGCAGTTTAAGTGAAATGGTAAGTGAAATGTTATGCTTAGACAGTCTGACAATCACTACTAAGAAGACAGCCTAGTTATATTTTAACCGTTATTTTAATACTTCAATGACAACAATAATATAAATCAAATCAATCCAATCAATGATACTTCAAACTCCAGTGAAAGTCACATATATATAAACTCAAATTCTAACAGGAGATTGTGAACTACTCTAAGTTTACCGTTACTTTTAAGGACACAGAACACAGTGCTGGAATAACTAGAAGTTGACTGTTCATATAGACCAGTACGGACTTGTTTGCCAATCAACTTGATAAATTTTTCAATTTTAGAAGCAGGGATCATAATATTTTTCTTTTTCCAAGGGTTAGACTTAACTAAGGGGATAATTTAAGGGAGACCATAGGATACTTTCAAGAGAACTCTCTCTTCTTCACAGAAGGCAATAGTTTTTTCCCTCAGAGATAAAACATTTTTTGATAAAATTCAAATCAGAAGGAAGAAGCCATCCATCTGGACCAAAGTTTACCAGTTTCAAATGTTCCTAAGTGACACCACCACAAGGCACAAAGGTTCCAGCAAGGGATTGAGATAAACCACAGTAAGGATCATGGGATAAGCAAGGTCGCATGAGATGAGGATTAAGGCTGAGGGGCATGGGCAAATTGATGGTTTGGAACTTTTTTGCAACTTGTTTATAATTGGTGGCAAAAGGGAGAAGTTCCTATTTCCTCCAAGCATTGACCAGCAAGACCTGAATAAAAAAACTGAGACCAAGTTCCAACATTTTCCACATCCTCAAAGGGTGCCTTTTCCATAAAAGAAGAACAAAGGGATAAAATGTTTCTCACAGGTGTGGCACAATGTAGAGTTTAAAAAATGATAGTAGAAGAATTCCCTAGAAGTGCATAATTGGGAGGACTTACTTTTACACACAAGTGCCTCCACTGAAGTCCATATTCCTCCATACTAAAACCATTAAGAAGATAATCAAGATCAGGATCTATTCTATAATCATTTCAGAGATTACCACCAGAAATAAAAGAATATTTAACATTATTAAGAGCACAAGGAAAAGAAGAAGCCATGCATCCAGAGAGAGAGGGAATATGATAAGAATTCAGTTTTTGCACTAGAGGACAAAACCAACAGACTGTATTTCAAAGTTAGAAACATATCTCAAAAGGACAGAAATATAGCCATGAGGAATGAACACAAAGAAAATAAAGAAGAAGATACCAACAGCTCAACCAGACTTGATAGTGGATTAGATAAATAAGGACAAGAAGGGAATGTTATGAGGAGGTGAGAAGGCTGAAGGATGCAGATCTGTAGAAGTATCGTCAGATTCTCTTGATTGATGAGTGTTTGATGTTGGGTTGTCTTACCAGGCAGAGATTGAGAGGAGAGCTTGAATAAGATGGACAATAAGAGATTCAACAAGGAGAGGCATGGTGGACAAGCAGATAGTAGAAGAAGAACAGAAGAACAAGACACAAGAAAAGAACAGAAACGAGAAGAAGTAATGGAAAAAAAATAAAAGAGAGAGAGACTTGGCCCAGAGAGATTGAGAGGAAACACTAGAAGTAGAAACCATCCCACGGAGCCCTCCAGGGGTCTCCTCACCGTGCAGGAGCACATGAGATGGGGCAAGGGCTCATTGGGATCTCAACACCCCTTGTGACTGGGAAGGCAACAGAAGAGGATTAAAGTGGTAATTTACTAGTTATCAGTAAAGATAAACTTGTGGAGAAGTTGAAGCGAGTTTCAACTGGAGGCCTTTGTCAAAGAGTCAGCAACCATCAAGTTGGTCAGGATGAGTCATAGATTGTATTCTGATTTGTTATAGTCCTCCCTTAGACCCTTTGTCTTGATGTCAATATGGCAAGATTTGGAGTGAGACCTGAATAGTTTGATCTTGTTGTCCAACCCCTTGTTGTCAATGTAGATGGTGGGTTTGACCACTGAAGACTGATAGATTTTGCCTATTAAGTGAGTAATCCACTTGAGCTCAAGAAAAAAGTTGAGGAGAGCATTGAGCTCAGATTCTGTTGAAGAGTAAGTTACATTCCTTTGTCTTGAAGAGTTCCAGACTACAGGACTGCCATAGTGAAATATAATAAAACCGGTTTGAGACTTTCTCAAGGATGGATCATGTCTCCATGTTGCGTCACTGTAACTAGAAATCATTTCTTCTCCGGATTTGTAACTGAGAATGAGTTTGAGGTCCTTGGTAGTCTTGAGATATTTCCAGACTTTAAAAGCTTCCCTCCAATGAGACATACCAGGTTTGGTATTAAATCTAGCAAGATTGAAAACGGTGTACGCAATGTTGGGACGGGTATATTGAGCAAGATGGTTGAGGAGTCCTGTCACTGAGCGGAAGTTGATATTGAGTTTTGTAAACTCTTTGTGATCTTCATCAGTGGCTGGTTCCAGGTGGAGATTTTGAGTGGGTGGAGAGTGAGTGTCCCTACAGTCTGAGAGGCCTAATTCTTCCAGACCACGATTGATTTGATTAGGTTGACTGAGCAGAATTGGATCATTATCTACCTCCATTAACATCCCAAGGATTTTATTTGGCGGGTGACAGGAAAAGTTTTTAAACCTCTCCAGAAAGTTAATCTTAAATGTTTTGTTCCTTCCCACATCAATAAGATCATCTACATGAAAGTAGAGAATCTCTTTAGAGTTGGTATTTATATATAGACAGGGGTTGCTGCTAGATTCCTGGAATCCTTGAGCTTTAATCCAGAAGGTCAGTGTTTTGTACTAATTTTTGGGAGACTGTTTGAGGCCGTATAGAGATTTTTTGAGTTTGAGGTAGGGAGACTTCCTGAGCGAGGCTTCAGGTGTCTGGATAATAACAGTCTCATTGAGAGGAGCATGGAGAAAATTGCCCTTAACATCAAACTGGGTAAATTTCATCTTCTCTTTTAAGCTGTACAGAAGAGTGATTTGTAGAGAGACCAGCTTGCTGGTAGGAGCCCAGGCCTTGTCGTAGTCAATGCCTAAGACTTGATCAAAACGTTGTACGCATAATTGCGCTTTGTATTTCACCGGTTCTCCATTGCAGTTTTCTTTCACTTTTAAGACCCACGTGGGATTTAGAATTTTGTCAGGTGTCCCATAATACTCTTCCCATACTTCTTGTGATTCAATATATTCTAATTCTTCTTTCAAAGCTTTCTCCCACTTGGGCCATTCAGGGCATTTCCAAGCAGACTTGTAGGAGGGAGGTTTGTAATAGTGGTGAAAGCCATATCGTTGAGGTTTTCAAGTCTCACTTTTTGGTCATTGATAGAACTCAGGATTTGTAGGAATGGGAGACGGGATCCAAGAGGGTTCCGGTTGAAGATCAGAAGAGTCCAAGTTGAGAGAGACAGAATCATCCTGGGGCAAGTCTGATTTGGAGGATTTGCAGTTGGGATCTCTATCTGTGAATTATTTTTCAGGAGAAGAAAAATTGGATTTGTTGGAGTCATCATAAGATTGAGAGAAGACGTTGGTACGAACAGGTTCAAGAAGGGGAAAATTGATTGTATGGGTCTTGAGGAAAGTGACGTGCTTAGTTTCAAAAATAGAAACCAATGATTTAAGAACAATATAAAAGTGAAAAGTTGGATTGAACCCAACTAGTATCCCTTCATATCCTTTTGAATCAAACTTGCAGCCTTTTTGCATGCAATTTTCCAGATAGATCATGGGAGAACCTACAGGTCTCAAATAGTTAGCGGGAAGCTTCTTACCAAACATCAGCTCCCAAGGAGAGAGGAGATTACCTTCTCTTGGTATCTGATTAAGAATGAAGCAACAGCTTCTTGTGATGATATGTCAGTAATTTTTGGGCACTTGAGAGGATGAAAATGTAGATCAAGCTGATTCAACAATTGTCTGATTTGCTCTTTTGGCTTTGCCGTTGTGTTGAGAGTGGTAGGTTTCTGAGGTGAGTAACTTGATATGTTTAGTTTTGGCGAATTTGTTGAGTGTGGCATTAGTGAATTCAGAGCCTTTTTTGGAGTAGATTTCTGAGGGATAATACTTGAGTCTTTTGAATTCAAATTCCAGTACATTGATGATTGTTTTGGAGGTCTCATCGTTGGAGTGTAGGGGAAATTCAGCGAGATATCCAGAATGGTTGTCGTCTACCAGAGTTAACATATATTGGTGGCCAGATTTGGATTGTGAGGTGATAGGTCCAACTAAGTCAAGATGGATTTGTTCAAGTGAGAGATTGGATTGGGTCCAAACAGCGGGGAAAGATGAGCTAGTGATCTTGCTTTGTGCACATGCATTGCATTGGAATTGAGTTAAGTCATCTTGAGTAAAGAGATCCTTTAAGATTGGTCAAAGAGTGGAGACCAAGGCATGACCATATGTCTTGTGGATGTCCATCAGAGATAGAGGCAAACAGTATGGATCTTGAGCGGGTTGAGTGATGTGATTAATCACATTGTTTGAACCAATGGGCTGCGGTTTCTTGACTAAAAAGAGATTATTTCCAATTAACCCATTGAGAATGATCAACCCATTCCTGGTAATAGAGAATTTGTCATGGTGTTGAGTTAGACAGCAACCTTTCTTGGCTAGAATACCAGGGCTAATGAGATTGACAACAATATCCGGGACAAAGACGGAATCTTCTAAGGTGATGATAGAGTCCTTCCATTCTAACCTTACCCTACCCGTCCCCACAATCTTTAGACTGGCTTTGAGTTTTCTGGTCTTGATCACTTTGTTTTCTTCTTGTAGTTTAAGGTCATTTAACACGTGAATGTTGGCACCGGAATTGAGTAGGAGGTTGGGAGTGTTATCTGCGTTGATCCATAGAGTCAGAAGAGCGTGGTAATTGATGGTTGGTTGTTGTTTCTTATTTTTATTTCTCCATTAATTTTGTTGTTCTATCCACCAACTGGGCGAAATTTGAGTATGTAAATGAAAGCAAGAAGATTCAGCATGTGGTGCATTGGAGTCATGATACCCATCTTTGCATTGCATATTTACTTTTGTGTCTTCTCAAGTATTTTGAGGTCTTGTAGTTACTAGAGAGAGGGTAGAACTGGTTTTAGAAGCCTTTTGTTGATCCTTTTGTTTGTTGTCATATTGAATTAGGTGGTTGCAAACCACGTTGATTTTCATTATCTTCTCTACATGCATAATCTGTTGTTTGAGGTTCTCAAGACTAGGAGGGAATTTGAAGAGAACTAGGTAGGCAAGAACATCCTTGGGTGGCTCTATTCCTACGTCCTGCATCCTTGTTAGGGCCTTCTTGGTATCTGTTACAAAATCCTCAATGGCGTGATTGTTGAAGGAGATATGAAGGAAATGATTGAATATTCTTGCACAATTGGCTGTTTCAGACAATGCAAATTGACAGGTTATCTTGGAACATAGAAATTTACATGAGTTGAAGTTTGCCGAGTTGACCACATTGGCATGCGTAGTGCTCTCCAGTTTTGAGAGGAGAACGGCCCTAATATCTTGATCCTGCTTGATAGACATTTGTCCTGCATTATTTGTGATAGCATCCTTGATTTCCTTGAGGTCAAAAAGCATAAGCACTTTGTCCCTCCATATGGAATAGTTTTCCTTGTTGAGAAGAGGTATAGCATCAACCGTAGCTTTTAGGGCAACTTGATGAAAATAGTCTGTAGCTCCCGTTTGTTTGGTCATCTTGAAAATTTTGGTTGTTTCAGTGGGATATTTGGCTTTTAACCGTGATAAGAATTCATTTTTTGCACTAGAGGACTAAACCAACCGACTTTATTTCAAAGTTAGAAACATATCTTAAAAGGAAAGAAATATAGCCGTGAGGAATGAACAAAAAGAAAATGAAGAAGAAGATACCAACAGCTCAACCAGACTTGATAGTGGATTAGATTAATAAGGACAAGAAGGAAATTTTATGAGGAGGTGAGAAGGCTGAAGGACGCAGATCTGTAGAAGTATCGTCAGATTCTCCTGATTGATGAGTGTTTGATGTTGGGTTGTCTTACCAGGCAGAGATTGAGAGGAGATCTTGAATCAGATGGATGAGGAGAGATTCAAAGAGGAGAGGCATTGTGGAGGAGCGGATAGTAGAAGAAGAACAGAAGAACAATACAAGAGAAAAGAACAGACGCAAGAAAAAGTAATGGAAAAAAAAGAAAAGAGAGAGAGACTTGGTCCAGAGAGATTGAGAGGAAAAACTAGAAGTAGAAACCATCCCCTGGAGCCCTCCGGGGGTCTCCTCACTGTGCTGGAGCACATGAGATGGGGTGAGGGCTCATTGCGATCTCAACAGAATATTTTTGGGATTTATCATTTTGAAATGTTTTTTATTTTTAATAATTTTCAGATCAGAAGAAAATGATGAGAAATTATAAAAATAAGCCTTAGGGATGAGAGTTGATCCTTGAGTTTAAGTCTGAGGCTGGCAAGAACTAAAACTTTCATTTGAATCAACTAATCCCCTTAAAAATGAGAGGAATTAAAAGTTTCCATCTGCTTCCCCTTAAGTGTTAAAATACAGATGCACTCATGTTATGTGCAATTTAGTTTTTAATCCAAATGGGATGCACAAATGGGCCTCTACAGCTCTTTAAACATCATGTGGACACCATTGGCCCATGGGGTTTTTTTTTGTTATTCAAATTTGGGTGCCAAAACACATTTTCCAGGTCTTTTGGACATGGGCCTTAACAGGCCCCCCAGGGTGGATGGGCCACCTTACCCAGATGGGTGCATTTGGGAGTAACTGGGCCCAAGGTTTATTTTGGAAAAACTTGGCAAGACAGGCTGGCCCTCCAAAGTGTAGTTTTGGGGGTCTTTGGGCCTTGGAGGCCCATTGGGGCCGCTGCTTGTGTTGCAGCCTTCTTGGGGCCACTTGTTTCCTTCTTGGGCCAGTTGAAGGGCCCAATGGCCCGCACAGGGCGCAATCGCCGGCACAGGGCCAAATGGCCAGCATAGGGCCCAATGGCCTGCACAGGGCCCAATGGCCCGCACAGGGCCATTGTATAGGGCAGGGGACTCCTTTTGGAGTCCTTCAACCCCCTGTGTGCAAGGCCCAGGCCCTAGTCGCATCACCCAGCTGGTTGCGGCTGCGGTGGCTGGCAACCCCTGCCTCCCTCCCTCCACTCTCTTGGTTGTGAGGGGTAGGGAGGATGGCTGGTCTTCTCCCTCATCCAGAACCAGCCAGCAACTGGTTGCATGTGGAAACTGGCCAGGGTGGGGGGGACCTCATCACTCTCCCACCTGTTGGTGGTGGGGGGATCTGACCACCCTTCCACCAGCATGCAAGGCGCTCTCCCCCCCCCCGTTACCAAGGGGGAGGCGCCAAAATATGGGGGGACCTGCTCCCCCTCCAGCCCATATTTTTAAAAAAGTCTTCCTGGGGTGGATTGCATCCTAGGCAACCAGCGGGGGATTTGACCACCCCTGCCTTTTGAGCTTGAGAGCGGACCCAGGTGAGTTCTGGGTCCCGCCTGGTCCATGTTAGGGGCCAGAGGCTAGTTGAATGAGCAGACCAGCCTGGTAAGTGAGGTCACAGAGGTAACCTGGCTGGTTGTAAGGGACAGCAAGCCAGGGTCTGAACAGAAAAAAGGGCTGGTTCAGCCTAGTAAGGGTGCAAACACCAAAGTCAACCGGTAAAGGATGGTCATAAGGATTCAGGAACTAATGTCAAGTGGGCTGAGTAAGCCCAAACCTATTAGTAAGGCTTGTAGAGCCTGTAGAGCCCATTTAGGGCTGAACTTTTCCTTTTTTCTTGTCATTACATGAGCTCCACATGAGCACCATCTTTTGTATTTAAGGAGCTCTTCTCCCTGCTGTCTTCCATCCAATTCATTCACCAATTCATTCACATTCACCACTTTGCCATTGCCTCTGCCTCATATTTAATACAAATCATAATACATTATTTTCTCAGCATTTCCTTTGCTTTAAGTATAGCTCTTTGACTAAGCTTTTGGGCTTATAATTCTCACAAATTATCAGTACCATCATCATCATTCCTTCCAAGCAGAATAGACTTTTATACCTTACTCTGGGCAACCTCAAAGAACTCAAGTTTTCCAAGAAGATGTCCTATATCCCAGAGTAAAGCTCCACCAAGATTTTTTTGAATATTCAAGACTATACTGCTTGGTCTGTCTTAATGGACAGTGAGTTGGACAAAATTTTTTGTGGGGAGATTATGGATGCAGATGATACTTTGATTAGTTCAGAGGTAGAGAAGAATTCTTATGATCTCATTATTAGGCATTTGGGTGAAATTCATATGGCATGGGTTGCTGAGACTTTAAAGGAGGAACAGAAGAGGATGGGTAGGATTGTATGGAAAATGCTCAAGGCCCAGTATGCTGGTAACTTTGTCCATCAGAAGGAGATTGCCTTCAATAATTTTTTCAAGTTGAAATTTGCCAACTGCAAACCATTTGTGGGGGAGGAAAGTTCAAGTATTGTTAATTTCAAGTCATCTGGGCTAAACATGGATCCTGTGTGTCTGTTACTCTTAATTCTTCAAAAGCTACCAAAATAATATGAGTCCTTGGTTAGAATGATATCTCAATTGAATACCCTTGCTGAAGAAGACAATGTGCTTAGAAGGATTGAAAAGAATGATCTTCAATTTAAGATGAAGGAGGGCACAGGAACTCCTCTGGTGGGCAAGACAGGAAAATCCAAGAAGAAGGCCAAGGCCTAAATGGATTTATCAAAGGTCTTGTGTTATAATTTTCAGAAGAAGGGGCACTATGCAAAGGATATCAAGAAGTCCAAGAAGAGGAAGAAATCCCAGGAAAGTGAAAAGGAAGACAAAGAGGTCAACCTTGCATGGAAAATGTTGCTATGGTGGCATTGGATGTTTCAATGTAACAAGCTTTTGAGGAACAAGTCCCTAACAAGAAGGCAAAAATTGATGAGGATCAAGAAATTTAATTAATTGATCATGAAGTATGTAATCTTAAACCTGAAAATAAGAACTTATCAGTAGCTGATAATTTTTCTTTCCTTACAAGAGAGTTGAAGGAGGATTTTCTTGTTTTGATTAATTCTGGTTGTACAGACCACATGTTTTTCAATCCAAATTTGTTTTCAAATCTTAGAGATTTTGATGGTGTTTTAAATATTGGAAGAAAAGGAAGAACAATTCAGATTAAAGGAATTCGAAAATTTATTCTTGCAAATCACTTGGTTTTCAAAATTACTTTTGAGAAAGTGTTCTATTTACCATATTTGCCTTATAACCTTGTGTTGCTTGGAGTTCTCTGGAAAAAAGTTTTCCAGATTTGTTATCTTGAAGAAGATAAGTTTTTTATTGATTTGAATGGTAAAACTATCCTGAGTGGACAATTTCAGATTAAGTTTCTCTGTGTAAACTTGTTCAATTTTTCATCTCTGAGCACTGTTGCTCACAATAGAAGTGGCCATAAGGTAAAGGATAGTAACTTTGAAAGTTATACTTTAGGGTCCAAGACCAGGAATGTGTTCTGAAATAGTGGAAATTGCACAGAAGTTCCTAGAGAGGAATTTTCCATCAGTTTGGCAGGGCCATTTTCACCAGTGTCCCTTGGGGGGGGGAAAGTAATTCATCACTCTGGTTGATACAGAAACTAATTATTTTTGGGTGCAACCAATAAGATCAAAGGATCAGACCACAGAGGAGGTTTCAGTAATCTTCAAAGTCTGGGAAAAGAATGATTTGATTAGGGAGATCAAGAGGGTTATTACTGATGGAGGGGGTCAGTTTTTGAGTAAAGAGTTTGAGAAACTATTCAATGATTATGGTATCACTCATATAGTCACCAATTCTAGTACTCCACAAAACAATGGAATATTTGAGAGGATGAATAGGACTTTATTGGACAAAGTCAGAACTATTATGGCTCAATCTGGTCTACCCAAGGTTTTATGGGCTGAGTTATTGTGCACAGTGTGTCTGTTGCACAATATTGTAAGTGTTAATGGGAAAAGTTTGCATTATCTGTTTTGGAAGTTGTACCCCAAAACATCACACCTAAGAACAATTGGTTTCTTAGTGTATTATAGTGTCCACCATAATGAAATGGTTTGAAAGTTAGATCCTAGAGCCAGAACAGGGGCACTTGTAGGCTATGATTTATTAAGTAAGTCCTACAGGATTTATTGTCCAGGGACAAGAAAGGTTATCCCTAGTAGGGATGTAAAATTTGAAGAAAGTAAATTTCCACTCAAAAGGTGTGAAGATAGTGCTGTTCAGGAATCACAGAAGGAAATAGCATGGGAGCCTATTTCACCAGCACATGCTGTATAGAATATCATTAGTGATGATGTTGAGATGGCAGATGTGCCACAGGAGGGTTCAGTACCTGCTTCAGGGGAGTCTGTGGAATCAGTACCTGATGAGCCTCCACCTCCAGTAAGAAGGAGTGGAAGAACAAGAATACATGTTTATAGGCATGGAGAATGGAAGTCCCATTATGCTCCTGCATAATATGAAGAAAATATGTTTTTGGAACAATGTATGCTTAATGAGATTATAAAGTAAAGTTCAGAAATGGGTAATATTGTTAACCCAAATAGCTTTGGCCGAGATATTAATTCTGATGAAAGAGCCAATTGGAATCCAGCTATTTTTGATTAATTTGATTCTCTAGAAAATAATAGTGTGTTTGAAGCGGTTAAGCCGGATTTAGTTTCAAAAGGGAAGACCATTTTGGGGTCTAGGTTAATGTTAAATTAGAATTTTGATACTAATGGAGTTTTGAAGTGGTTCAAGGCTAGGTGCATTGCACAATACTTCAAGCAGAAAGAGGGCATTGATTACCAAGAGACTTTTTTGCAAACTGGAAGGCTTTCCACCTGCAGGTACATCATTGCTTTAGCAGTGGAGTTGGGTGAAGAAATCAGACTGGCTGATTTTGTGACTGCATACTTGAATGCAAAACTTGGAGAAGAGGAGACTGTTTATATGTCAATTCCTGATGGTTTCAAGGAATGGCTGGTTGAGATCAAGCCAGAAACTATGAAGAAAATCTGTGTGAGAAGTTTCCTCTGAGCAGATAAAGGGAAATATGTCCTCAAGCTTTGTAGATCCCTGTATGGATTGAAGCAAGCATCTAGGTCATGGTATAACACCATGAGTAATAAACTGATAGAGATTGGTTTCAGGGCAAGTGAGGCCTACCCTTGTCTCTTTGTGAGAAAGAATGCAATTTTGTTTTTGTGGGTTGATGAAATTGTCATTATTGGGAATGGTAAAGAGAGAGTCATGGAGGCACTCAAAAAGTAGTTAAAGATAGAAGATCTTGGCCTGGAACAACAGGTGCTTGGAATGAAATTTAGTAAGAGCAATAATGGGATAAAGTTGGATCAAAACCATTATGTGTTATCTCTACTTAAGCAGTATGGCTTAGAGGATGCAAATTAGTTTGGTACTCCAATGCAGTCTAAAATTTGGTTAGAAAATTCTACAGAGGAAGAGCATCTGGAGTTTGTCCAATCCAGGAATGATTAAATGTCAGTATTGGATTGCTGAAGTATTTGGGGCAGTGTAAAAGGCCAGATATTTCTTATGCAATTGGCGTCTTGTCACAACACTTAGAGAAACCAAGAAGGAGTCATTGGACAGCATTCAAGAGAGTTATGGGGTATCTTAAAGGAACAAGAAGTCTGGGACTGCAGTTTCCAAAGTCAGCAAACTTTGGTTTGGTTGGTTATTCTGATGCAAGTTGGGCAGATGGTAAGACTTGGGAATCAACAAGTGCTTTTGTATTCTTTTTAGGAAAGAATCTAGTGTCATGGATGTCTAAGAAGGTGTCAGCAATAAGTCTTTCATCAACAGAAGCAGGGAACAGAGGGTACCTGTCAGCTTCACAGGAGGAAAAGTGGTTGAGAAAGGTCTTAGAGCATACTCATAAACCACAAGTGTTTGCTTTGTTGTATTCTGATAATCAGAGTGCCATTGGATTTTCAGAAAACCAAGTGTTCCTTTCAAGAACAAAAAATATTGATTTTCATTATAACTATATACATGATGCAGTGAACTGCAGAGAGATAGTCTAATGGTACATGCCCACTGGAGCAATTATTTCATATATCTTAACTAAGGCATTAGATAGGAACAAACATCAAGGTTTTGTGTCTGGTATGGGTATGGCATCCCTTTTGTATTAAGGGGGCGTGTTAAAATACGGATTCACCCACGTTATGTGAATTTTAGTGTGTAATCCAAATGGGATGCTCAAATGGGCCTCTACAGCCCATTAAACATCAAGTGCACCATGTGGGCCTATGGATGGTGATGTTATTGGTTTTGGAAATTTGGGTGCCAAAACACGTTTTACAGGTCTTTTGGGACACGGGCCTTAATGGGCCCGCCAGGGTGGATGGGAAACCTTAGCCAGATGGGTTTAATTGGGAATAACTGGGCCCAAGGTTTTTTTTACACACTTTTCCAGATGGGCTGGCCCTCCAAAGAGTTATTTTTAGGGTCTTTGGGCCTTGGGGGCCCATTGGGGCCACCACTCATGACGCAGCTGCTTGTTTCCTGCCTGGGCCTGTTGTGGGACCCAACAGCCTGTGTGGGGCCATTGTACGGGGCAGGGGACTACTTTTGGAGTCCTCCCACCCACTGTGTGCAAGGCTGTGGCCCTGGTCACGCCACCCAGATGGTTGCAGCCACTGGGGTGGGTCACAGCCGCAGTGGCTGGAGGCCCCTGCCTCCTTCCCTCCCCTCACTTGTTTGTGAGGGGGAGGGAGGATGGCTGGTCCTCTCCCTCATTGAGAACCATCCAGTGACTGGTTGCATGTGGCAACCAGCCAGGGTGGGGGGGACCTCATCACTCTCCCACCTGTTAGTGGTGGAAGGAACAAAGCGGTGGGGGGGATCTGAACACCCTCCCACCAACAAGCGGGGCGCTCTCCCCCCCCCCCCTCCGTTACCAAGGGGGAGGCTCCAAGGGCTGGGGGGACCTGATCCCCCTCCAGCCCAGCTTTTTTTGATGGTCTGCCTGGGGTCAATTGTATCCTAGGAAACTAGGGGGGGATTTGACCACCCCTGCCTTGTGAGCTTGAGAGTGGACCCAGATGAGTTCTGGGTCCCATCTGGTCCATTTTAGGGGACAGAAGCTGGTTGAATGAGGAAACTAGCCTGGCAAGTGAGTTCAAAGAGGTAACTGGACTGGTTGTAAGGGACAAACAGCCAGGGTCTGAACAGCAACAAGGGCTGGTTCAGCCCAGAAAGGGTGGAAACCCCAAACTCAACTGTTACAGGCTGGTAAAAAGGATTCAGGGACTAATGCCAAGTGGTTTTAGTAAGCGCAAACCAAGTAGCAAGGCTTTTAGAGCCTTTAGAGAACATTCAGGGCGGAATTCTTCCCTTTTTCTTTTCATTACATGACCTCCACATAAGCACCATCTTTTGTATTTAAGGAGCTCTTCTACCTGCTTTTTTCCATCCAATTCATTCACCAATTCATTCAAATTCACCACTGTGCCATTGCCTCTGCCTCATATTTAGAATCAATCATAAGAGATTAATATCTCAGAATTTCTTTTGCTTTAAGTACTGCTCTTTGACTAAGCTTTTGGGTGTATAATTTTTGCATTTAGAACTGATTTAGGAGTATTACCAGCAAAATCTCTTTCCCAAAAACCAGAATCCAAATAGCAGAGACAAAATTCAATCTTCCTTCCATCAGCATTGTGGTGAAGGATTATCTCCCCAACTTGATCAGAAAACATCAAGGTAGCACCAAAATCCATTAAGAACAGTCAACCCAAGATCATAGGCCCTCTCAAACAAGTAATTCAAAAATGACAGGTTCCAAAATTATTTTGACCAATTTCAACTGGGAAATCTTCAGCAATACAAACTAACTCACAAGACTGATTCCCTATTCCATACACCAAAGAGTTGAAGCTAACTCTAGGACTGAGCTTGAGTTTGAAGGCCATAGAATCCAAAATCAGGTTAAGTTGAGAACCAGAATTGACCAGGAAGGAAATCATTCTATCTGATTTTCCAAGACAACAAGGAAGGAAACCAAGCGCAAAAGAGTACAGGTTGGAATCTAAGGAAGGATAATTTCTGCCTGAGTCCTCAAACAATGTTCCAGAGGAAACCTTCAATTTTTCAGAGCCAATTTCCACACTTTGAAAAGAGACCCATTTCTTCATCCCTTCAGCAACAGAGGGAAAAATTGACAGGAGATCAGCAACAGATAAACAGGTATTTTTAGATCAGAGATTTTCTTTAACACCCCTTCCACAGCATTGGGTTTTTTGTTAAAGATTGCCCTCTCAAACCAAACTTTGGGCTGGGTGGAGGGAGGATGATCAGGTGAAGCAGGGATTATTACCAGATCAGCAGGTTGGGGTTTTGCAACAGGAGAAGGATCAGTGTGGTTTTGAAACCTCCCCATCAGAGGTTCAGTTTATATTTCCATGTCTTCTGATAAGATTGGGACAACATTTATTAGAACTAAAAACCAGCAGACTCTAGACCAGCGTTAGAAAGTTAAACAACCGGAACAAAATGAGAAAAAAAAAGAAAGATGAAAAGACAAACAGCTTAGAATTTTTTTTAGAGAGTAGATGAGAAGAGAACCCTGGCAGCACAGAAGTAGTAGAGGAAAGAATATGTAGGAGAATGGCTACAAGCACAGAACTAAATTGTCAGATGTGTTGAGCTAGAGTGATCTTGAGGATCATGTTCTTACCAGGCATAGACTTGTAGATAGGGACTTGATTGAATGGTGACTTGGATGAGGTTGAACCGGATCAAGGAGAATAGAGGGCTGAAAGGAGAAGATGGTTCAATGATGATTTGAGAGGAAGGGACAAGATATAGGAAGAAGACTGAAAAGAAAGAAAGAAGAGGGAAAAGGTATTGAAGAAAAAGAAAGAGACCGCCAGGGACAAAAGAAAGAAGGAGGAGCCCGGGACGCTTCTAAGGGCAGGATCCAAGTCAGTTGAGGAAAGGGGGGTCTCCCAAGTGTCTCACAACAGATCATTGGGGGACTTGTCAAAGTTTGCATGACCTTTGAAGACAGATTTGTAATATTCTCATATTTGACAATACTTAACACCCCACATGACTGGTGATGGGATGATCCAAGAGATCAGTTGTCTGGAGAGGCAAAGATTTGTTTTTTAGGAGTTCCAAGGAACTCATAGAAGAAGCTTTTGTGAGGGAACCAGAGACCATTGAATGACTTTGAATTAGATTGAGAGTAAACTCCCCGTCAGCAAAATCCTCAGGCAACCCTTTTGTTTTGATATCTATATGTCTGGACTTTTAGTGAGATCCGAATTTGTTTATCTTGTTTTCTAAGCCCTTGTTGTCAATCTGTAAGGTAGGCTTGGGTTTGTGCATTTGATATATTTCACCAATGAGGTGTTTGATCCATTTGAGCTCGAGGTAGCAATCCAATAGCGCATTTAATTCAAATTTGGTGGAGGAATAGGTGATGTTTCTTTGTTGAGTAGAATTCCAGATGATTGGGCTTCCATAGTGAAGGATAATATATCCAGTTTTTGACTTGCGCAAGGTCGGATTGTCTCCCCAGGTGGCATTTCTGAAGCTTGAGAGAATTTCTTGTTTGGGGTCATAGCTGATGAAAAGCTTGAAATCCTTGGCCCTTTTGAGGTATTTCCACACCTTCTTGACTTCTCTCCAGTGATTCATCCCTGGCTTTTCATTAAACCTTGCCAGGCTAGACACAGAGAAAGGAATGTCAGGACCTGTGTACTGAGCTAGGTGATTAAGGAGTCCAGTAGCTGATCTATAGTTGATGTTTAACTGGCAGAATTTGGTGTGGTTGGAATTGGATGCAGGTTTGAGATTCAAATTTTGAGTCAGTGGAGCATGAACGTCCTTGCTGGATGAAAGGCCCAGTTCTTTCAGGAAGCAAGCCATTTGATTAGGTTGGCTCAGGAGAATCTTATTGTCCTTGAGTTCCATAAGCATTCCAAGGATTGTGTTGGGAGAATGGCAAGACAAGTTCTTGAATTGTTCTAGGAAGTTGGATTCAAAAACGTGAGAATTGCCTACGTGAATCAGGTTGTGGACGTGAAAGTAGATGATTTCTTTTGTCTTAGGGCTAAGATATAGGCAGGGATCACTAGTTGACTCTTGATAGCCTTGAGATTTGATCCACAAAGTCAGAGTCTCGTACCAGTTTTTGGGGGATTGCTTCAAGCCATAGAGGGATTTGTTTAGCTTTAGATATGGAGACTTCCTGTCAGATCCTTCTGGAGTTTTTATGATAACTGTTTCTTTGAGAGGAGCATGTAAAAATGCACTTTTCACGCTGAATTGAGTCAATTTCATTTTCCTTTTTAGACTATGTGAGGGCAACTTGGAGTGAACCAAGTTTGCCAGTTGGTGCCCAAGTTTCATTATGGTCAATTCCTAGAACTTGGTTGAATCCCTGGACGCAGATTTGGGCTTTTTACTTGACAGGATTGCTGTGGAAGTTCTCCTTTACCTTGAAGACCCAAGTTTTATTCAGAATGTTTTTTGGAGTGTTTTTATATTCTTCCCAGACATCCTGGATCTCTATGGAGTTCAATTTGTCGTCGGCTGCCTTCTTCCACTTTGGCCATTCAGGGCACTTCTGTGCAGCCTTGTAAGAGGGGGGGTTCGTAGTAGTGATAGAAACCATATTGTTGGGGCTTTCTTGTCTCGCGCCTGGGCCTTTGAGAGGTAGATTGAGTAGGAAGCTCTGGAACTGGAGAAGGCAGAGAAGGAGAATTGGGGGATGATGACGCTACCAATGCAGTGTCTTCCTGGTCCAATTCAGATTCTGAAAGATTGTCCTGAGATTCTTGTATGGTGTTTTGTTTTTCTGCTAAAGAGAAGTTGGATTTGCTTGACCCTGCGTTTGTTTGACTGAAGAGATCCATTCCAGGCTATTCGCAGAAGGTAAAGTTGTAGAGAGAATCCTTGAGAAACTGGACCTGTTTGGTTTCAACAATGGCACCAGATGAGTTGAGAATAAGATAAGAGTGGAAAACGGGATTGAACCCAATCAAGACCCCTTCCAGTCCTTTCTCATCAAATTTTCTTCCCTTTTGTAGGCAATTCACAAGGTAAATAGCAGGGGATCCTACAGGCTTCAAATAGTTAGCGGGAAATTTCTTGTTGAACATCATTTCCCAAGGGGATTGGTCATTACCTTTCCTAGGTACTTGGTTAAGCATGAAACAGAAACTTCTGACCACAATGTGCCAGTGGCTCTTATTTAATCTGGAAGATGAGAAAGTTGCACGTGCTGACTAAATGATTGTTTGATTGGCTTGTTCAGCTCAACCATTATGTTGAGAGTGATAGGGTTCCAACGTCAAGAGCTTGATGTGCTTGGTTTTGGCAAAGCTTTTCAAGGTATTGTTTGTGAATTCTGTCCCCTTATCCAAAAAGATCTCCCTTGGGTAATAGTTGAGCCGTTGTCATTCAGTCTCGAGGATGCTGATCATGACATCTGAATTTTTTTCTTTGGACAAAAGGGGGAAGGCCAAGAGGTAGCCCGTTGTGGAAATAATAAAGGTTATCCCCCTATAATTGTCCCAAGGTTTGGAAGTTAATGGTTCCCTGCGTTTGAAAGGAGATGAGGATTTCCAAAGTTGCACTTAAATGAGAAATAGAAATAAGGAGATAAGAGATAAAGAAAAGTAGAGAGAGAGAGAGAAATCACCAATCCTTCAATCCTAAGAACTTTCCACCTGGATGTGTATCCGGTATGAGTTCCTTAAATCTCCTGATTAGATGAGTGATCCAAACCAATGATGTGATGTGATTCTTCCTCCTCTGCCTCCCTGCATGCCTCCCCCCTCTAACCCGGAGTTGGGAGTGAGGATAAGTCCTCCCCCTCAACCCTAACCCAAGTACACGCGCAAATAACAGTATGACAAAGAAACAGAAAACAATCCTGAAACAGAAACCCTAGCCTCCTCTCCCCACCTCCTCCGTACCAAACTCCCCCTGTCGTCCATACGCCGTTCTGTCCATCCAGTTCGTCCTTCTCATGACGCGGTCCTTGCACCGCGCTCTACTTGGAGCCCCCCGCGCCTGTCCGTATCCGTTTGTCCGCGCCCGTCATGGGTGTTTGGTAATATCCAGCATGATCTGCACGCTTGTGCGCGCGCTCCATCCTTTCCTTCATAGCCCGCGGATTGCTCCGCCCCTACGTATCCGAACTGGCGCGCCCGCGAACCTAGTTGAGCGCACTACCTTCCAAATCCAATCTCCGGGGCGGATTGCCGCCCACGCCGCCTTCAATGCTGAGCCCAACCCGTCCACCAGGTGCGGAGCCAAACAGCGGCTGCTGCTGATCCAGCAGCTGCCGCTGCTGAGCACTCCGCATACCCTAATGCTGAGCCCGCTTGCCCCCAATGCTGAGCGCGCAGCCGCAACGCAGTTCCCAATCCTTGTCTATAAATTGACACCACATCCCCCCCCAACTTGAGTTCTGTCCCCAGAAGTTTCCCATTGCTTCACCCTACCACCACCTCCGCTACTTCCACTCCACCCCCACCACTCCCACTACCACCTTCCCCGTCTTCCCTCCTATCCATTGCCATCATGCTCCCATGCGAGTTCTGCGCCCGGAACGGGCACGCGTGTTTGATCATCCCTGGTCAACGCGCCTGTGTTGCTTGCCGTCGCGGCCATTGTTGCTGCTCGCTTAGCGACAGCATCCCTCAAGCTCCCCCCCAATCCGGCTCTTGCCCCAGGCCGCGCAAGAGGGCTTGTCCGGACCCGTTCGTGGTTTCGGACGACAAGTCAATCTTGGAAGGCTCATGGACACCACCCGGTTCACCTCCATCATGCCGCCCACAAGCTCCATCACCCACCACCTTGCACGTGAGCCGCGACTTGGCATCACCCCTCCGCCGGGCCGGACCTCCGCAACGGGGAAAATACAAAACTTTGGAGGAATGGTGCGCAGTGACCCGCGCTTGGGCCGCCGCTGTCAGTGTGAACCAAACGGTACCGGACCCAAGACTCTTTGGAAGACCTGCGGCCGCGCCAGAACCCCCTTCTCCTCCTCCGCGACCGCCAACACCGCCCGTGCCACCAGCGGACTCGGATGAGAGGCCTACAACCCCCAACGCCCCTCCGCCTCCGTCACCAATTGTTGTCCCGTCATCACCTCCAGCTGGACCAAGCCCCCCTGTTGGTTCCCCGGAGGCCCCATCTTCACTGGCCGCTCCTCCCCCCAGCCCTCCCGAGATCCCAGAGATTCCAATTGTAATGGCGCTCCCGGCAGCCGGCTTTGAGGCTTTCGCGGAACGGTCAACCACAATGCTTCAGAATTTCCTCGCAATCCCTGGAGAACAATCCTTGGAATCCCGGCGCGAACTCCTGGTGTCTTTCCGGGCTTTACTGGTGTCCTTGAGGGCGGAAATGGAGGAAATGATGAAGATGGCTTAGGCACATTGCCCCCCCTTTTCCCCTTCTTCCTTTCCTCTACTTCTTCTCTTCTTGTTGCTTGTACCGCGCTTCCCTTTTCCATTAAGAAAATACATGTCTCCGCGCAAGGTCCTAACCTTCTGAGAAAAAGTGCGCGGCCGCGCTTTGAGAGAGTGAGTCTGAGATTGAGTCCGCGCCGGCGCGCTTGCTTCGTGAGCAACCATAAGTGACTAGCCATTCCAAAAGAGGCACCTGGACCGCCCCAGACAAACTGCCACACAGTTCCCCGTACCCTTCCTGTAACAAACACAACAACCAAAACACCAGCGCGCCCCACCGTAAGGGAAGAGAGAGAGAGAGAGTAAGAGAATGGAGATTCTGGGGTGTCTAGTTGTCCCGGCTGTGAACCTGCTAGAGCACCCCCCTCACCAAATCAAGCTTATTCCCATACCAGCCACCCATCCTTGAGATATCCTGAGAGAAAGAAAAAGAGAAAAAGAAACCAACATAGAAGAAAAATGGAAAAAGACACCCCCTTTTTTTTTTTTTTTTTGCGCAACACCCGTAGACCGCCCGCAAATTGCTCTTTGTCCCGCTTCCCCCATCCGCGGGATTTCCCACGCGTCCCGGTTCTGCGGGGCTTGTCCTTGCGTTTACGGACCCGGCTTCGTGCCGCGCCCGCGTTTCCTGCAAAAAACCCAAGCCAGCAAAGACCCCACAATCCAGATAAGAAAGAAACATAGAGAAACAAACATTCTGGGGTTTCTAGTTGTTCCGGCTGTGAACCGGCTAGAGCACCCCCTTAACAAATCAAAACTTATCCCCTACCCCCTCTACCTCCCCCCCCAACTTGGCCACTGTCCCCAGCTGGTCGCAACCGCCTACTCTGTCGCAACGGCACGGTCTCTGCTTCTCTGCCCAAGGACAAATCCCCGGATCGCGTTCCTACACCATTGCCGCGCTCCACACTCCCCTCGTCAGATCCTTCACCCCCTTCTGCCGTTTTGTCAAACAAGGTAGATCCTTGGGCAAAGAAGCGCTTGACATGCGAAGCGGCCGCCTTCTGTTTCAGTGGAGTACCGTCTAATTCCTCCAACTGATAGCTGCCGCCCTCGAGCTTGGACGACACGCGGAACGGGCCGTTCCACTGGTTAGCAAACAACTTCCCCCACTGAGACTCCAGACTTTGGTTGTACAGGAGCACCAAATCCCCCTTCCGCAAGGGATCCCGGAGATGATGCAAGCAGCGCTTGTCCCAATAGCCCACCGATGCCTTCCGAGTCTTCTTTAGCCGGTCCGCGGCCTTTGCAAGCATTCTGTCCCGTCAAAGGATCTGTTTGGCGCAAGCCTCAAGCAATTTGGCGGAAGTATTCACCTTCCACCAGTCAACCCCCAAGAACGTCTCCAACTCAATGTCCACCGGAAGCACAGGGCGCTGCCCAAAAAGTAACTTGTACGGCGAGTAGCCTGTCGACCGCTTCACTGAAATCCGATCCGCAAACAGAACCATCGGAAGGGTCTCCTGCCAGCGCTTACCGTCCTCCCCGCACATCTTGACCAGGGCGTCCTTGATTGGCTGATGCCCGCGTTTGATCATGCCTGCCCCCTTGGGATAGTACTCCGTTACTTGGCCAAACCTGGCTCCGCAAACCCTCACCAACTCAACCAAATGGCCGCAAAACTCAGCCCCTCCGTCCACTGTGAACAGGCAAAGCAACCTGTGCCGCGCGAACCAATCTTCCTCCAGAAATAGAGCAACTTTGTCTGCCAAGAGCTTGACCAACGGACGCGCTTCCACCCAGCCGGACAGGTTGTCCTTTGCGACAAGCAGATAGGCAAACTTACCGGCCTTGATGTGGACAACATCAAGCAAGACTCTACCAAAGAGGGCGTCTTCCCCTGTGGGGTTTCCGACTTCCTTGGGAAGTCTTGCGCTCCGCCGTTGACAGGCTTTGCAGGACTCCAGCCATTCCCACACCTCACGCACTACACCCGGCCACCAAAACCGCTCTTTGACCCACCTCCGCGTCTCAACCTCCCCTTGATGACCAAGATTGTTGTGAAGGCTCCAGAGGATAGCTTCCTGCTCCGCCCTTGAAGTGGTAACCACAAGAGGAACCAGAGTCTTCTGCCGCCAAATCTGCCCCTCCTGTACGTAGAAATTCCCTGCCCGCCGCTTCGCCCATTGCATGTCCTTCTCCGTAGCTCCATTGGGAAAAAAAAGGTCCTGCAAGTAGTCACGAAGGATTGTGTACCACCTGGTCTGCCGGAGCGGCAGCTGAACGCCTGCCTCCACAACCCCTACCTTGACAACCGGGGTCTCCACATTGAGCAGTTCCGCTTCCTCAAACGGGTTGTCCCTTGGATACCGTGACAACGTGTTGGGCATAGTGAACGCTTTCCCCGGAACATGAACAACAGAAAAGGAGAAAATTTGAAGAAAAGCCACCCACCTGGTCATGGGAGCGTTGGGCAGCGCCAGGGAATTGATCATCCGCGCCAGCGCCTCTGCCTCCACCAAAAGCTCAAAGTGGACCCCCCACAACAGATACTGGAGCCGCCGCACAATCTTGGTGAGCCCGCACAACTCCAACTTTGGCTGGGAGTACTGGCTTTCCGTTGGAGTGAAGGTGACCAACTCATAAAGTACCGGCCTATCCTTGCCGTCGTCCTCTTGAGTGAGAACCCCCCCACGCCGAATTTGCTGGAATCAACCGCTAGCCTAATTCCTCCGGCGTTGTGATTGAGATTGCGGAGCACAATGTCACTTCCCACAATCTCCTTGAGCTTTGGGAATGCGCAATTGCATTCTTCCCCCCACTTCCACTCCGCGCCTTTCCACGTTAGTGATTGGAGCGGGCTCGCCACCTCCGCAAACCTCTCGATGAACATACGGACATAGCTACATAATCCCAAGAACTGAAGGATATGCAACACCGTCTGCGGGGTCGGCCATTCGAGGACCTTGTTCCGTTTCTTCTCTGCAATGCGCCGGCCATTGGAAGCAACAGCATGGCCAAAGACTTCAAGCGCCGGGACACAAACTGCCAACTTCTTCCCTGACACCGTCAGTCCTGCCTCCTTGATGAAAAACAGGATGCGTTCCAATGTCTGCGCATATTCCCACACAAAACGTTGGACGCCGGGAACTTCAACCAGCTCCGCTCCCCCATAATTGGATTTCGGACCTTTGATGCCCGCGTCATTGATGAAGATTTGGACTCCCTCCAGAAGATCATCCTTCAGGATCCAAGCCATTTGCGCCTGGTACACCTCCACGGAATTGGTTGCGCCTTGCCGGAGCCAAGTCAGCTGCATTCTTCCCAACCCAGTCTCAAATGCCGTTAGAGGCCGCAAGCTAGGATCCAACTCGCGCTGGTCGTATCCCCCCATCACATCCACTAAACCGTAACAAGCACGCCCCGCCATTGAATCAAGGAACTTGTCAATGCAAGGGGGCCATCCTGCATCCTGGATTGTAAAGGAGTTGAGCTGCTGTAAATCATGAACAATCCTCAACGACTTTCCTTCCTGCTTAACCACCGCAAAGATTGGGCTGGAGTAACTAGACGTTGACTTTTTGTAAAGGCCAGTCTTCACCCGCTCCCGCACCAACTCCAGAAACTGCTCCCGGACTGCCCTCAGTATCGGAATTGGCTTGATCTGCCACAGCTTGTGATCAACAGTGGGGATGACATAGGGGTCGCCAATATTGTTTTTCAGAAGCCCCCGCTCTTCCGGTCCAAACGCGAGCGCTCTTTCCCAAAGAACCAGAACAGAAATCAGCAACTCACGCTCCTCCGTACTCAACCATCCCGTCAGGCAAAAATTGAAAGCTGCAATCTGCTCCTCCGTGATCCGCGCCAAACTAGTAACCCACCCCAAAGCCTTAATTGGCGTGACCCAAGGGTCCCGCGCCCAAGCGATTGGTCGAAGCGGTCCTTTCAGTTCCTGGGGCATTGGCTCATTCCTTGGTTGGACCTTCCCTGACACCAGCTTTTACTTTCCCGCGTTGCACCGCATCATCCGCACGCGTCCTTTGCTGTAAGTCCTGCACAGAACGGAACTGAGGCTTTTGCCTTTGCTCACAAGTGTGGCACAATGATAGGGTTTTTGAAGCGTAGTACCCTTGGGCAATGCATACTGAGAAAAGGGACTTACTTCTGCAACGTGCGCGTCCTGCACTTTCCTTCCTCCCCCTCCCTGCTCCTCATTAGTCAACTGCCCGCGCGAAACCGGAGCTTGTTCCATGCGGTCTCCTTGGTTGACTAGGAAAAATCCTCCAAAGGTTGCCCATCGCAGACCAACTCCGCTTCCGGTTCCTGCTCTTACTCCAACACCCTTCTCCGCTTCCCTTGCCCGTGATTGCAGAAAGTTGTCTTGAACCTTCCCCTGGATGAATCCTCCACCTTCAACGCCTCCGTTCCCCCCTCCGGATCAAAAACCATTCGTGCTCGAAACCTGAACATGAAAAGCCTTCCAAAAATCACATCCCCAAAATCAACCAAAAGAAAAGAAAGAGGCCTGCGGACCCTTGCAACCTTGACCTCCACCTCCTCAACTACTCCATCCACACAACACTCACCTCCGTTAAGCGCGCGGAGACCCATTGCGCATTTCGGCCAAACCAACCCCAAATCATCCACCATCCTCAATGGCAGCAGGTTCACCATTGAACCGCTGTCCACCATAGCCCACACCTTCCTTCCCGCTATGACCATTGGAACGTAAGCAAGCGGAGTCAAAACCAATTTCAACTCGCACTCCCCACGCCCCTCCTCCTTCCGCGCCACATGAACCCACTGCACTGTCTGAGGTACCTGGCCCTGACCGCAATCCCGCAACGCCTGAACCATCTTGTCTACCACCACCAGAGACACAGCTGCCAGTTCCGGCAAGGTCAGCAGAACCGGAGTCTTGTTACCCATCACCTTTGCACGATGTGCGCCGCTTTCTTCTTCCCAACAGAGTTTGATTCCGGCGCCTTGGTCCCGGGCACGCGCGTGGCCAGTTTTGGAACGGCCAACGGGGGTCGCTCCTTTGCGTCCACCTCCATTTTATCGGAGACCGCCACCTTTTCTTACATTGCCACTACCCTTACCTCAGCTTCCACCTGAGGTGGTTGCCACAATCCGGGACCGGTAACAATGCCCAGTGACGCTTCCGCCGTTGTTCCCGCCTCCTGACCCCGTGCGCGCACCTGCTGCATTGCGGTTGGCTGGCTTGGCTCCATTGGAATCTGTTTGCCCGTTGGAAACATGTACCCCATCCCCGCCATTTGAACCAATCCCGCGCTGAGATCCTTTGTAAGCTCCTTGCACGCCGATTGCCAATGACTGTTTGCCCCGCAGTACAAGCGTCCCCTCGGCACAAAGGTACCGGGCGGCCAAAACCCTTCCACCATGTGAGGTGGAGGCCCTCGCGGCTGCTGCTGGCCCATACGGCTCATGCAGATCTTCAGATCCTTCAATAGTTCCATCAATTCACTTACCAGAGGGGTGGGCGCGGGTTGAGGAACTGGAACACGCGTGGAAGTAGGTGGAACTGGGGCCGGAAATTGCGCCAGAGCCGGAACCTGGGGGGCGGATTTCTTTGGTCCCGCTGGGAAGGACTTAGCGGTGTCCTTGATAAGCTCCTCTAAGTCAAGCTCACTCTCCACAGCCCGGCAAATGACAGCCAACTCCGGAAGGAGCACGATGCTCCCGTCCAATGACCGCTTTACCAAGTTGTGATCGTAAAGATGCCGCTGCACCCTTGCCCGGAGTTGAGCGCCTAAAGCGCCCAGAAACGCGCGTTTCATTGCCCCCGTCTGTCCCGCCACCACCTTGTTCTTCGACAAGTACCAATAGATCCAATCAAATGTCAAGGTGTACTCGGCCAGCTCCACCTGCGTTCTGACCCCTCCAAGCGCGCTTGCCTCCAAGGCCACACGGTCAAAATCGCTCTCCCGGAATCGAGGTTTGCGCCTACCCCACCGCATTAGGATCTCTGCCTTCAGTTTTGGCCAATCTTGATTCTTGTAGCCTTTCATTTCCTCCACATCCCAGAGCTTCTCTTCGTCCATAATGAACAGGACAACAAGCCGGGCCTTATTGGCGTCCAAAGCACCTTCCGCATCTGCAATACCTTTGTATCTCAAGATGAATCGCTCCACATCCGCGGTGTTGAATTGGATGTGAGGGTAGTCGTGCGGCCTAATGCAAACCCGACGAGTGGGTTCATGGTCACTAGAGACCGATGGGGGAATGGCATAGCCCGTCCTGGGTCAAACGGAGGGAGGGGGAGGAGGAGGGATGGAAGACAAGAGTGGGGTCGGAGTAGCGGACCCAGAGACGGAAGGAGAAGGAGAAGAAGAAGAAGGAGTGACTGTAGGGAGGTATGAATAGGACATCGCACCCAGTAACCTTTGAAAGAAAAGAAACGGAAGGTTAGTTCCCGGCCAGACCCCCAGATGTGGAAAGAATAAAGGTTATCCCCCTATAATTGTCCCAAGGTTTGGAAGTTAACGGCTACCTGCGTTTGAAAGGAGATGAGGATGTCCAAAGTCACACTTAAATGAGAAATAGAAATAAGGAGATAAGAGATAAAGAAAAGTAGAGAGAGAGAGAGAAATTGCCAATCCTTCAATCCTAAGAATTTTCCACCTGGATGTGTATCCGGTATGAGTTCCTTAAATCTCCTGATGAGATGAGTGATCCAAACCAATGATGTGATGTGATTCTTCCTCCTCTGCCTCCCTGCATGCCTCCCCCCTCTAACCCGGAGTTGGCAGTGAGGATAAGTCCTCCCCCTCAACCCTAACCTAAGTACAGGCGCAAATGACAGTATGACAAAGAAACAGAAAACAATCCCAAAACAGAAACCCTAGCCTCCTCTCCCCACCTCCTCCGTACCAAACTCCCCCTGTCGTCCGTACGCCGTTCTGTCCATCCGGTTTGTCCTTCTCATGAGGCAGTCCTTGATAAAAGTTGAATTGGTAACCAAGACCAGGCTGTGATAATATTTCAGTCAAGAGAAATCATCATGAGTTTGACAAACAAGAGACATGAGAAGCTAACACGACAATGAAAATAAAACCAACAAGAGTGTGAACAGCTACTAAGTGAGTCACTAGAACTGAGAGTTGAGGATAGTATTGAATAGTTGATCTAAAGTTAGAAGATAATCAGTAACCAATGGCTGGATGAGTTTGAACCTGATATTATTCACTAGTAGCTTAATAGAGAATGGACGAATCCAGCCAGTGTTGAAGGATGAGTTGTTGAGGCGCCTTGAGAGAACTGGAAAACAAAATGGTGAGTCCACTGATCAATAAGTTGAGCTCGGTTGGTCTTACTTTGTCCTGACTGGCTGCTTCAAGTCCTTCTTGACTATTGTTGAGGATTTGATTGATGGATGCTTGAATTGTGGGTAGTAGATTGAGGAGATGATTGTTGTGATGCGTTTGTGAAATCTGATCCCCTGAATGGTACCCTTCATGGTATTTGCGGGTCCAGAAATATTGAGAGTATCCACAGCCGAGAGAGTAATGTGCGCGGGTACATGAGGGCAGAAAGAAAAGAACATGAGAAACAATAATAAAAAATAAGGAAATAAAAGAGGTACACACCTTATTAGGATTGTGCAGTAGGTTCATAACTATCTCTAGAACAATCTTCAGACATTTCATATGGTCTGCTGTTCTCATAATCTGTGAGTAAAGTAAACAACAACAAATGAGAAAATTAGAATTTAACACGCCCCCACAACTTATTGATCAGTGAAAAATAGAACTAAAAGCATTTACTAATCGACTATTAGATGTTTTATTAGCTGCTTTGGTCAATGCGTCGGCTGTCATGGACAGAGAGGAAATGAGTTTTACTTCTATCAAACCCAGTTTGAAGTCATCTCGAAGGCTTTTTGTCTTAATATCTATGTGTTTTGCTTTTGAATTGGAGCCGAACTTCTTGATTTTGTTGTCCAGTCCCTTTTTGTCAATCAGGTGGATTGGGAATCTCAAGGTGGTGCAACAAATATCCTCCATTAACTTTTGAAACCATCTAGCCTCAAGATGGCAGCTTGAGAGTGAGACACATTCTGATTTGGTCAATGAGTGAGTAATGCATTGTTGAAGCCTGCTAGTCCAATAGAGGGGACTGCCTTTGAACGATCAAATGAATCCACTCTGCAAGATTTGAGTTTCTGGATCATCGGCCCACGTAGCGTCACTAAAACATACCAGTCAATTTGAAATGGATTGGGGACCAAGAGTAAGTGTCAATTCTTTGGTGTTGGAGAGATATTTCCACACGTGAAGAACTTCTTCCCAATGAGTGAGCCCTGGATGTTCACAGTGTTTGGCCAGACTAGACACAGCAAAGCTGATGTCAGGTTGCGCCAAACCAGCTATGAAATTGAGACGTCCGATGGGTGATTGATAGTTGATTTTCAAGTCGGCAAACTTGTCTTGGTCTTCTTGATCTGCTGAGGTTAAGTGACGTCCAGGAGTGAGAGGGGTAGTTACAGGCCTACAGTTAATTAGATCGAGTTCTTCCAGACCTTTCTCAATGTGGAGAGGTAACAATAAGTGAATGAGTTGTTCCTTTCTTTCTACCTTCATTCCAAGTAAGGTGTCCGGAGCGTGGGCAGATGAATCTTTAAACATGGCCAGGAATTTCTTTTTGAAATCCGACACATTCCCTGCAACCAGGAGGCCATCAACATGAAATAAAACAAAAGTCACCTGATCTTCCCCTAAGTACAGACAGGGATCTCCATCTGATTCTCGGAAGCCTTGTGCTTTGATCCATTCGCTCAGCATTCAATACCAATTTCTGGGCGCTTGCTTGAGTCCATATAGGGATTTTTTAAGTTTGAGATATTTTGATTTTCTGTTACAACCATACGGGGTTTTAATAAATACTTGTTCGTCCAGTTTGGAGTGAAGAAACGCCCCCTTCACGTCAATTTGAAGCATCTCTAGGTCATTATTGACTACGTACGTTAAAAATCCTCTTAAGGAGGCAACTTTTCCAGTCGGCGCATACGTTTCAAAGTAGTCTAAACCGTATCTCTGACTGAATCCTTGCACGCACAGTCAAGTCTTCAGCGTGACTGATTTGTCGTGTGCGTTGTGTTTGATCTTGAAGACAGGGATAGTATTGAGAGGATTAGTTACTTCATTTTTGTCTGCGTCCTCCCAAACTCCTTGGCTTTCAATATTATTGAATTCTTTTAGGGCCAATTCCCTCCATTGAGGTATGTCCATGGCTTCTTGCAGGTTATTAGGAATCTTCTCTGCTAGGAATCCATACCGTTGAGGTTTTGATAGAGTTTCACAATTCCTCAGGGATGATTGCAAGGTGTTTTCTACTACAGAGTCATTGTCTGACGAGACTTTGCTGACCGACAACTCTTCAGGTTCCGAAGGTGACTCTTCTTTTATGAAGACCTTAGGGGAAGAGTTCTCTATAACTGAGGGAGGTTGTATCGGAGAGATATTTGAGTGGCTATTAGTTTTATTGCTCTCTTCATCTATTGCAATTGTTGCTGCCTTCTGCTTGTTGAATTTGACATGTTTGGTGTCTATGATCTTCCCTGATGTAGTGATAACCTTGTACAAGAGCAGCATGGGATTAAATCCAATCAATATTACTAAAGCTCCTTTCTCTTCCAGTTTGTATTTCACTTCAGTGTCATTCAAGCAATAGGTTAGAGAGCTTCCGATTGGTCTGATGTAGTTTTCAGGTAGGTTCTTCTTATGCATCATTTCCCAAGGTGAGCTCTCTTCTTTCTGCCTTGGAATTGGATTTAGCATAAGACTGAAGCCCCTTACCACTTCATGCCAGACCAATTTTGGTAGATTTGAGTCAGAGATGGTAGCTCTAGCTGCTTCAATGATAGTTCTATTGGCTTGTTCGACTCGTCCATTGTGCTGAGAATGGTACGGTTCGGTAACTATTTGATTAATATGATGATTTTTGTAGTAAGTTTGAAGCTTCTTGTTGACGAATTCTCCTCCACCATCTGAACATACTTCTTTCGGATACTGATTGGTCTTCCTTTGTTGATTTTCAATGATGAACATGATAGTATTGGCTGTATCACTTTTGAGTCTAAGAGGAAAGCAACCGATATACCCTGAGTGCAAGTCAATCAGATTCAAAATAAACCTATAACCTCCTTTTGACGTTGGGTTTATTGGTCCTATGAGATCAAGGTGAATCTTTTCGAAGCACTGTTGCGCAGCTTCCTGTTGATTTTTGAACGGTTTCCGGGTGATTTTGGCTTTGTCACAGCTTATACATTTGAAGTTTATCTTTTGATCATTCGGTATGGTGCAGTTGAGATACTTTTCCATCCGTTCAATACTAGCATGTCCTAAGCTACGGTGTAAGGTATGTAGGTCTGCATTTGAATAGTATGCTTTGAGAAACTTCTCTCCCATATCAATAATAAAAAGATTATTGATTATTGATCCCAAGAGTAGTGTTGTGCGACCTGCTATTAATTTGAAGGTGCAAGGACTGTGGTTTGCGTCCACTTTGAGTCGAGCTCCTTGAGACATTAGTGCACCAAGTGAAATGAGATTCACAGTGGATTCAGGTACCCATACCGCGTTGGATAGCTTGAGATTGGAATCTTTAGTGGTCAGGGCAACTTGTCCCGTCGCTTCAATGGTTATAGCTGCGTCCTTTTTTCCGGTTTGTATCTTTTCCGTTCCATTACTGATAGTAGAAGAATAGAAGAGATCCTTGTCAATTATCATATGTACGGAGCACCCAGAATCAAGGATAAATCGGTTAGTGATTGGATCACTGAGCGCACTTAATCAACAGAAAAAGGAATAGAAATGCACTTCCGGTTTGTCTTTCATCTTTGATTTCTTACCGCGGTTATGAAGATGGGACAGTTTCAGTTCAGGAAATTCAAACCAGCATGAGCTTGGAGAGTGAGAGGTTACGGCTGGGTTATTTTTGCCGTTTTTGCATCAAGGACCTCTGTAGAGCGCTACATTGACCGGTTCGGTTTGATCCCCTTGAGCAATTGCCTCATTTTTGAGTTGGATTAAGTGATTGAGTACCACATCTATTTTCATTTCCGTTGTGGAATGCATAATCTGTGACTTCATATTCTGCATGTTTGATGGGAACTTGAATAGTACCAGATATGCTACAATGTCAGAAGGGAGATCAATGCCGACTTTGGTCATTTTCTTCAGAAATACCTTGACGGACGTTACAAAAGCTTCAATGTCCGTGTCCATGGTTAGGTGAAGAAAACCGTTAAACACTCTCGCTTGATTTGCCGATTGAGACGATGTGAAGTGCGCTTGGGTGGATATCCAGATCAGCTTTGCATTATCTTCATTTGTATTGTCAATGATGTTATTTTACGTGTTGGAATCTAATTTAGCAATGATATGCGCAACAAATTCTTGGTTCATACCTTCATTTAGGTCTATCTGCTCGTCAGGATCGTTCATTGTTTTGAATATTCCACAAAGCTTGAATAGTTTTTCAAACTTCTTTCTCCACATACTATAATTTTCCGCTGTTAGTAGTGGCATGGATTCAATTAATGATTTGATTGCCAACGATTTGTAGTTCATCTTATCCCCCCCTGGTCCTGGCGTGGCGGAAGGTCCTGGTGTCCCCATTTGTTTGTTGTCGGACTTTTAACCGTGATAAAAGTTGAATTGGTAACCAAGACCAGGCTGTGATAATATTTCAGTCAAGAGAAATCATCATGAGTTTGACAAAAAAGAGACATGAGAAGCTAACACAAAAATGAAAATAAAACCAACAAGAGTGTGAACAGCTACTAAGTGAGTCACTAGAACTGAGAGTTGAGGATAGTATTGACTAGTTGATCTAAAGTTAGAAGATAATCAGTAACCAATGGATGGATGAGTTTGAACCTGATATTATTCACTAGTAGCTTAATAGAGAATGGACGAATCCAGCCAGTGTTGAAGGTTGAGTTGTTGAGGCGCCTTGAGAGAACTGGAAAACAAAATGGTGAGTCCACTGATCAATAAGTTGAGCTCGGTTGGTCTTACTTTGTCCTGACTGGCTGCTTCAAGTCCTTCTTGACTATTGTTGAGGATTCGATTGATGGATGCTTGAATCGTGGGTAGTAGATTGAGGAGATGATTGTTGTGATTTGTTCGTGAAATCTGATCCCCTGACTGGTACCCTTCATGGTATTTGCGGGTCCAGCAATATTGAGAGTATCCACAGCCAAGAGAGTAATGTGCGCGGGTACATGAGGGCAGAAAGAAAAGAAAATGAGAAAGAATAATAAAAAATAAGGAAATAAAAGAGGTACACACCTTATTAGGATTGTGCAGTAGGTTCATAACTATCTCTAGAACAATCTTCAGACATTTCATATGGTCTGCTGTTCTCATAATCTGTGAGTAAAGTAAACAACAACAAATGAGAAGATTAGAATTTAACAGTCCTTGCACCGCGCCCTACTTGGAGCCCCCCGCGCCTGTCTGTATCCGTTTGTCCGCGCCCGTTGTGGGTGTTCGGTAATATCCGGCATGATCCGCGCGCTTGCGCGCGCGCTCCATCCATTCCTTCATAGCCCTTCCTTCATAGCCCGCGGATTTCTCCGCCCCTACGTATCCGAACCTGCGTGCCTGTGAACCTAGTCAAGCGCACTACCTTCCAAATCTGATCTCCAGGGAGGATTCCCGCCCACGCCGCCTTTGATGCTGAGCCCAACCCGTCCACCAGGTGCGGAGCCAAACAGCGGCTGCCGCTGCTGAGAACTCCGCATAACCTAATGCTGAGCCCGCTCGCCCCCAATGCTGAGCACGCAGCCGCGACGCAGTTCCCAATCCGTGTCTATAAATTGACACCACACCGTGCAGTTGTCCACAAGAGTTAGAATATATCTGTGACCAGCTTTTGATTGTGGAGTGATTGTTCCTATCAAATCTAGATGAATTCTTTTGAGGGGCTTGGAAAAGGGTGTTGAGGTAGCTGAGAATGGTTCCCTTGTGATTTTGCTCCTCATGCAACCATTGCACTGGAAGTTACTTAATTTGTCTTTAGATTATTGATCTTTGAGGATAGTTTTGAGTGTAGAGATTGAGGCGTGCCCATACATCTTATGGAGGTTGGAGAGCAATTGAGTTTGGATTGACAGAGACGGTAAGGATTGATTTGAGATATTGACAAATAGGTTGTTTCCAGTAATTTTGGGTTTCTCAATGAAAAATAAGCTGTTGCGGATCAGACCTTTAAGTACTGCCTGACCAGCTCAAGTGACTCTGAATCAATCTTGTTCTTGTGAGAGATTACATCCCTTCTTTGCAAGGAGACCAGGACTGATAAGGTTGACTAAAATAATGGGTACATACATACATTCTTTGAGAGTGATGATAGAGTCCTTCCACTCCAGTAAAATAGTGCCTGTTCCCCATATCTTGAGATTGGCTTCTAGTTTGACTGTTTTAATGTTGTCTGACTCCTCCTGCAAGTTGATTGAGGTGAAGTGCTTCAGATTGTTGAATATGTGGATATTGGCGCCAGAATCCAGGAGAAGGTTAGTTGTATTTTTGGCGTTGATCCAGAGTGTGAGTAACGCGTGGTAGTTGATGACAGGAGTCTTCTTGATTTGATTCTTCCATTTGTTCTGTTGCTCTATCCACCAGCCTGGAGCAATTTGAGGATGGAGATGAAAGCAAGAGGAATCGGGATGCGGCGCATTAGGTTTGTGGAAGCCTTCTTTGCACCAAATGTGAGTCTTTCTGTCTCCCCAATGATCCGTCTTGCTCTTAGTAGTCACTAAAGTGACGTCAGAGGTGGACTTTCCTGTTTTGAGTTGTGCCTTGTGCTCATTATTGTAATGTGTTAGATGTTTGAATACCTCCTTTACTATCACCGATTTTTCCCCGTGCATAATTTTTTGTTTTAGGTTCTCTAGAGTAGGTGGAAATTTGAAAAGTATAAGGTACACCAACATATCCTTAGGTAGCTCTATTCCAACGTTGGCCATGCGAGTGAGATCTTTTTGAATGTCCATTATGAATCCCTTGATGGAATGTTTGTTGAATGGAGCGTGGAGAAATTGGTTGAAGATACAGGCTCTATTGGCAGTCTCAGACAAGGCGAACCTGCGGGTGATCTCGGCCCAGAGTACTTTAGATGACATTATGTTTGCGGCGTTGACAACGTTGGCATGGGTCGTGCTATCAAGTTTAGATAGAATTATTGCTCTGATTTCTCAATCTTGCTTTAAAGGTAATTGGCCCAATTTTTGGGTTATGGCGTCCTTGATATCTTTGAGATCAAATAGCATCATCATCTTGTCTTGCCAGATGGAGTAGTTATTGTGATTGAGAGGGGGGATAGCCTCAAGGGAGGCTTTGAGTGCAACCTGATAGAAGTAGTAGTTTGCTCCAGCTGGTTTGTTCATTCTTGGTGGGGTAGGGTCATCCTTTGGATTTTAACTGTGATAAGATTGTGACAATATTTATTAGAACTAAAAACCAGCAGACTGCAGACCAGAGTTAGAAAGTTAAATACCCGGAACAAAATGAAAAAGAAGAAGAAAGATGAAAAGACAAACATCTTAGACTTTGTTTAGAGAGTAGATGAGAAGACAACCCTGGCAGCACTGAAGGATTAGAGGAAAGAATATGTAGGAGAATGGCTGCAAGGGGGGAACTAGATAGTCAGATGCGTTGAGCTAGATTGATCTTGAGGATCATGTTCTTACCAGGCATGGACTCATAGATAGGGACTTGATTGAATTGTCAGCTTGCTATTGTTGCAGAGCAAGCTGCAAAAGTAACTAAAATAACATAAAAATAATAATAATACAACTAAGCTATAAAGGAGTATGAAAACCATAAATATTATTACCGAAATGGATTCTCCATCCAAAATTAGGTAGGATCACTCACTGACCCCAGCTTTGAAATCCAACTCCTTATATTTTTGAATAATTAAGGAAAAAGAACCAAAATACTACGGCTCCAGTATTGAGCTTTTTGGCCAATTAAATATTTCACACACATCGTCACGTATAGGTTTCACACCTAAAATTTAGTCAGAATTGAGGTGTTGTGTATATTTTAGGAGCTACGGGTGCAAATGTGTTTTGTCACAATTCCCGCATGCAGCCGAGGCAGCCACAGCACCCGCGCGCAGCTGAGATACAGCCGTGTCAACCCTTCAAGGTTGTGTACGCAGCCCCAGGCCTCTGACAAGTACGCAGCCGCGGGACTACGGGCTGACAAAGTGACAGGCGGCCCGGGTACCGCGTAAACAGGCTACAACACACACGGGAACTTGTTACATATGTAATAAAGGTTCCTGTGGATATTTGACTGTCTAAATATACATAACATTATATAAAAATACCTAAACAATCCTTACACGTATTTTTTATTTAATATAATGCAAATTATCAAGAATGTTGAAAATAAGACAATGACAGCTTCAAAAATATATTAAAACACTTTAATATACTTTTATGAGAATTGCTATACATCAATATCTTTGTGACATACTAATGAAGCTAATGATGTAACAATATTACATGAATTCTCATGACTCATATTTTTAAGTAATTATCTTAACAACTCAACTGGAACTTGTAAATAAAGAGTAAAATCAATATTATGACTTTTTCTCCAGTTATATGATACATAATGAGAACTTACCTGACTTCAAAATGTCCGTAGAAATGTCTAATAATATAATTATTAGATTACGGGGAACATATACTAAGGATAATTAATTAAATAATACATAAATAGGACAGATTAGTGTTATTCACACGTCCTAATGTCCATTATAAGGTAGAATAATTCCCATACCCTATGGAATTAGATGCTACCCGGGCTATAGCACCAAGGGAACATGACAGGCTACCCCCGGTTACCCTGCTAGCCTTAGTGTCCGTCCCTTTGAGCACCTACAACCCTCAGAAGGACCATATTGGGACTCCAAAAACTATAAATACAGAGCTCTTTTGAGGATTTTGATGGGCAGAGACCCAGTAATATTCATATCCAGATGCCGTGCCAAGGTAATCAAATACTTATAAGAGGTAAATAAGTGATTTATGGCAATTTCTGATCAGTAATATCCGTCTTCAAACCTCTTTTTATCTATTAAAACTGCTGAACAACCTTATAACCCCAGTATACAGGCTTAACCCATCAGTACACGTCCCAAACAGATACCCAAAGGATTTAATAATATACCAGTGAGTTTTATTATCCTTTCTCTGTTGTGGCAGCTTGGCTACAAGGCCCTACCCTTCCATTGTGTATTTTATATACATATTATCTTTGGGTATAATAATCTTTAAACTAAAGAACCCAAAGTAACCAGGACTATGTTTTTTCATACTGAAATCCCTGAAGAGAGGTGTTAAAGATCCCCAATATAATTGTGGCCCCTCTATAAATATTTAATAATCAATTTTGATTTGAAACAATAAACAATAACCAAACCATTTAACCTTGCAATAAGCTTAATCCAAGTATTCTACAGATTTTTGCTGCATTTATTAAATAATATATTTATTATTTACAATATCACCTCTGGTAGCTAAAGGATAGCAAGGGTCTTGGCATCCAGGAGGCTGACAATCGGGGGTCTGGCCGGGAATTATTCCATTTTATTATACTTAATACCTTGGACCAGACATTTTCACGAAAGAATAAAATCAAAGATAAATTTATCTGGCTTTATAACCATGATTTATTGTTAAATTCTGTTGCAGTGGATTGAAAACAAATGCAGAATTTATAATATATTATCTAAATCTTTTAAATATAAGAAAAGAAGAATACATTAAAAATTATAAACCTACCAGTTGGAAAGCTTTAACTCAAGCTGAGCAACTTAATATTTCTTCTGCATGCAAACACTTGGATAAACTCCTTGAACAAGAAGATCTTTAAAGGCGTATCAACTTTCAGGCTCTATTAAGAAAACATAAATCTTGGAAAAAATACTGCATAAATTACTTTTTGAAATATAAAAGTAAGCACACAACTTGCATTACCATATTATTTTTAAAGAAAATAATATTAATATATTTTATTAAACCAATAAAATACACTTTTTTACCAGTGAACCCTCCTGTACCAGAAACCACCGCCACTGAAGTGGATCTATTAGACCAGGAAGTCCCAGACATCTCCGGACACCCTGAAAAAATTGATTGGACAGGTGAAGACCTCATTGGAACCCACCAAGACCCCGTAGGATTACCTACTAGAGATCAATTCAACCCCAATAAAGTCTTAGTACCTCTGAATTTCAACTTAAGTGAGTTTTGAAATAAAACTTATTTTTACAGATTTTTTCTGTAAAAAAACTTATAAACATATTATTCTGAAAATGATTAGAGGTAACACGAGAGCCTCAGGAAGAATTCCCTCCTATGGATCTTTGCCAACAGCTCTCAGTAACCGTGAGATCACCAGTAAGGACAACAATGAAGGGATTAGAACCCGTGAACCAAATGTTGATGAACAAGGAGCAGCACCAACCACTTCTTCCCTCTTCCAACCTAGAGCCGGAGAAAGTAGCTGAATCAAGCAACCCTCCTTTACAAGAAGATTCCCTGCAGCCACCCCAGCAGAATCTGGCCAAGGAGTCCAGGATCAAAGACCTAGTCAAAGAGCATGCAAAATATTGCAAAGAATTCAAAGAAGCCCAAGCCAAGGAGGACATGGTATCCATGAAAAAGATAATCTCCCAGGCAAAATCCACCCAGATAGCTCTTCAGAAAATTATTCCAAAGAAAGAGGTAGAATCCTACGTAGAAAAGTGGAATCCGTGGGATCAAGTATCCCAACTGAAAGGCAAAGGATCAGGAAAGAAGTGATCCTCTTCCCATCCCAAGCCAAAGGGAAAGAAAGACTGGGACGAGATAATATCACTAGCTCAAAAGTGGAAAAAGTTTTACAACAATTATCCTCTAACTCTGAGCCCAAACAGACCTCTGATGTAATTACTTCCTTTTCTAATGATATCCTTTATAATTTCAAAATTGTTTGTGAAAATTTGGATGGGGGTTATACCCAAATGGACAAATTGACCTCAGTAGTAGCCAAATTAATTAATAACCAAACAAAGACAGTAGGAATGGAAGAGATTAAAGAACACACAGAGCAGTTATTGGAGACAATTAATCAAGGTTGGATCAAACAGACTCAAACAATTGAGAATATGTTATCTGGAATACAAGATGATTTTATTATGTCTTTCCACCCCTTAAAAGAAGAATTGGCAACCACCACTAACAGTTCTATTCTATCCCTTAGTGAACAATTGGATGTGCTCAACAACAAAGTGGACCTGAAACTTAATCTGATCAAAAATGATCTTAGAGACTTAAAAGTCCGTCTGACCAACCCCTTGGGGAGTACTACAGAGGAACCAAAGCCTCCCAGACAAACTACTACTCCTTATGCACCACCCTTATTAGGAATGCATAGGAGTGACACCTTTAGGCCTAGTCCTACTCCTGAGATAGAGCAAGCTCTCAAACTGTTACCACCTATCTCTGAATGGCCCAAGTTCTCCGGAGAAGGAGAATACAATCATATAAATTTTATTAAATTTATTGATTACACCATTAACTCTTATGACCTACCAGAAGCTCTAGCTGTAGTCTGGTTACCCAGACTATTTGAAGGAGTAGCATTGGACTGTTTTATCAGTAAGAAAGAAGAATTAGGATCCTTACCATGGAATTCTTGGAAACTTCTGATCAAAGAACAATTTGGGTCTAGAATTTGGAAAAGGAAAATGATGAGAAATTTTGAAAATTCCTCATTTGACCCCTCCAAGGACAAACCTCACAAATGGTGCTTGGAAAAGAAGAAAAGATTGGATTGCTTCTATTCAGATGCTGATAAAGAGGAAGTAAATGAAAGAATCCTCAAACTGTTTCCTGGCAATCTTAACCATAGCATAAGATTTCGGATGAGCATGGATGCGGACTTGCCTACTCTAATCAATGTGTTAGAAGAAGTAATAGACATGAATGGGTTGGACATGAAAGCCCCTTCCAGACCCAAATAAAACTACACCATCAAAAAAACCAGAGAAAAAAATCCTCTGATAAATACCTCTGACAATAAGAAACCTAATGAGAATAGGGAGAAAGAGAGGACGCCTGCAACGTGTTGGAATTGCAACAAGACTGGGCATATGAGACAAGACTGTCCATTACCAAGAAGGAAGATAGCAGTCTTGGAAGGAGAACATGAGGTTGAAGAGAATCAGAACTATGAAGAAATAGCTGATACTGAAGGATCTCTTTCTGAATGTAAATTGATCTTGACCAACCCTGTTAATGTTATAGAAGGGGATATAGGTACTTCTGCAGAGATCAATAACATTCATGGGGATTCTAGCCTACCCCAACAATGGGATCCTACTATAATTCCTAGACACATTATGGATGTCAAACCATTAACAGTTAAACCTATGAGTGGTAAAAGTTATACCACTGGTCAAACGTGCTATGCAACTGGGTTGTATAAAAACAGACCCATAAGGTTATTGCTGGATAGTGGAGCCTTTTGCTCATGTGTCTGTGCGGAATTCTTAAACAAATGGGACCCCAATTGGAGATAACACCTTTTACCTGACCCAAAAGCCAAGTTCAGTTCTTGCAACTCAACTATGAATGCTATTGGAGTATGGACTGCTCCTATAATACTACCTCACACTAAAGGATCTTTGAGAATACTAGTGGAGTTTGTAGTATTACTCAAAGGACTGTGTGACTACCTGATACTGGGTAATGATGCCTTATGTCTATATGGTATAGATGTGTTCCAGAGCAGAGGAAGATACTTCACAGTGGGGGGTAATTGGGATAAGAAGTTTCAGATATGCACTATTCAGTCTAACTTCCCCTCCTCTACTTACCAAAAGCATTTTGAAGACTTTGATCAAGAATATTTCTCTCAAGCAGCTCTGAATACAAAACTTTCAGAGGAACAGAATAAAGATATATTAAAAATCTGCTTTGAGAACCAGAATGCTTTCTGTACTGAAGATCATCCTATTGGTGATATTAAAGGACATGATATGGTATTAACATTAACCATTAAGCCTCCTTATCCTCCTAACGTAAGAAGGACAGCCTATCCATCTATTCCTAAGTCTAGAAAAGCTCTTGAGGAACATATCAAAGAACTGATAGACTTACAAGTATTAAGGAAAGTAGGACATAATGAACAGGTAGATGTCACCACACCTGTAATCATAGCTTGGCATAATGACAAGTCCAGAATGGTAGGAGACTTCAGAATGCTCAACAATTACACTCAAGCAGACTATTATCCTATACCCCGGATTGATCATGCTCTGCATAACTTGTCCAAGGCTAAGTACATAACTACTATGGATATGCTGAAAGGTTTCCACCAGATACCAATAAGTCCTGAAAGCCGGAAGTTTATGAGAATAATCTGTCATTTGGGAATATATGAATATCTCAGGATGCCTTTTGGCATAAGGAATGCGCCATCACACTTCCAGAGAACAATGGATACAGTTCTAGGTACTTATATCAGACAAGGATGGATGATGGTATACATAGATTATCTTATCATATACTTCAATGACTGAAATACTCATAATAACCAATTAATATTAGTACTCCATACTATCTCCAAAGCAGGACTAAAGGTTTCCATGAAGAATTGCAATTTTGGATACGGAGAATTGAAAGCCTTAGGACATATAGTCTCTGGTCTAACTCTAGCTGCTGATCAGAATAAGATAGCTGCTTTCATGAATAGACCTATGCCTCAAAACAAGACAGAATTACTGTCCTTCATCAGTTTCTGCAGTTATTACAGACAATATATACCAAAGTTTGCTATGCTAACTAAAATTCTGTATGAGGTATGCAACAACAATACACTATTTGAAATGACTCATGAGAGACTAAAGAACTATGAGGAATTACAAATAGCTATGACCTCTACTCCTCTACTTATTACTCCAAGCCCTTCAAACTATACATTGACGCTTGCATGGAAGGGCTAGGAGTTGCTTTACATCAGAAAAGGATAGAAGAAGAAAAACCAGTAGAAAAACCCATACTCTTCATATCTAGACAGATCAAAGATACTGAGAAGAGATATGGGGCCAGTCAATTGGAATGTTTGGCACTAGTATTGCCTTTAGAGAAGCTGCACTATTACTTAGAAGGCAAAACTTTTCAATTAATCACGGACTGCAATGTTGTAAGAACTCTTATGAACATGAAAACCCCCAGCAGAAATATGCTCAGGTGGCAAATTGCTATACAACAACATAGAGGGCAGATGACTATAGTGCATAAAGCTGGAGCTAAACATCAGAATGCTGATAGTCTAAGTAGGAATGTGTTGCCTAATGACTCTAAAAATCCAGCATATGACCCTGAAGATCAAGATATCTTTCCTATCTTAAATATCAATCTTTTTGCATTAAGTTCTCCAATAATGGGAATCCACTTATGTGAATTAGACACTGCTTTCTTCAACCTAGTAAGAGATAGCTACTCTCCTGAGATCAAGCTTCTGATCACCATTATGGAATGCAAATACCCAGAAGCAGCTTTGATAAATAGCCTGCCTGCTTCACTACTTAAACCCTATAAAGCAGGAAGGTTTACCTTTTGGGATGGTCTCCTTTACTATAGACACCAACATTCCACCGTATTAGTACTGAGCAACAAAGAGCATATACAACATATACTCCAGGAATGCCATGACAACTGTTCATCAGGACATTTATCCACAGAAAGAACCTTAGAAAAATTGAAACAAACTGCCTGGTGGATAGACTGGAAAGAAGTCACTACAGAATATGTTACCAGCTGTGAAACCTGCCAGAAATCTAATAAAACTACTGGAAAAAGGTTTGGACTCTTACAGAAGATATATGAACCTACAACCAGGTGGGAAATTATCAACATGGATTTTGTCACCGGCCTCCCCCCTGGAGGTACTCATTCTTGTAACTCTGTCCTAGTTATAGTTGACAGATATTCCAAAAAGGCCAAATTCTTCCCTAAAAACAAGGAAGATAGTGCTATGGATGTAGCCTTACTATTCTGGAATAGGATCATAGCTGATGTGGGTATACCCAAGATTATAATAAGTGACAGAGACCCCAAATTCACCTCTGAGTTTTGAAGGAATCTACATGATATACTGGGTAATACTCTAGCATTGTCTACAGCATACCATCTCCAAACTGACGGATTAGCTGAAAGGATTATACAGACCCTATAAGATATGCTAAGGAGGTTCTGTAGCTTTGGTCTAGAATACAAAAACTCTGATGGTTATTGCCATGATTGGGTCAGCCTACTCCCAGCCCTAGAAATGGCTTATAACGGCAGTAAACATTCTACTACCAAGGAAGCTCCTTACATACTAGAAAGAGGATGGATTCCAAAACTCCCTAGGAATAACGTGAACTATAACTTAGCCACTATTCATCCAACATCTCTTGACTTTAAAAAGATGATAGATGTAGAAAATAACCATGCTCAGAAATTTGTGGAAGAAGCTGTTGAATACAACAAACAAAGATGGGACAGATCCCATAAAGAACCTGACTTTAAGATAGGAGACCAGATCATGATATCTACAACTAACTTCAACAACCTGGCAGGCAACAGGAAACTGAAACCAGCCTTTGTTGGACCATTTGTTATCAAGAAGATGCATGGCAAAAATGCTGTGGAAATAATCTTGAGTGAAGAATTATCAAGAAAACATCCGGTATTTCCTGTTAGCCTAGTCAAACACTTTAAACCAAGAGAAGGCAGCAACCTCCCTCCAGCAATAATCCCAATAGAACCTTGCCCTGTAAAAGAAAAAGGGAAAGTCAGCAGGATATTGAGAGATAAGAAAGAGAGGGTACAAGGAAAAGACATCAGACTATACTTAGTAAGATACAAAGGGGAATCTGCAGACAAAGATGAATGGTTACCAGGAAATAATATACCTGACGGACCAATACATCTCAGAAATTACAGAGCCAGTAAAAGGCACTGAAGCACCTAGGCAGTTAAATTTTTCTCCAAACTTCCTCCAGATTTTTTTTCAGATATGACCATATCTTGTAGTGGGGGAATGTCAGCTTGCTACTATTGCAGAGCAAGCTGCAAAAGTAACTAAAATAACATAAAAATAATAATAATACAACTAAGCTAAGAAGGAGTAGGAAAACCATCAATATTATTACAGAAATGGATTCTCCATCCAAAATTAGGTAGGGTTGCTCACTGACCCCAGCTTTGAAATCCAACTCCTTATATTCTTAAATAATTAAGGAAAAAGAACCAAAATACTATGGCTTCAGTATTGAGCTTTTTGGCCAATTAAATATTTCACACACATTTTCAGGTATAGGTTTCACACCTAAAATTCAGTCAGAATTGAGGTGTTGTGTATATTTTAGGAGTTACGGGCCAAAATGTGTTTTGTCACAATTCCCGCATGCAGCCGCGGCAGCCACAGCACCCGCGCGCAGCTGAGATACAGCCGTGTCAACCCGTCAATGTTGTGTACGCAGCCCCAGGCCTCTGACAAGTACGCATCCGCGGGACTACGGGCTGACATAGTGACAGGCGGCCCAGGTACCGGGTAAACAGGCTACAACATACACGGGAACTTGTTACATATGTAAAAAAGGTTCCTGTGGATAGTAGACTGTCTAAATATACATAACATTATATAAAAATACCTAAATAATCCTTACACATATTTTTTGTTTAATATAATGCAAAGTATCAAGAATGTCGAAAATAAGACAATGACAGCTTCAAAAATATATTAAAACACTTTAATATACTTTTATGAGAATTGCTATACATCAATATCTTTGTGACATACTAAGGAAGCTAATGATGTAACAATATTACATGAATTCTCATGAATTATATTTTTAAGTAATTATCTTAACAAATCAACTGGAACTTGTAAATAAAGAGTAAAATCAATATTATGAATTTTTCTCCAGTTATATGATACATAATGAGAACTTACCTGACATCAAAATGTCCGTAAAGATGTCTCATAATATAATTATTAGATTACTGGGAACATATACTAAGGATAATTAATTAAATAATACATAAATAGGACAGATTAGTGTTATTCACACGTCCTAATGTCCATTATAAGGTAGAATAATTCCCATACCCTAAGGAATTAGATGCTACCCGGGCTATAGCACCAAGGGAACATGACAGGCTACCCTCGGTTACCCTGCTAGCCTTAGTGTCCGTCCCTTTGAGCACCTAAAACCCTCAGAAGGACCATATTGGGACTCCAAAAATATAAATACAGAGCTCTTTTGAGGATGTTGATGGGCAGAGACCCAGTAATATTCATATCCAGACGCCGTGCCAAGGAAACCAAATAATTATTAGAGATAAGTAAGTGATTTATGGCAATTTCTGATCAGTAATATCCGTCTTCAAACCTCTTTTGATATATTAAAACTGCTGAAAAACCTTATAACTCCAGTATACAGGCTTAACCCATCAGTACACGTCCCAAACAGATACCCAAAGGATTTAATGATATACCAGTGAGTTTTATTATCCTTTCTCTGTTGTGGTAGCTTTGCTACAAGGCCCTACCACTCCATTTTTTATTTTATATACATATTATCTTTGGGTATAATAATCTTTAAACTAAAGAACCCAAAGTAACAAGGACTACGTGTTTTCATACTGAAATCCCTGAGGAGAGGTGTTAAAGATCCCCAATATAATTGTGGCCCCTCTATAAATATTTAATAATCAATTTTGATTTGAAACAATAAACAATAACCAAACCATTTAAACTTGCAATAAGCTTAATCTAAGTATTCTACGGATTTTTGCTGCATTTATTAAATAATATATTTATTATTTAAAATATCACCTCTGGTAGCTAAAGGATAGCAAGGGTCTTGGAATCCAGGAGGCTGACACAAATGGTGACTTGGATGAGGTTGAAACGGATTGAGGAGAATAGAGGGTTGAAAGGAGAAGATGGGTCAATGATGATTTGAGAGGAAGGGAAGAGATATAGGAAGCAGAATGAAAAGAAAGCAAGAAGAGGGAAAAGGTATTGAAGAAAAAGAAAGAGACCTCTGGGGAGAAAAGAAAGAAGGAGGAGCCTGGGCTGCTTCTAAGGGCAGGATCTGAGTCAGTTGAGGAAAGGGGGGTCACCCAAGTGTCACACAACAGATCATTGGGGGACCCGTCCAAGGTTGTGCAACCTTTGAAGACAAATTTGTAATATTCTAATATTTGAAAATACTTAACATCTTCCACCACAGAGGAGGGAGGTTCAGGGGAGGATTGTGGTTTGGCCCCTTTAGAAATGATAGTGGACAACATAGGAAGAGCTTTGTGAGGTTTGGGTTCCTCATGTTCTTTCCTAGCTTGATCAGATTGATAATCTCCATAGAAGCTAGAGGAGGAGATAGCAGGAGGATACCATGGTTGAAGAGTACCACAGGAAGATCAAAATCCCAAGAGGCTAAAGACGCTTTCTAAGGGGAATATGGCTGAAAAGAAGCCACTACATGATGTATAGGGCATGATTAATCAAAAGGGATCAGAGAACCATTAGGAAGAAAAAAATTATTTCCCTTCTGTTCCACCAAATTTTACTCCTTATCCTTCTGGAGTTCTGGGCATTTTCTGGTTCAATGACCTTACCTTCGAAATTATTAGCTTATTTCCCTTCTGTTCTACCAAATTTTCCTCCTTATCCTTCTTGAGTTCTGGGTATTGTCTGGTTCAATGACCTTACCTATGAAAATATTAGCAAACCAGAGTGGATCTAGGGATTAAATTGAAAGTTTTGGGAGCAGCAAGAGCAGAAATCTTTTGATCCATTTTATTCTTAAAAGCTTGGAGAAGTTTTGTGATTTCATCAATAGTTTTAGTTTCTTTTTTGTCTTTTGGATTTGATTTAGGACAAAAACTGGCCTCCATTTTCCTCCTAATTTTTTTTTACTCAGAAAATGGGGGAGCAGGAACAGGTTTAGTGGTGCGGGTTTTTTCAAAAGTTAGGGAAGTTTGATCTTTCATGACTTTATCCACTGCACTCCCAAGGAAAATAAACACAGGAAGCTTGAAATGATTATCCCTAGTTGTGATCATAGATCAAGAATTAACTAATTTGTCCCTTATTTGCTCCTGAATTCCTGGCAAAAATGATTGGAAAAATTGGACTTGAATTTCATCCAAGGTGTCAATGCAATCATTTATAAGGATATAAGATTGGATAGGATCCCACAATTTCCTAAAAGATTGATAATCAGAGGCTGAAGAAATACAATCCTTCAAGATCCACAGAGAGAAAATATCATCCAAGTCTTATAGCATAAATTGAGCTATATCTACCTTTCCCCAATCCGCCAGCATTTCTTCCTTCAGAAATTTCCAGTTATGAGATTTGAGTCCATAAAAAGACTCAATTACTTTCATAACTTCATTAGAGGAAATGAAGAACTGTAATTGTTAGGCCATATTTTATTCACTAGCTCCATCCACTTCTGCAGCCATGTTGTAAGAATCCAGGAATCATTCAACATTTTCCCCATTGAAACCCAAGTTCTTGTTCTGGGTTTTTATCTTGGTAATCTTAGCACAAAAATAGAAGGAGGTAGCAGTATATTCCATTTTGAATAACAGAGTTCCTAGAGGATCAAAAGAGCAGATTTCCAAAGTTGCTCACGAGTGTGGCAAGATTAGGGTTTCACAAAAAAACACAAGAATCTTGCCTCAGTGGTGCAAAATTTGGAGGACTTACTTTTGAGGTAAGTTTCCTCTGCGGATCAGATCTGAGAAAAGAAGAAACAAACAAAAAAAGAAAAAGAAGAAAGATTGGATTTTATAGGTTGATTGAAAACAAATTTGGACTGTAAATCCCAAGGTTGCTGGTTGAATCCTGGCCTGGGGGACCAAATGAAGACTCCAAGCGGTGCTGAGCCAAAGGCAATTCTTTGGAGGGGAAAAGGTGCTGTTTAGGCTTCCCTCCTGAGCTTCAAAAAAATATTAAATTGCAACAGGAATCAAGATCCAGAACCTTTCAAATAAGGAATCAATGGAAAGGATGAATTGTGATAGTAGTTGGTAGCAATGGAAAAACACTATCTGAGGCAAGATGGTGTGGCAAAAGACTTGAACAAACTAAGTTAAAGTTTTTTCAGAGTTCAATAGAACAAGGCAGTTATAAGTAAAAGTAACAACACTCACAAGCTAATAACTCTGATCATCAGCAGAAGATTAGGAAAGATCAACTCAATCCCAAACAACCTCCAGGTTCCCAATAAACCTTCCCAACTCTCTGCAATCGAGCACTTGAATGGTACCAGATAACTGTGGTTGGCTGTCCAAAAAAAAGCAATTTGTTTTCTTAAACTCTAGATGCAAAGCAGTAACAGATTCCAACAGGAATAACCCAGCACTTCTCAAGGTACTCAGGAATAGCGTGATGGAATTCAACTTTAAAGAAATAAATGGAGGATTAATACTCCAGTTTTCAAGCTTAAAGAAGCCTCTTAGTCAAATTTTACCGTTTCTGCAAAGACAATCAATTGAATGATCAGGACCAAAGTGGTTGTAGAAAGGGATCAAAGGAGTGGTTTGACAGAATCAAGATTTCAACCAAATGAATTCTTCTTCATTCAGCAAGGCTATTGGTTGGTTATGAGGATTAGGTCACAGAGGACGGATCAAAAGATTTGAGTATGGAGGCTCAAAGATCAAGGGGAAATCAAAAAATATACCCAGGATAAGGATGCTCAGATAAAAGGAGAAGGGTTCCACGGATTTATTACTTAGACAATGATGATAGATTACATTATGGGAAAAAAGGAAGGGGAGATCCCCTCCTTTTATGGGAAAGAGATTATGTAGACTACTCACAAGGGATAACAACAAATTAGTGTGGAATTTTTTTTTTGAAAAAAAAAGAAAATGGAATTATGCGGGAAAATAGAAATTAAAACAGTAAGCAATAAAAACTGATTGGGACATGTGAACAAAAATATGAAAGGAGAGAGACCAGCCTCTGTCACATATTCCAGCAGGAAGCGGATAAACGTCTATGGCTGGATGATTGCCCACTGGTTTGCAGATGAGCGGCAGGTGGTGGGACATCTGCCACTTTGCGCACGCAGGGCAGAAAAGTGGTTGGGAATGATGCATGGATACCAATCAAGGGGAAAGGAAAAGGGGTGATTGGTGGGCCTCAGGAGTTTGGAGAATGAGGGCTTGCGACGAGTGCAAGCAACCACTTGTGGGCCCATCAGATGTTGAGGAAGCAATGGGTGGTGCTTGGATTGATGGATGGGTGGGAATTTGATTGGTGGCATAGATTGATTGGATGCTTGCAACAACTCCAATGGCCACAAGCTACAGCTTGCGGTCCTTAGGGATCAAAGAGGTTGTAGGAGGATGACCCCCAACGGTGGCAATATTTTTTGGTGGTGGGAGTGATGATTGAGCTGGAGATCAGATTGAATAAGAGTGAGCCCAAGTTGAGTAATTGATCAATTGGAAGGGTTGGCAGCTTGCAACAAATGCAAGGGCCTCAAGCAACAGGTTGCTGTGCGTAAGATGAGTAGGTTAATTGGTGGATGTTGGCAGTGCTCAGATGGGCTCTGATGAGCGTGATCAGGATTGGTGGTGATTGAATTGGTTGATCATGAAAATCCAACTTGGAGGTAGAATTGATGATACCATTGACGGAGGTGAGAGCCAGTGGGGTTTCAGCCTTTTTTGAGATAAAACCCTTTGATAGCTTGAGGCTGGAATATTGGAAAATGGATAGGAGGGATGAGGGTGGAAGATCAATCAAATGGATTGAGCCAGAATGCTTGCACACACTCTTTGGCCAAAAATGGTCCAAGGGCTTTCAAGCGTAAGAAAGGGGGAATTGAACACAGAGCCTGGGGACTTGAACACCGATGGGCCTCCCCTAGACCGCTAGGACAGGCGTAAGTTGGAAGAAGGGAAAAAATTAAAAATGCTAGACTAAATAATTATTATCTTTTTTTTTGCTGAGATAGAGAACTAAGAAAAACTTTTTATATTTTTCCACCTTTTCTTGAGGTGTACCAAATTTGTCACCACACCATCAGCATTTTTACCATCTTCAAGCATCTCAATCTGGATGCTTCACTGGAAATATATTTCTGTTGTCCAGGGTGCTTCTACTTGGTTCACCAAGAAAGAAATTTCACAGAACCTAATATCAAATGCACACAACATCTAAAAATATTTGGACAGGATACCCCTTTCTCATCCACCTTGGGATCTTTGAAGACTTCCATTAACTCCATGCCTGGCAGAAAAAATTTACAAGAGTCGAAATTCTCTGCAAGCAAAAATTTCATTTACCAACCATTTCAACAATGGCTGGCAATATTTTTGAACCATCCAGGTATTCAGGAAGAAATTCTCAAACATCTCCAAAACAAACCCTCTGAGATAATGAAATATATCTTGGATGGGAATGTTTTTCAAAGATTCAAGGGCCCAAATGAAACTTTCCTCTTTTTTTAAAAGCCTTGGAACTTTTCATTTCCCCTATATTTTGAAAGTTTCAATTCTTTTGGAAAGTCCAGTTGTCATTCCTCTCTTGGAACAATTGCCATGGTATCCCTGAATCTTCCACCTGAAATACATCTGAAAGCAGAAAAAATTGATCTGGTAGGAATCATACCTGGCCCCAAGGAGTCTACTGGTCCTCAACTGAATCATATACTAACTCTCCTAGTCAGAGAACTTCCAAAACTTTGGAATGGTTTCAAGTTCTCCAAGAACTATAATAATCCTTCAGGAGTTACCATCAGAGCTGCTATACTCACTTTCATAGCACATTTTTTGGAAATGCACATGATCAAAGGATTTACCAGTCCTTCAGCAAAACGTTTTTGCAACTTCTGTACCATTGAATTCTGATAGAAATGAAATTGAGCCTGTCAATTGGACCCCAAGAAATTTATCAGAGCAACAAATTCAACTAAGCACATGGTTGCATGCAAATCAATCACACAGATATCATCTCTTCAAAGAGAATGGTGTCTATTGCTCAATATTGGAAGAATTCCCTTATTGGGATTCCAAAAAAAAATGGGCAACCTTGACCTAATGCACAAAATGATTCTTGGAGCCTTGCAAGATCATGCTGTTACCAAATTTTACCTTCCAGAATCCTCTTCAAAAAAGATACAGAAAAAGGCACCAGAATCATTCAATGATGAATCAAATGATTATAAACATTAAAGTGGAGACAACAAAGATCCCAATGAAAAACAAAAATATTTTAGAGAATTATGTTACTTGAAAAGAGATTCCCAAAAAGATACTGAAAATAGAAAAAATCCAAAGGCAAAGGGATAGAACAACCTCTGGCTCTAACTAATGAAGAATTCATTGGGGAATCTTCTTGATTCTCTGATTTAGGTTATGTCCCTGTTTCATTTTTGGATCCAAGAACTAGTGAAATCCCTGAGAAAAGCCCTCCAATCTCATCAAAATTCAATTTTGATTCTGTTCTTCCAAAAAATGCTTAACATGTCATCAAGATTATTCTGATCCCATCTGATTTGAAAAGAGTATCAAAAAGCCTTGGAGCACCATGTCATGGAAGTCTCAAGGCTGCAGATTGGTCTCTTTTTTGTAAATTCTACATGCCCAATTCCATCATTGCCATGCAATTTGAAGAATGTCCATCCCCAGAAAAAGTTGTTAAAAATACCTTCCATTTAGTGACCAGTCTGAAAATTGCCACAAGTTGGAATGCTAGATCCCAAAATGGTTCTGATTTCACCAGGCACTTGGAAAAATATTGCCAACTTTTTAGAAAGCTCTTTCTGTATAAAAATCAAAATCCAAATCATCATCTTGGATCCCATATACCTGAGCTTTTAAAAAGGTGGGTGCCTGGCCCCACGTGTGCTACCTGGGCTTATAATTACTTGGATTTTCTATTTCCCAAGCTCAACAGCAACAATTTTTTGGGTCTGTGAACTCCTTTTGATGAAAAATATACAGAATACATTATTTCTGACTATAATTTCAATTAATTTCAGCTTGCTACTATTGCAGAGAAAGCTTCAAAAGTTACAAAAATAACATAAAAATAATAAATATTAAAATTAACCTAAGAAGAAGTAGGTAAACCATGGATATTTTTGCAGAAATGGATTCTCAACCCAAAATTAGGTAGGGTCACTCACTGACCCCACCCTTGAAATCCAACTGCTTATAATGTTAATAATTAAAGGAAGAAAAGACCAAAATACCACAACACCATTATGGGAATTTTTGGCCAATTAAATATTTCACATTTATTGTCATGTATAGGTTTCAAACCTAAAATTCAGTCAAAATTGAGGTGTTGTGTATATTTCAGGAGTTACACAAGGAAATTTGTTCTGTCACAATTCCCGCACACAGCTGCAGCAACCAATACACCCGCGCGCAGCTGAGCAGCAGCACTTCCACCCTGTCAGCGTACCCTGACAAGCCGTGTACGCAGCCCTGGGCCTCTGACAAGTACACAGCCGCAGGACTACAGGCTGAAAGAGTGACAGGTGGCCTCAGAAACCCAGGTACCATGTAAACAGGCTACAACCTACACAGGGAAATTCTAAATATGTAATCAATGTTCCTGTGGGTAGTATATAATCTAAAAATACATAAAAGTATATAAAAATATCTAAATAACCTTAATATGTATTTTTTTTATTAATATAATGCAAAATACCAAAAATGTCGAAAATAAGATAACTACTATTTGTAAAAATATATTAAAATACTTTAATATACAATTGTGAGAACTTTCAGGTATGAATATTTTCTTGAAATACTAAGGAAACCAATGATGTAAACATATATCACATGAATTCTCAAAACTTATATTTTTAAGTAATTATTTTTAGTAAATCAACCAAATTCCAAAAATAAGGGGTAAAATAAATATCACAATTTTACTCCCATCAGTTAATACATAATCAGAACCCACTTGACATCAAATTACCCGTAGTAATGTCTATTAAAAGAATTATTAACATTCTTGGAAAATTTACCAAGGATAATTAATGAATAATACATAATATGTACAGATTATTGTTATTCAGACGTCCAAAACATCAATTAAAAGGTAAAATAATTCCCATACCCTGTAGAATTAGATATTACCCATGCTAAAGCACCTAAAAAAAATGACAGGCGACCACTGGTTACCCTTCTAGCCTTAGTGTCCGTCCCTTTGAGCCCCTTTATTTCTCAGAAGGACAATATTGGGACCCAAAAAGCTGTAAATAAGGAGCTCTTTTGAGGATATTGATACCCAGAGACCCAGTTATATTTACATCCAGACACCGTGCCAAGGTAATCAAATTCTTATAAGAAATAAGTAAGCAATTTATTGCTTTAGTCCGATTAATAACACTTGAAATATGAGTTGGTGCAGACTTTGCCATCATGATCACATTTGAACTTCTCAAATTGTTCCCTAACAAGATGGATTGCCTCTAAAGAAAATTTGTAAACCAATGGTAAAAGTTCAGGTGGAAGAACTGTCCCTAACTTAATTCAAGAGTTATAAAGTGATACATGAAATTATTTGATTTGATTTGATTTGAAAGTTTTCTGTCAAGGCTTTTCCAAACATCCAACAGTTTTCCCAAAGAGTTTCCAAGGAATCTTTTGAGAGTTGCATGGACCCCTTCAACCCAAGATGTTGTTTTGTTTCCGGAATATGGGTTTATACAAGTCCACATTGCTACAAATATCTCTTTGATAGGGAAAATTTTATTTTCCATATACTCAAGTACATCCTCAGAGTCTTTCAAGAAACACCATACCAGTCAAAAGTTCAGAACCCAAAACTAGGAAGAATAAGAACTAGTGATTTAGACCTACTCTGAGTTGCGCATCATTGACCTCCGCCTCCTCCTTGTTCTTTGAGGCCCCATAATTTGCCCACAGATTCATAAAGCTTTTCCATCCTTCAACCTCATTGAAAAAGTGCATTTTACAGTTTTCCTGTATGTTTTTAGACAAGTGGCAAGTGTAAAATTGTCTTGATGACTCTGGGAAACTAGTTTCAATTGCACAAATCAGAGATTTTTCATGGTCTGTCACAAATAAGTTTGGAAGTCTCTCAGAATCATAAGCCAACTCCTTTAATGCATTTACAGAACAACTGTGGAACTCAAATTTTTCTTTTGTTAGAAAAACAAGAGCTTTTGTGAAATTTTTGCGATTGGCTGTCATTCCTACAACATGCAATAGTGGGGTTTTGTACTTATTTGTTTTGAAAGTACAATCTAACATAGCAATATGATGGAATTGTTTTGAAATACTTACTGCCTCTGGATGTGCTAAGTACAGGGCCTCCAAGTGACCCTCTCCACTTAACTTTGACGGGTGAATCCAAATTGTTTCTTCAAGCTGTTCATAGAGTAGCTCCATAACACTTCTTCCCTTTAGTTCTGCAAGCGTTACCTTCTGCTTAGTGTTATAGATTGTTTGATCATCAACATAATCCCCCCCATAAATCTTGCTCAATTTTATTTTCAGTTGTAAGGTATTGAGCCCATCATTCATGCCTTCTACGAGATTGTCTAAGGCCACCCCCAAGATTCTCCTCAGTTGAGGATGCACAGAGAGATGTTCAGATGGTTGATGTTTATGTTGGGTTTCTTTGTAGGAGAGGCACCGCAAGGGTTCTGCCTTTGTGCAACTTGCATGGCTTAAAACTTGCACCCTACCTTCCTTGGGTGAGTTTGTCTAGACCATTTGGTAAGAAGATTTCCTGAATAGGAACCATGTCTATCACAGGCTAAATTAACATATTTTTCAATCTTTGAGTTGAAAATGTTTAAAGATTAACCATGCTTCATTTCCCATGTTTGAAAATAGTTTTTTGCCTTTTCCCTAGTAGGAAAAGCTACCAATGGAGGTGGGTCAAGTGGATCTGCCATATTTACATAGTTATATTGATGGCATGCACTCCATCAGTTTCAATCAAATTAAACATGGCAAAGACCAGTATCATCAAATGTTACTCACCACCCGCGGTCATGTCCATTTGTGAATTGTTTTTTTCCTCAATTTTCACCCTTGATGAGGATGCAATTTGGGCTTCCCATGTTTCATTACCCAAATCCTTTTTTTCTTTTTCCAAATCTTTGTTGATGGAACTATCAATTCAGACCTTGCACGCAGCCATGTCAGAAGAAGGAGGGCTTGCCGCCATTCCCATGCCAAAAAATGCAATGGTATACTTCAGTATTCAATCCAACTTTCAATTGATCAAACAAAGTTTGCTCACTTTTGAGTTGAGAAAGAATTGTTTCCTTATTTTTATATGATTTATTATTTGAGTTTTCACTTTAATTTCACTTGGGTTTCACTTCAATGTCTCTTTGGGATTTTTAGGTGTGGAAAAACAGTCCCACAAAGGATGCATTAATCCCAAATTTGGGTTGACAGAACCCAAGTGTGGTCCAGTGGGTTCCCAAAGTTCTGGAACAACTTTGGGGGGTTGCACGGCTCCTACACAACCCCCTGGGGTCGGCGCATGTTTGAAACGGCCCTTTATAGTCGTCTTGGGGCCCCCACAGCTCATTTGAGCCGTGTAGGGCCTTAAACGACTACCACACAGTTGGAGCTGTGAATTTAACATCACCCAAAATTTGATTATGGGATTGAACAAAAAATCATTTCTTGTGATACTTTTGATGGCCAGTGTCTGTATTTCTATCAAAATGGAATAATACTAGTCACAAAATTGTATCTTCCTTAATGCAAAATTTTAAAATTATGGAATATGCAAAGTTTTATGAATTGTCTCAATCTTTTTTTTTGAATTATTTTTGAAGTGAATTCCAATTAAATGTATCAATCATTACCTGTAGATAGAACAGAAATTTCATGAGAGAAGTAATTTTATGAATGATGACAATAATTTTTTTTCAAAAAATTCTTTTATTTCATTTCAGAAAATTAGGAGGGATTTTGCTAATAGGTTGAAAACTAGAAACTTGTGGAAACTCAGGGAGAAATCATCAAAAAATCATGGAGGAAAAAATTTGAAACCACATGGAATCTGGGAGAAAGTAAAATATAAACCTTTGATAATACCAATTGAAATCATAAGGAAGAAAAGAAGGAGCAAGGAGAAAGCTAGGATATCAAAAGGGGAAATAGAATGGAATGAAATCAGAAAAAAATGTGAATAATTTGAGAAATTTTGAAGCAACTAATTTTAAGCTGGGGGTAATCTTTTCTTCCAAAAGATGCAAAAATTTTAGAAATCAATTTGATGCAACCATCTCATCCAAATCATGTTATTTCACTGGCTCACCAGATCCAACAGAGTTTTCCTGGTGTGAGTTTCTGGATCTAAAACAAATTGGCCCCTCAGCTGTTCCATCACTGAAAATCTGTACTTGAGGTAAAGCAGCTCCAAGAACATCCACACATGCATACACATAAAACTTGGAGATTTTCTTAGGATCTGGATGAAAAATTCATGACACACTTGCAAAGCATTTTTTCTGCAAACTTGTAGGCTTCAAGGTTTTTATAAGTAATTTTAAAAGAAACACTTGGACAAAACTTCATAAGAAAATTATGATTCAAGGGTTCCGAATTTGTAATATGTATATTTTGCAAGAATTTAAAAGATTTGTGTGTTGCTAAAATTAAATTTGACCTATATATTTTAGTTAATTTGAATTAAATGAATATCTAATGAAAGTATTTTAAAATCAATTTTACTGAGTTTCCCCAAAATAATAAAATAAATCTTCTTCTTTTATTTCTATGTTTCTCAAATCATAATTATCTCATATTTATAAGATTTTCATAAATTTTTCATGGATTCTTTAGCTGCAGGATCACCCTGATTCTCCCATTTTTCCCAAAATAAAATATGAAATTTATTTGATATAATAAGACAGTCACTTTCCATACTCTCATTCATTTTATAAAGCTGATAACTCATTCTTTTGATTTATTCTTTCTTATTGAAGACTTCTGAATTAACAATTATTTCCAATTTGATATCATATTCTTATCAAACATATCATAATTGGAAAATATATCTTTCAGAAAATTTTTACCATCATTTAATGAAAATGATGTTTTGATTCTCAAAAAACAATCATTTTTTACTTTTTCATTTTCCCCTTTTTCTTTCAGTCAGATCTTCAGAGATGCATAATTAAATAATATTTCTATTTATTACTTATCTCCTTGAGTATTTTGAAATTTCACCAGATAAAAAAAATAAAATAAAGATGTAGTCAATTTGATTTAATTATTTCTAAAGCAACTAAATTGCAACCATGTTGAGTTATCCTGATTGGGACAACTTTCTGCAGCTACAATCAAACATGCTGCAGCCTGGAGTTGTCCCAATTAGGATAACTCCTGCAGTGGCACAAGCCCAAATTCCTGCGTGACTACACCTGGAATCTCCATCAGCGCCAATGCCTCCCTCAACTCAATCCTCTGATCTCAACTTCTCAGCTACCAATAAGGCATCAACTTACAAGGCATCAACCAAACCATTCCCTCAAGAAATGAATTGATAAACCTTTGAACCTCCAACCATCCAGACCAAAAAATCCAAGTACAATGCTTTACACACAACCATTTGAATAACCCTGTCCTCAGAATGTAGCCTCAACCAACAAAAATCAACTTGATAGAAAAATAAACTGGCCAGGCAGATGACCATCCAATCAAGCAAATACTTCAACCCTAAGATAGCCAATTGACAGACCTAATACATAGGATAAATGTGATACCGGGATAAGCTAAAGAGAGAGACCTCATCAATCAGAAAACACCAACAAAATGTGAGAATGAGGAGGATAGAGACTAAATTTTCACAGGCCTGCTTGTCAGACCAACTTCAAAATCTTTTTCACTGCCTAGACCTGAAGATCTGATTCCTGTGCCATCAAGCTGACCCCAAAATTTTATCATCTTCCTGTTTCCCATATGTTTCTCCATTTTTAAATAGAAAAGGCCAAATCAGAATTGCTGGTTTTAGAAAAAGAGTAATAAATTTCAGACTCAGGATCATCAACCCTGTAATTCAACAAGTATCACCATCCCATGTATAGTAAATTATTTGTGTATTAATCATTTTTCTAAGGAAAAAAATAACAATAACTGATTCTTGTGGCAATTTCTTTGGAAATCTTTGATTAACCATCCTTGCCCAAAAGTATCTGCGCTGTTGCTTCTAAACAATTAAATCAAGTTACAAATTCTTCAAAATAAAAAAATCTAACTATTGGATTAAAGCCAAATGCTTTGCTATAGGATTTTTTGATCAAAGCTTGATTTCAGATCTTTGAGCTTCACGCTCAAGCCTTCAACTTTGAGCTTTGAGCTCAAGACTTAGAATTCAAGCTTTGAGCTCAAGCTCTGAGATTTAGTCTTTGATTTTCAAGCTCAAGATTTTAGATGCAATCTGGAATCTTTTATCTTTGAGTCCATTCAGAGCTGTCTCCACTATCACAAAAGACTGTATCAAGGTCTGTAAACATACTGTCAACTTTGATCAATGGAATTTACAATTCTTTTTGCGACCTGATGATAGGATTGATGTTGAAAGGGTGAGAGCTCTTGGCGCCATTTTTGAATCTTTGAAGACCGCTTTTACTGAATCTGTTTTTTCTTAATTTTATCTTTTCACTGGAAAAAAGACATCTAGTTTTCATCAGTCATAAAAATTGCATCAAAATCAACAAGGAAATGCCTGATATTTTCAAGAAATTTTCAGCTGAAACATGAGTGTTAAAACCTCAATCTATCCAAATTGCTCCAAACATTCATTGGTTGGAAACCACTAAGTCACTCTCTCCCTCAAAAGCTTAAGGAAACCAAGTTGCTAGGTATTATGAAGTTCATTTTTGCATTTATCATCATGCCTCATTTTTCAAAAATCTCCTTTCAGTCTTTGTCCGCTTCTGGATCCAGGAAGGAGGCTCAATCATTTTGGCGTCACATGTTGGGTGTTGTAAGAATGAGGCTGCTAATAATTGTAATGGCTCAATTGAAATCTCCAAAACCAGCCCTGGTCCATCCTGGTAGAGATTGAAACCAAAATGTACACCTGGAATAGAAAAAAAGCATGGTAAGATGAATACCTTACCCCATACCAGTTCCATTTAATCTAATTATGACCAATCATTCTCCTGTTTCTATCTGTTGTCTTTTTGTGTTCATATTTTGTAACTGACAAATTTAGTCAGCTTTATTTCTATCTTACTGCTTTCATTAAGATATTATTCCTGTCTCAGGCCCCCTCTGGGGGCTCTCTAGTTGTCTTAACCCTGCTACCTTAGGCCCCCTTTGGGGTTCTCTAGTTGTCCATAAATACTTGTCCTTCCCCTGGACCAGGAATGAAAAACATCTGATTACCAGTCAACAATACCGGAGTGCCCCTTCCTCCTCATCAGATCAGTTCATCTTGACTATACAAGAATTATCCCCTCTCTATTGGCTCTTTGTAGCCTTATTATTCCTCCTCATCAGGCTCCTCCATAGCCTACCATTACCTTTTCATCTCTCATGGCAATATAGTCATTCTTCAACTCTTCACGGTTAAAAGCCGAAACTCATCCAACCAAGCCATCCAGTCAACTTCATTGTTCCAACTGGTTGCTTTTCCTCCAATCTTATTGGTCCTATACGCCTCTCCATCTCTGTTTAACCTTGTCCTATCAATCCTCATCATTCATCAATTGCCTCTTTGAACAAGACATTTCATCCTCAATTCCATCCCACTCAACCTCCAGGCAGTCCTCTCCCCATCCCACTCAATCCACCTCCCATCCTCGTCCCAAGATTTATTCTGATCGGCCCCCCAAATGGGTGCGGTACTCGGTTGGAATGCACTCTGGCCGGCAAAATGGCGAGCTCTCTGGAATGGTCTCGTCCAACCAACCTCAGCTCTACTTGGACGAAGATGAGGATGAGGACAACAAGATGTTGGGCACCGGATTGAGGAACTCCCACCTCCCATTACTCAATCCATCATTTTCCTCCTCACCATCGCCCCTTGCCCCAAGCCATTGTCTCCAATCCCCATCCAAATCACCCAAGCTTCATCCCTGCTCGACATCACCCTCTCAGAGTTTTGAGAGCTGGCTCAAGAAATTCTCCGAGGGTTTGAATGCCCTTGCTCCTCTACCGCCATTCAACAAATCTCATCAGCATCACCTCACTCAAGCCGCTTCATCCGCCAACCTTTGTAACCAATCCTCCACTCATTCATCTCCCATCATCCCATCCTTCTCCGAAAATCAACACCAACAGCCTACTCAAGATTCGATCGCTTCCAAGGCTTTCAATCAATTCATCCATCATCTTCAACTTAGCTCCACCCTTCAGGACTTTGATCCAAGTATCAGGAGGACTTTGATCAAACTCATCCTCTCCGATCTTCAAGCTCATCTCAACGGTAAAAGCAATTGGTCATCTGACCCTACCTTATCTGCACTCATCACCCTCAAGCTCCTCGGTTGTTCCCCGATCGCCACCAATGACTTGATCCCTCAGTTTCCACTCTTGATTTCTTACGCCAACCTCGTCCCACCCAACTCGTCCCTTCCACCTCACCCAACCATCCCTCGATCTGGCGAGTCGAATCCATCGATTGCACATGAAGCTTTACGGATCCTGTCCAACACTCTACTCTTGCACCCTCTCTCAAGGTCCTCCACCGATCTCCTATCCGCATTAAGCTCATCTGTCAAACTCGCATTCCATCGCCTCACTCAAGCTCTTGATCCTCATCCTGCCAAGCCGATCAAAGGCCATGCCAACCAGGATATCAGCTCATTCCTCGCCTCTCATCTCATCTTCCTCATCACTGCTGTACCATCCAACCTGGTTGTTGAACTGATTGAAGCTACCAATTTTATCCACTACCTCCAAGATGCTTTCAAACAAGAGATCTCTAAATCCTTGGGCCTCCCGTCTTCTCATTCCTATCGGCCTATACCCCCCAATACTTTCATCAAACATCTCAAGATCTTCTTTAATGTTATGGTACATTACCCTAAATCCGTCCATCAGCACGGTCACGCCCAAATACCTATGACCTCCAACTCACACCAGCCTGTCATATGAGAATGAGACATTTGGCCCGTCCTGTCACCTCTCATCCCCACATTGCTCCATTGGTCCATCTCAACCGCTCGCTCGCTCCCATCCATCTCCTCCGCTCCACCTGCTCAACCACCAATCGCTTCATCTCCTCCATCTCCTCCACTCCATCAACTACATCAATTTGCTCCATCTCCCCATCAACGCTCCCATCATCCTCAACCTACACCTCTGCTCCCTCCAACATCGCATCTCATCCTCTAACAACTCATCCATCAATCACTCACTCCAAACCAACATCAACCATCAACCATATCAACCTCTCAATATCATCCATCAACAACATTAAAAATTAACTTCAACAACAAATCAATGTTCCTTCCCATCTAGTATTGAACAGGCTGGTGTGTTGGAATCCTTTCCTCCTTTTGTTCAATACTATCTGTTTATATCTTCCTATTTTCCACCCTCATTCATTACAATAAACACATTCATTATTATCCAATACTTTCATCACCCACCATTATCCTATAACTGTCACCAATCCATTTCAACTCCATCACCATCACCATCACCAACTCCATCACCATCACCATCACCATCACCATCACCATCACCATCATCATCACCATCATCATCCCATACCCATCACCATTACCATTACTCTCATCATCATCATCATCATCATCATCATCATCATCATCATCATCATCATCATCATCATCATCATCATCATCATCATCATATCATTCTCCCCATTAAGCTAGGCAACTATGCCTGAGGTCCTTGTTGCTCCTCTTAAAATAGGCTATCATTCATCCCATTAAGCTAGGCAACTATGCCTGAGGTCCTTTTTGCTCCTCTTAAAATAGGCTATCATTCCTCCCATATTAAGCTAGGCAACTATGCCTGAGGTCCTTGTTGCTCCTCTTAAAATAGGCTTTCATTCCCCATCTCATATGCTGACAAGGTGGTGTCTTCTCATCCTTACCAAATCTCATATCTCTCATTCTCATATTCTCTTCTCATATTCTCCTCTGAAATGTTGATTGGTCTCAAATTGGTTCCTAAATTTGTCAGTTAAGGTGAAGTGTTGTCTTTTTCTGTTCATATTTTGTAACTGACAGATTTATTCAGCTTTATTTCTATCTTACTGCTTTCATTAAGATATTATTCCTGTCTCAGTCCCCCTCTGGGGGCTCTCTAGGTGTCTTAACCCTGCTACCTTAGGCCCCCTTTGGGGTTCTCTAGTTGTCCATAAATACTGGTCCTTCCCTTGGACCAGGAATGAAAAACATCTGATTACCAGTCAACAATACCGGAGTGCCCCTTCCTCCTCATCAGATCAAATCCTCTTGACTATACAAGAATTATCCCCTCTCTATTGGCTCTTTGTAGCCTTATTATTCCTCCTCATCAGGCTCCTCCATAGCCTACCATTACCTTTTCATCCCTCATGGCAATATAGTCATTCTTCAACTCTTCACTATCCAGGTTCATCTCATCCTCAAAACTAGAAGGCAAACATGCCTCACTATCCATTCCACATGGCAGAGCCCCAAAACCTCAGAGAAATAGCTTTCTCTCCTCACTCTCATGTTTCCACACCTATATAAAGGGATTCTGGTGCACCTGACTTGTCCTGGCTCATCCATGAAATATTAATCTACATTTCATCTTGAAACCCTCTGTCTCTTCCTAAAGCTTGTTCCCTTATTAATATCCTTGCTTTTCTTCTGCTATCATCTCAGCAGGATTGATACACTATTTTTCATCAGCCTTCACCACTTGCAATTTCTCCCTGATTCCTTAATCACATATTGCTCTATTCTTTTCTTCTTTACTATCTCTTCACCTTCTCTAAATTCACAATTTCTTACTCTTTTTTCTATTGATTATTCATATGTGTTTCATTTAATCTCTTTTTCATTTATTCTTTTTTGCACAATTCTCTGCTTTTAAGTAAGAGCCATTGTAAAATTCCCTTTTCCAATCTGTCTGTGGGCTTTTAATGCCTTCTATTAGTTTATTACATAATAAAAATCTTACATCTTTGTGCACTCTGGTAAGCTTGAGCTAGCTATCAAACTCCTCAAAGGTCTAATATCCAGTGTGTAAGCCTTTGAAAAATTACCTTTGGACTTCCAGCTGTGCCTTTACCGCAATTTCAGTCTCCAATCTGTCTATACAAATCACTATGTTCATCAACCCCAAAATTTTAGACAGCAGGGATGCACTGAGCTGAATCCTTTATTTCAACAATCATAACAACCTCTTAATTTAAAATCCAACTGATGATTCTCTTGATACTCATAGGCTGCAATCAACCACCTCTGGCAAGGCAAGTTCAATCACCGTACAATGGCATCTATCCCCCTCAATGGGGAAATCAGTATTTCTGGATCAATCTTGCGCCATTCCACTGAAATGGACAGTTCTCTTACTATGGTGCTTGATATTTGCAAAAAAGGAGAACCTTGTTGTTTCTTCTCTCCCAAAAAATTTTTTATGACACTCTAATTGGGAAATCATTTAGATATTGGGATTTCAATGAAACTCTAGAATCCAAAATATCTGAGAATGCCAAAATTTGAGCCAAAACAAAATTCTAGGTTTTTCAGTTTCTGGATAACTGGTTGCACCTGTCCTATTCTGGCAAAACAAATCTCTCTCAAAAATAAAATTGATTTTATTTTGAAAAGAAAATTAAAACAGTTTTATGGAAAAAAAATTCTTTAGTCTGAATAAAAACAAGGTATTCATTTCTATCATTTCAACCTAAGGTAATAGAGAAAATTATGATTTCCTTAGCACTAACAAAATATAGGATTTAAAAAGAATTTTCAAAAGAAATCTTTATTTTTGTTTTATTGTCTGTATATTCTTAAAATTCAAGACAATACTATGTTAAAGCGTTTCTCATTCCTTTCAATATAGTTTAAATTATTTTGAGTTTTAAATCTTCAAAAAAAATACATTTGTGGAAATCAAAAAAATTTAAATTGACAGGAATTGTCCAGAAAGAAATTGAAAATGTTTTCCTTTTTTTAATTTTTTCTAAGTATATATATATATATATATATATATGTTAACGGTGATGATAAATTCACAACTCATTTTAGTCCTATACATGACTCAAATGGGCCATGTGGCACCCCACACAACTACAATTGAGTCATGTGGCCTCTACACAACTTGACTGTAGTGGTGTAGCTCTCACACAACGGTTCCGTGTTGTGTGGAACCCTCAAAAATTAAATTAAATTTCTGTTTGGCTGTAAAAAACTCAAATGCAATGGTGTAGCGTGCCACACAACTACAAGTGTTTCAGGCCAAAAAAAATAAAAAAGTAAAATAAATTGAATAAAAATTTAAAAAAAAAAACAGCAATCAACCACAAAAAATCAAAATATGTTGATTTTTTGGTTTTATTAAAGTCTGATGATAAATTCATGATTCCCAGTTAAGTGGGGGTTGTTTGGAGCCCCACACAACCCACTCAACACGTGGGAGCCCATACACGCGTTGAAGGGATTTTTCCAAACACAATTTTTTTTATCCATCTATCTATTTATTTATTTATTGTTTATTTAATTAATTAATCAATTATTTATTTATTTAATTAATTAATCATTTATTTATTTATTTATTTATTTATTTATTTATTTATTTATTTATTTATTTATTTATTTATTTATTTATTTATTTATTTATTTATTTATTTATTTATTTATTTATTTATTTATTTATTTATTTATTTATTTATTTATTTATTTATTTATTTATTTATTTATTTATTTATTTATTTATTTATTTATTTATTTATTTATTTAATTAATTAATTAATTAATTATTTGTTTATTTATTTATTCATTTATTTATTTTAGATCCCCACACGGCCCAAATGTGGTTGGGCTGTTTGTGTGGCACAGCAACACAACTAAATTCAAGCCTTGTAGAGCCCCACATGGCCCAAATGTAGTTGTGCGTCCCCCACACAAGGTCTGGTGCTGTGTGGCCTACAGCCCAACCACATTTGGGACGTATGGGGCTCTACATGGCTCAAATTTAATTGTGTAGCTGTGCCACACGAATCAAATGAGTCATGTACACAAGTCATTTGATTTGTGAATTTAACATTTCCCTAAAATAAATAAATTGATTGATTGATTGATAAATGAATTAATTTATTAATTAATCAATTAATAAAGAAAAATATAAATGAATGAATGAATGAATCAATAAACAAATGATTAATTAAATGAATAAATAAATAGATAGATAGATATATAAAAAAGTTGTGGTTGGAACAACCCCTTTGACCCGTGTATATAACCCCATGCGTTGATTGGGTTGTGTGGGGCCCTACACGACTCCCACACAACTGGGTGTTGTGAATTTATCATCACCCTTATATTAATCAAACAAAATGGGAAAAAATGGAAAAAAATGTTTACTAAAGGTTGAAAAAGCTCCATTGAAGGGTCTAAAATTTTATGAGGCGCCCAATTTTAATTGATTTAACCTCTATTGCTACACTTTGCCATGGTTAAGCCTTTAAAAATAACACAAAACCAATATTAGAGTCAGGAATTGACTTATTAGAGCAGTATTACTTTCACAAGAAAACAAAAATTGAATAATATCAGATTATTGTGAGTAATAGCCTACAACGTAAGTTTCTAAAGAGAGATAAGGGACCTGGATTTAAGTGAATAAATCCTAAAGTTGCCTTGTTTACAATAATAAAATCACACCCTTTAAGGTGAAAATGAATTTTATAAATCCAAAGAACTTCCCACACAAACTTGGAGTTGAATCATTGATTATTTGATGATCTGGATTCTCTAGTTTAAGGCCCAGTCAATATTCATGTTGAGATTAAGTTTAGGTGTGCTTGTTAACTCTTGCTTTATTCTTGGATCAAAAATAAATAATATAATAACTTGGGAAGGGGATATATGATAAAGAACCACCTCTTTTAAGTTAACAGGAGCCTTCAGGGGACTCAAGGAATTATCAGGGAAGTTCTATGCTCCTCCTGGTTTCTTCCTCAAGGTCTAAAGGCCTCATTCCGTCATACCCAATGAGGAATAGTGCACTAGTAATCATTTGGGGGTATTTTCAATGTAAAGTTCCAATTTACATACGAAAAAGTCAACTTATTGATCCTAGAACTTAGCCACCAATAAAATGGACGGTTTAAAAGTCGCCGGAAACCTCATAATAATTCAATGCCTTCATTTACATATAACTTTATATTCTTGGCATGTATATACCTCTCAATTCCAGGTATGTTGGAGTAAATTATATATATAGACTATTTATACTCCAAGAAATGATCTTAAAATGTTTATACCTTAAATCTAAGCTCTTGGTTCTCTATGTGTACGCACTCAAGGCTCAGTTTTGCATATTAAAGTATTAAGACATCCCAAAGAAGAATAAGATCAACTTCATGCAATTTGAGTAGGGAGTATGGAATAAAATAATTAATATAACTTATTCCCAAAATATTTGAACATATTGGGAACTTTTATATCAATGGTTTGGATGCATCTGAGTCCTCATAAATTAAATTTAAGTTATATTGGATCCCCTTCTTGATAATATATTTTATCAAGCTTTTAATTCTATAATCAATGCTCATGAAAACAAACTTCCAATTATTTTGGAATATTTTCAAAACTTATTACACAATTACCAAAATATCCATGATAATTTATTCTTGACTCAATTGTGGGTTGAGCCAGTGACCTTGTTGTCAGAAAATTTAAGATGAGTCCTGTACTTAGCCCCTATACTAGCAAGACATATGGCTTGTTCAGACATTTAGGTAACTATATTTGTCTGGTGGCCAACACCCTAGGAGGAAAAATTCATATTTCATGCATTTTAAACTTTATTTCTGACCTGCTTCCAATTTCATAAGCTTCATCATTGGTGTCTCTTGGACTAAAATGGATGTTTTGTAACTTGAAACAGAAATTTTAGCACATTTAACAAGGAATGATATTTATGTTTCAATTTGATGCTTTCAACAATTTGAAATACATTATTTATGTTTCAAAGAACACTAAAATCACTTAAAATATCATTATTTCCTTTCCAAAGGAGTCTTGTGTGTCCCAGAGAAAACAAAAACACCTTTCAGAGCAAAAATTGCAGATTTATCTGAAAAGCTGCCTATCAGGTTGTATGAATCACAAGTAATTCTTGAAAGCTCATCTTTTGTCTTCTTCACCTGAGTCTGTAGAACAAAAAAACACATTTCATTGCTTCAAACTTGAATTTAAAGCACAAAACATAAAAACTGTTACAGCCTCTATCTTGTGAGCCACTACTTCCCTGGAGGTACTCAGACATGAATCTCTAAATCAAGGTATTATCAATGGGAAACAAAAGAACTTTGAAAACCAATTCCTTGACCCAACAAGTTAACCAGAAGCAAGTTCAACCCAAAAAATGCACTTGACCAGCTTCTGTTATTCAAGCAAAAAAAAATACCTTGAAACTCTCCATCAAACCATCCTTCTACCATGGTGACTCCTATCATTCCTTACAAAGCCCATGTCCTGCTTCTTCTTTTATCCCTTTTTTCCAAGGAAAACTTGACTTTTCTGGTAATATTTCTGATTTTATTTGAGATTTTTACACCTTGGGTGAACACATTGAGGAGGAAGTTGCTTAATATGCGAGCTGAGACTTGGATTGAGAGACAATAAAGATGAAATATCAATATTTTATAGTTAATTAATCAGGTTAGTGTCACCAGTGGGTAATGAAAACCCTTTTTTAAAGAAATTTCATAACAATAATTTCTCTCAGTCTCCTCAGTCTTACCAAACCCTCAGCCAATCTCAATCCTCAGTAAAAAATATCTTCCACCCCTGGATCCACATGATGCACCTCCTGAAGTCTGCCCCTACATACTCTTAAGCCCTCAGTCAATCTTGCAGGCATACTATCTACCTCTCTATGGCTTGGTGCATCCTCATCTCTCCTTCAAATCTATCTGGGATGAGAATTACATACTGTAAAACCATAGTACATACTCCTGGCTGGACAGTCCATACTAAAGTTCAGTACATGACCCTTCTGGACAGGCGCATTACCCAATAAGTCAAATAATTCCTCAAGCCCAATTGGTCAACATGTAATACCATGGGGAAGTTCAGCCCCAGAACCAGTCATCCCTCCTCAAGGCCTCCTCTCAGTTCTCACATTTGCTGGCCTCTCTTCCCCTCCTGGAATAATTCCCCTCAAGTAATTAGTATATTACTTGTTATTGGTTAGTCCCTCATGCAATAGGTTTCATCTCAGCACCAGAAAGCCAACCAGCCTACCTTACTCATCTCACCTATTCCTCTGGTGTTTCTCTTACAGGACTACCTTATCAATATCCTTCAGAGCCTTACTCCTGGATTCTTCTCCTTCATCATTTTCCTTACTTTACATGCTCTCCTCCTTGCAATTGATCTCTTATCTCTATCCTTATTTCTGTGAGCAGTAGTTCCTGTGCCTTAAGCCCCTTGCATGCCAGGGGCAGTCGTGACAAAAAACTAACTAGTTATACTTGATAAGAGCAAGACACAGTACAAAAACAAGAAACATATAAAACTGAAACCATAAACCCTTTCTATTCCCCCCCTGCCCTCATTTCAATTTCATTTTCCATTTTTTACCTGCTTCTTGTGCCACAATCACAATTTGTTGTATGCATATTTCATCCTGTGCAAGTTCTGAATCTTATATCAATCATGGTTTTCAGAATATTTTGAAAGCCTTTCTGCAACCACATTGAATTATATAAACTATATCTTCAAATTCATTAATCTTTTCTGTGTATCTTATTTTCTAAATCCCCACCTTATTGACCAATTTTTCACTTCAATGAAAATCTTTCTACTTTTCTCTCTATTCCTTGCACATTTAATTTGATTCTTTTTTTCCCACTCTTCCTGCATTCCCTGTCTCTCATCTTCTGATTTCTTTGCACCCCCTACCTTATTACCCCTTTTAACCTCCATTTCCAATATCTCATATATTGTCACATTCTAAAAGCCATATTTTCTCCTTATTCCCTAAATAATCTTCACCTTTCTATTTTATCAATAAAAACACATTTTAAAAAAACCAAACAAACCTATAAGTAAATTAAAATTTCATCAGAGGAGTATTAGTGTCAGTCTCCTGGACGCCAAGACCCTTGCTATCCTATAACTACCAGAGGTGATAGAATAAAATAATAAATATATTATTTAATAAATGCAGCAAAAATCTGTAAAATATTTGGATAAAGCTTATTGCAGGGTTAATTGGTTTGTATATGGTTTATTGTTATAAATCAATATAGATAAATTGATTATTAAATATTTTTATAGAGGGGCCACAATTATATTGGGGATCTTTACCACCTCTCTTCAGGGAATTCAGTATGAAAACACATAGGCCTGGTTACTTTTTGACCTTTAGTTTGAAGGATATTTTTCCCAAAGATAATATGTATATCAAATACACGGTGGAGTGGTGGGGCTTTGTAACCAAGGTACCACACAGAGAAAGGATAATAAGACTCACTGGTATATTATAAAATCCTTGGATACCTGTTTGGGACGTGCACTGATGGGTTAAACCTGTATACTGGGGTTATAAGGTTTTTCAGCAGTTTAAATTGATAAAAAAAGGTTGAGGATGGATATTATTAATCATAATAAGCCATAAATCACTTACTTATCTGTTAAAAGTATTTGATTACCTTGGAACGGTGTCTGGATATAAATATAGCTTGGTATCTGGGTATCAATATCCTCTAAAGAGCTCTTTATTTATAGCTTTTGGAGTCCCAATATTGTCCATCTGAGGGGTACAGGAGCTCAAAGGGACGGACAATGAGGCTAGCAGGGTAACCAGTGGTAGCCTGTCACGTGTTCTTGGTTCTGAAACACGGGTAGCATCTAATTCCACAGGGTATTGAAATTATTCTACTTTATAATTGATTTTTGGACGTGTGAATAACACTAATCTGTCCTTTTTATTTATTATTGAATTAATTATCCTTAGTCAATATTCCCTGTAAGTTAATAATTAATTTAATAGAAATTCCTACGGATATTCTGATTTCAGGTGAGTTCTCATGATGTATTAAATATTTGGAGTAAAGTCATGATATTGATTTTACTCTTTATTTTCGAAATTCAGTTGATTTACTAAAATAATTACTCAAAAATTTAAGTCATGGGTATTCATGTAATATTTTTACATCATAAGCTTTCTTAGTATGTCACAAAAATTTTGATGTCTAGAAATTCTCAAAATAGTATATTAAAGTATTTTAATATATTTTTTGAAGTAGTCATTATCTTATTTTCGACATTTTTGGTACTTTGAATTATATTTAATAAAAATACATATAAAGGTTATTTAAGTATTTTTATATAATTTTATGTACTTTTAGACTATCTACTATCAACGGGAACATTTATCACATATGTAGAATGTTCCTGTGTAGGTTGTGCATGTTTACGCTGTACCAAAGTTTCTCAGGCCGCCTGTCACTTTTTCAACCCGTAGTCCCGGGGCTGCATACTTGTCAGAGGCCCAGGGCTGCGTACACAGCTTTTACAGAGTGACAGAGCTGTAGCTCAGCTGTGCCTGGGTGCATTGGCTTCCGCGGCTGCATTTTGGAATTGTGACAGAACACATATCCATCTGTAACTCCTAAAATATACACAACACCTCAATTCTGACCAAATTTTAGGTGTTAAACCTATACATGACAATACATGTGAAATATATAAATAGCCAAAAAGTTCCATAGTGGTGCCGTGGTATTTTGGTCTTTCTTTTCTGTAATTATTTTAAAATATAAGGAGTTGAATTTCAAGAGTGGGGTCAGTGAGTGACCCTACCTAAATTTTGGTGGAAAATCCGTTTTTACAATAATATTTATGATTTTCCTTTTCATTCCTTGGTTAATTTTATTTTTATTATTTTTATGTTATTTCTGTTACTATTGCAGCTTGGGCTGCAATATTAGCAAGCTGACACCACCAGCATAAGCCAAATTGGCCAGAAGTTATTGATCTTGGTCAAAGTAGTTCCCTGGTTGTTGGGCAATTTGCATCCAATTGAACACGTATGAATCATGACAAGAACCTGGAAGGCCAGCATGGAGGGATATCAACTTCTTATTGTTATCAAAAACAAGTTTTAGGTCCATGGAGTATCTAAAAAAAAGGAGGAAACATATTTGGTCAGTGGTTTGATCAAAGGTTTTGTCAATGTCATTGGAAAATGAATGAATTAGTTGCCTTTTTTTTGAAATCAAACTAGTGGTTTCCATCTAGCTTGGGTTTTTTACTCAAGGGGATGGTGGTTCCATCAACAAACCCAATGCAACCAGGAAAGCCTTTGGTATCCATCACTTGAGATATCTCCTTGTGTTCATCTTTGGTTGGCCAATAAAGGACTGAGAAATGGAAAGATAGGATAGCAATCATGACTCTTTTGGTGTATAATTCAATGGTTCAATATCTGACTGAGAATAGATTTTCCAAATAATGGATTGCTGCTCCATTTCCATTTGATCCCAATCTACAAATAGCAACAGCAAGTTGGATGGCTGGTTGCATTGAAGATTCTGAGAATTGTTCTGGAAGATGTGGTGGTCTTCAATCATCTCCAAAATTTTCATGAATTAAGGCAAAAAAATTTGGAATAGTTGATGGAAGCTTAAGTCAGGAATGAGATGAAGCTTTTTCCTTTCATACATAGGGTTGTGGAGGTTGTGTATTCTTCAAACCATGTATCGCTTTTCCAACAGAGAATTAAAAGCTAACCAAGTTGATTCCAAATTGAAGTCTCAATCAGAGTCTGAATGGGAGTCAAACAGTAGCAAAATTTCAGTCAGCTTTTTTGCGTTTTCAACTTGCTGGCAGGAGGTTTGATTGGAAATGTTGAGAAAGATTTTGATGAGATGATGGGGGGATTTGTGTGAACATGGAGATGTTAAAATCAATAGAGATGTGAAGCAATGGAGATGATATGTGTGTGATGCAATGGAGATGCAACCGGTATGGATTTGCTGATGTGGATGGGTGTTTTAGATGTGATGGATGGTGGATGGATGATGATGCATGAATGGTGGGTTTGATGTTTGAAATCCGCCATTTTCATGAAATCTGCCATTTTGAAATACACCAGTTAGGGTGTATGTGTATTTCAGAAACCCGCCATTAAAAATGGGGGTTTTGGTCAAAAAAATGGTGGGTTTTGAATGGCAGGTTTGCAATCTTTGATACGCCCTATTAATAGTTCAGAAAATACCCTTAACATGAAAACTAGCTGATTTCTGAGATAAAATGTTTTAATTGAAAAAGAATTTATTCCACACTTTTCTTGATGATATCCTATTTTACTTCTGATTTTTTCAATGATTATCTGTTCATCTTTTTATCTCTTCATGTATCTCTTGATGATGTATGCATTATTCATATCTACCCCTCCATCTGATCACCACTTGACCTTTTAATTCCTATACACAAACAGAAATTATAAACAAGGAAAAAAACCCCTTTCCAGACCTCTGACCTCTTAATGCACCTCCAAAATATTCACTTCAAATTCTCCTTGTTCATCTTTCTATCCCCAAACTTTTCATATCCTCAACCAGCCTATTTTCTTTTCTATGCCAAATTCTTTACTCTCCAATGCACCTTTGTGATGCTGCGTTGGCTGATCCTCCTAGACAAATTGTGTTTTTTTTTGCATTCATTTTTTCCCTGACTGTGATTTCATTGATAGGCTTCCAAATTCCTTATCCTTTACCTATTCCATATTCAGCCCAATAATTTATCACATATATTGGCTTAATTTTTTCATTATTCTTAAATTGATATTCCTTATAGCATCAACCACTATCTTGACAAATTTCTCAACAACATTTACAAGTTTTGGAGGTTTTCAAGGGTGGATAACTTTTCAAACCCTATATTTTGCCCTTGTTGCAATAAATTAGGCATGCGTGACATTCATCAAGAAGTTAGGGAGTGTGTCCCACCATTTTTGCTTCTGCAAATCCCTGCTCAATAATGGTTGGGTCAGCCCCTGCTTGATCCAATGCCACCCTATTTTTGTATTTGCAGCTCAACACTGTTGATGAAATCACATTTTTGGGTAGCTTCAAACACAAAAACAACTCAAAACACCTCAAATATTATCAAAAAAAACATATATTTTCCATTAAGACATCATTAATCTTCCAAAAGCATTAAATCAAAAATTAAACAGAAAAAAATAAAATCAGAAAGTTTGAAAATTTCCAAAATTTTCCTTTTTCAACAACAAGTACATTCTGGACCTTGGGGAAGAAAAAACCATCCTTTCTCTACTATTTATTAATGATTATGAAGAACATTCTGATGATTGAGATGAAATAAAGAAGGAAGCATTTCTTTTTGATTATTTGGAATTCCACAAGAAGCTCATCAAGGACTACTTTAGCCATCATCAAACTTTCAAATATAAATTCTTTGAGAGAATATTCAGGATGAGCAATAGTATATTTTCAATTTTCTTAGAATATCTCCAAAAAAACAAAAGCTTCTTGATCATGAAGGCAGTAAGTTTCCTTGCAATATTTCTTCTTCTTTTGTTCAATCTAATGATTTTTTTTTTTGATTGTACGGTTCATAAGGATTGCTGTGGCCAGATGAACCTTTATCCCCATCAAGAACTTACCTCTTCAATCCATCAACTAGACTATTGAAGCAGTGCAGATATGACTGATGGATATGTGAGAATTGGAGAAACAACTTCCCTGAGAACCCTGAAGCACTTTATAAATGATGTAGTTGAGCTCTACAAGGGTAAGTATTTCAGGCCAAAATGACATGAATAATTGAAGAAACTCCTGAAAGAGTATGAGTAAAGAGGCTTCCTAGGATTTTTTGGCTCAATTGATTGGATTCACTGGGAATGGAGAAATTTTCCAAAATGGTGGGAGGTTAAATTTGAAATCAAGGTTAAAAAAACAACTATGATTATAGAATCTAAAGCAAGTCAAAATCTCATAATTTGAAATTGTTTCTTTGGATCTCCTGGTGCACTAAATGATATCAATGTACTCCACAGAAATCATATTTTTGATCAATTATTATCAGGTATTTATTTTTAAATTGAACCATGATTTTATTATTACATTTTGCATGAAAATTATTCAATCCTTTTCTTTTCTTTGATACTTTTTTGAATAATTTAGGTGCACCAGACCAAATAAATTTTACAAAAAATGTAAAATAATACAACCAAGCAAATTTTCTAGCTGATGGGATATATCCCTCTATATCAACTCTTTTGAAAACTATCTCCTGTCCCCACAATCATGCAAGCAAACTTTATGACAATCTTCATGATGCAGCTTAAAAAACATATTGAAAGACCCTTTGGAATGTTGCAGGCAAGATGGGGAATCATTAATCAGCAATGTTTTTTTTGGGATATTGAAGTATTCAAAAATCTCATGAAATAGTGTTTTATATTGCACAGAATGATAGTTGAAGATAAATCACCTGATGAGGATTCATCCCAAAATCCAAACTCTTGTTCTCACACAGTTCTCAATCATTTTGATCCTCAATAAAATCATAATTTATCTGATTTTTTTACAAAGGAATGCAAAAATTTTTAATTCTGTATTACATTCCCAGCTTGGAGAATATTTGAAAGTACACCGTTGGCTTTCCAAAAGAATGAGTAATCAGAATCATTGGTTTAATTATTAAAATTCAAATATAAAAGTTTCCTATTTGATATTACATTATTTCAATTAAATTCAATAATTTTTTTTTGAGGCATATTATTTCTCATTTTTTATTCATTGTGGATTTAAATTTTCAGATGAATCTCAATGTAATATCTGATTTTCTATTCTCATATTTTATTGACTTCTGCTTTCTCAAAAATTAATAATTAAAATAATAATTTAAGAGCTCTAAGTTCTCTGATTCAAAAAACTCCAAATATAATCATCCCATCAGAATCTTGCTGTAAACTGTCTGAAAACTGTTTCTCTTATATAAAAATTGACATTGTTGATTTTTTTGGAGAAATATTAATGGTTACACCATAAAAAATTTTATTTCACTTTCTAGGAAGTTCCATCAAGGAATATTTCATTGAAGTTCTTTCCAATCTTGAGTTGAATATATGATCATTCTCCAACCAAGTTTTTGGTGCACAGTCAGATTTGTTTTTAATTTGGCTGGCAATCCTTTGAGAAACTTCCTAGCAATTGAAATTAGTTCTTTATTTGTGCTATTTATGCAAAAAATGATGTAATTTTTCATTCATTAAATTATAAAATCCCCATCATTCAATTGTCATTGCACAATCTCTTGAAACAATATAGTGCATGGACATGCACATTTTTCACCCAGAAAAACATTTTCTCACCACTTATTATTCAAAAAAAATCAACCTCAAATAGTATCATAAATTTCTTATTGCCCCTGCCCCCCCACCTCACCCACTCCACTCCCCCCCCCCCCCAAAAAAAAAAAGTATACCAAGGTGCACCAAAAACAGTTGTTGTATTATTTTTATTTCATAAAAAAAATACAAAAAGTGGAAAAATTGGTTTTCAAAAATAAAAATGAAAATAAAATTGGAAAAGATTTGTTTTCTTCCATTATAACAATAACTAAACAAAAGGAATAATAAAAGGGTGATGTTAAATTCACAACTCCAGTTGTGTTGGAGTTGTGTAGGGCCCTACATGGCTCAAATGAGCTGTGGGGGCCCATAGACGACTACAAAGGGCTGTTTCAAACACGCGCAACCCCCGGGGGGTTGTTTAGGAGTCTTTCACCCCCCAAACACATAAATTTTGAGCTGTGTACCCCTGCGCACGGCTCAAAACCGCCCTGTTTGGGGGTGTACAACCCCCCCCCCCCCCGAAGTTGTGCCAGAATTTTGGGCACCCCCTGGACCACACTTGGGTTCTGTCAACCCAAATGCGGGATCAACACATACTTTTTGGGACTGTTGTTCCACACCTAGAAATTCCAAAGTGACTTTAAAGTGAAGCCAAAGTGAAAGTAAGGTGAAAATTGAAATCATGTAAAAATCTGTAAACAATTCTTTCTCCACTCAAAAGTCAGCAAACATTTTTTGTTCAATTGAAAGTTAGATTGAATACTGAATTATACCATTGCATTTTTTGCATGGGAACAGTGGCAAGCCCTCCTTCTTCTTAAATGGCTGCGTGGAAGGTCTACATTGATAGTGCCATCAACAAAGCTTTGGAAAAAGAAAACAAGGATTTTGGTAATGGAACATTGGAAGCCCCAATTGCATCCTCATCAAGGGTGACAATTGAGGAAAAAAATGTTTCACAGGGGGATTTGACCTCTGTTTGTGAGTAAAATTTTATGTTACTGAGGCCTTTTCTGGATTGAATTTGATTGAAAATGATGGGTGCATGTAACTATGAAACTAAGAAACCTAACCATTGAATTGGTGCCAGATCCACTTGACCCACCTCCTGTGAGAACTTTTCCTACAAGGGGGAGGCCCAGAACTATTGTCAAACATGGGCTATGAAGCATGGTTAGGCTCTGATGGTTTTTAACTCAAAGAAAGATAAATATGTTGGTTTGGCCTGTGCTCACCATGGTTTCTATTCAGGACAACTTCTTACCAAACGGTCTAGAAAAACTCACACAAGGAATGGTTGGGTGCAAATTTTTAATCCATGCAAGTTGCACAAAGGCAGGCCCCTTGTGGCAAATCTCCTATGAAGAAATGCAACATAACATCAACCATCTGAAAATCCCTCTGTGCATCCTCAACTGAGGATAATCTCTGGGAAATCCTTGGATCTACTTAAGCAAGGCATGAAAGATGGGCTCAATACATTACAACTTAAGAGAAAATTGATAAATGTTGATTGAGGGGATCATGTTAATGACCAAACAATCTATAACACTAAGCGGAAGGTAACGCTTGCAGGACTAAAGGGGAAATTTTTTATGGAGGTAATCTATGGACAGCTTGAAGAAAAATGTTGGATTCACCAGTCAAATTTCAGTGTAGAGGGTCACCTGGATGCCCTGTACTTAGCACATCCTGAGGCAGTAAAGCTTCCAAAACAATTCCATCATATTGCTATGTTGGATTTTACTTATAAGACAAATAAGTAAAAAACCCCGCTAGTCCTTGTTGTAGGAATGAAAGCCAATGGGAAAACTTTCACAAAAGCTCTTGTTTTTATAACATAAGAAACATTTGAGTTCTAAAGTTGGTCTGTAAATGCGTTAAAGGAGTTGGCTTATGATCCTGAGAGACTTCCAAAAGTATTTGTGACCGACTGTGAAAAGGCTCTAATTCATGCTATTGAATCTAGCTTCCCTGATTCATCAAGACAATGTTGCACTTGGAACCTGTCTAAAACATACAAGAAAACAGTAAATTGCACTTTGTTCATGACGTTGAAGGATGGAAAAGCTTCATGACTCTGTGGGAAAAGTATGGGGCCTCAAAGACCAAGGATCTCAGCCTCCTGGATTCCAAGGTCCTTGCTATCCTTTAGCTGCCAGAGGTGATAGAATAAATAATAAATATATTATTGAATAAATGTGGCAAAAATCGGTTAAATATTTGGTTAAAGCTTATTGCAAGGTTGATTGGTTTGAATATGGTTTAATGTTATAAATCAATATTAATCAATTTCACAGAGGGGCCACAATTATATTGGGGATCTTTAACACCTCTCTTCAGGGAATTCAGTTTGAAAACACGTAGACCTGGTTACTTTGGAACCTTTAATTTTTATTCTTGGAGGATATATTGCCCAAAGATAATATGTATATAAAATAAATGGTGGAGTGGCAGGGCTTTGGAACCAATCTGCCACAACAGAGAAAGTATAATAAAAATCACTGGTATAATATTAAATCCTTTGGGTATCTTTTTGAGACATGCACGGATGGGTTAAACCTCTTTACTGGGGTTATAAGCTTGTTCAGCAGTTTAAATTCATAGAAAGGGTTGGGGACAGATATTATTAATCAGACTAAATCCATAAATCACTTACTTATTTCTTATAAGTGTTTGATTGCCTTGAAACAGTGGCTGGGTGTAAATATAACTAGGTCTCTGGGTATCAATATCCTCAAAAGAGCTCTTTATTTGTAGCTTTTTGAGTCCCAGTATTGTCCTTCTGAGGGGTACAGGGGCTCAAAGGGATGGAAAATGATGCTAGCAGGGTAACCAGTGGTAGCCTGTCACGTGTTCTTGATGCTGTAGCACGGGTAACATCTAATTCCACAGGGTATGGGAATTATTCTACTGTATATTTGATGTTTGGACATGTGAATAACACTAATCTGTGAATTTTATTGATTATTTAATTGATTATCCTTAGTAAATGTTCCCAGTAAATGAATAATTATTTTAATATACATTCCTATGGATAGTCTAATTTCAGGTTAATTCTCATGATGTATTAAATAATTGGAGTAAAGTCATGATATTGATTTTACTCCATATTTTCAAATTTCAGTTGATTTACTAAAATAATTACTTAAAAGATATAAGTCATGAGTATTCATGTAATATTTTTACATCATTAGGTTCCTTTGTATTTGAAAAAGATACTGATTTCTTGTAGTTCTCATAATTTTTTATGAAATTATTTTAATATATTTTTAGAAGTAGTCATTATCTTATTTTTGACATTTTTGGTACTTTGAATTATATCCAATAAAAAATAGCTATAAAGGTTATTTAGGTATATTTATATACTTTTATGTGTTTTTAGACTATCTTCTATCCACGGGAACATTTATCACATATGTAGAAGGTTCCTGTGTAGGTTGTAGCATGTTTATGTGGTACCTAGGTTTCTCAGGCCACCCGTCACTTTGTCAACTTGTAGTCCCGTGGCTGCGTACTTGTCAGAGGCCCAGGTCTGCATACATGGCTTTTCAGGGTACGTTGACAGGATGGCATTTCTGCAGCTCAGCTGCGCGCGGGTGTATTGGCTGCTGCAGCTGCGTGTGGGAATTGTGACAGAACATATTTCCGCTTTTAACTCCTAAAATATACACAACAACTCAATTCTGACTGAATTTTAGGTGTGAAAACTATACGTGACAATACGTGTGAAATATTTAGTTGGCCAAAAAGTTCAATAGTGGTGCCATGGTATTTTGGTCTTTCTTTCCTTAATTATTTAAAAATATAAGGAGTTGGATTTCAAGGGTGGGGTCAGTGAGTGACCCTATCTTATTTTGGGTGGAAAATCCATTTGTGTAATAATATTTATGGTTTTCCTACTCCTTCTTAGGTTAAATTTATTATTATTATTTTTATGTTATTTCTGTTACTTTTTCAGCTTGCTCTGCAATAGTAGCAAGCTGACATTCCCCCAATCCAAGATATGGCCATATCTGAAAAAGGATCTGGAGCATGTTGGGAAAAAATTAATTCCATGTGTGTTTCAGTTCCTTTTTCTGGCTCTGTAGTTTCTAAGATGTATTTGTCCATCAGGTATATTATTCCCTGGTAACCATTCATCTTTATCTGCAGATTCTCCTTTGTATCTCACTAATTATAGTCTAACATCTTTTCCTTGCACTCTTTCTTTCTTGTCTCTCAGCATCCTGTTAAATTTCCCTGTTTCTTTCACAGGGTCAGGTTCTATTGGGATCATTGCTGGAGAAAGGTTGCTACCTTCTCTTGGTTGAAAGTGTTTTACTAGGCTAACAGGAAATACTGGGTGTTTTCTTGATAATTCTTCACTCAGGATTACTTCTACAGCATTATTGCCATGCATCTTTTTGATAACAAATGTTCCAACAAAGGCTGGTTTCAGCTTTCTGTTGCCTGCTAAATTGGTGAAGTTGGCTGTAGATATAAAGATCAGATCACCTATTTTAAAGTCAGGTTCTCTGTGTGATTTTTCCCATCTCTTTTTGTTGTATTCCACTGCTTCTTCTACACTTTTGTGAGCATGATTATTTGCCAGGTCTTTCATTTTCTTGAAGTCAAGAGATGTTGGATGAATGATGGCTAAGTTATTGTTTAAGTCATTCCTGGGTAGTTTTGGAATCCATCCCCTTTCCAGTATGTAAGGGCCTTCTTTGGTAGTAGAGTGTTTACTTCTATTATGAGCCATCTCCAGGGCTGGGAGTAGGCTTACCCAATCATGGAAAAACTCATCTGAGTTTTTGTACTCTAGGCCAAAGCTACAAAACCTTCTTAACATATCCTCCAAGTTCTGTATGATTCTTCCAGCTAATCCATCAGTCTGGGGATGGTATGCTGTAGAGAATGCTAAAATATGACACCCAGTATATCATCTAGATTCCTCCAAAATTCAGAGGTGAATTTGGGGTCTCTTTCACTTATTATAATCTTGGGTATACCAACATCAGCTATAATTTTATTCCAAAATAGTAAAGCTAAATCTATAGCACTATCTTCTTTGTGGTTAGGTAAGAATTTGGCCTTTTTAGAGAATCTGTCAACTATAACTGTCAGCCTCCTGGATGCCAAGACCCTTGCTATCCTTTAGATAAAAGTGGTTATAGAATAAATAATAAATATATTATTTAATAGATGCAGCCAAAATTGGTAAAATATGTGGATTAAGCTTATTGCAAGGTTAATTGGTATGGTTTAGGTCTATTGTTATAAATCAATATAGATAAATTGATTATTAAATATTTTTATAGAGGGGCCAAAATTATATTGGGGATCTTTAACACCTCTCTTCAGGGAATTCAATCTGAAAACACGTAGTCGTGGTTACTTTAAGCTCTTTAGTTTAAAGGATATTTTGCCCAAAGATAATATGTATATAAAATATATGGTGGAGTGGAAGGGCTTTGTAACCAAGCTGCCACAACAAAGAAAGGATAATAAAACTCACTGATACATTATTATATCCTTTGGGTATCTTTTTGAGACGTGCACTGATGTTTTAAACCTGTATACTGGGGTGATAAGGTTGTTATGCAGTTTAAATTGATAAAAAGAGGTTGAGGACGTATATTATTAATCAGACTCAAGCCATAAATCACTTACTTATCTCTTATAAGTATTTGATTACCTTGGAACAGTGTCTGGATGTAAATATAACTGGGTCTCTGGGTATCAATATCCTCAAGAGAGCTCTTTATTTATAGCTTTTGGAGTCCCAATATTGTCCTTCTGAGGGGTACAGGGGCTCAAAGGGACAGACAATGAGGCTAGCAGGGTAACCAGTGGTATCCTGACACGTTTTTTTGGTGCTGTAACATGGGTAGCATCTAATTCCACAGGGTATGGGAATTATTTTACTTTATAATTGATATTTGGACGTGTCAATAACACTAATCTATCTTTTTATTTATTATTTAATTAATTATCCTTAGTAAATTTTCCCAGTAACTTTATAATTATTTTAAAAGACATTCCTGCGGAAATTCTGATTTCAGGTGAGTTCTCATTATGTATTAAATAATTGAAGTAAATTCATGATATTGATTTTACTCCTTATTTTTGCATTTCAGTTGATTTACTAAAATAATTACTTAAAAATATAAGTCATGGGTATTCATGTAATATTTTTACATCATTAGTTTTCTAAGTATGTCACAAAAAAAATTTTTGTCTAGAAATTCTCATCATATTATATTCAAGTATTTTAATATATTTTTAGAAGTTGTCATTGTCTTATTTTTGACATGCTTGGTACTTTGAATTATATTTAATAAAAAATGGGTATAAAGTTTGTTTATCTATATTTTTATATAATTTTATGTACTTTTAGACTATCTGCTTCACGGGAACATTTATTACATATGTAGAATGTTCCCGTGTGGGTTGTAGCATGTTTACGCAGTACCTAAGTTTCTCAGGCGGTCTGTCACTTTTTCAACCTGTAGTCCCGCAGCTGCATACTTGTCAGAGGCCTGGGGATGCGCACACGACTTTGACGGATTGACAGAGCTGTATCTCAGACACGCGTGGGTGCATTGGCTGCCCCGACTGCATGTGGGAATTGTGACAGAACACATTTTGGTCTTTAACTCCTAAAATATACACAACACCTCAATTCTGACTGAATTTTAGGTGTGAAACCTATTTGTAACAATACGTGTGAAATATTTAATTGGCCAAAAAGTTCAATAGCGTTTCTGTGGTATTTTGGTCTTTCTTTCCTTAATTATTTAAAACTATAAGGAGTTGGATTTCAAGGGTGGGGTCAGTGAGTGACCCTACCTACTTTTGAATGGAGAATCTATTGGTGCAATAATATTTATGGTTTTCCTACTCCTTCTTAGGTTAGAATTATTATTATTTTTATGTTATTTCTGAAGAGTTAAATATGAGGAGTAAGGTAATTTTGAGGATTGAGGAAAATGATAGGGCTGTAAGGAGCCAATCAAAATGGGATAACACTTGTATAGTCAAGTGTAACTGATCTGAAAAGGAGGAAGGGACACTCCGGTTTAGTTGTCTGGTAATCAGATGTTTTTCATTCCTGGTCCAAGGGAAGGACCAGTATTTATGGAAAACTAGAGAACCCCAAAGGGGGCCTAAGGTAGCAGGGTTAAGACAACTAGAGAGCCCCCAGAGGGGGCCTGAGACAGGAATAATATCTTAATGAAAGCAGTAAGATAGAAATAAAGCTGACTAAATTTGTCAGTTACAAAATATGAACAGAAAAAGACAACACACCACCTTAACTGACAAATTTAGGAACCAATTTGAGACCAATCAACATTTCAGAGGAGAATATGAGAAGAGAATATGAGAATGAGAGATTTGAGATTTGAGAAAGGATGACAAGACACCACCTTGTCATCATATGAGATGGGGAATGAAATCCTATTTTAAGAGGAGCAACAAGGACCTCAGGCATAGTTGCCTAGCTTAATATGGGAGGAATGATAGCCTATTTTAAGAGGAGCAACAAGGACCTCAGGCATAGTTGCCTAGCTTAATGGGGAGAATGATATGATGATGATGATGATGATGATGATGATGATGATGATGAGAGTAATGGTAATGGTGATGGGTACGGGATGATGATGGTGATGGTGATGGTGATGGTGATGGTGATGGTGATGGTGATGGTAATGGTGATGGTGATGGTGATGGTGATGGTGATGGTAATGGTAATGGTGATGGTGATGGAGTTGGTGATGGTGATGGTGATGGAGTTGAAATGGATTGGTGACAGTTATAGGATAATGGTGGGTGATATTGTTAAATGACAATGAATGTGGTTATAGTAATGAAAGAGGGTGGACAGTGGAGAGATATAAAGATAGTATTGAACAAAAAAGGAGGGAAGGATTCCAACACACCAGCCTGTTCAATACTAGATGGAAGGAATGGAGATGTGTTTTTGAAGTTGATTTGAATGTTGTTGATGGTGATGATGTTGAGAGGTTGATATGGTTGATGGTTGATGTTGGTTTGGAGTGAGTCAATGATGGATGTATCAATGTTGGAGATAGAGGTAGTAAGGATGTAGCGGGTGAGGTGGATGAGATGGAGGGGAGCAAGCGAGTGGTGATGTAGCATGAGGAGTGGATGAGATGAAGCGAGGAGATGTAGCAATGAGTGATGTAGCAGCAGGTGGAGCGGGTGAGATAGAGGAAATGGAGAAATGGTGGTTGAGGTAGTGGGTGGAGCGGATGAGGTGGTTGGGAGCAAGCGAGTGGTGGTTGAGGTAGCGGGTGTAGCAAATGAGATGGAGGAGATGAAATGATGATGGTTGATGTATCAGAGGATTGGAGCAAGCGAGTGGTTGTTGAGGTAGCAGGTGGAGAGGAGGAGATTATTGGGAGGAGCGGATTAGATGAAGTGAGGGGAGATGAGCAAGCAAAGTCACAATCGTGGAGGAGAGGACAATGGGCATGAGCAAGATGATCTGGAGGGGAGCTTGAGACAACGCAAGAGGTAGTCAATCGGTTGGGGTGAGATTAGGGTGGGATGAGGATGACTGGAGTGGATGATGATTGATGTTGCATGGGTTCGATTGGAGATCCTTTGACGTTTGAACCTAGTTTTGGTGATGGGGAGGAACCAAGTGCAGTTGATCAAATGAGAGTGACATTGGTTGCAGATCGGGGATGATTGGGATGATTGGTGGATGCCATCAATGATGAGGGGTTTGCATCTGATCTTCTTGGCTTGACACAAATCACAGGCTCGGATGGTCTTGGTACGTTTGATAGGTTTCTGTTGAGGGCTGGATAGGATGGGATGAGAGCTGATGAGGAAGGTAGGATAAAACGGGGTTGATGGAGGTCGGAATAGATCTGGGGTCGTGGTAGGAGAGCGACTAGTAGGAGCGATGTGATATTGGTGAAGGGTTTGGGGATGCTTTGGGCCGGCTGGACTAGGCTAGATGGAGGTCGATGGGCTCGAGGTGAAGGAGAGGGAGGTGATGGTAGGAAGAGGGGTACTCTGAGCGGGGGCTGATGATGGTGGTGATGAAGAGGATGACAGTTTTGAGGCAGGATGGAGGAAGATATTGAGCAGAGCAAGTTGATGATGGTGGAGATTGGTTGTAGACCTTGATGAAGGCCTCACCGTCGTCTTTGATTTGAAGGGATTGAAAGTAACGGTTATCATATTGACCGAGTTGTTCAATGGAGAACAAGCGGGTAGAGTGCATGATGTAATACATGGAGGTGAGTCCATAGATCCTATGATTGGTGCATCTAGGATTGACTTGCTCCTGCCGTTTGATTCGGTCATCATTGGCTGAGGGATTGAGATGGACTGAATCTGATTCCGAGTTGTGAGGGGTAGGATGAGGAGCCAGATGTTAAAATACGTACACACTTACGCAGGTGCTACGTATAAGTGTAATCCAAATGGGATGCACAAATGGGCCTCTAAGGCCCATTGGACACACACACGGACCATACGGGCCCATGTGGATGTCACGGATTTGGGGAAACTGGCCTCAAAATGCGTGAAATAGGCCTATTGGTACACGGGCCCTAACGGGCCCGATGGGGTATATGGGCAAATACGGCCAGATGGGCTTGTATGGGCATAATTGGGCCCAAGGTTTATTTTGGACATACTTGGCCAGACGGACTGGCCCGCCAAAGTATGTTTTTCTCAGTTTTCGGACTTGGGGCGGCCCATTGGGGCCGCCGCCAGTGTCGCGGCCCACCCGGGGCCGCTGCCCGCGCCGCGGCCCGTTCGGGGCCGCCTGTGTTCCTCGGCACGGCCCACGCGGGGCCCGACGGCCCGCGCGGGGCTGTTGCGCGGCCGAGGGATCCCGCGCGGTGCGATGCCGCGCGGGCCCGGCTGGTCGCGACCGGCGACCAGCGCCGCGGAGCCGGGGTTTGCGGCCCCGGCTCGCTCCCCCTCCCCTCGCTCGCCGTCGCGAGGGGGAGGGGGCAGGCTGGCTGGGTTGAACCAGCCAGCGACCGGCCGCGATGACGCGGTCGGTCAGGGCAGGGGGGGACCTGACCACCCCCTTGCCCAGGGAGGTGGCGGCGCCGGCCGCGAGTGTAGCGACCGGACGGTGGGGGGGATTTGATCACCCTCCCACCTTGTAGCGAAGAGGTGACGAGGGGCGCTCTCCCCCCCCCTTTACCGAGGGGGAGGAGCGACGGGCCAGGGGGGATCTGACCACCCCCCAGCCATCCTTACCTTGACGACGCCCTGGGGGTATCGACCCCCAGGGCCCCTGGTGAGGGGATTTGACCGCCCCCACCAGGGAATTGAGAGAAAGAGGGGGGGGGCGGCATGTCCGCCGGCTACACCCCCCCCCATGTGAGGTTGAAACCGGACCCAGGTGAGCCCTGGGTCCCACCTGGCCCATTTGAGGGGCCAGGGGCTGGATGCATGAGGCAACCAGCCCGTAACAGAGGTAATAAGGCCATCAGGGCCGGTTGTAATAGACAACCAGCCAGGGGATTGAACAGCAAAGGGGCTGGTTCAGCCCCGTAACGGTGGAAACACCAGAATGGACCGGAATAGGCTGGTCGTAAGGGTTCAGGGACTGATGCCATGTGGGCTGATGTAGTCCAAACCAAGTAACAAGGCTTGTAGAGCCTGTAGAGCTCTTTTGGGGCGGAAAATTTGCCTTTTGGCTTGTTGTATCATGGGCTCACAAGAGGCCAATCTTTTGTACTTAAGGAGCTCTTCTCCCTGCTGTTTTCCATCATTCATTCATCATCCAATCGAATTCATCCAACATATTGCCCCATTGTGAGAGCCCCATTAGCCATTATTGACACACAGTGTCCAGCATTTCTTTTGCTTTAAATACTGCTCATTTGCCTAAGCTAATTGCTGGCCATAATTATAACACATTATCAGTACCAACATCATCATTATTTCCAAGCCATCTAGACCTTTGCACCTTACTTTGGAGAACCTCAAAGACCTCAAGTTTTCCAAGAAGATGTCCTATATCCCTGATGTTAGCTCTACCAAAATAGTTCTGAATAGTCAGAACTATAATGCTTGGGCTGTCCTTATGGATAGTGAGCTGGATAACATCTGCTGTGGGGAAATTATGGATGCAGATGACACTCTGATCAGTTCAGAAGTGGAGAAGAAGTCTTACCATCTGATCCTTAGGCATCTTGATGAGAATCATGTGACATGGGTTGCTGATACTCTTAGGGAAGATGAGAGGAGGAGGGGCAGCATCCTTTGGAAGCTGCTTAAGTCCAAGTATGCTGGTGATTCTGTTCACCAGAAGGGTATAGCCTTTAATAAACTGTTCAAGTTACAATATTCGAATTGTAAACAGTTTGTGGCAGAGGCTAGGTCTAGTATAGCCAAGTTCAAGTCATCTGGACTTAACATGGATCCAGAGTGTTTGTCACTCTTAATCCTTCAAAAGCTGCCAAAAGAGTTTGATTCCTTAGTCAGAATCATTTCTCAATTGGATCCTCTTCCTGGGGAGGAGGATGTGCTTAAAAGGATTGAAAAGGATGACCTTCAATTCAAGATGAAGGGGGGTTCTGGAACAGCCCTAGTTGGAAAGACTGGAAAATCTCGCAAGAAGGCGAAAAAGGATTTGTCCAAGGTCTTATGTTACAATTGTCAGAATAAGGGTCACTATGCTAAGGACTGCAAGGAGGCCAAGAAAAGGAAGAAGTCCGAAGGGGATGACAAGGAGGTCAATCTCACAACTGAAAACGTTGCAATGGTGGCGTTGGATGCTCCAATTGAAGAGGCTGTTGTGGAAGAAGGTCCCAACAAGAAGGCCAAAATCGATGAGGATCAAGAAATGGACTTGATTGATTATGAAGTGAGTAATCTTAACCTCAAAGATAAGAACTTATCAGTGACTGATAAAGCTTCTTTCCTACTAGGAGGATTGAAGGAGGATGTTCTTGTTTTGATCGATTCTGGTTGTACAGATCACATGTTTTTTGAACCAAATTTATTTTCAAATCTTAGTGATTATGATGGGGTTGTAAATATTGGTCAGAAAGGCAGAACAATTCAGATTAAAGGAATTGGAAAAGTTATTCTTGCAAATCAATTGGGTTTCCAAATTACTTTTGATAAAGTGTTCTATGTACCAGAGTTGCCTTACAACCTTGTGTCTCTTGGGGTGTTATGGAAAAAAGGTTTCCAAATTCGTTATCTTAAAGGAGATAGGTTTGTTATTGATATGAATGGGAGAACTGTTCTTAGTGGACAAGTTCGGAATAAGCTTCTGTGTGCAAGCTTGTTCAAATTCTCAGCTCTGAGCACTGTTTCTCACAATAGAAGTGGCCATAAGGTAAAGGACAGCAACTGTGAGAGTTGTACCTTGGGGGCCAAGACTAGAAATGTGTTCTCTAAGAGTAGAGATCACACAGATGTTCCTAGAGAGGAATTTTCCATTGATTTGGCAGGGCCATTCACTCCAGAGTCCCTTGGTGGGGCAAGATACTTCATCAATTTAGTTGATACTGCAACTAATTATGTTTGGGTTAAACCGATTCGATCTAAGGATCAGACCACAGAGGAGGTTTCTGTAATCTTCAAAGTCTGGAAACAGAATGGTCTGATGAAGGAGATCAAGAGGGTTATTACCGATGGAGGGGGTGAATTCGTGAGTAAAGAGTTTGGGAGGCTGTTGAAAGATTATGGTATCATTCATATAGTCACTACTGCAAGTACTCCACAAAATAATGGAATAGTTGAGAGAATGAATAGGACTTTACTGGACAAAGTCAGAACTATTATGTCTCAATCTGGTCTGCCAAAGTTCTTATGGGCTGAGTTGATGTGTACGGTGTGTCTGTTGCACAACATTGTAAGTGTTAATGGGAAGTGTCCCCATTATCAGTTTTGGAAGTTGTACCCCAAAACATCACACCTAAGAACAATTGGTTGCTTGGTGTATTATAGTGTCCACCATAATGAAATGGTCGGAAAATTAGACCCTAGAGCCAGAACAGGGGCACTTGTAGGCTATGATTTAATAAGTAAATCTTATAGGATCTATTGTCCAGGGACAAGAAAGGTTATCCGTAGCAGGGATGTAAAATTCGATGAAAGTACCTTTCCACTCAAAAGGAGTGAAGATGTTGTTGTGATTAAGCCACAACAAGAAATAGAATTAGCACCTATTTCACCAGCAAAAGCTGTGGAACATGTGGTTCCAGAAGATGAAGAGGTGGCAGACGTGCCACAAGAGGGTTCAGTACCCGCTTCAGGTGATTCTGTGGAATCAGAACCTGATGAGCCTCCACCTCCGGTTAGAAGGAGTGGTAGGGTTAGAGTACCAGTTGACAGGTACGGGGAGTGGAGATCCCATTATGCTGCCGCAGGATATGAGGAAGATACATTTCAGGAACAGTGTATGCTCAATGAAGTCCTGGAGTTGAGTTCAGAAATGGGTAACAGGGTTAACCCAAATAGCTTTGGCCAAGCTATGAATTCTGATGAGAGAGCCAACTGGAAGAGTGCTATTTTTGAGGAATTTGATTCTCTAGAGAATAATAGTGTCTTTGAAGTGGTTAAGCGGGATTCTGTTCCAAAAGAAAAGACCATTGTGGGGTCTCGATTGGTGTTAAACAAGAAGTTTGACACAAACGGAGTTTTGAAAAGGTTCAAGGCTAGATGTGTTGCACAGGGCTTCAAGCAGAGAGAGGGTATTGATTACCAAGAAACTTTCTCACCAACTGGAAGGCTGTCCACCTTCAGGTACATCATTGCTCTGGCAGTGGAGTTGGGTGAAGAAATCAGACAAGCTGATTTTGTAACAGCATACTTGAATTCAAAACTTGGAGAGGAGGAGACTGTTTATATGTCGATTCCTGATGGTTTTCGTGAATGGTTAGTAGAGACTAAACCAGAAACCATGAAGAAAATCTGTGTTAGAACTTTTCTTTCGGCAGATAAAGGGGAATATGTCCTCAAGCTGTGTAGATCCCTGTATGGATTGAAGCAAGCAGCTAGGTCATGGTATAACACCATGAGTGAGAAACTGATAGAGATTGGTTTTAAGACGTCTGAGGCCGATCCTTGCCTTTTTGTGAGGAAGGATGCAATTTTGTTTGTATGGGTCGATGACATTATCATTATTGGTGATGGTAAAGAGAGAGTCATGGAGACACTCAAAAAGGAATTCAAGATAAAAGATCTTGGTCTGGCGCAACAGGTGCTTGGAATGAAAGTCAGCAAGAGCAAGAATGGTATTAAGTTAGACCAGAACCATTATGTGGCAGCTCTTCTTAAGCAATACGGCTTAGAGGATGCAAAGGAGTTTGGTACTCCTATGCAGTCAAACATTCGTTTAGAGAAGTCTACAGATGAGGAGTATCTGGAGTTTGTTCAATCAGGGAATGACTACAGGTCAGCTGTCGGATCGCTTAATTATTTGGGGCAGTGTACAAGGCCCGATATTGCGTTTGCAATTGGGGTCTTGTCGCAACACTTAGAGAAGCCAAGCATGAGGCATTGGTCAGCGTTTAAAAGAGTTATGAGGTATCTTAAAGGAACACACAGTCTGGGACTGTTGTTTACAAAGTCAGCAAACTTTGATTTGGTTGGTTATTCCGATGCAAGTTGGGCAGATGGTAACACTAGGGAATCAACAAGTGGTTTTGTATTCTTTTTAGGTAAGAATCTGGTGTCATGGATGTCCAAGAAGGTGTCGGCAATAAGTCTTTCATCAACAGAGGCTGAGTATAGAGCTTACTTAGCAGCTTCACAGGAAGCAAAATGGTTGAGAAAAGTCTTAGAGGACACACATAAACCACAAGGGTTTGCATTGTTGTATTCCGATAACCAGAGCGCCATTGCGTTGGCGCAAAACCAAGTGTTCCATTCAAGAACAAAACATATTGATGTTTACTATAACTATATTCGCGATGCAGTTAACTGCAAAGAGATTGTGTTGAGGTACATGCCCACTGGAGCAATGATTGCGGATATCTTGACTAAGGCATTAGACAGAAACAAGCATCAAGGCTTTGTGACTAATATGCGGATGTCACCCCTTTTGGATTAAGGGGGTGTGTTAAAATACGTACACACTTACGCAGGTGCTACGTATAAGTGTAATCCAAATGGGATGCACAAATGGGCCTCTAAGGCCCATTGGACACACACACGGACCATACGGGCCCATGTGGATGTCACGGATTTGGGGAAACTGGCCTCAAAATGCGTGAAATAGGCCTATTGGTACACGGGCCCTAACGGGCCCGATGGGGTATATGGGCAAATACGGCCAGATGGGCTTGTATGGGCATAATTGGGCCCAAGGTTTATTTTGGACATACTTGGCCAGACGGACTGGCCCGCCAAAGTATGTTTTTCTCAGTTTTCGGACTTGGGGCGGCCCATTGGGGCCGCCGCCAGTGTCGCGGCCCACCCGGGGCCGCTGCCCGCGCCGCGGCCCGTTCGGGGCCGCCTGTGTTCCTCGGCACGGCCCACGCGGGGCCCGACGGCCCGCGCGGGGCTGTTGCGCGGCCGAGGGATCCCGCGCGGTGCGATGCCGCGCGGGCCCGGCTGGTCGCGACCGGCGACCAGCGCCGCGGAGCCGGGGTTTGCGGCCCCGGCTCGCTCCCCCTCCCCTCGCTCGCCGTCGCGAGGGGGAGGGGGCAGGCTGGCTGGGTTGAACCAGCCAGCGACCGGCCGCGATGACGCGGTCGGTCAGGGCAGGGGGGGACCTGACCACCCCCTTGCCCAGGGAGGTGGCGGCGCCGGCCGCGAGTGTAGCGACCGGACGGTGGGGGGGATTTGATCACCCTCCCACCTTGTAGCGAAGAGGTGACGAGGGGCGCTCTCCCCCCCCCTTTACCGAGGGGGAGGAGCGACGGGCCAGGGGGGATCTGACCACCCCCCAGCCATCCTTACCTTGACGACGCCCTGGGGGTATCGACCCCCAGGGCCCCTGGTGAGGGGATTTGACCGCCCCCACCAGGGAATTGAGAGAAAGAGGGGGGGGGCGGCATGTCCGCCGGCTACACCCCCCCCCATGTGAGGTTGAAACCGGACCCAGGTGAGCCCTGGGTCCCACCTGGCCCATTTGAGGGGCCAGGGGCTGGATGCATGAGGCAACCAGCCCGTAACAGAGGTAATAAGGCCATCAGGGCCGGTTGTAATAGACAACCAGCCAGGGGATTGAACAGCAAAGGGGCTGGTTCAGCCCCGTAACGGTGGAAACACCAGAATGGACCGGAATAGGCTGGTCGTAAGGGTTCAGGGACTGATGCCATGTGGGCTGATGTAGTCCAAACCAAGTAACAAGGCTTGTAGAGCCTGTAGAGCTCTTTTGGGGCGGAAAATTTGCCTTTTGGCTTGTTGTATCATGGGCTCACAAGAGGCCAATCTTTTGTACTTAAGGAGCTCTTCTCCCTGCTGTTTTCCATCATTCATTCATCATCCAATCGAATTCATCCAACATATTGCCCCATTGTGAGAGCCCCATTAGCCATTATTGACACACAGTGTCCAGCATTTCTTTTGCTTTAAATACTGCTCATTTGCCTAAGCTAATTGCTGGCCATAATTATAACACCAGATGATCTTGAGGTTGATTGGGATAAGGATGGGGAGGGTCTAGAGGATCACAAGGGGTGAGGATTGATGGATTGCTGGAAGCGGTTGATGGGTTCGTTGAATGAAGGGATGGATCGGAATGGTTTGCCGAGCCAGGATCCGAAGGATTGGGGATGATGGATGGATGAGCATGAGATGGTGGAGGATGGTTGGAATGGGAGATTTGAGTTGATTGGATAAGGTTGGGTGACTTAGTGTTGGTGTGGCCGTTAGAGCTACTCAAGTTGAGTTCATCTTGAAGTTGTGATGGGGTTGATGAGGATGATGAGGATGGATGAGATTGGCAATGGGAAAACCAGTTGGAACAATGAAGTTGACCGGATGGCTTAGTGGGATGAGTTTTTGGCTTTTAACCATGAAGAGTTGAATATGAGGAGTAAGGTAATTTTGAGGATTGAGGAAAATGATAGGGCTGTAAGGAGCCAATCAAAATGGGATAACACTTGTATAGTCAAGTGTAACTGATCTGAAAAGGAGGAAGGGACACTCCGGTTTAGTTGTCTGGTAATCAGATGTTTTTCATTCCTGGTCCAAGGGAAGGACCAGTATTTATTGACAACTAGAGAACCCCAAAGGGGGCCTAAGGTAGCAGGGTTAAGACAACTAGAGAGCCCCCAGAGGGGGCCTGAGACAGAAATAATATCTTAATGAAAGCAGTAAGATAGAAATAAAGCTGACTAAATTTGTCAGTTACAAAATATGAACAGAAAAAGACAACAATTTCTGTTACTTTTGCAGCTTGCTCTGCAATAGTAGCAAGCTGACATTCCCCCACTGCAAGATATGGCCATATTGGAAAAAAAATATGGAGCATGTTGGGAAAAAACTAACTCCATGTGTGTTTCAGTTCCTCTTTCTGGCTCTGTAGTTTCGGAGATATATTCATCCATCAGGTATGTTATTCTATGGTAACCATTCATCTTTTTCTGCAGATTCTCCTTTGTATCTTACTAAGTATAGTTTAAAATATTCTCCTTGTACTCTCTCTTTCTTGTCTCTCAATATCCTGCTGACTTTCCCTTTTTCTTTCACAGGGTCAGGTTCAATTGTGATTATTGCCGGAGGGAGGTTGCTAACTTCACTTGGTTGTAAGTGTTTTACTAGCCTAACCAGACATACTGGGTTTTTTCTTGATAATTCTTCACTCAAGATTACTTCTACACCATTTTTTCCATGCATCTTTTTGATAAAAAATGATCCAAAAAAGGCTGGTTTCAGCTTTTTGCTACCTGCTAGATTGTTGAAGTTGGTAGTGGATATCAAGATCTGATCTCCTAGTTCAAATTCAGTTTCCCTATGTGATTTGTCCCATCTTTGTTTGTTGTATTCTAATGCTTCTGCTAAAAACCTTTGAGCATGATTATTTGCCAGATCTATCATTTTCTTAAAGTCAAGAGATGTTGGATGAATGTTGGCTAAGTTATTGTCTAAGTTATTCCTGGGTAGTTTTGGAATCCATCCTCCTCCTAGTATGTAAGGGGCTTCTTTGGTAGTAGAATGTTTACTGCTGTTATAAGCCATTTCTAGAGCTGGGAGTAGGCTTACCCAATCATGGCAATAAATATCTGAGTTTTTTTATTCTAGACCAAAGCTACAGAACCTTCTTAACATATCTTCTAGGTTATGCATCATTCTTTCAGCTAATTCATCAGTTTGGGGATGGTATGCTGTGGAAAATGCTAGATTAGTACCCAGCATATCATGTAGATTCCTCCAAAACTCAGAGGTGAATTTGGGGTCTCTGTCACTTATTATAATCTTGGGTATACCATCATCAGCTACAATCCTATTCCAAAATAGTAGAGCTACTTCCATAGCACTATATTCTTTGTGGTTAGGCAAGAATTTGGCCTTCTTAGAGTATCTTTCAACTATAACCAGGACAGAGTTATATAAATGAGTACCTCCATGGGGGAGGTTGGTGGCAAAATCCATATTAATGATTTCCCATCTAGTTTTGGGTTCAGATATCTTTTGTAGGAGTCCAAACCTTTTTCCAGTATTTTTATTAGATTTTTGGAAAGTCTCTCAGCTAGTAACATACTGAATAGTGATTTCTTTCCAGTCTATCCACCAAGCAGTTTGTTTTACTTTCTCCAAGGTTCTTTCTGTGGATAGATGCCCTGATGAACAGTTTTCATGGCATTCCTGGAGTATATGTTGTATATGCTCTTTGTTGCTTAGTACTTATACACTGGAATGTTGGTGTCTTTAGTAAAGGAGACCATCCCAAAAGGTAAACCTTCCTGCTTTATAGGGTTTAAGTAATGAAGAAGGTAAACTATTTATCAGAGCTGCTTCTGGGAATTCACATTCCATAATGGTAATCAGCAGCTTGATTTGGGGAGAGTAGCTATCCCTTACTAGGTTGAAGAAAGCAAGTGGATCCCCATTATTGGAGCACTCAATGCAAAAAGATTGATGTTCAGGATAGGAAAAATATCTTGATCTTCAGGGTCATATTCTTGATTTCTAGAGTCATTAGGCAAAGAATTCTTACTTAGACTATCAGAATTATGATGTTTAGCTGCAGCTTTATGCACTATAGTCATCTGACCTCTATACAGTTGTATAGCAATTTGCCACCTGAAGATATGTCTGCTGGGTGTTTTCATGTTCATGAGAGTTCTTAAAGCATTACAGTCCTTGATCACTTGGAAAGTAATGCCTTCTAAGTAATAGGGTAGATTTTCTAAAGCCCATACAAGGGCCAAACATTCCAACTGACTGGCTCCATATCTCTTTTCTGTATCTTTAATCTGTCTAGATATGAAGAGTACTGGTTTCTCCATTGGTCTGTCTTCTTCTATTCTTTCTTGATGTAGAGAAGCTCCTAACCCTTCCATACAGGCATCAATGTACATTTTAAAGGTCTTGCAGTGATCTGGTTAAATGAGTAAAGTAGTACAGGTCATAGCTGTTTTTAGTTCCTCATAGTTTTTCAATCTCTCATGTTTAATTTCAAATAGTGTCATTGTTGCATACTTTGTACAGACTCTTAGTTAGCATAGCAAACTTTGGTATGTATTGTCTGCAGTAACTGCAAAAACTAATGAAAGAAATTAACTCTGTTTTGTTTTGAGGCATGGGTCTATTCATGACAGCAGCTATCTTATTTTGATCAGAAGCTAGAGTTAGACAAGAGACTATATTACCTAGGGCTTTCAATTCTCCATAGCCAAAGTTGCATTTCTTCATAGATACTTTTAATCCTGCTCTGGAGAAAGTTTGGAGTACTAATCCTATTTGGTTGATATGAGTATCCCAATTATCAGAGTATATGATAACATCATCTGTATATACCTTCATCAATCCTTGTCTGATTTATGTATGTAGAACTTTATCCATTGTTCTCTGGAAGTGTGATGGGGCATTCTTTATACCAAAGGGCATCCTAAGATATTCATATATTCCCAAATGAAAAATTATTCTCATAAACTTCCTGCTTCCAGGGCTTATAGGTATCTGGTGAAAAACTTTAAGCATATCCATAGTAGTGATATATTTGACTTTGGAAAAGTTTTCTAGAGCATGATCAATCTGGGGTATAGTTTAATAATCTGCCTGATTATAATTATTGAGCATTCTGAAGTCTCCTACAATTCTTGACTTGTCATTATGCCAAGCTATGATTACAGGTGTAGTCACATCTACCTGCTCATTGTGCCCTACTTTCCTCAATACTTGTAAGTCTATCAGTTCTTGGATATGTTCCTCAAGAGCTATTCTAGACTTAGGACTAGTAGTATAGGCTGTTCTTCTTCAGTTTGGAGGATAAGTAGGCTTAATAGTCAATTTTAATACCATATCATGTCCTTTGATATCACCAATGGGATGATCTTTAGTACAAAAAGCATTTTGGTTCTCAAAGCAGACTGTCAATATATCTTTCTTCCATTCCTCAGAAAGTCTCATATTTAGAGCTGCTTGAGAGAAGTATTCTTGATTAAAGTCTTCTAAATGCTTTTGATAATTAGAAGAGGGGAAGTTAGTTTGGATGGTGCATATCTTAAACTTCTTGTCCCAATTACCACCCACTGTAGATTATCCCCCTTTAATCTGGAACACATCTATACCATATAGACATAAAGCATCATTACCTATTATCAGGTAGTCACATAGTCCGTTGAGCAATACCACAAATTCCACTTTAATTCTCAAAGATCCTTTAGTATGGGGTTGTATTATAGGAGCAGTCCATACTCCAATATCATTCATGGTAGAGTTGCAAGAGCTAAACTTGGCTTTAGGGACAGGTTGAAGGTGTTCTCTCCAATTTGGATCCCATTTGTTTAAGAATTCAGCACAGACACATGAGCAGAAAGGTCCACTATCCAGTAAAAGCCTTATGGGTCTGTCTCTATACAATCCTGTTGGATAGCAAGTTTTACCAGTAGTATAACTTTTGCCACTCATAGGTTTAACTGTTAATGGTTTAACATCCGTGATATATGTCTAGGAATTATGGTAGGATCCCATTTTTGGGGAAAACTAGAATCCCCATGGATTTTATTTATTTCTATAGAAGTGCCCATCTCTCCTTCTATAAAATTAACAGGGTTGGTCAGGATCAATTCACATTCAGAAAGGGATCCTTCAGTATCAGCTATATCTTCATAGTTATTATTCCCTTCAACCTCTTTTTCTCCTTCCAAGACTGCTATCTTTCTTTTTGGTAATGGGAAGTCTTGTCTCATATTCTCTGTCTTGTTACAATTCCAACAAGTTCCAGGCATCCTCTCTTTGTCCCTTTCCTCATTAGGTTTCTTATTATCAGAGGTATTTATCAGAGGTGGTTGTTCTCTGGTTTTTTTATTGTTGAAGTTCTCTTTGGGTCTAGAAGGGACCTTCTTGTCTAACCCATTCATGTCTATGACTTCTTCTAACACATTGATTAGAGTTGGTAATTCAGGATCCATACTCATCCTTCATCTTACACTATGGTTAAGATTTCCAGGACACAAGTTGAGGATTCTTTCATTTACTTCCTCTTTATCAGCATCTGGATAGAAGCAATCTAGTCTTTTCTTCTGTTCCAAGCACAATTTGTGAGGCTTATCCTTGGAGGGTCAAATGAGGAATTTTCGAAATTTTTCATCATTTTTCTTTTCTACATTCTAGAACCAAATTGTTCTTGAATTAGAAGTTTCCAAGAATGAAAAGGTAAGGATCCTAATTCTTCTCTTTTATTTATAAACCAGTCCAAAGCTACTCCTTCAAATAGTCTGCGCAGCCTGACTACAGCTATAGCTTCTGGTAAGTCATAAGAGTTAATAGTATAGTCAGTAAATTTAATGAAATTTATATGATTGTATTCTCCTTCACTGGAGAACTTAGGCCATTCAGCAATAGGGGGTAAACGTTTGAGGGCTTGCTTCATCTCAGGGGTAGGACTAGGCCTGAATGTGTCACTCCTGTGCATTCCTAGTAAGGGTGGTGCATAAGGAGTAGTGGTTTGTCTGGGAGGTTTTGGTTCCTCTGTGGTACTCCCCTAGGGGTTGGTCAGACAGAATTTTAAGTCTCTAAGATCATTCTTGATCAGATTAAGTTGCAGGTCTAGTTTTTTACTAAGCAGATCTCATTTCTCACTAAGGGAAAGAATGGAGCTGTAAGTGGTGGTTATCAATTCTTTTTTTAAAGGTTGGAAAGACATAATAAAATCTTCTGGAATACCTGATAACATATTTTCAATTTTTTGAGTCTTTCTGATCCTACCTTGATAAATTTTCTCCCATCATTGTTCTGTGTGTTCTTTAATATCTTCCATTTCCACAGTTTTTGTTTGGTTATTAATCAGTTTGGCTACTACTGAGGTTAATTTATCCATCTGGGTAAAACACCTTTCAAATTTCCACAAACAATCTTGAAATTATGGCGCATATCATTAGAAAAGGAAGTAATTACATTAGAGGTTGGTTTGAGCTCAGAATTAGAGGCTGATCATTGTACACCTTTTTCCACTTTTGATCTAAGGATATCATCTGATTGCAATCCTTCTTTCCCTTTGGCTTTGGATGGGAAGAAGATCTCTTCTTTCCTGATCCTCTGCCTTTCAATTGGGCTAATTGATCCCAAGGATTCCACTTTTCTATGTAGGATTATAGCTCTTTCCTTGGAATCATTTTCTGAAGAGCTATCTGGGTAGCCTTTGCCTGGGAGATTAGCTTTTTCATAGATAACATGTCCTCCTTGGCTTGGTCTTCTTTGAACTCTTCCCAATATTTCACGTGCTCTTTGACTAAGTCTTTGATCCTGGCTTCCTTGGCCAGATTCTGCTGGGGTGGCTGCGCAGAACCTTCTTGTAATGGAGGGGGGCTTAATTCTACTACCTTCTGCAGCTCTGGGTCGGGGGAGGGCAACAGTACTTGGGGCTGTTCCCTGTCCATCACCATTTGATTCAAGGGTTCCAGTCCGCTCATGGTTTTCATTATTGGTGGTCTCAGGGTTACTGGGGGCTACTAGCAAAGATCCATAAGATGGAATTCTCCCTGAGTCTCTTGTGGTATGTCTATTCATTTTGAATGAAATTTTTATAAGTATTTTTCTAAAGAAAAATCTGTGTAAATAAGTTTATTAAAACTTACTTAAGTTGATATTCAAAGGTACTAAGACTTTATTGGGGTTAAATTGGTCCTTAATAGGTAATCCTACGGGGTCTTGGTGTGTTCCAATGAGGTCTTCACCTGTCCAATCAAATATTTTCAGGGCGTCCAGAGATATCTGGGACTTCTTCATCCAATAAATCAGTTTCAGTGGTGGTAGTTCTGATATAGGATGGTTCACTGATGTTAAAGGGTTATTTTATTGGTCAATAAAATATATTAATATTATTTAAAAAAATAATGTGGTAATACAATTTGTATAATTGCTTTTATATTTCAAAAATTAATTTATATGGTATTCCTTCCAAGCTTTATGTTTCCTTAATAGGGCCTGAAAGTTTATACGCCTCTCAAGATCTTCTTGTTCAAGGATTTTATCTAAGTTTTTAGGTGCAGAAGAGATATTAAGTTGCTCAGCATGAGTTAAAGCTTCCCAACCAGTAGGTTTATAATTTTTAATATATTCTTCTTTTCTTATCTTTAAAAGATTTAAATAATAGAGTTTTAATTCTGCATTGGTTTTTTAAATCCACTGCAAAAGAGTTTAATGATGAATCACAGTTATAAAGTTAGATAAATTTTATCTTTGATTTCATTTCTTGTGAAATGTCTGGTCAAAGGTATTAAATATGATAAAATGGAATATTTCCCGGCTAGACCCCCAATTGTCAGCCTCCTGGGTGCCAAGACCCTTGCTATCCTTTAGCTACCAGAGGTGATAGAATAAATAATAAATATATTATTTAATAGATGCTGCAAAAATCCATAAAATATTGGGATAAAGATTATTGAAAGGTTAATTGGTTTGGTTATTGTTTATTGTTATAAATCAATATAGATAAATTGATTATAAAAAATTTTTGTAGAGGGGCCACAATTATATTGGAGATATTTAACACATCTATTCAGGGAATTCAGTATGAAAACATGTAGTCCTGGTTACTTTGAGCTCTTTAGTTTAAAGGATATTTTTCCCAAAGATAATATGTAAATGAAATATATGGTGGAGTGGCAGGGCTTTGTAACCAAGCTTCCACGACAGAGAAAGGATAATGAAAATCACTGGTATATTATTATATGCTTTGTGTATCTGTTTGAGACGTGCACTGATTGTTTAAACCTGTATACGGGGGTTATAAGGTTGTTTGGAAGTTTAAATTGATCAAAAGAGGTTGAGGACAGATATTATTAATCAGACTAAAGCCATAAATAACTTACTCATCTCTTATAAGTATTTGATTACCTTGGTATGGTTTCTGGATGTAAATATAACTGTGTCTCTGGGTATCAATATCCTCAAAAGAGCTCTTTATTGATTGCTTTTGGAGTCCCAATATTGTCCTTCTGATGGGTACAGGGGCTCAAAGGGACGGACCATGAGGCTAGAAGGGTAACCAGTGGTATCTTGTAACGTTTTCTTGGTGCTGTAACACAAGTAGCATCTAATTCCACAGGGTATGGGAGTTATTTTACTTTTTAATTGATATTTGGACGTGTGAATAACACTAATCTGTCCTTTTTATTTATTATATAATTAATCATCCTAAGTAAATGTTCCCAGTAATTTAATAATTATTTTAATAGACATTCCTACAGACATTCTGATTTCAGGTGAGTTCTCATTATCTATTGAATAATTGAAGTAAAGCCATGATATTGATTTTACTCCTTATTTTCTAATTTCAGTTGATTTACTGGAATAATTACTTAAAAATATAATTCATGGGTATTTATGTAATATTTTTACATCATTAGTTTTTTTAGTATTTCAAGAAAATATTGATGTCTAGAAATTCTCATAGTAGTATATTAAAGTATTTTAATATATTTTTAGAAGTTGTCATTGTCTTATTTTTGACATTCTTGGTAATTTGAATTATATTTAAAAAAAATTGTATAAAGGTTATTTAAGTATTTCTATATAATTTTTCTGTACTTTTTGACTATCTACTATCTTTGGTAAAATTTATTACATAAGTAGAATGTTCCTGTGTGGGTTGTAGCATGTTTAGGCCGTACCTAAGTTTCTCAGGCTGCCTGTCACTTTTTCAACCCATATTCCTGTGGCTGCATACTTGTCAGAGGCCCGGGGCTGCGTACACAACTTTGAAGGAGTGAAAGAGCTTTATCTCAGCCACACACAGGTGCATTGGCTGCTGTGGCTACGTGCAGGAAATGTGACAGAACACATTTCTGTCCGTAACTCCTAAAATATACACAACACCTCAATTCTGACTGAATTTTAGGCGTGAAACCTATACATGAAAATACATGTGAAATATTTAATTGGCCAAAAGTTCAATAGTGGTGCCAAGGTTTTTTTTTCTTTCTTTCCTTAATTATTTAAAAATATAAGGAGTTGGATTTCAAGGGTAGGGTCAGGGAGTGACCCTTCCTACTTTTGGGTGGAAAGTCTATTTTTTCAATAAATTTATGGTTTTCCCACTCCTTCTTAGGTTAATTTTATTATTGTTATTATTTTTATGTCATTTCTGTGACTTTTGCAGCTTGCTCTGCAATAGTAGCAAGCTGACCATAATTGGGACAGAGTTACATGGATGAGTACCTCCAGGGGGGAGGCCGGTGACAAAATACATATTGATTATTTCTGTCAGCCTTCTGGATGCCAAGATCCTTGCTATCCTTTAGCTATCAGAGGTGATAGAATAAATAATGAATAAATTATTCAATAAATGCAGCAAAAATCCATAAAATATTTGGAAAAAGTTTATTGCAAGGTTAATTGATTTGGATATCATTTATTGTTATAAATCAATATAGATGAATGGATTATTAAGTATTTTAATAGAGGGGCAAAAATTTTATTGGGGATCTTTAATACCTCTCTTCAGGGAATTCAGTATGAAAACACATAGGCCTGGTTACTTTGGAACCTTTAATTTATATTCTTAAAGTATATATTGCCCAAAGATAATATGTATATAAAAGACACGGTGGAGTTTCAGAGCTTTGTAACCAAGGTACCACAACAGAGAATGGATAATAAGACTCACTGGTATATTATTAAATCCTTTGGGTACCTGTTTGGGACGTGCACTGATGGGTTAAACCTGTTTACTGGGGTTATAAGGTTGTTAAGCAGTTTAAATTCATAGAAAGGATTGGAGACAGATATTATTAATCAGACTTAAGCCATAAATCACTTACTTATTTCTTATAAGTGTTTGATTGCATTGGCACATTGGCTGGATGTAAATATAACTAGGTCTCTGGCTATCAATATCCTCAAAAGAGCTCTTTATTTATAGCTTTTTGAGTCCCAATATTGTCCTTCTGAGGGGTACAGGGGCTCAAAGGGACAGACACTGTGGCTAGAAGGGTAATAAGTGGAAGCCTGTTACGTGCTCTTGGTGCTGTAGCCCGGGTAGCATCTCATTCCACAGGGTATGGGAATTATCCTACTTTATAATTGATTTTTGGACTTGTGAATAACACTCATCTGTCCTTTTTATTTATCATTTAAGTAATTATTGTTATCAAATGTTCCCAGTAGGGTAACAATTATTTTAATATAAATTCCTAAAAATATTCTGATTTCAGGTGAGTTCTCATTATGTATTAAATAATTGGAGTAAAGTCATGATATTGATTTTACTCCTTATTTTCAAATTTCAGCTGATTTACCAAAATAATTACTTAAAGATATAAGTGATGGTTATTCATGTAATATTTTTACATCATTATTTTTCTTATTTCACGGAAATATTGATTTCTGTCAATTCTCATAATAGTATATTAAATTATTTTAATATATTTTTAGAAGTAGTCATTGTCTTATTTTCGACATTTTTGGTACTTTGAATTATATTTAATAAAAAATACGTATAAAGGTTATTTATATGTTTTTATATAATTTTATGTATTTTTAGACTATCTACTATCCATGGGAACATTTCTTAAATATGTAGAATTTTCCCATTTAGGTTGTAGCATGTTTATGCAGTACCTAGGTTTCTCAGGCTGCCTGTCACTTTGTCAACCCATTGTCCCGCAGCTGTGTACTTGTCAAAGGCCCAGGGCTGCGTACATGGCTTTGACAGGGTGAAAGTGCTGTAGCTCAGCCACGCATGGGTGTATTGGCTGCCACGGCTGCATGAGGGAATTGTGACAGAACACATTTCCATCTGTAACTCCTAAAATATACACAACACCTCAATTCTGACTGAATTTTAGGTGTGAAACCTATACATGACAATACATGTGAAATATTTAATTGGCCAAAAAGTAAAATAGTGGTTCCGTGGTATGTAAGTCTTTCTCTTCTTAATTATTTTAAAATATAAGGAGCTTGATTCCAAGGGTGGGGGACAGTGAGTGACCCTGTCAGCTTGCTACTATTGCAGATCAAGCTGCAAAAGTAACAGAGATAACATAAAAATAATAATAATACAATTAACCTAAGAAGGAGTAGGAAAACCATAAATATTATTACAGAAATGGATGTTCAACCTAAAATTAGGTAGGGTCACTCGCTGACCCCACCCTTGAAATCCAATCCTTATATTTTTAAATAATTAAGGAAAGAAAGACCAAAATACCACGGCTCCACTATTGAACTTTTTGGAAAATTAAATATTTCACACGTATTGTCACGTATAGGTTTCACACCTAAAATTCAGTCAGAATTGAGGTGTTGTGTATATTTTAGGAGTTACAGATGGAAATGTGTTTCGTCACAATTCCCGCACGCAGCAGCGGCAGCCAATGCACTGGCGCAAGGTACAGCCCCGTCACTCCCTAAAGTTTTTTTACGCAGCCCCAGGCCTCTGACAAGTATGCAGCTGCGGGACTAAAGCTTGACAAAGTGACAGGCTGCCTGAGAAACTTAGGTACTGCGTGAACATGCTACAACCCACACGGGAACCTTGAACATATGTAATAAATGATCCCATGGATAGTATATAGTCTAAAAGTAAATAATATTATATAAAAATACTTAAATAACCCTTATACGTATTTTTTATGAAATAGAATTCAAAGTACCAAGAATGTCGAAAATAAGACAATGACAACTTCTAAAAATATATTAAAATACTTTAATATACTATTATGAGAATTTCTAGACATCAATATTTTTGTGAAATACTAAGAAAAATAATGATGTAAAAGTATTACATGAATTCCAATGACTTATATTTTTAAGTAATTATTTCAGTAAATCAACTGAAACTCGAAAATAAGGAATAAAATAAATATCATGACTTTAATCCAATTATTTAATACATAATGAGAACTCACCTGACATCAGAATGTCCGTAGGAATGTCTATTAAAATAATTATTAACTTTCCGGGAACATTTACTAAGGATAATTAATTAAATAATGACATAAACAGGACAGATTAGCGTTATTCACACGTCCTAATATCAATTATAAAGTAGAATAATTCCCATACCCTGAGGAATTAGATGCTACTCATTCTACAGCACCGAGGACAAGTGACAGGCTACCACTGGTGACCCTGCTAGCCGTATTGTCTGTCCCTTTGAGCCCCCGTACTCCTCAGAAGGATAATATTGGGACTCCAAAAGCTATAAATAAAGAGCTCTTTTGAGGGTATTGATGGGAAGAGACCCAGTTATATTTATATCCAGACACCGTGCCAAGGTAATCAAGTACTTATAAGAGATAAGTAAGTAATTTATGGCTTTAGTCTGATCAATAATATCTGTCCTCAACCTCTTTCTATCAATTTAAACTGCTGAAAAACCTTATAACCCCAGTATACAGGTTTAACACATCATTGCACGTCCCAAACAGATACCCAAAGGATCTAATAATATACCAGTGAGTTTTATTATCCTTTCTCTGTCGTGGCAGCTTGGTTAAAAGGTCCTGCCACTCCACCGTTTATTTCATATACATATTATCTTTGGGTAAAATATCCTTTAAACTAAAGAACCCAAAGTAACCAGGACTACATTTTTCATACTGAAATCCCTGAAGAGAGGTGTTAAAGATCTCCAATATAATTGTTGCCCCTCTATAAAAATATTTAATAATTAATTTATCTATATTTATTTATAACAAGAAACCATAAAAAAACCAATTAACCTTGCAATAAGATTAGTCCACATATTTTACAAATTTTTTCTGCATTTATTAAATAATATATTTATCATTTATTCTATCACCTCTGGTAGCTAAAGGATAGCAAGGGTCTTGGCATCCAGGAGGCTGACAGACCCTACCTAATTTTGGGTGTAGAGTTCAATTTTGCAATAATATTTATGGTTTTCCTACTCCTTCTTAGGTTAATTCTAATATTATTATTTTTTATGTTATTTCTGTTACTTTTGCAGCTTGCTCTGAAATAGTAGCAAGCTGAAAATTTCCCATCTATTTTTGGGTTCAGAGATCTTCTGTAGGATTCAAAACCTTTTGCCAGTAGTTTTACTAGATTTTTGGCAAGTCTCACAGCTAGTAACATACTTAATACTGATTTCTTTCCATTCTATCCACCAAACAGTCTGTTTTACTTTCTCCAAGGTTCTTTCAGTGGATAGATGCCCTGATGAAAAGTAGTCATGGCATTCCTGGAGTATTTTTTGTATATGTTCTTTTTTACTTAGTACCAATACACTGGAATGTTGGTGTCTGTAGTAAAGGATACCATCCAAAAAAGTAAACCTTCCTGCTTTATAAGTTTTAAGTAATGAATCAGTTTAACTATTTATCAGGGCTGCTTCTGGGGATTCAAATTCCATAATGGTAATCAGGACCTTGATATCAGAGGAGTAGTTGTCTCTTACTAGATTGAAGAAAGCATTATCTAATTCGCATAAGTGGATCCCCATTGTTGGAACATCTAATGCAAAAAGATTTATCTTCAAGATAGGAAAGATATCCTGATCCTCAGGGTCATAGGCTGGAATGCTAAAGTCATTAGGCAAAGCATTCCTACTTAGACTACCAGCATTCTGGTGTTTAGCTTCAGCTTTGTGTACTATAGTCATCTGGCCTCTATACTGTTGTATAGCAATTTGCCACCTGAGCATATGTCTGCTGGGGGTCTTCATGTTCATGAGAGTTCTTAGAGCATTAATGTCTGTGATCACTTTGAAAGTGGTGCCTTCTGAATAATAGTGCAGCTTTTATAGAGCACATACAAGAGCCAAGCATTCCATCTGACTGGCTACATATCTCCTTTCTTTGTCTTTGATCTTTCTAGATATGAAGAGTAATGGTTTCTCCTCTTGTTTGTCTTCTTCTATTCTTTCTTGATGTAGGGCAGCTCCTAACCCTTCCATACAGGCGTCAATGTAAAGCTTAAAGGGTTTGGATTAATTTTGTTGAATGATTAAAGGAGTAGAGGTCATACCTTTTTTTAGTTCCTCATAGTTTTTCAATCTCTCATGTGTCATTTCAAAGAGAGTGTTATTGTTGCATATTCCATACAGACTTTTGAGCTAGCATAGCAAACCTTTGGATTTACTGTCTGTAGTAACTGCAAAAACTAATGAAAGACAGTAACTCTGTTTTATTTTGAGGAATAGGTCTGTTCATGACAGAAGCTCTCTTATCTTGATCAGCAGCTAGAGTTAGACCAGAGACTATATTCCCTAGAGCTTTTAATTCTCCATAGCCAAAGTTTCATTTCTTCATGGATACTTTGAATCCTGCTTTAGAGATATTTTGGAGTATTAATTTTATTTGGTTTATATGAGTATCCCAATCATCATTATATATGATAATATCATCTATATATACCATCATCCATCCTTCTCTGATGTAGGTACCTACAACTGTATAAATTGTTCTCTGGAAGTGTGATGGGGCATTCTTTATACCAAAGGGCATCCTAAGATATTCATATATTCCCAAATGAAAGATTATTCTCATGAACTTTCTACTTTCAGGGCTTATAGGTATCTGATGGAAACCTTTAAGATTATCCATAGTAGTGATATATTTGGCTTTGGAAAAGCTATGTAGACCATTATCTCTCCGGGGTATCGGTTAATAATCTGTCTGAGTATAATTATTGAGCATTCTGAAGTCTCCTACCATTCTTGACTTGTCCTTATGCCAAGCAATGATTACAGGTGTTGTCACATCTACCTGCTCATTGTGCCCTACTTTCCTTAATACTTGTAATTCTATCAGTTCTTGGATATTTTTCTCAAGAGCCATTCTAGACTTAGGACTAGAGGGATAAGTTGGTCTTCTTAAGTTTGGAGGATAAGGAGGCTTAATAGTCAATTTTAATAACATTTAATATCCTTTGATATCACCAATGGGCTTATCTTTATTACAAAAAGCATTTTGTTTCTCAAAGCAGACTGTCAATATATTTTTCTTCTGTTCCTCAGAAATTTTCATATTTAGAGCTGCTTGAGAGGAGTATTCTTGATTAAATTATTCTACATGCTTTAGGTAAGTGGAACAGGGAAAGTTAAATTGGATAGTGCATATCTTAAACTTCTTTTCCCAATTACCACCCACTGTAAAGTATCTTGCTTTACTCTGGAAGACATCTATTTCATATAGACACAAAGCATGATTCCCTATCATCAGGTAGTCACCACTACCTGATGATAGAGACCACAAATTCCACTTGTATTCTCAAAGATCCTTTAGTATGGGGTAATATTATGGGAGCATTCCATACTCCAATAGCATTCATGGTAGAGTTTCAAGAGCTAAACTTGGCTTTTGGGACAGGAAGAAGGTGTTCTTTCCAATTGGGATCCCATTTTTTTAAGAATTCAGTACAGACACATGAGCAAAAAGCTTCACTATTCAGTAGTAACCTTATAGGTCTGTCTTTAAACAATCCTGTTGCATAGCAAGTTTGACGAATAGTATAACTCTTACCACTCATAGTTTTAACTGTTAGTGGTTTAACTTCTGTCATACGTCTAGAAATTATGGTAGGGTCCCATTGTTGGTGAAAACTAGTGTCAGCTCTCTGATACCAGGAACCTTGCAGTCCTTCAGCTACAGAGAGTGTTAAAAATGCTGGGAAGATAATAATAATTATGATTCCAATAATAAACGCTTAGAAGCTCAAATAAATTATTTAATGAGAGCAATTGCAAGGTTTAATTGGTTTGGTGGTAGATGGTTTTCAATATAATATAAAAGAGGGGTCACAGTATTATACCACTGGGGATCTTTACAGACTAGCAACCTCTCTTCAAGGGGCCTCCTTGGGCAGTTTAAGAACCTTGGATAAAGATGGGTGCCTTAGAAATGACTTATTCCACTAGTGGCTGGGCTTAACAGCACAAGCGGCCTAGACAGGAAGGGTAAAACTCACTCTGAGCACTTTACCACGAAAAATCCTTGAATAATTGGAAGGGTTTCAGAGCAGATGGGGTAGATTGCTCAACTAAACTTCAATGGTTGATTGGTTATAAAGGTAAAATAATACTACTGCAGACTAAGTCATAAATCACTTGCTTATCTTCATATAAGCACTTGATTAACAATGACACGGTGTCTGATTGATAATAAATAGTTTCCTGGTAAACTGATGATGGAATAATGGATCCAAAGAGGTCTGTATAAATACCTTTTTGGGGTTATTTTGGTCTTCTCAGGGCACGTAGAGAGGGTTCTGGTGGTGGGCTGAGGCTGGCAAGCCAGTCAGGGCAAGATTAGCACGTCTACTAGGTGCTGTCAATCAGCTTTCCTTAGATCTGCTGGATCTCTGTACTATTTTAGCCACAGGATCTGTTAATCTGTTATGGCGTAAATTTGATCATTCTGTACTCATCCTTCATTTGTACTATTTATATTGCTTTAAAGCGTGCAGATATAGATTTTTACTGATTTTCCATCATCTGCTGATCATTCAGATAATTTTTAATAATTTGTATGAACACTTCTTCTAGTGTTTTGTGGTCTTCAAAGATCAAGATCAGTGATTTACGTGGCAGTCTTTGATCTTTGATTTATTATTAAAAAATGTTTAAAACTTAATTTTTATGAATTTTATTTAAGTTTTGATCTTTTTAGATCATTAGTAATGTATTTGTCCGTTTGTTACATATGCTAGGCAACCCTAACTAGGTTGTAGCTCTTCTGAGCAGTACCTGGTTGTCAGATTAGTCACGACTGATCCAGGCGCAGGGATCAGTAGTACAGATGCGCGCGGGGTAGGATCCGCTTCGTGAGTGGCAGAATCAGCTGCGCGCAGGTCTCTAGTATGCAGGATCCTGCTGCTGCTAGTACGTAGGGTTATGTAATGATGCGGGGCTGCGCGCGGGAATTGTGATATAACACATTTCCGCATGTAACTCCTAAAATATACACAATACCTCAATTCTGAGTGAATTTTAGGTGTAAACCCTATACGAGAAAATACATGTGAAATGTTAGAATGGCCAAAAAGTGCCATACAGGTGTTGTAATTTTCATACTTTTCCTTTTAATTATTTTACAAATATAAGGACTTGGAATTCAAGGGTGGGGTCAGTGAGTGACCCTACCTAATTTTGGGTGAGGAATCCATTCCTGTAATAATATTTAAGGATTTCGCACTCCTTACTTTGTTAATTGAGGTATTCTTATTTTTCATATTTTGTGTTACTATCTGACAGTTTTGCGCTGTATATAGTAGCAAGATGACAACTAGAATCACCATGGATGTTATTGATTTCTATAGAAGTGCCTATATCTCCTTTGATTATATTGACAGCGTTGGTCAAGATCAATTCACATTCAGAAATGGATCCTTCAGTATAAGCTATATCTTCATAGTTCTGATTCCCTTCAACCTCCTGTTCTCCTTCCAAGACTGCTATCTTTCTTGTTGGTAATGGGAAGTCTTGTCTCATATGCCCTGTCTTGTTACAATTCCAACAAGTTCCAGGCATTCTCTCTTTATCCCTGTTCCCATTAGGTTTCTTATTATCAGAGGTATTTATCAGAGGGGGTTGTTCTCTGGTTTTTTTTTGTTGAAGCTCTCTTTAGGTCTAGAAGGAACCTTCTTGTCTAACCCATTCATGTCTATGACTTCTTCTAACACATTTATTAGAGTTGGTAAGTCAACACCCATACTCATCCTGCACCTTACACTATGGTTAAGATTTCCAGGACACAAGTTGAGGAGTATTTCATTTACTTCCTCTTTATCAGCATCTGGATAGAAGCAGTCTACTCTTCTGTTCTGTTCTAAGCACCATTTATCAGGCTTATCCTTGGAGGGATCAAATGAGTAATTTTTGAACTTTTTCATCATTTTTCTTTTCCACATTCTAGAACCAAATTGTTCTTTAATTAGAAGTTTTCAAGAATTCCATGGTAAGGATCCCACTTCTTTTCTTTTACTAATAAACCATTCTCAAGCTACTCCTTCAAATAGTCTGGGAAGCCTGACTACAGCTATAGCTTCTGGTAGGTCATAAGATTTATTGTATATTCAATAAATTTAATGAAATTTATATGATTGTATTCTCCTTCACCAGAGAACTTAGGCCATTCAGCAATTGGGGGTAAAGGCTTGAGGGCTTGTTCCATTTCAGGAGTAGGAATAGGCCTAACAGTGTCACTCCTATGCATTCCTAGTAAGGGTGGTGCATGAGGAGTAGTTGTTTGTCTTGGAGGTTTTGGTTCCTCTGTGGTACTCCCCAAGGGGTTGGTCAGATGGAATTTTAAGTCTCTCAGATCATTCTTGATCATATTAAGTTGAAGGTCCACTTTATTATTAAGCAGATCTAATTTCTCACTAAGGGACAGAATGGACCTGTTAGTAGTATTTACCAATTCTTCTTTTAAAGGCTGAAAAGACATAATAAAATCTTCTTGGATACCTCATAATATATTCTCAATTGTTTGAGTCTGTCTAATTTTATCTTGATTAATTGTCTCCAATAATTTTTCTGTATTCTCCTTAATATCTTCCGCTCCTACAGATTTTGTTTGTTTATTAATTAATTTGGCTACTAATGAGGTTAACTTATCCATTTGGGTTTAAACACTGTCCAAATTTCCACAAACAATCTTCAAATTATGGCTCATACCATTAGAAAAGGAAGTAATCACATCAGAAGTTGGTTTAGACATGTAAATGTGTTCAGAATTAGAGGCTAATTGTTTTAAACCTTTTTCCACTTTTGATCTAAGGATATTATCTGATCCCAATCCTACTTTCCCTTTGGCTTTGGATGGGAAGAAGATCTCTACTTTCCTGATCCTCTGCCTTTCAATTGGGCTAATTGATCCCAAGGATTCCACTTTTCTACGTAGGATTATAGCTCTTTCCTTGGAATCATTTCCTGAAGAGCTATCTGTTTAGCCTTGGCCTGGGAGATTATCTTTTTCATAGATACCATCTCCTCCTTGGCTTGGGCTTCTTTGAAATCTTCCCAATATTTCATGTGCTCTTTGACTAATTCTTTGATCCTGGCTTCCTTGGCCAGATTCTTCTGGGGTGGCTGCAGGGAACCTTCTTGTAATGGAGGGGGGCTTAATCCTACTACCTTCTCCAGCTCTAGGTTGGGGGAGGGCAACAGTCCTTGGGGCGATTCCCTGTCCCATTTGATTCAAGGGTTCTAGTCCGCTCATGGTTGTCATTATTGGTGGTCTCAGGGTTACTGGGGGCTACTAGCAAAGATCCATAGGATGGAATTCTCCCTGAGGCTCTTGTGGTATGTCTATTCATGTTGAATAAAATGTTTATAAGTATTTTTCTGAAGGAAAATACGTGTAAATAAGTTTATTAAAACTTACTTAAGTTGATACTCAAAGGTACTAAGACTTTATTGGGGTTAAATTGGTCCTTAATAGGTAATCCTACGGGGTCTTGGTGTGTTCCAATGAGGTCTTCACCTGTCCAATCAATATTGTTGGGGCTTCCAAAGATATCTGGGAATTCTTGATCCAATAAATCAACTGCAGTGACGGTGGTTTCTGGAATAGGAGGGTTCACTGATGTTGAAAAACATATTTTATTGTTCAATAAAATATACTAATGTTATTTTAATAAAAATAATATGGTAATACAATTTTTGTACTTCCTTTTATATTTAAAAAAGTAATTTATATGGTATTTCTTTCAAGCTTTATTTTCTCTTAATAGGGCTTGAAAGTTGATAGGCCTCTCAAGATCTTCTTTTTCAAGGAGTTGACCTAAGAGTTTACATGCAGAAGAACAATTAAGTTGCTTGGCTTGTGTTAAAGCTTCCCAACCAGTTGGTTTATAATTTTTAGTTTATTCTTTTTTTTTTCTTTAAAATATTCAAGTAATATATTATTAAATCTGCATTGGTTTTAAAATCCACTGCAAAAGATTTTAATGATAAATCACGGTTAAAAATTCAGATAAATTATCTTTGATTTAATTTTATGTGAAATATCTGGTCCAAGGTGTTAAATATAATAAAGTGGAATATTTCCCGGCCAGATCCCCAAATGTCAGCCTCCTGGATGCCAAGATCCTTGCTATTCTTTAGCTACCAGAGGTGATAGAATAAATAATAAATATATTATTCAATAAATGCAGCAAAAATCTGTGAAATATTTGGATAAAGCTTATTGAAAGGTTGATTGGTTTGGATATGGTTTAATGTTATAAATCAATATTAATTAATTAATTATTAAATAATTTAACAGAGGGGCCACAATTATATTCATCGTGATGTTTAACACCTCTCTTCAGGGAATTCAGTTTGAAAACACGTAGACCTGGTTACTTTGGAACCTTTAATTTATATTCTTAAAGGATATAATGCCCAAAGATAATATTTATATAAAATACACAGTGGAGTGGCAGGGATTGATAACCAAGCTGCCACAACATAGAAAGGATGATAAGACTCACTGGTATATTTTCAAATACTTTGGGTACCTGTTTGGGATGTTCACTGATGGGTTAAGCCTGTTTACTGGGGTTATAAGGTTGTTCAGCAGTTTAAATTGATAAAAAGGGTTGTGGACTAATATTATTAATCAGACTAAAGCCATAAATCACTTACTTATCTCTTATAAGTATTTCATTACCTTGTCATGGTGTCTGGATGTAAATATAACTGGGTCTCTGGGGATCAATATCCTCAAAAGAGCTCTTTATTTATGGCTTATTTAGTACCAGTATTGTCCTTCTAAGGGGTACAGGGGCTCAAAGGGATGGACACTGATGCTAGCAGGTCAACCAGTGGTAGCCTGCCACGTGCTTTTGGTGCTGTAGCATGGTTAACATCTAGTTCCACAGGGTATGGGAATTATTCTGCTCTATATTTGATGTTTGGAAGTGTGAATAACACTAATCTGTCCTTTTTATTTATTATTTAATTAATTATACTTAGTAAATGTTCCCATTAAGTTTCTAATTGTTTCAATAGACATTTCTACGGATATTTTAATGTCATTTTAATTTTTATTATTTATTAAATCATTGGAGTAAAGTCATGATAATAATTTTACTCCATATTTTCAAATTTCAGTTGATTTACTAAAATAATTACTTAAAAAATATATGTCATAATTTTTCATGTAATATTTTTACATAATTAGTTTCCTTAGTATGTCACAAAAATACTGATGTCCTGTAGTTCTTATATTTGTATTTTAAAGTCTTTTAATATATTTTTAGAAATAGTAATTATCTTATTTTCGACATTCTAGATATTTTAAATTATATTTAATAAAAAATACGTATAAAGGTAATTTAGGTATTTTTATATACTTTTATTGATTTTTAGACTATCTACTATCCACAGGAATATTTATTACATATGTTGAATGTTCCCGTGTAGGTTGTGCATTTTTACGCAGTACCTAGGTTTCTCAGGCCGCCTGTCACTTTGTCAACTTGTAGTCCCGCAGCTGCGTACTTGTCAGAGGCCCGGGGCTGCATACATGACTTTTCAGGGTATTTTGAAAGGGTGGCAGTGCTGCAGCTCAGCCGTGGGCAAGTGTATTGGCTGCTTTGGCTGTGTGCGGGAATTGTGACAGAACAGATTTCTGTCTGTAACTCCTAAAATATACACAACACCTCAACTCTGACTGAAATTTAGGTGTGAAACCTATAGGTGACAATACATGTGAAATATTTAATTGGCCAAAAAAGTACCATAGTAGTGCCGTGGTATTTTGGTCTTTCTTTTCTTAATTATTTTGAAATATAAGGAGTTGGATTTCAAGGGCGGGGTCAGTGAGTGACCTTACCTGATTTTGGGTGGAGAATCCATTTCTGCAGTAATTTTTTTGGTTTTCCTATTCCTTCTTAGGTTAATTTTAATATTTATTATTTCTATGTTATTTTTGTTTCTTTTGCAGATTTCTCTGCAATAGTAGCAAGCTGACAAAGGAGGAGGGGGAATTCAATGATGCAGAACTCAGATTAAGTCCAAATCACTGCTTCTTATTCTTCCTAGTTTTGGGTTCTGACCTTTTGACTAGTATAGTGTTTCTTGAAAGACTATGAGGATGTACTCAAGTATGTGGAAAATAACATTTTCCCTATCAAAGAGACCTTTGTAACAGCGTGGACTTGTATAAAACCAGATTTTGGAAACAAAAAAAATCTCAGGTTGAAGGGGCCCATGCAACTCTCAAAAAATTCCTTGAAAACTCTTTGGGAAACCTGTTTGATGTTTGGAAAATCCTTGACAGAAAATTTTTGAATCAAATTAAATTGTTTCATGTGTCACTTTATAACTCTTGAATTAAGTTAGGGACAGTTCTTCCGCCTGAAATGTTACCATTGGGTTACAAATTGTCTTTAGAGGCAATTCATCATATTAGGGAACAATTTGAGAAATTCAAATGTGATCATGATGGCAAAGTGTGCACCAAGTCATATTCCAAGACTATGGGTTTGCCCTGTTCCCACCAAACAGGTGACCCTCTAGCATTCAGAGGATCCATTGTGCCCAAAGATGTTCATCCTCAGCGGAGATTAGACTATGACCCTTGCAGTTCTAGTTCTGTAAGTTTGATTAAATTGGATTTATAAAATCACTATGTGATTAATGCTTTTTGATTAATGATTCCTAATTCACTAATGGTTGATCCTTTTGAATTTTTTAAGTGAAATCTTCATGAAATGCTAAGCATTCCTCAGTTACTTGAAAAGTGAATGCAATGATCTCGGAATCTCCAGATCATGACCAAAGCGGTCTATTGAATTATATCATTCAGAAGATTACAAAATATTGATTGAAGCCAAGACTTGAACCTAAATTCTTACAATCAAGCAGGGGCGGGCCAAAATTCACAGATACGGGGAGTGAACCATCTTGGTTTGAGCATGTTGAAAAAGAACTCAAGGGGTAAAAAAGGACTAGAAGGGCTCCAAACAAGAAAAGACAAAAGATTGTAAGTCTTTTTTTTGGGATATGTCCATCTTTTTGGTTTAATGAACTTAGTTACTAACTAATGATGAATTTTTGGTCAAAGTTGGCAGAATCTGAATCTGAATTTCATATTTCGGAGGAGGAGACTGAAAGTTAATTGGGATCACTTAATTAGGAATCAGAATCCTCTTCAGAGGAAGATAACGTGCAGCAAAGCTCAACCAGAATCTCATCTTTTGTGAGTATTCATTGAATTGATCTGATTAAAGAAATGAATACTATGTTAGTTTTCATGATAGGACTCAAACATGAAATAACTCAATCAAATACACAAGAAATTCCATAATTTCTTGGGGGAGGTTTGGGATCCAATTGGAGATGGGAATTGTGGATATAGATTCTTTGTTAATAGCTGGTTTATGAGGAACATGGTTGGTTTAAATTTAGGAAGGAAATTATTGAAACATTAGATAAACATAAAGCATGCTACATTAAGATGCTTGGTGGTGCAAAGGAGGTTGAAAAGATTAAAAAAAAACTTGATTTTAAAGACATCAATGAAAATATTCCCTCCTCAAGATGGCGGGCTAAATTAGATATGGGTCAAATCATAGCAGACACATATTCCAGACCTATATGTTTCATTTCATTGGATTCCTGTGATATGTATACTCCAGTGAAAAATGGTGTTACTGATCAATACAATCCAATGTTCATTTCCTTTGTAAACAATAACCACTGGGTTCTGTTAGTAATTGAGGGAGAAATGATTCCAATCCTGCCCATTGTAGCAAAACCACGTTCCTTTATTTCTCAAAGCCTCTGTTTGGGTTGATCATCTCAATGATCAACAGCAAATGTATTCTAGATTATATAGATTATAGACTTTGACTTCATTTCATCTTTGTTTTTCATATAAATTTTAATTCTAATTTAGCTAACAAGTTCTATTAATATAAAGGGTTATCACATTTTGAACATCATTATGTTGAGTGTTTTGTGTTAACATCATTATATTGAGTGCTTTGAATGATATTTTAATGGTAAGTCACTTCAACTTGTGTTGGGCTGATTCCATCACAAGCTTAACTTATTTTAAGCTTGGGATGGGATCAGCTTAACACAAGTTGAACTTGTTTTTAGACTTGTATTTTTTGGCAATTTTACTTTAGGGCTGGTCAAATGACTTCTTTCTTTTTCCTGGTCAAAAGACTGGTATTTTTTTTGGCACCCTTACTTCAGGGCTGGTCAAAAGACTTTTTTCATTTTTGGGCCCTTTTACTTTAGGGCTAGTCAAGTTGAACTTACTCTAGGGCTTGTCGTTACTGGTTTTTTTTTGGTGTTTTTACTTTAGGGCTTGTCATGTAACTTGTCTTTTTTTTGGTGTTTTTACTTTAAAGCTCATCAAGTTACTTGTCTTTTTTTTGGTGTTTTTATTTTAGGGCTAGTCCAGTTACTTGTGTTTTTTTTGGTTCTTTTTTCTTTAGGGCTAGTCCATTGGATAGTCCTGATTTTTTTTTATTTGTTTTTTTTAACCAAAAAATTGACATTTTTTGATTTCTTTGATTTTTTGGTTGATTCCTGTTCTTTGGAAGGTTTATTTGATTCATGGGTTATGTTAGTGCCCTTTCATTCCACTCAGCTTTTGTGTTTTTTTTTTGGCTCACTGCGGTCCAGTGGCATGTGGGATGCCACACAGCTACATTTGAGCCTTGTACAACTGCACACGGCTGCAATGTAGTTGTGTGGAATCCAACACGCTCACAGACCAGGCTGGGTTGGCCGCGCAACTCTTTGAGCCATGGGGGTTGTACATGGCTTGGATTGGACTGTCTGGCGTGCCACACGGCCCCTTTTGAACCGTGTCCATGGCTCAATGAGCCGTGAATTCAACATTTCCCAAAATAAAATTACAAGTTTGTGAAAAAAAGAAAAAGGAGAAACAAGAAAAAACAAGAAAAAACAAGAAAAAACAAGAAAAAACAAGAAAAAACAAGAAAAAACAAGAAAAAACAAGAAAAAACAAGAAAAAACAAGAAAAAACACAAGAAAAAACAAGAAAAAACAAGAAAAAACAAGAAAAAAACAAGAAAAAAACAAGAAAAAACAAGAAAAAACAAGAAAAAACAAGAAAAAACAAGAAAAAACAAGAAAAAACAAGAAAAAACAAGAAAAAACAAGAAAAAACAAGAAAAAACAAGAAAAAACAAGAAAAAACAAGAAAAAACAAGAAAAAACAAGAAAAAACAAGAAAAAACAAGAAAAAACAAGAAAAAACAAGAAAAAACAAGAAAAAACAAGAAAAAACAAGAAAAAACAAGAAAAAACAAGAAAAAACAAGAAAAAACAAGAAAAAACAAGAAAAAACAAGAAAAAACAAGAAAAAACAAGAAAAAACAAGAAAAAACAAGAAAAAACAAGAAAAAACAAGAAAAAACAAGAAAAAACAAGAAAAAACAAGAAAAAACAAGAAAAAACAAGAAAAAACAAGAAAAAACAAGAAAAAACAAGAAAAAACAAGAAAAAACAAGAAAAAACAAGAAAAAACAAGAAAAAACAAGAAAAAACAAGAAAAAACAAGAAAAAACAAGAAAAAACAAGAAAAAACAAGAAAAAACAAGAAAAAACAAGAAAAAACAAGAAAAAACAAGAAAAAACAAGAAAAAACAAGAAAAAACAAGAAAAAACAAGAAAAAACAAGAAAAAACAAGAAAAAACAAGAAAAAACAAGAAAAAACAAGAAAAAACAAGAAAAAACAAGAAAAAACAAGAAAAAACAAGAAAAAACAAGAAAAAACAAGAAAAAACAAGAAAAAACAAGAAAAAACAAGAAAAAACAAGAAAAAACAAGAAAAAACAAGAAAAAACAAGAAAAAACAAGAAAAAACAAGAAAAAACAAGAAAAAACAAGAAAAAACAAGAAAAAACAAGAAAAAACAAGAAAAAACAAGAAAAAACAAGAAAAAACAAGAAAAAACAAGAAAAAACAAGAAAAAACAAGAAAAAACAAGAAAAAACAAGAAAAAACAAGAAAAAACAAGAAAAAACAAGAAAAAACAAGAAAAAACAAGAAAAAACAAGAAAAAACAAGAAAAAACAAGAAAAAACAAGAAAAAACAAGAAAAAACAAGAAAAAACAAGAAAAAACAAGAAAAAACAAGAAAAAACAAGAAAAAACAAGAAAAAACAAGAAAAAACAAGAAAAAACAAGAAAAAACAAGAAAAAACAAGAAAAAACACAAGAAAAAACAAGAAAAAACAAGAAAAAACAAGAAAAAACAAGAAAAAACAAGAAAAAACAAGAAAAAACAAGAAAAAACAAGAAAAAACAAGAAAAAACAAGAAAAAACAAGAAAAAACAAGAAAAAACAAGAAAAAACAAGAAAAAACAAGAAAAAACAAGAAAAAACAAGAAAAAACAAGAAAAAACAAGAAAAAACAAGAAAAAACAAGAAAAAACAAGAAAAAACACAAGAAAAAACAAGAAAAAACAAGAAAAAACAAGAAAAAACAAGAAAAAACAAGAAAAAACAAGAAAAAACAAGAAAAAACAAGAAAAAACAAGAAAAAACAAGAAAAAACAAGAAAAAACAAGAAAAAACAAGAAAAAACAAGAAAAAACAAGAAAAAACAAGAAAAAACAAGAAAAAACAAGAAAAAACATGTAGCAATCAATGATTTTCCAGATAAAATATGTTCAGTGAGATCAACTGTTTCCCAGAAATTTATCTTTTATGTATCTGTTCATTTTATTCAAAAACTCCATGCTCTCTGGGTCACCAGCAGTGACCTCAGAGTTCAAAAGAAGTTTGAATTTATTCATCTGTACTGGGCTTTTCTTATACTCTCTGTCAATTTGAAGCTTTCTGTTTTAAAACTTCAATTTTTCTGATTCAATATTTACCTGTGCCTGTTAAATTTCAAGATCATTTTCTTTTATTTCAATGGCTACTATTGATAGTTCAATGCTTTCTCCAACTAATTGATTATTTTCATTGGCCATGTTGACATCTTCCTTTGTAAGGATATTCAGTTTGGTTCTGTGCTTGTATTTTTCTTCTTTACTGAAAAATATATTGCTTAAGGCCAAAGTTCAATTTGAAGCTTCAGGGTTGAAAACAGGCATGAATGGTCATTCACAACCCATATGGTTTTTTATTGGCAATTCACAGCCCAACAATGAGCAAGAAAAGTTGCTCCAGGCTTGCGCATCCCCTGGGGGTTGCAAACCCCCAATTGCAACCCATTTTAACTTGCAATTGGGGAATCACAACCTTGAAAGGGTTGCAATTGGGGCTTTGCAACCTCCTGGGGTATGCGCAAGTTGTGAGCAGGGTTTGCGCATATTTTCCTGTCTCATTTGGGGCAAAATAGCCCCAAATGGGCCATTTGAGGGGGTATTTGGGGTACCTAGGCACCCCTGGACCTCATTTTAGTGCTGTCAACCCAAAGTTGGGGATTTGGCATACTATTTTGGATTGCTATTGGACCGCAAAAATAAAGTTGGAAATTTGGAATTAAACACTCTGCCTATTGGCACTGTGTACACACACAACACATTCCCGTTGGATAAATTTATTTTTCTCAACCCAAAAGTGAGCAAACTTTTGGAGTTGTTGGATCTTTTTGGATTGTACTTAAAAAACAGATAGGTACAACATCCCTGCATTGAATTTTGTAGGAATGGCAGCCAACAGGCAAGCTTTTGCAAAGGCTTTTGTTTTAATAACAAAAGAAATTTATGAGTTTTACAGTTGGGCTTTGAATGCATTAAAGGAGCTGGCTTATGATTCCAGTCTTTGTGAAGGACTGTGAAAAAATCTCTTATTTATTCTATAGAACATAGTTTCCCTGAGTAGTCCAGAAAGTTGTGCTCCTTTCACTCTTCTAAAAATACCCAAGCAAACAGTAAAGTATGCTTCAGTAATTACAATGAAGGATGGCAAAGTTTTATGACTCTGTGGGCAAATTATGGGGCCTCTGAAACCAAGGGGGAGGCAAAATTCAATGATGCAGAACTCAGAGTCTGCCAATTTATTTCTTCTTCTGTTCATCTCTTCTTGGAATTCTGATTTTGAAACTTGTATACAGTTTTTCTTGAAAGAACGCAAGGATGTGCTTGAGTATATCAAAAAGGAAATTTTCCCTATCAAATAGACCCTTGTAATGGCGTGGATGTGTGTCAACCATCACTTTGGAAATAAAACAATGTCTTGGGTAGAAGGTTCACATGCTACTTTCAAACAATTCCTTGTGGGATCTTTGGGGAACATTTTGAATGTGTGTAAACACCTTGAAGGAAACATTGAAAGCCAAATCCAATCAGTGCATGGGTCACTTCAAAACTCTTGAATAAAGTTAGGAACTGTTCTTGCAAAAGAACTTTCACCCTTGGGTTACAAATTGTTGATTGAGACAATTGAACTCTTTGGGGAACAATTCAAGATGTTAAAGCGCAAACATGATGTAATGGTGTTCTCAAATTTGTATTTAAAAACAATGGTCTTTCCTTGTTCCCGCATTTTAGATGAAATACTAGCATCAAGAGGATTTTTTTCCTGAGGATGTTCATCCTCAGTGGAGGCTAGACTATGACCCTTCCAGTGAAGCAAGCTCTCTTTTTTTGGTTTTTGGAAGGGCACCAATTATAAGATTGACAGCAATTATAGTATTGACAGATTAATTATTGATTATTGTCATGCTTTTTGAAAGATTGAACCAGATCCAGTGCTTGAAGAATCTCAATTGTTCAACAATTTTAAATTCCATGCTTATGGGACAACCTTAAAATGCTTGATTTGAGATTTAAAATTCTGTGTTCAATTATACAGCAAATTTGATTGCCAAATCAAGGCTTGAGACAAAGGTGTTAAGTTCCAGCCACGGTCAACCCAAATTGACATCAACTTTTTGGGAACTGTCAAAATTTGCACACAATGAAAGAGAAATTGAGAGGGGAAAAAATGTTAAAAGGGGACCCAAAAGACCAAAGATAGTAATTATTTTATTTTGAGAAATGTTCATTTTTATGGTTTAATGAACTGATGAGAAAATTATTTCTGTAGTGCAAGGAAGGCTCTTCATCTATATTTCATAGCTCAAAGGAAGAGACTGAAAGTGAATTAGGATCCATTCATTTGGAATCTGAATCCTTTCCTCAGTAAGAAGAAGAAATGGAATAGCCCAACAGATCCTCATCTTTGGTGAGTGTTTTTTCCTTTAATGAGATTAGAATTTTTTTCTAAGTAATTTTTGAGTGTACAAATCAAAAGCAATTACCTCAATCAAATACCAGAGAAATGAAATGAGTTCTTGAGGGAGGTTTGGGATCCAGTTGGTGATGGAAATTGTGGATTTATATTCATTTCTAAATCACTTGGGTATGATAAGCATGAATGGTTTAAATTACAAAATTAATTGTTTGAAAAATTGAGGAAAAATAATACATCCTATTCTAAGATCCTTGGTGGAAGTAAAGACAATGAAAAGATGGAAAAAATACTTGATTTTAATTACATCAATGAAAAGATTCCCTCTTCAAAATGGCTTTCAAAATTAGATATGGGTCATATGATAGCTGATACTTATGGAAGACCGATAGGTTTCATTGCATTGGATTGATGTTGTACTTATACTCTTATGAAAATGGTTGAAAAAGAACAATCAGATCCTATCTTCATTTGCTTTGTTAACAATCATCACTTGGTTCATCTTGTACTTGAGGTAGAAATGATTCCAATCCCACCCATTGTTTCAAAACCTGCTTCTTTGACTTCTAAGATAGCTTCTGTTTGGCTTGACCATTTAAAAGAACAACTGAGGTTGTGTTCTAATTTATAAAAATCATTTTAATTTCATCATTTGGGTTTTGTTTCTGATGCTGATCTTGTAATTCTATTAATATAAAGGGTAATCAAATTTTGAACATCATTATGTTGAGTGTTTTGCTTTAACATCATCATTTTGAGTATTTTGAATGAGATTTTATTGGTATGTTGGTTCAACTTGTGTTGGGCTGATCCCATTTTAAGGATCATTTTTACTTCTTGTGATGGGATCAGCTTAAAGCAAGTTGAACTTAATTTTTTTTGGTGTTTTTAATTTAGTTCTAGTCAAGTTGAACTTGTATTTTTTGGCACTTTTACTTTAGGGCTAGTCAAGTTGAAATTGTATTTTTTGGCACTTTTACTTTAGGGCTGCTCCATAGACTCTTTCATTGTTTATTTAATTTTTGTTTTTTTCACTTTAGGGCTAGATAATTTGAACCTAAATTTATTTTTTCATTTTTTTTTCTTTTGATGTTTTTGTTAATAAATGAAAATATTTATTTGTTTTTATTTTTATATATTTTTCTTTATGGGCCCTTTATTCATTTTTATTTTTTTTATATGTTTCTGTTTATTTTAATTTATTTCAATTTATTTTATTTTCAATTTCTTTTCTGTTTTGTTCTTTTTTTTTCTGAAAATGGGTTGTGAATGGCTGTTCACAACCCCAAAATGGGTTTCCAGCAGCTGTTCAAAAACCCAAAATGGTTTTCCAGCGGCCATTCACAACCCCAAAATGGGTTTTGAGTGGCTTTTCATGGCTAAAATGAGTTTTGAGCCGCCGTTCAAAACTGAAATGGGTTGTGAGCGTCCATTCACGACTAAAACCAGTTGCAAACCATGCCACACAACCCTTTTTAGTTTGTGAACAGAGGTTGTGAGGTTGCAAATTTAACATTTCCCTTTGCTTAATCAATGCCACTTGCTTGCCTTTTATCCAGAAGTCTTGTGGTTGGGCTGGTCACATATGGAGGGGGAGGCAAAATTTGAGTAGAGTTGTCATGCTTGGAAAGGGATTCAAATTCATGGAGGGTTGGGCAATCCTTCTTTTGAATCTGCCATTTTGGTGCAAATAAAAGATTCTCCCAATCAGCAAATGATTTGAAGGATTATTTTGTTTGGCCTTGGTAGAACGTCAGGGCTTCTCTCATCCATTCATTGAGTGATCTCCCACTTGGAGGATTCTGTTCAATCAATTGGGAGAGTTAACTGAACTTGAGAGTAATTTCTTTGTTGAGACCTGCCCATCTGAAATGAAAAGGCTGCATCAGTAATGAAAAAAAGCCTACTGAGTGCAAATTTGATCATAATAACAATAGTGAAAGGTTGAATGCAAGTTACAGTTTTCTTTTAATTTCTTGAAGAACACCTCTCCAGAATGAGCTTCTGAAATTTTGGGTTTCTCACTGATGTGGAGCCAGGATATTGCATGGTTTTATTCTTCCTGTGGCAGCCAATTTGGAGATCTTTTTTTTATTTTTTTGAGTCATTTCTTGCAGAAAATTTGAATCCATGGTAGGGGGGAGAAGATTTGGTAAACAGAGAAGGTCAGAAGTTCAAACAGGAGGAAATATGGAGGGGGGAGGTCCAAGTGGTCTTTTAGAGGATATTAAAAAATGTATTGGGAAGCAATGAAAGGAAGGGGGAGGGCTTTTAAAGTTGATCAATATGAGAATTGGATATAATATAGGTGATCTTGAATCTTTAGGCCATTTTTGGATGGATTTCAAAGTGATGAAAGGAAGGGGAAGGGCTTTGAAAGAAAAATTTTGATTGATATTGAGGATTTGATACAATATATATATGCGATCTTGATGGGTAGATGGTTTTTGGAAGAAAATTCAATGGGGGGTATGGTTGAGTGGAGTTATGGGGGAGGGTGCTGGGGGGAGAAAAGTCAGATTGTGAGTCAACAAGATTTTTCTTGTCAAGCCTCAACAATTATCCATTAATTTATTGATCCTTGTCAGTTTTTTTATCCAGTGGAAAGCTCTTGAGTGCTATTGAGCGCAGGATTGTGGCCCAATTGGGAAATCCTTTATAAGTCTGCTTATCAAGTGGACTTATCAAGATGATGGTAGATTCTCTTAACCCATATGCACATTGATCAAAACCTAAAGCATACCCTTCAACCTAAATCATACCCTGCATTTTGAAAAATGCATTTCTTTCAAAGTTCTGGCCAAGAACAATTTGAATTCAAAAAAAATATCTAAAAAAAATTTTTTTTGAATTTGAAGATTTCATTCTAGAAGGACACCTCTTGCACTTTCTTTGCTTTTCTGAATGCTTTTGAATAATTTATAAGGCTCGTGATTCTCCTTTTGAAGTGGATACTGCAGAATTAAGCTTACCCAACATGAATATTTTTTAGAACAGTAGCTATTTTCCATACTTGGATCAATTGTACATCCTAGCTGTGGCAAAGTTCATAGATAGCCAACACACTTTTCAATTAACAGCATGAACCAAAAAGTGAAATGTGGAAAAATCAAATTAAAACTCAGCCAGATTGATCAAAGAAAAAAAACCTGAACTTACCATTCCATCAGCCCCAAAATTACACGCATCATCCTTATTCAGCAGCAAGGTTGATAGATATTGGTAATATCCCTGCGGATTCAGAATTTTTTGTGATAAACAGATTTCAGACCAAAAGAAACTTTTTTATTTCTCTTCAAATCATTAATTCTGGTGCATATTACATTCTCTGTGGAAAAATTACCTTAGTACACAGTTTTCTACCTCTTATCTCAGTACATCCCACTTTGATTACCCGCCTCCAGAAGCAAAGCTTCTATATACAGAGTTGGAGAAAGTTAATTCTGAATCCCTAATTTCTCTTTTGCAACCATTGCAGGGCGCCTATATTTTGAAATTGCTGAAGGAACCTTCATCTCCCCAGTATCTCTCCACAAAATAGGTTATTTCTTTTCTTACAATTTCAATGACAACTGTTTCTTAATCAACAATTGGTGCTTTGCTTTCATTAGTTTCAATAAAACTGAATTTTGGTCTGTAGACAATACCATTCACAACTCTTGCAAAGCCTGGGGGGTTGCCACCCAAATGGATTGCAAACAAGGAGCTGGCAAGCCCCCAGGGCTTTCATTAGTCACCACAGAAAAAAAAATAATAAAATAATAAATTAATAAAATAATAGAATAATAGAATAATAGAATAATGGAATTATAGAATTATAGAATTATAGAATTATAGAATAATAGAATAATAGAATAATAGAATCATAGAATCATAAAATAATAAAATAATAAAATAATAAAATAATAAAATAATAAAATAATAAAATAATAAAATAATAAAATAATAAAATAATAAAATAATAAAATAATAAAATAATAAAATAATAAAATAATAAAATAATAAAATAATAAAATAATAAAATGATAAAATGATAAAATAATAAAATAATAAAATAATAAAATAATAAAATAATAAAATAATAAAATAATAAAGTAATAAAGTAATAAATAATAAAATAATAAAATAATAAAATAATAAAATAATAAAATAATAAAATAATAAAATAATAAAATAATAAAATAATAAAATAATAAAATAATAAAATAATAAAATAATAAAATAATAAAATAATAAAATAATAAAATAATAAAATAATAAAATAATAAAATAATAAAATAATAAAATAATAAAATAATAAAATAATAAAATAATAAAATAATAAAATAATAAAATAATAAAATAATAAAATAATAAAATAATAAAATAATAAAATAATAAAATAATAAAATAATAAAATAATAAAATAATAAAATAATAAAATAATAAAATAATAAAATAATAAAATAATAAAATAATAAAATAATAAAATAATAAAATAATAAAATAATAAAATAATAAAATAATAAAATAATAAAATAATAAAATAATAAAATAATAAAATAATAAAATAATACAATAATACAATAATAAAATAATAAAATAATAAAATAATAAAAAAATAAAAAAATAAAAAAATAAAAAAATAAAATAATAAAATAATAAAATAATAAAATAATAAAATAATAAAATAATAAAATAATAAAATAATAAAATAATAAAATAATAAAATAATAAAATAATAAAATAATAAAATAATAAAATAATAAAATAATAAAATAATAAAATAATAAAATAATAAAATAATAAAATAATAAAATAATAAAATAATAAAATAATAAAATAATAAAATAATAAAATAATAAAATAATAAAATAATAAAATAATAAAATAATAAAATGATATAAAATAATAAAATAATAAAATAATAAAATAATAAAATAATAAAATAATAAAATAATAAAATAATAAAATAATAAAATAATAAAATAATAAAATAATAAAATAATAAAATAATAAAATAATAAAATAATAAAATAATAAAATAATAAAATAATAAAATAATAAAATAATAAAATAATAAAATAATAAAATAATAAAATAATAAAATAATAAAATAATAAAATAATAAAATAATAAAATAATAAAATAATAAAATAATAAAATAATAAAATAATGAAATAATGAAATAATACAAGAATAAAAGAATAAAAAAAATAAAAAAATAAAATAATAAAATAATAAAATAATGAAATAATGAAATAATGAAATAATGAAATAATGAAATAATGAAATAATGAAATAATGAAATAATGAAATAATGAAATCATGAAATAATGAAATCATGAAATAATAAAATAATGAAATAATGAAATAATACAAGAATAAAAGAATAAAAAAAATAAAAAAATAAAAAAATAAAAAAATAAAAAAATAAAAAAAATAAAAAAATAAAAAAATAAAAAAATAAAAAAATAAAAAAATAAAAAAATAAAAAAATAAAAAAATAAAAAAATAAAAAAATAAAAAAATAAAAAAATAAAAAAATAAAAAAATAAAAAAATAAAAAAATAAAAAAATAAAAAAATAAAAAAATAAAAAAATAAAAAAATAAAAAAATAAAAAAATAAAAAAATAAAAAAATAAAAAAATAAAAAAATAAAAAAATAAAAAAATAAAAAAATAAAAAAATAAAAAAATAAAAAAATAAAAAAATAAAAAAATAAAAAAATAAAAAAATAAAAAAATAAAAAAATAAAAAAATAAAAAAATAAAAAAATAAAAAAATAAAAAAATAAAAAAATAAAAAAATAAAAAAATAAAAAAATAAAAAAATAAAAAAATAAAAAAATAAAAAAATAAAAAAATAAAAAAATAAAAAAATAAAAAAATAAAAAAATAAAAAAATAAAAAAATAAAAAAATAAAAAAATAAAAAAATAAAAAAATAAAAAAATAAAAAAATAAAAAAATAAAAAAATAAAAAAATAAAAAAATAAAAAAATAAAAAAATAAAAAAATAAAAAAATAAAAAAATAAAAAAATAAAAAAATAAAAAAATAAAAAAATAAAAAAATAAAAAAATAAAAAAATAAAAAAATAAAAAAATAAAAAAATAAAAAAATAAAAAAATAAAAAAATAAAAAAATAAAAAAATAAAAAAATAAAAAAATAAAAAAATAAAAAAATAAAAAAATAAAAAAATAAAAAAATAAAAAAATAAAAAAATAAAAAAATAAAAAAATGAAAAAATAAAAAAATAAAAAAATAAAAAATTCTTCATTAAGGACTGTTCATTTCACTATATTTGGAATTAATCATAAATTGGATTATTTGCGTGGAATCTAGTGAATGATACAAAGCAAGAATTTGCCAATTACTATTGATAAACCTTGTGATTTTTTATCACATTTATATATTTGATAAAAAAAAAGACATCCAAATCTTAATTATCACATGTCCATCAACTTTTTTTAACATTTATTTGTTGATTTGAAACATTCTTTGACATAGAATGGTTAGTCATTCTAAATTATTTGCTATTAAGTATTTTCTTTTAATCAAAATATTTCTTTCCCTTTTCTTTATTCAAAGTATTCCTGTATCTTGCATATTCAATTGGTTCTTATTCAATAAGAAATCAACCTTCCTTTAACTATAAATAGAAACATAAAATGGGATCTCTCTGAGTCTAGAAAGTAAACTCATCAATCTCACAAAAAAAAATAACCATAATTTGTATGGCTTAAATTCCATTTCTAAAAAAATGACCAAATTGAATCAAGAACAAGAACTTTGGCTGCAAAATACACATGAAGACATTGATTGCAAGCTCAAAAATAATTTGGAGCCATTTCCAAACAACTGGACCAAAACAGAGAGATGGTTTCACAATAAGCACACTTCACAAGTCATGGTTCACAGGTTGCAGCAAATATTCAACCAGGAAGCTGAAGAATTGAATATTCCAGTGGAAATAATCCCAAATGTCTACAATTTATGGATGGAGAGGCGTGCATCACTTGGACTGGGTAAGTTACTATATTCTTCAAAACCACAGTATTACATATCTGACATGTGTCCATTCAACTATGAGCTGCCCCTTTGGTTATGGATTGAATTCAAAATCCCATTGATAACTAAAAATTTATGATGCATAGATATTAGTCACATTCATGATTATGCATCTGACCATTTTGGCTGCTATTTGATACTCCAATATTTCCCATCATTTTTCAATTATTCAAGATAAGAGTTTGAATATGCCTCATGATTGATCCAAATTGTTATCAAAAAATCCTTATACATGGAATTGGAAAAAGAAGTCTCATTTACCTTCCATCAGTGGAAATAAAAAAAAGAAAGATATCCTCACTGTCCTGATGTTGGTTGGTGTACCATTTTTCATTGAAAAATCAATTTATTTTTCAATGTATATCACAGGTGATTGTGAAAATATTTTGAGCTTTGCTCATGGGAAATTGAATCATATTATTAAACAGGATTGTTCATGTTTTTCCAACAGAGATCTTGAACCCAAAAATATACCATAGTTCTATTTTCTGTCACCAATCTATAAAGTCTTGAACTGAGCCAGAAAATATTAGTGCAATCTATCCCCAAATCAACCAGGTTATCCAGAGAAACAAACCAACATTGAATTCAGTTAAAATCCATCTGAAAAATACCCAATTGGAAAGTTTGAAACATTAATTAAATCTGAAGTGTTGTGAATGAAATATGAAACTTTCCTATTTTGATTAATTTTCTCACCAATCTCTCCTCACCCCCAGAGCTGGAACCAAGGAAAATCACAAGGTTTATCAATAGTAATTGGCAAATTCTTGCTTTGTATCATTCACTAGATTCCACTCAAATAATCCAATTGATGATCAATTCCAAATATAGTGAAATGAACAGTCCTTAATGAAGAATAAAAATTAAAAAAATAAAAATAAAAATAAAAAAATAAAAAAATTAAAAAATTAAAAAATTAAAAAATTAAAAAATTAAAAAATTAAAAAATTAAAAAATTAAAAAATTAAAAAAATTAAAAAAATTAAAAAAAAATTAAAAAATTAAAAAATTAAAAAATTAAAAAAAAATTAAAAAAATTAAAAAATTAAAAAATTAAAAAATTAAAAAATTAAAAAATTAAAAAATTAAAAAATTAAAAAATTAAAAAATTAAAAAATTAAAAAATTAAAAAATTAAAAAATAAAAAAATAAAAAAATAAAAAATAAAAAAATAAAAAAATAAAAAAATAAAAAAATAAAAAAATAAAAAAATAAAAAAATAAAAAAATAAAAAAATAAAAAAATAAAAAAATAAAAAAATAAAAAAATAAAAAAATAAAAAAATAAAAAAATAAAAAAATAAAAAAATAAAAAAATAAAAAAATAAAAAAATAAAAAAATAAAAAAATAAAAAAATAAAAAAATAAAAAAATAAAAAAATAAAAAAATAAAAAAATAAAAAAATAAAAAAATAAAAAAATAAAAAAATAAAAAAATAAAAAAATAAAAAAATAAAAAAATAAAAAAATAAAAAAATAAAAAAATAAAAAAATAAAAAAATAAAAAAATAAAAAAATAAAAAAATAAAAAAATAAAAAAATAAAAAAATAAAAAAATAAAAAAATAAAAAAATAAAAAAATAAAAAAATAAAAAAATAAAAAAATAAAAAAATAAAAAAATAAAAAAATAAAAAAATAAAAAAATAAAAAAATAAAAAAATAAAAAAATAAAAAAATAAAAAAATAAAAAAATAAAAAAATGAAAAAATGAAAAAATGAAAAAATGAAAAAATGAAAAAATGAAAAAATGAAAAAATGAAAAAATGAAAAAATGAAAAAATGAAAAAATGAAAAAATGAAAAAATGAAAAAATGAAAAAATGAAAAAATGAAAAAATGAAAAAATGAAAAAAAATGAAAAAAATGAAAAAATGAAAAAATAAAAAAATAAAAATCCTGCATATTTCCATTTTATGAGGAAAATTCAGTTCTATTTTCTTAAAAAAAAGATATTTATTTTATTTTTTACTTTATTTTTTGTTCCTTGCAACCCTGGAGTGGTGAATGGCATGCCACAACTCAAAATATCTTTATGGATGTTTTTTAATGTTGTTAATTTATCACAACACTAACTCAAATGCACTCACTAACCACAAGAAAAATGAGTTGTTCTGGTTCCACTTTTTTGGCCACATTGGCCTCTGAAAAAGTAGGATAATTATCAAACTCAAGCTTGATTCTTTCCCAGAGTTCAACATTGTTTTCCCAGTATGTAAGACCTAGAAAAGCACATGGTTAAGCCCACCAAAGCCCAAGACAACATTCTCCAGATATATTCTAGGTGTCAGCTGTCAATATTATAGGGTCAATTGAAGGCAATGAAAGCTACCTGCTTACTCTTTGTGGTTCCAAGCATGTTTACTTATTTTTGGAGGGTTAATGGCATTAATCTCTGGTTTAAAAAAATCTATTATTGAAAAAATTGAAAAGATGGGAAATTTGTCAGATTTCTACTATGTACACAGCAACATGTCAAAGTACCAACAATAATAAATTAAAAAATAAAATAATAAAAAATTATGAAAACACAAAGATTGAGTAGGAAATTCTCAAATATTATCACAGATGTTGATTTCCCACCCAAAACTAGGTAGGGCCACTCACTTACCCCAACCTTGAATTCTGACTTATTCATATTTTAAAAGCTTTTGATAAAATGATTGAAAAAGTCACAACAACACTATTGCACCTTTTGGCCATTTTGATATTTCATGTGTCTTGTCACTTCCAGTTTTCAGAACTAAAATTCTGTCAGAATTGAGGTTTTTTGTATAATTTATGATTTACAGGTGGAATCAGGTTTTCTCAAAATTCCCATGTGCAGCTCCCACATCACTGCACACAGCCTGCATGCCTCAAAACATCCCTGCATGCATAAATCATTCAAGGACCTTCATTCAAATTCTTCACCAAGATCCTGCATGCAGCTGATCCAGCTCCTTCAGGCACAGATCAGGTCTGCGCACCCCAAATCCTCATAGCCAAAAGTGACAACAAGCACCATGAGAAAACAATGATCACTTGATTACAAGTGACATACCAGGGTACAAAGGGCTCCTTTGTCCTCAGTTATATCACTTTTAATCAAGTTATCTTTTTTTATGGTGAAGGTAAAGCATTTTGTGGTGGTATTTTATAGCCGCAGATTGGTAACCAGTTGCAGCCTGCGCGCTCAGCAATGAGCGCAGTCAGGATCAGCATTTGTGCAACGCACTCAGCAATGAGCACAAGATGGTTCAGCATGTTGGCAGTGCTGCAGGGTCAGCAGAAGCTTCTGCATGCGCGGTTGTCTCAGCATTGGAGGCAACAGGGACCAAAAGATGGCTATGGGAAGGTGATTGAAGCAGTTATGGAAAAGAGTGAGGGGTTTCCAAGTAGGGAACAGTGTGTGCCATGAGAAATACAAACCAGGCAAGGAAGTAGAATTCAGGTGGCTACAGACAGGTGTGGGGGGCTTGGAGTAGGGCACAGCGCACACCATGAGAAGGAAAAACTGGATGGATGTAGTGGTGTAAGTTTTTGGGAGGAGGATAGGGTTGGGTTAGGTTTTATTCTTCTTTTTATTCTTCCTGTTTGTTTCTGGGTTGTATTTGCGCCTGTTTAGGCTAGGGTTTGGGGGAAAGGGAACAATATCTTGCCCCCTCCTCCCTGTTAGGGAGGAGGGCATACCACCACCTAAGGAAGGGAGGAAGGAATATACTCTGGGATCACTCTCTAACTTCTCTATTTCTTGAAATGGTGCATCCTACTCCTTACAGAGGCTAATACCAATAACTTCCAAGCCTGGGGACAACTTTAGGAGAGTATTGCACTCTTTTTTCCACAAAATAACTACTACAAGCCACATGGATCATCAATGAATATTTAATGTGAAATATGCATAGATGATGATCCAAAAATATGATATATGAAATAAAAATATGAAAAATCAAATTATAAATTACTTAGATCTAAGAAACAAATAGTAAATATCACCACAAAACTGACTGATCCATATCTTTGATTACCACAAAACATATCACAAGATCTACATATAACTTATTAAAATAAATAAAATGATTAGCAGATGATTTCAAATTAATAAACATCCATCACTGATCATTTTGATCAATTAATTATAATAAAAACTGAAATAATGTGCAGGATTGGAAAAATGAAAAATAAAAACAAGAACAGATCCTGTCACTCAAATCACACCCTGATCCCACAGATCCAGGATCAGCTGAGCTACAGAACCAAGAGGATGCGCTAAAACAGGTCTGGCTGGCTTTCTAGCCTGATAATTTGAGCTCTAACTTCTCTATGTTCCCTGAAAAGGCTCCCTTTACCCCAAAAATTTATTTATACAACACCTTTATGGCTCTTTTAACCCCAGATGATTTATTATTTATCACCAGAAAAAGTGCCATCTTGGATCAAGTTCTTATATATATATATATATATAAGTGATTAATAGAATTATTACAAGGTATATTTCGTTAATTCTTAAACCATTATTGCTGTTTTCATTAAAGAAAAATCAATAAACCCTCAACCTATTATCTGAAACCCTTCATCTTTGAACCATTGCAGGTACCCAGCAAGTGAATTCTCAAAGTAGTAAGTTATTTTCTCTCTCCTTTGCCTTGTGTGCTACCACAGAATGGCCATATCCACCATTTTATTTGGTTTTACCCCTTTTTTCAAGTCATAAGGAACTCATTGGTCTGGTGTACAAAAGTCAAACTTAATCTCTTGAGGAGAAGTGTTAATGAGCCCCACTATGTATAAACTGTGGCTCCTCTTACAATTAGTGTTTTATTGAATATATTGAAAACCTTTCAATCAAACCATAAAAACCTTGCACTATTTACCAATAATATTTATCATTTTGAAGATTTTTCTTTGGTAATTCTTAAGGATATTATTATTCTTTTACTTCATCACTCTCTGTAGCTAAAGGACTACAAGGTTCCTTGCATCAGAAGGCTTAAAAAATTTGGCAGATAATGAATTCAGAAAACTTAAAAGCAACAACCAAAGAGATTTTTCCAACAACAGAATGGTGGATTTCCAGTCTTTCAAGGGAATCCATGTGAATCACTGCAATCCATAACAGCACTTCAGAAATTTTATTAATGAGTGCTGAAATAGGAATGTTTTAAATATGGGTAGGACAGTGCTACATGGAAGAATTCTTCTCAGATCCTTTTTTTTGAGTGTTTTTTGGTTCATGGCTTAAAAACAGAGCTCCCAAAACATCTAGTGACCAAACAACTAATTTTGAGATTTTTTTGCCATAAATCTCAAAGTTGACTACTTCCACCAGGAAAAATCAATTATCACTTGTGGGAAAGTGACATATCCAAGTACAAAGGCCCATTTTTACTTTTGGATTTGACTTTCCTTAAAGTTGGAATTTATTTTTCATGGTGTGTTTTGCCTTTTTATCAAAGGCTTATGCAAATGTGCCACAGGTCTTAAGTTCAGAATCATATCCTTTTGGAAAGAAATATATGGTGGTTTCAGGCCTTGAACCATCCAAGGGTTTTGTTTTCTGTTTAACATAAAAATATTTTTTCCTTTCAGTCACCAATGGTGATATTTAACCATCAAACTTTGATTAAGTGAAATCAATTACTGATTCAGCTACAAAAGTCAAGATTTACTTTCAGCTTACAGCACAAAAAAATCAAACTTGTCTAATCCTCAAAAGAGGTATTTTTTAAACCACAGTCAATGATAATCAATAAAATCCTGGTGGTGTTCAAGGTTTTCAGTCCATTTACCTCAAAACATTCAGGAAAACACAACTGAGTGGAGTGTTTGAATTTGAAAGTGGAAGTAGAAAATAAACTAGAAGAACTTGATGGGGTGGGGTTTTTGGATCCTGGTATCTTGCAGATGAGATATATGGAATTAGAGATACAGTCACCAGGGGGAAAATATGTGCCTCCCTGTAATGTTGGTTTTGCTGAAAAAAATAACTCTGCTGTAACTTGAGGTTAAGAAAATCATATCTCCAAAATAAAAAACATGTTACTCTTTCCCAACCAACATCACATCCAGTTATGATTCTGATACAATGCAAATGCCTCCCAGGTTTAAAAAAGGAAATCAGCTTCAAATTTCAAGGCAATTAAATGAAACCTATTTACAAGGCAGATTATAAATAATGAAGCATAATTATGAAAACTAATCATTTTGTTTGTTTCAATAAAAGTGCCTTGAATTTAATATATCATTTTAAATCAGATTAGATGTTTTTTGAATTTATCCTCTTCTTTTGATTTACAGACCAAGTACTCAATTTTAGAATTGAAAAGACTGGATTGGGGTATCAATAGACTGCTTTAATTGAGACAGGAGGATTATTTTTAAATTATAAATTCAAAATTATTCATGGAACCTATCATTTATCAAAATATTTTCCAGTTGCAAACTTTCAGGAATTGCTTTTAAATTGCTCACTTATCAACAATTTCACCAAGCATAAAATATTTTGACAGGAACAATCCAACTGAAAAATGAAAAAATCAAAAAATCAAACTGACTCTCAACCATTGGAGGGCTTTTTCAATGCTTGAACAATCTCAATCCACTTGGATTTTCATCTCAAGCCTATTTGATCTTTTCTTTGTTTTTTTGCCAGGCCTTTTTTTCATTTTTCTTTAAAAAATTGTATAAAATCATTCATTTACCTTGTTAAATCCAGGTTTGTGTGTTCCAAGGCTTTGAAAAACAATAAAAGATTTAAAGTAGGGCATCATCTTGAATCAAACCATCCAAAAAGACTGTTGTATTAAGATTTCATCCCAAAATGAAAGATTGAATTTATTTGGAGCTTTTGTTTTGGACAGGAACAATCTTACTTATGATTAATGCTGATTGAAAATCCCCCCAATCTTTAGAATTTCATTTTTTGAATCACTTGATCCAACCATATCAAGGACACATTTCAAAATCAAATAATTGAACACAAATGAAAGGGTCAGTTTTCAAAACAACTTGAATTAATTTAGAATACCACCACCCAAACAAATTTCAGATTGGGAATTTCCAATAGTAAGTTTTTTGGGATATTTTTTTTGGTTTTATTGCTACCACAATCTTTCCAAACAATTTATATTGAAGCAGAGTATGATTTATTGGGAGAAAAAAATGCAAATTCAATTTGGAAGAAGGTGTTGGTGCCATTCTCAAGGACAGTGTGTATATGCATGCAATTTCTGTTTTCAATCTTAAATGGATATATTGTCCCCCAGAACTTTGGGAAAAGGTCTGGGGGGACCATTCATCATTTGGAAAGAAATTAACCAAGGTTTGTTGAAGGGTAGCAGCCAGGAAGTTTCAATATTGAAATGTTTAAAAATTCTATTTGACAAATTTAGCAATACTGTAGTCTAAAAACACCCTGTGAAAGATTTTTCAAAATTTTTTCAGTATAAATTAGATACTGTTGAGTCAATGAAAAAACCCAACACCAGATTACACTCCATCAGGAGGATATATCCAGAAATGAAAGCTGCAGGGAAATCAGGAGGGCAGTTACATAAACAAAGCTTTCAAATTCTCCTCATAGGACATATCAAATTTAGCAAACCTGCAATTTCTTTTGGAACAAACCCGCCATTTTAATGGCAGGTTTCTGAAATACACATACCCCCTGACTGTTGTATTTCAAAATGGTTTGTTTCATGGAAATTGAGTATTTCAAAAATCAAATATGCCATTTATGCATCATCATCATCCATCCACCATCCATTGCATGCAAAACACCCACCCACACCTCCACATCAGCAAATATATACACATTGGACACACCTCCAAATCATCTTCAAGTCTCTCTCAAGCTCACACTGCTTTAATTGACCATTGTCACACGGAGGCTCGACACAAAGCCAGGGTTGCATTAACTAACAGTAGGAAGGAGACTAGTACTGGAAGAGATCCAAGATGGATCAGGCTGAAGGTTCAGCAAAAGGGAGTAAAGACTCCAAGGTGGGTGAAAACCCAAAGAGGACTCAAGATGAGTCAGGATGATACTAGTAGGAAGGATACTCCAGAAGGAGTGGACTGAGAGCTAGGGTGCAGAACAAGAAGAATTGATTTCTTAAGGAAAGACTTGAAAGTGTAGGATGAGTCAATTTTACATAGTGCTAGGTACAACCTGTGATACTATTGGCTTGTAACATGTCAATGATATCTGAGAGGCTGACTAAACACATGTATTACATAATCACAACTACTATCTGTGTCATAGGTATGACACCCATTCTAAATTCAGTATATTTATCAATACATCCAAAAGATAAATAAAAAAACATTTGTGCCATCAATTCACTCTTGAAATTCAAGTTGAACCTCTTCCTCAATCATCTCAATCATCCCTCCTCCTCCTCTTCCATCCCTCCTTGATCCAACTCACTCAACCACCACTCTCCTCATCAGCTAAATCCTCATCTCCAACCCTCATTCCCACCCTCAATCTCATCCTCAATCCAGTCCTCCATTGCTGACACCCAACCCTGCCAATCATCACCATCCTCACAACATAACCAATGACAATTCTGCAGCCGTGCATTTCCTGAGAAATTTCTTCAAATTCAAGCAAATCCTTTATCCACTTCCACAGGTTGGATTCATCCTCAAATGGTGTAAGACTGAACACCTCATGCTAGTCTATGAAATACCTGTGTTTACCTACCCTGGACAATTAGAAGACAAGAGATTGAAGGATTTCTTAATCCAAGTCTCTCATATTCAAGGAGGGTTGAAGAAAGCTGCAATCCCTGACATACAAGGTTTTGCCAGAGCTATAACTCTCGCTGAAATCATGAAGAAGAAGTTCCTCTGCATCCATGGTGGTTTCAATCCTTAACTTCAAACCTTTGATGATTTGAAGGGGTTTATTCAATAATTTATTCTAGATTCCATATTCAAGCTCATCTTTTTTTTTGTTTTTATGATCATCAATGGGTATATTTTTTTTCAATGTTTTTTGATCATCCACCTTGATTATAAGATGACCAATGATTTTTTTTACACCATTTTTTTTTGTTTGGGTTGGATTATAGTTTTTCTGTAAATGATTTTTGCTCTTTTTTTTTGAATCTATGCAATTCAATTTCATTTTTGAGCCCTTGTTATTTCCACACCCATCCTTTTTTTGAATCATCAATTCTTCTCCCACAAACCTCAAAATGTTATAAAATGAATTGAATCTCTCTTGATCCTCACCCCAATCAAAGTATGTGGATGGTAGCAAACAAGATTGGAGGAGATGATTTGATAAACAAACAGAGACATGGAAAGGATAGGGCTTTTCAGAAAAATAGTGCTCAAAAGAGAGATTCTGGAATCTCTTTGGAAGTAGCAGATGAAGGGTTTTAAAAAAACGCTTGTGTGGTATGGACAAAACCTGCACCCTTTGCATCTGTATCCCAATGTTGTTTCCAAAAAGAAAAAGAACAATCAAAAGCCCTCTGCCAGAGATTTTGAACAAGCCAAACTGAAGATCAAACAATTCTATTTCTTAAAATTAAATATATTTAAAATCCCATTAATTGAGTAATCTGTTGTATTTCCTAAACTTGTCTACTGCCACCAATAGATGCCACGGCTACAGATAACCAATATTATTTTCATTTACAGTTGATCCCTCTCCTTTTCCAGTCAATCTTCTTGTTGGTCCTTCTCCTTTTCCTCTTTCTGAAACTGCAACCCAGCCTGTTTCAATCTCCACTTGGAATTCCATTTTTTTTGATGAGCCATACTCTCAGCTTTCTGCTTTTGACAATCAATATCATCCATTTGAATATAAAAATACAATTTTAGTCCAAATTATCAACCACCAAGTTAATTGACTTTGCTTTATTGGAGTTGGTGATACAAAAGCCAGTGGAGATTGACATTGAGTGGACCTTTTTGTACTTGGCCTGATAGTTCTTGAATCGCTCCCTCATATTTTTTGATGAAAGATCCAGCTTACTTTTTGTTTTATTCTTTAGCTCATTGGCCATCAGGAGATAGCCATTAACCTTTGAGGATGGAAGTTGGCCAACTTCTGTTTCATTTTCAGATCCAAAGGAAGTGTCATAGTTGGAGGTAATTTTGAGCCATTTTACCAGGATGATGTGATCAGCTCTCTTGAGATTTTTTGAGCATTTGGAAGCTTATGGGGGAGGAATTTTTGTTTTAGAGTTCCTTTGGGAGTTTGGCTTTGGTTGATTGAATTTTTGTGTGGACTTGCAGGGGGAGATTTCCTGATGGGCCATTTTAAACTAGCAAGAGAAATGAACTGATAAAAATGATTAATTGATGAGGATATCAATTAATAGATGAGAGAAAAGAAGTTGATGAAGTGATGAAAGTAAGAGTAAGAGTGATGAAATTATAATACTGATGAAGTGATGAAATTAAGAGTAAGAGTGATAAAATGATAAGACTGATGAGTTGATTAGGATAGCAATGAAGAGATGAGATCAATGAAGTTATGAGAGTTATGAATTGATGAGAGAAATAACCTTATGATATTAATAGTAAGAGCAATTAAATGATGAGACTGATGAATTGATGAGGATAGCAATGAATTTATGAGAGTGATGAATTAATGAGAGCAATAAAATGGTGCGAGTGATGAATCTGATTTTTCCAATGACAGATGAATTGATGAGAGACATAAAGTTATGAGATTAAGAGTAGAAGCAATGAAATGATAATACTGATGAAGCTATGATGATAGCAATTAATTAATGAGAGTGATAAAGTGATGAGAGTGATGAAGTGATGAGAGCAATGAATTCATGAAATTAAGAGTAAAATCAATGAAATGATAATACTGATGAATTTATGATGATAGCAATGAATTTATGTGAGTGATGTGGTGATGAGATTGATGAAGTTATGAGAGCAATAAAGTCATGAGAGCAATAAATTGATGAGAAAAATCAAGTTATGAGAGAAATAAAGTTATGAGAGTGATTAATCAGATTTTTCCAATGAGGTTGGATGTAGAAGGAGGTGGTAAACCAGGGGTGTATGAAATTGACTGATTTGTGGTTGACGTTTAAAAATACTTTAAATACTTTATCTGAAAAAAACCATTTATTTTCAGGTAACTCTGACACATCTGATGTGAAATAAGTGCTTTTTTTGATTTTTAATGGTGTTTTGGAAATTGTGGTATTTTTCTGAAACCTCCTATCAAAAAAATGGTGGTTTTGATAACTCTGATATGCCCTGGTAAATTGATTTTCTACAATGGTATCACCAAATTGGAATATCAGCAAGGTGAAAAAAAATTGGAAAGACATTATAGATTGGTTTTATCTTGCTTACTCACTGATTAATTTTCTCCACTTCTTTTTTGGGGTTTATGAAGCTAATGATTAAGCTTTGCATAATAAGCCAACAAGATTAACAAATGTTTTTTTTAATTAGAAAACATTTTTCTTTTTCAAGAATTCCAGCTACAATGATGCTTTTATTTTGTAGTTAAATCATGGCCTTCTTTGATTGATTTTTCAGAAATTCAATTTTTACAGCCCTGACCATGATGTAAAATCAGAAACAAGAGTGATGTTTCTAGTTACTAAAAAAATGGGTAAAAATGCCCTGAAAAATTTGTAGAAGTTGGGGAATATTCTTGTAGTATGAATAAAATATGTTGAGATTCCAATCCGTGCACTCCCTACTTTCCGTGCACTCCCTACTTCTCCCCCGCCCCGTCATGATAATCTACCGGGGACCGGACCTCACCTCTATACTGTTTCCGGCTCTGCTGCTTTCTTTCTTTCTGTTTGTTTTTTTTTCTTCCATCTTTCCTCTTTTTCCCATTTTTTTCATCTCATCTCTGTCCGCTTCAAGAACCTCAGCTCTCCTACTTGCCTTCTTCTCATTCATATCTGCCTTCATCTCATTTGTATCTGGCCTCACAACCTTGCTACTCATCTGAACACCACTCAAGATCTCAACCTCTTTTGATCTGCTATTCCTGCCTGGTAAGGCTCCTCTCCTTTGGACTCTTGGCCATATTTTAAACTCAATCTAGGGACCTCTTCAACTAGTCTCTGCTCAAGTCCCCAGGAAACATCTATCTCAAATTACGCCATTGCCTCCTCACTCAATCTGTTGGCTTCAGGCATAGGATCTCCTTTTTCACATCATCTATTATTTCATTCTCATTCTTCTTTGTTTTCCTGTTTCTCATGACACTTGTGTTTTCTCAGTCTGCTGGTTCTATGTCATGAAGAAATTTAGTTTATCTTTTCAAAATATTTAATTACACTCCTGGTATTATTTTCTGTTGGAAATATTAAGATCATGAGAAACTCTTTCAAAGCTTAAAGCCTTCAGTAAATATTCTTGAAATACCAGGGTTGTTATCAAGGTTTTGATGCATATACGGGCCCATCCTTGTGATTATATTAGGTCAAAGAACAGGTTTAAAAACAGGATAGATTTTTTTTTGAAATAAATAAGAATCCAGCTGTAGTGGGGTTGTTTTCCCAATTTCAAGGTCCAGATTTGTGGAAGTTGCATTCTCCCAAAATTATTTGACTTATTTGACTTTGAAGATTCTTGGGAAAATAATTGAAATTTTATAATAAATTTCCAAGAATGAAAAAACTCAAGAAAATTGGTATAATCTATATCAAACTGATTTTTTGATCATACATCACCAAAATATATGACCAATTTTAAAGAAACCTTGATTTTAAATTGAACCTCATTTTAAGCATGAATGATATTTGATTGAAAATTGGTTATAGAATATTTCAACAGAAGTTTTGGTGTGGGTATTTGGGAGATATTTGGATAGATTGCCTGAATTAGGACTGAGTTACAACCCAGTTGTAACCAAGTTGAAACAGTTTTACAGGGAGGAACATGCTAGAATGTGCCTCCATTTTTCCCCTGGTGAGTGGGTCTTTAAAATTTAAAATGAATTTGAAACTTTTGCAGGAAATACATAAAGCTAGTAGCATAGCAAAACTTTACAAACAAGTGGAGGGGAGCAATTTATAGTCAATATTTGCAGTTTTTTCCCCTGTGTTTGCTGCTGACAATGGTAGCATGTTTTCAGTAGCCATTTTATTCCTTTGAATTGTAGTAACTTATCTTAAAACATCAATACATAAAGATCTCTGGGTAAATCCACTTCTGGGTATGGAATTACTTCCAGGACACAGCCTATGCCTGAAGAAATCACTGTAAGACATAAAGCAAGCAGAAAAATTCTAGTTTCTGAAACCTGAGGGGTCTGATGTTGAGCCTAGGGTAACACCCTTTTCAATATGATAATTTGTGATAAATATGAGAAAGGAGATTGTGAATGGTGTTTTATGGATAAATGTGGAAAATGGAATTGTGACCAGCTCAAACATAGACACTCTCCAAAAACTATAGAAGGATCTTAAAGGCACCCTCCAAATCAAATGTTCAGCCAGAATCAAATCCATTGTGGGCATAGGCATTGAGCAACACCAATTGGGCTTCACATTGATCCAACCAAAGCTGATATGCAGTATTTTGACTTGCCAACTGCTGATGGGTAAGATGCCACTAACACTGCTGTCAAAGAATTTGCAGCCAGTAAGTAACCCAATGGACATAGAAGTAGAAAAAGAAGGATATCCCTCTAATCAGCTCATTTGGCTATCCTGTGGTGGGAAAAATACAAGACTTGGCCTTTCCAGTGAAATCCTTGGCTAGGTTTACAGTCAATCCAGATAAACACCATGGGTGGGGTCTCTCATTTGCTATCCTATTTGAGACTTACCCAAACCTTTGGGCTGAATGTCCACCCTTCAGATGAAGGTAAGACTGAAGGCGGTTTGTGACATGTTGTGGGGGGTAGAATTGTTGTGCTTAATTCATGGAATTGTGCTTACCTTGCTGAACTGCTCAATCCTGTGGATCCCCGCAATACAAATGTTCATAGCTGCCTCTATGTGCCATGCAGAGCATATGTCACTGGGTGTGCTGGAAAGACAAATATTATGGGTTAGACATCTACTACATGATATCCTATGCTCAGACTGCCTTCTCATGCTTAGAAATGCTTATTCAGCAGTCACTCTATTTCATCGAGTTGGTTACCCTCTGTTGAAAATATCTCTACTCTTCTCTTGCGCGCGCCCTCACCGGTGTCATCTGAGTATCACACCTGTTCCCATTTCCCCTCATCACCCTCAGTCACTTTGAGCTCCCTCATCCCTTCTCCATCCAACCTCTTCCCATCATCCCTCTTCCATTCTCACCGACGCCGCTCAACTCCTCCACTCCTCCTTCTTGTCTCCTCCTATATCAATCCAATAACTCCAACTCCTCGATAACTTCAACTCATCGATCCTCAGAAAGTCTGACGACCAAATCCTCAACTCACATCCGTCATCTGGTTATTTGGTATGACTCCGACAACCCCGATCATCCTTTCCTATCTTTCCTTCCTTGTGTTCTTTTCTTTCCTTTACTGTTTCACGTTTCACTGTCCTTCTTTCCTGATTGACAGATGTTGATTGATCTTTTTCCTTTTAGAGGAGATAACCTTTGACGCGTCAATCACGGGCGTCTCTTTAGAATTTAAATCAATCTTTTTTGAGACCTTACAACTTACCTCTTCAGACCAAGTGGTCCTCTGTGGTATGATTTCATTCAAGCCCTCATGTCTAGCGCTCATGTTATCACCGTCATTTTTCCATTTCAGATGCTCATTTCTATTCTTACCTTTCTCACTGGACTTTTTTATTTTGCCTATTGTATTTCTTTTGTTTTCCAGTCTTGGCCTTTTTTTTTCCTTTTTTGTCAAATTTAATCCTCCTATTTCATCACCACGGTTCATTTGTTTCCACGAAAAAAAAAACTCCAATATCTCTCAGGACTTACGCCCGCTAACATACCAGTCTAACAGGATCTTTTCCTAAATAATAGGGTAGTTGATGAGAAGTTCAATCAAACGAACATCTGAAAATGCCAGCATATCACTAGGTCAGAATTTTCATCCTGCGGGTGGTTAGCCCTAGTCTTACTGGCGTGAAACTAGACGCTTTCTGCCGTTCCCGGACAATGCTTCACTGGCGATTGTGACGAGGGATAGGGTCTTTCTGACTTTTGTTGGCGATAAAACTGCGTTGTCAAAATATCCTTTGTCCCGAAGTGCTCACACAAGAGAACATGAGCACTGCCCTACGCTAAGTGTTTGTTCTATCAATTCAGCTAGGTTAGTAGGGTCAACTTTAGGGTCACAAGTTTACGATCCTAGCAAGAAATCAAAGACTGTCCTGAGGACAGGTAGACTACCTTGGCAGGGCCATACAAGCTGCGAAATGCAAGGAGGATGTTACAATATCCACAAAAAAAGGCATGACAACGATGCATTTGGCATGTTCAAGTGCTCAGAAGGCACTCAAAAAAACAAAACACCCCCAAAAATGAAAGTGGAGAGTCAACGAAGGGTAATGGGTGAGACAATTTTGAACGAGATCCAAGATTGAATTCGATGGGCTAGTTGAGCATGAGGGTTCTCCTGGAACGTTTAGTGACAATACAACCGATCATTCCCAGTTAAAAAAATGAAAAGGAAAAACGCGGCAGGTGAAGAGGGGACAGGAAAAGAAAAGAGATGGCTCTGAATATTCAAAAGGCTTGCTGATCGCGCTAGCCCGAGCAACTGCGAGACCCAGGCCGGGCCAAGACGAAGGGTGCCTTCTGGAGGTTGGAGGTTCAAGTCGAAAGGTGGTTTATACAATATTCCCGAATACATAATGGCAAAATAGAACGACGCAGGCTTGTTGGGGACATCACTCCAGTTTTTCGGTCAATAATTTGGTGTATTCACCGTTCCCGGCAATTTTATAATCGAATTCCTTTACGCTGTTGTACCACGCCACGTAGACCAAGTTCGGTAACTGTTGCTTGGACTGGGCGATTTGGGTCAACCAATCGACTCGCTCCTCCATGTTACCCGCGTAATGCAGACTAAAGTGTAGATCACCGCAATAGAATGGGATTTGAGATTAGAGGAGCGGCAGAAAAGAAAGAAGCTGATTCAAGTTCCAAGGCATGCTCCGACTGACCCAGTTTCACCTATCGCAAACTTGCGGCCATTGACAGCATATTTGTCATGGAAGTCTTTCATGACCTTAACAAAGTCTCCTGCTTTGGGTTTGGTCTTAGGATAATAGTCAGGCCCTACGACGTCCACATACTTGTCCATTTCGTATGGTTCATATTTCTCGTATTCTTTCATGTTCGCAATGTTTGGGGCCCATTGAAGAATGCAATCAGGGCAGATTTGGCGGATCCTCTTCCCAACCACGTGGTAAGCCTCTTTGAAATCTGCGACAGTTCCACTATACTGCCCGGTGCGCTGGTACCTGCCATCAAGAACGAGGACATATCAACATGCTTTTTCAAACACTTGAACGAAAGTATGAATCATTTCTCGTTGTTTGGTTCAGTGCACTTACCAATTCGCTTCGTGTGCAAACCTGAGTATAACCGGGATCCCTTCGTCGGTGAATTTACGGAGCACTTTGGCACTAGGCAATTGGCAGTCAAATTATGCCGATGTTAGTTTACGAAGAGAGTTTGAAAATCACCCAAACCAAGGGAGCAAGGACTGACATGGCGACTGCCTGGTGATCATCGTTGTACTTCAATCCTCCCCAACCGGGAGGAGGCATGATGGCTGGGTTAAAAACACAGCCGCACTTCTTCACGTCGTCCATGACCTCGAAGAGCTGGTCGCCACGAAAAGTTTCATCGGCTTTGACTTGGGCGTACCACCCATAGGTAGCAGGTTTCTTGCCATTCAGGGATTTAATAATTTCTTGCATGGTTTGTGCCCTACCGCCGGTGTCGCCGGCGTCAGGAATAATGCCAATGCTATTTTGGTGGTAAACGTTTTATTTGAATATCAAAAGACTCGATTAGTATCCAGCTGACCGGCAGACAGAGCTGGGGCACAACTGACAATGTACCGTCGATCCTTGCGGTTTGATTAATATCACGAATTCCATAAATACCTCGGTTCGAAAACTTCGTCTGGCGAGGCTGCCAGTCTGAATTTTCTGCACGGCGGCTCTGCCAATTTTGGGCGACTTTGGCATGGTGGCGAGCTTTAATGGTTGGGGTGATCGAGCGAGTTAATGAGGGCCTCGAATGGACGATAAGCAAGCTCATGGTATCGAGTTGAAACCTACTTTTATAATCCCGCTTGGCCAAACCAGCGATCGCAAGTTGAGGCTCGACAAGAACCCAGAGACAGAAGAAAAACAGAGTCGACCTTGTGCAGAGCCTTGCCATGTTGCGCTTCATGGGATAAGGAAACCAGGTAACAGTTAAATCGTTCAGGACAGATGGCCTTGGGGCGAGATGATTTGCAAATGAAAGAGTTGCGCAGGCAGAGCCTAAATGCAGTGAGACTTGCTGATGAAGGACAGAGGGTGTAAAGGGTAAAGAAAGGAGGGTGATTGGAATAACGAGACAGGCCGTTCGACGCTGGAGTTGACCAGAACGCTGTCAGACAGGCAAAGGAGGTAACTTGCGAAGAGGGTACAAGAAGGAACAAGGGATAGGGACAAGCCCAGGTTGTGTACGAGATGTTTGTTCTAGGGGGTAAGGAAAGATGAAACTTGATTCAAGTTCGATCAGCCACAGGCGACAGGACGGGATGGAGAACAAATGGAAAGCTCTGCTAGAGGCGATGATGGACTTGTCTTTATATACACTAGAAGCTGGCCAGTTGACTGTGGGTGTTTCTCCCTTCAAAAGCACCCCAGGATGCAGAGGGTTCACCCAGGAACCAAACAAAGCAAACCGGTGCTGGGGTGAATTAACAAAGGGATCGTGGCAGGATAAGGTTCGGTCGAATTTGCACAGTGAAAGCTTTGGAAAACTATGTAGACTCCGTGGACATGTGCACGTAGATTTGGGATGACTCGACGGATGACTCGATGGGGGGCGACGGTGGCTGGATAATTGATCTAGCCCTCAGTCACGATAGGTTTATTGGCACATTAGGATACAATTTGCCGGTGATGTGAGATATGTATACTGATCATGAGTACGAGGTGGGTGGTGATGTGTGTATGAGTATCTGGAATCGAAAGCAGTGATGTGGAGTATATATTGCATCCACAAAGGGAAGAAGAGACAATTGAGTATGACTATTCAAGACTTGACTCTTGAGTTGTTGGCACGCGGCGAAAAGTCGAAGGGCTCCCAAACATTCAGTCTTACAATCTCAAATAGCTTAATTGGCAATAAGCGTGTGGCTGGATGGCCGTCGGGATGAGGGTGTGTATTTAAGTCTGTCCAAGTCTATCGGTTTACTACTTTGATAGCCTTCCTTGACTTGCCGCCGAATTGACAATTTGTACGAATAGCTAGCAAATTCAAGAGTATGGAAGTATGGATTTAAGCCATTGTTTGGTCACAGTGGCAATGTCAAACCTTTTGGCCGAAACATTTCCCATTCTGCGTCATGGTGAGCTTTCATCTTCTGGGATGTTTGAGGATCCCAAGCTCCCTCGCAGTCCAAATCGAAACATCCGGCATGCCCAATCCCATCGGACGCCTCATCAGCTTTCGGGAGGATGTAAGACTCCTGAGCTGTACACATATACAAAGCCGAATGCTTGCATATCCCCATTGATGCTTGGCACCCATCCATCGGTACACCCATCTGTTGCGTCGCGACCTGGCCATCGAACGTTGCATGTCCATCCAGCTGATCGCCTTCACTCACTCAGGGCCGTTTCATAATTTCGCTCATGGCGGTCCAAAGGACTTTCTTGAATTGCGGCTCCTAAGCCTGAGTCTAAAACTCTTTTAAGAACGACCAAGATGATGCTGTGTGGATGAATGGAGGCAGGGAGCGTAGGACCAAAAAAATACTTGTCTTAACCGATGGGAATCCTCGTCGCCTCCTGTAGAACTGCTCATAACTGATGACCTCATGATTGCACCCAAGCGTTATTCCACCCGTGAGTCAATTCATCCAACCCGTACGTCGTGCTCTGACCGTAGAGGTGTGCCGGCGATTTTTTACCAACCAACCGTCTCATCTGCATGATGAGTATCTACTACCTTTGTCCAAACGCCTGAGCCCAGGATTTTTCGTTCCAAGCGAGTCACCTCATTCCTCCTCTCTTGTAAACCTTTTCTTGGGTAAAATCGGGACTTTTTAGCCCAAGCCGGCTTGTTCATAGGTAGGCGTACGACGTACGAAAACAATGACGGAACCCAAGACCACCGACGGGCTCATACGCCATCTCTAAGAATCCATTGATATCGTAGAAAACTACAGTCGTTGAAGTTGAAGGTAAGGTTAAGCCCAAACCCCACACCTTCTCCCACGCTCCAATAGCTCAGTGGTGAGCGACCAGGATAGCAGGATGATTTGCACAGTTGTCTCCTCCGGGTAGTTGATCCCCGTGTATGAGACTGGGCAACTCAGCCTGGATACCAGGCGGTACCGCGTCCCGCGTTTTGCGGCCAGATTCACTCCAGTAACTTCTCTGGAAGATCTACCGGACACAACTCATCCAGTATACCGAGCATGAGCTTGCACCGCATAAGCTCAAACTGCTGATTGGCCTACCACAGAGGCGGGTGTATGTGCGTACATACAACTACGCTCCTGCCGATGACTGGGATCTGATCCGGTGATAATCAGCTCATGAAGTCAAGCTACATATATTACCACATCTGATTGCAAGCTTTCGCCAGCCTGCTCAAGGTAAGCCATCTAATCCGGAAGGAGTTTCGCCAAGAAATCTCAAGTTGAGTAATCAAGAGTCAAATCTTTCAAATAAACTTCCGTAGATGAATATTAGTTTGAAACGTGTGGAGCTCGGTGATGCATTCACTTGTCAGGAGAAATATTGCCGACTCGATCGCTAAGCGGTCAGCGCACGCTTGTTCCCTTTTCCTGCGACCAACAAAATCCTACGACGGCGCTCTGCAATACCCAAGAAGTAGTCCTCGATGTAGTTTCCAAATTCCTACTTGATAGTCGCTAGATTTACGTTCAGGACCACGTGTCATATACATATTCCGTCTCGAGATGCTACACGTCCCGAGTAATAACGCAAAAAAAAACCAAAGACCCTCCCCGCAGTATTGTACAAACTCAAAAGATTCTCACAGCAATAAGTGTGTTCGAACATACACGCATACATCACTCTCCTCTATATTAGGGAAATTCAATTGAAATTAAGCTGATGGGCAAATCTCTAAAACCTTCGATTTGTGATTGATTCGTCGGTTTGAAAATGATGGCAGTCGAAAATAATTGAAGAAATGAGGATAGGTTCTTGAGACTGGCGTCAAGCAGCCATCGTGCCGATAGGCACTGGTTATTGAATGACTTTGATAAGTCCCACAATCATCAACTGTGACCACGGCTGCATCATTTCCAATACTATGCGCGAGTTACATAGGTCGCAACTCGGCCAAGACGGTCTATCACACATGAGCAGGGCCAGTTAAAGGTAGACAGACAAGTTTCGAAATCACATTGGAAAAACGTGGGAAGACGGGCTTTTTGGTCACAATTTGAGTGGAGTGGAGATGATATGCTTGAGATGCTTGGCAAGCATGTCAATTGTAAACCTAAACAATGCATTTTTTTCCCCAAAAAAATCTTCAGCAAAACATCTTCTCAGGGGAAAAACCAGTGACAGGAATAATACCCCAACAACAAATCATGACTTTTCAGAAACATCCTCAATCCTGTGAGTTGTAGGAACACTAGTCTTAGTTTTGTCCAAAAGCAAGGGAGAAAAGAAATAAAATGATAAAAGTGAGGGTATTATCTATAGTAACAGGAATTAGCATTCCATTCTGTTTAGTGTTTTTTTTTTGCTCCAAAAAAATAACACCAAAAAAATTGAATAATGAAATCATGAAAAATGAGGTAGGAAATTGTAGAAAGGAAGGCTGGAAAAATTCAGTTAGAAATTTTGTTTCTTTGAGAAAAATAGGGTGTATCTGAGTTAGCAAGCCCACCATTTGAAACCCACCATTTTTAATGGCCGGTTTCTGAAATACACATACCCCCTAACTAGTGTATTTTGAAATGGCAGGTTTCATGAAAATGGTGGATTTCAAACATCAAACCCACCACTAAACCCACCATTTATGCATCATCATCCATCCACCATCCATCACATCTAAAGCACCCATCCACATCAGCAAATCCATACTGGTCCCATCTCCATCACATCACACACATCTCATCTCCATTGCTTCACATCTCCATCACTTCACATCTCTATTGCTTCACATCTCTATTACTTCACATCTCTATTGCTTCACATCTCTATTGCTTCAAATCTCCACCTTCACAAAAATCCCCATCATTGTCTCATCACCCCACATCAAATCACCATCTTTCTCAACATTTCCCATTGAGCTTCTCAGCAGCAAGTTGAAAATGCAAGAAAAGCTGACTGAACTTTTGTTAGTATTTGACTGCCATTCAGACTCTGATTCAGACTCTGATTTGGAATCAACTTGGTTGGCTTTGAATGCTCTATCACAAAAGCAATACATGGTTCCAAGAAGACAAACTCTCCACAACCCTATGTATGAAATGCAAAAGCTTCATCTCCTCCCCAACCTAAGCTTCCAGCAACTGTTCCAAACTCTATTTCATTCATTCATAAAACTTTTGGAGATGATTGAAGACCACCACATCTTCCAGAACAATTCTTGGAATCCTCAACGCAATCCAGCTATCCAACTGGCTGTTGCTCTTTGTAGATTGGGATCAAATGGAAATGGAGCAGCAATTCATCAGTTAGAAAATATATTCTCAGTCAGATATGGAACCATTGACTCATACACCAAAAGAGCCATGGTTGCTATCCTATCTTTCTGTTGGTCAGTCCTTTCTTGGCCAACAAAAGAAGAACGCAAGGAGATATCTCAAGTAATGGAAATGGAAGGATTTCCTGGTTGCATTGGTTTTGTTGATGGAACCACCATCCCCTTGAGTCAAAAACCCAGGCTAGATGGTAACCACTATTTTGATTGAAAAAAAAGGCAATTGATTCAGATCTTTTCCAATTGCTTTGATAACACTGTTGATCACACACTGACCTAATCTGTTTTGTCTGTTTGTTTAGATAATCTGTGGCACTACAACTTGTTTGTGATAACAACAAGAAGTTCATATCCCTCCATGCTGGCCTTCCAGGTTCTTGTCATGATTCATACATGTTCAATCAGATGCAGATTGACTAACAACCAGAGAACTAATTTGACCACAATAAATACCTTCTGGCCAATTCAGCTTATGCTAGTGGGAAATATGTGGTTCCAGCATACCGGAATGTTTTGTCCAACAATCAAGGAAAAACCGATTTCAACTATCATCTTGCCCAATCACAAGTTTGGATTGAGCATGCCATAGGATTCCTGAAAGGAAGATGGGCCAGCTTAAGGGAAATGCAAAACCAGCTTCAAAACCCCAAAGACATGAAGTTCCTCATAAACTGGATTATCACTTGTGTAATCCTTCACAATCTTTTGGCTGACATCAAAGATGAATGGGACAAAATATTTGAAGATGACATTCCTGATCCTCCTCAAGTCATCCCCATCTCATCTTCTACCTCATCTTTGGCCATGAGAGAGCGGATTCTACCCCTCACACTTGCTCACTTTGATGTGTAGCATTTGGTTTTTAAATAGGTGAAATATCTTTTTTGGTTTTGGTTGTTCAACCAAGCATCCAAGGCTGACTTGGATTTTTTTTTTTGGTGGACTTGGAAAAAAACAGAACCAAAACTTCCAAACAACCGGTCCACTCTCCTCCTCACCCACCACCAGTCCACTCTCCACCTCACCCTCCACCACCACTTAACCCTCCACCTCCACCTCACCCCCTCCCCTGGTAAGCTCCTGCCCCTCCTCCTCATCCTCCTCCTCATAATCCCCATCATTGGATGCTGATAAAACTCTCCACCCACCTCTAGGTCCCCCCCACCTTGTTGAATCTTTCCTCAGGTAAGCTCCCCCGCCCTCCTGCTCATCACCCTTTCCCCAGCCCCCTCACCCCCTCTCCCTTACTTCCCACTAATGCCCCCCCACCACCCTTGCTTTGGTCAGCCCCACCACCCTTGCTTGGCAGCCCACCCCCCCACCTCCCTCAGCCGGCCCAGCCCCCCCACTTCCCTTGCTTGCTTGGCGGGCCACCCCCCACCTCCCTCTGCTGGCCCGGCCCCCCCACCACCCTCGCTTGCTTGGCGGCCCACCCCCTCACCTCCCTCCACCAGCCTGGCCCCCCCACCACCCTTGCTTGCTTGGCGGCCCACCCCCCACCTCCCTCCACCGGCCTGGCCCCCCACTGCCCTTGCTTGCTTGGCGGGCCACCCCCCCACCTCCCTCCGCCGGCCCGGCCCCCCCACCATCCTTGCTTGCTTGGCAGCCCACCCCCCCACCTCCCTCCACTGGCCTGGCTCCCCTGCTGCCCTTGCTTGCTTGGCAGGCCACCCTCCCACCTCCCTCCGCCAGCCCAGCCCCCCCACCACCCTTGCTTGGAAGCCCACCCCCCCACCTCCCTCTTCTGGCCCCACCACCCTTGTTTGGCAGCCCACCCCCCCACCTCCCTCTGCGGGCCCAGCCCCCCCACCACCCTTGCTTGGAAGCCCATCCCCCCACCTCCCTCCGCCGGCCCAGCCCCCCCACTGCCCTTGCTTGCTTGGCGGGCCACCCCCCCACCTCCCTCTGCTGGCCCGGCCCCCCCACACCCTTGCTTGCTTGGCAGCCCACCCCCCCACCTCCCTCCACCGGCCTGGCCCCCCACCACCCTTGCTTGCTTGGCGGCCCACCCCCCACCTCCCTCCACCAGCCTGGCCCTCCCACTTCCCTTGCTTGCTTGGTGGGCCACCCCCCACCTCCCTCCACCGGCCCAGCCCCCCCACCACCCTTGCTTGGAATCCCACCCCCCCACCTCCCTCTGCCGGCCCCCCCACCCTTTCTTGGCAGCCCACCCCCCCACCTCCCTCCGCCAGTTCAGCCCCCCACCACCCTTGCTTGGCAGCCCACCCCCCCACCTCCCTCCGCCAGCCCAGCCCCCCCACTGCCCTTGCTTGCTTGGCAGGCCACCCCCCACCTCCCTCTGCCGGCCCAGCCCCCCCACCACCCTTGCTTGCTTGGTGACCCACCCCGCCACCTCCCTCCACCGGCCTGGCCCCCCCACCACCCTTGCTTGCTTGGCGGCCCACCCCCCCACCTCCCTCCACCGGCCTGGCCCCCCCACCACCCTTGCTCGCTTGGCGGCCCACCCCCCCACCTCCCTCCGCCGGCCCACCCCCCCCCCCCCCCTTGACCACCAACAGCCAGCCCCCCTCCTTCTGTTGCTTGGACCAACCTGAAACCCAACATAAGCCCAACCCAAAGGGCCGGCCTGATTCCCTCACACCCTGTATTTTTTTTTTGGGGGGGGGGGGCGCTGATATCATGTTTTTTTTTTTTTTGGGTACAGTTTTTTTTTTTTTTTTTTTTTTTTTTGGTGATCCCGTTTGTGGTGAACTTAGGATCAATTCCAGGTTTGGTTTCATTTTCTTTGATCCAATCTTGTTTCACTGATGATGTCCATTTGACTGACTTTTTTTTTTTTGGTTTTTTTTTCAATCCCTCAACTGCTTTTGGTGAATGTCCAATTCTTCTCCCACCTGCCTCAAAATGTTGGAAAAACAATCAAATCCCATCTTTTTTCTCCCCCAATCAGAGTATATGGATGGGAGGGATCAAGATGGAAGGAGATAGATTGACCAACATAATGAAAGGTGGGAAGAATAGGGCCTGTCACTGAAAGAGGGTTCAAATGAGAGATTCCAAAATATCTTTGGAGGTTTCTGAGGAAGGCATTAATGAAAAGGTGGTCTGGTCTGGTTGGAAACTGCGTCCTTTGCATCTGTACCCTTAAATTGTTGCCTAAAAGAAAAAGAATAGTCAAAAAACTACCCAGGAAGAGTTTGAGCAAGCAAAACAAAAAATCAAAATGTTCCATTTCTTCCACTGTGGAAAAGTAATTTTCCTCAGTGAATCTAATCACCAAGCCCTGGCTGCAATAATTGAATTTGTGCCCTTGGATAAACTCTCAGAACAAGATAAGAAGGACATCAACTTTGTCACCACTTTCCTTCATTGTTCAAAAAAATTTGTCAACCCAGTTGGTCCTTCAAGATCTTGGGGTGGAAAAATTTGGGCAGTTGGATGGCAAAAATCAATGCACCCTTCAGAGTTATTTGGAAACAATGTGAAGAAATCATCCATTAAATCTTCTCCTCAAGAGTATGCTTTCCTCAACCTTAAAGCGGATAAAGTATCCCAAATTCTTGGTCAAATGTTTTGCAATTTGGCCAAACTTTCCTTTGAATCAAGCTGTGATACCATGAAGGACAACAACATCCCCTCTTTCTTTTTTTTTGGGATTTGGTTCCAAGCCTAAACCTTTTGATTGCTCCCCACACATCACTTTCACCTTGAATTCTTTTTACAACTCTCCTCATACTGACAAAGGCAACATCTCTGGCTACTCCTTTTTACTCATGGTTCCAACCAAGAAATCAAATGGTTGACTGATTGAAAATATGGATGAATATTAAGTATTGGATGGCCAATTTGTTTCTCCTGACCTTGGCTTTGGAATTTATTTCAAGCAAAAAGGTATATTCAAAATGTTTTGGGCAGCTAATAAGTACAAGCACTTTACCTTTCCTGCTGTGGGCACAGAAACCCATACCAGAATGGCCATGTCACTTCAAATTAATAAAACAACTAGAAAAACTTGTAAGGAATTGAATAATGGCCAAATTTACTCCAGAAAAAAAATATAAATAAAAACAAAAAAGCTTTGTAAGTTGGTGGGGTTAAGAATACTCTCAAACTTTGTAACCAAAAATAATTTTTTTGTTTTTATTTCACCCATGCAAATATATTTACAAGCCCAGCATTTGAGTTATCTGCTGTATTTCATCTTTTGTTCTACTGCTACCAATGCAAGCCAAGGCTACTGATACCTTATCCTTTTTTTTAGTTTCAAGTTGTTCCCTCTCTTTTTCCAGTTGTGCTTGCTGTTGATCCTTCTCCTTTTCATCTTTTTGAAATTCTATCTCAGCCTGTTTCAACTTCAACTCAGCATCCCATTTTTGCTGATGAGCCAAACTCTTGGCTTTCTGCTTTTGAACATCCATGGCCAGTTGACAATCCCACTTTTGCTTTTCAAGCTCAAGTTTTTTGGATTAAATTTATGATTTTACTGTTTTTTGAAGGGGAAAAGCAATGAGCATGATTTTGAAAGCAAGCTCAACCAATGGAATTACATGAATCTTGCTTCTCCATGATTTCTTCAAATCCTGAAAAACCGGAAGTTTTTCTCCTCTTTTGATGAATTTTGGGGTTGATATTGATGGAACTGGAGGCCTTTTGCTTACCCTTGGCAGAGCAGGTTTGAGTCTGAAAGTCATCACTAGTGTTTGAAGGCAATGTGAGAGGCCCCATTGGTTTGAGTTTTTGGCCATTCTGGAATGGATGAGCCTGTTTTTTTACAATATAAATCAGTCAGGATTAACCAGACGGAAGAGAAAAGAGCTTGGTTCCCTACTTGAACCAATGCTGAGGGTAATGGAGACTGAGGAGTATCTTGTTCCCCATCAGCAAGGTTGATGAGATCTGCTAACAGAGGAAGAGAGCAATCCAAAGAAAGAGGGGAGGGGTCCAAGGTATGGTTTGACTCCTCAATCAATGCAGAAGTAGATGTGATTAGAGCTGATTGCGTTTGAATATCCTCCTTGGCATTGGATGGGCGCCACTCATAGGTTTCTTTAGGATCAACATTGCTAGGCTGAGCATCCCCAGCCAAGTCCTCAGCATCAACTGAATTGAATTGTTGGGCATCAAAATCAGCTAGGGGGGTGATGTTGGCCTTCTTTCCAAAGATTTTATCCATTTGAATTTAAAAAGGACAAATGGAGTCCAACTTATCAACCACCAAGTTTATTCCCTTGGCTTTTTCAGAGTCAGTGATACCAAAGCCAGGGGAGATTGACATGGAGTGGGCCTTTTTGTACTTGGCTTGATAATTCTTGAATCACTCCCTCATCTGTTTGGATGACAGATCCAGCCTAACTTTTGTTTTTTTCTTGAGTTAATTGGCCATCAGGAGATAACCATTGACCTTAGAGGATGGAGGTTGGCCAATGCGTGTTTCATTGTCCAATCCAAAGCAGGCATCATAGTTGGAGGGAATTTTGAGCCAGTTGACCAGGATTATGTGATCAGATCTCTTGAGCTGACTTGAGCCCTTGGAAGCTGATGGGGGAGGATTTTTTGAGCCCTTGGAAGCTGATGGGGGAGGATTGTTTGTTGTGGAGTTCCTTGGAAATGTTTGCTTTGGTGTGTTGGACTTTCGGGGGGAGGTTTGCTGATGGGCAATTTGGAAAGAGTAAGGGAAATAAGGTGATGAGAGGGATAAAGTGACAAGAAAGATAAATTGATGAGAGATATTAAGTGATGAGAGCAATAAAGTGACAAGAGCAATAAAACAATGATTGGATTCTTTGGATTAGGTTGGAGGTACAAGTTCTTGTTTGAGGTAGAGTGATGAGAGTGATGAAGCAATGAGACCTATGAAGTGATGAGAGCAATGAAGCAATGAGAGCAATGAAGCAATGAGAGGAATGAATTTATGAGAGAAATGAAGTGATGAGAGCAATAAAGTGGTGAGTGATCAAGTGATGAGGGTGATAAATTGATGACAGTGATGATGAGAGTGGTGAATCTTTTTATGATGAGGCTAGAGGTAAAAAAAATTTGCAATGAGGTCAGAGGTAGAAGGAGGTGGAAAGCCAGGGGTGGATGAAGTGGACAGGTTGTGGAAGCCTTTGAATAATTTATTTTAAAAAAACCACTTATTTTGAGGTAACTCTGACACGTCTGATGTGAAATAAGTGGGTTTTTTGATTTTTAATGGCAGGTTTGAAATGGAGGATTTGGTTTGAAACCCACAATTAAAAAATGGTGTATTTGGTTTGAAACCTGCAATTAAAAAATGGCGGGTTTTATTAACTCTGATACACCCTAATAAAACCATTGATGAAAGAGATACTATGTAATATTTTAACGCATCCATCAATGAATTGAGGGATAAATGAAAAAATAGAAATTGGAAATGAGAAGGGGGTATATTTATACATACATTATATATGCGTAATACTTGGAGGATGGTCAGAACTGGATATCACTAATTTTTACAGGGGATGTTGAAGCCTGGTTGAATTATTATTATTGAGATCAATAGAAAACATTGAGAGGATAAGAAAAGAGAAATTAAGGCAGAGGGAAATCATTGGATTATAACAGAGGTGGCAGCTCCACTATTTTTTTGATGGCAGGTTTGAGCCAAATTCAAAATTAAAAGATCTCTTTTGTCACAAGAGGAATGTTAGATTTTTCCCCAAGATAATTGTGTTTTTTTGAATTTGGTTTATAAGACTGCACATACCCTTGGCCACACATTGGACTGCACCCACCCACTCATTTTTTCTGATTTGATTCTATCTCTAAGTTCATTGGAGAGATTCTCTCCCTCAGTCCTTCCATCATCACTTCAAATTTCCACTTCTCACAGCCAAATTGATCACTGAATTTATCTGAAAGCTCACTTGAGATATCCTTTTCATCACTTAGGGTGTGTTTTGACCCACAAAAAACATCATGTACCATCATGAAAATTCTGGGTATTCATGAAGGCATATGATGGTTGGGTAGACTTTCATGGTGGGTGTTTGGTTTCCACTTGTTAACTTCAGCCCAAATGATGGTAGATGACACTTCTGCAGTTTTGAGGTCTCCCATGGGCCAAAATTGGCCACAACTCTAAATTTTGGTCTGGACCAAAATGTAGTTTCATGTCATGCAGTCACTCATGCATGTGGGCTCCTTGGTTGGACCAATATTTCTACCTCTTTCCTCCTTTGTCTACCTGCTCCACCCAGCTCTGAAATCCATCACCATGAATCATCATCTTTGTTCTCAAAATCATCCCAACACACAACATCTCATTAGTCCCTTTCCATTGATAGAATTGGATCACAACTCTGAGCTATGCCATCCCCACCAACAACTATTTAAAATCTTCTGAAACCATTGAAGAGTGGTCCCCATCCCCATCTCCAAGAACCCAACCTGACAATTTTCCAAGAATTTCCCCCTAGTACCCCAGTGATCACAACAGCTGCCTCCTTGCAAGCAACAGGATCCCCCAACAAAAGGCAAGAAAAAATTATATTCTGGTCCCTTTGAAATGATGGTGTTTGGTTTTTAAGTAAGGGCTGTGGAGGATGGTAAGCAATATGATTCTGGTTTCAAAGCAGAGGTGCACTTCTGGCTTGCCCAGGAAATCATGTCAAAATTTCCAGGTTTCCACCTCAATTAACAAAGGGTCAAATCTAAGTTGATCCAGGTGTGTATTTTGACATTGCACAAGTAATTTGCTTCCTGACTGGCTGTCATTTATTTTTTCATAGTTCTTAAAAAGCAACTAAAATGCATTTATGTCATTGAAAGAGCAGATTGGCTTTGGCTGGGATGAAGCACAATCTATGCTAACTATCTCCAATTCAGTATGGGATGCCTTCTTGCAGTTATTTTTATTCCATACATTCAAGTTGAATACATACATGCTAAAATTTGGTTTCCAGTCTCATCCCCAATTCCAAAAGTTCCAAGGTACAACTTTTCCATAAATTGTCAAGTTAGAGGTGATCTTTTTCTCCTACATTGCTACAGGTTTGCTGTCAATGTCACACTTGGTTCCTGTTAATCAAGTGCCTTAAAATGCCAATCCTACACCATCCTCAAACAAATCCAATATGGAGGTTTTTCAAAGGGGTCCAAAACCAATTCAAGATTTTAGAAAAGCCCCAAATTCTCTGGAGAATGTGGTTGATAAACCAGCTGAATCCTGGAATCAGCCAACATCAATTGGTCCAAAAGTAATGGACCAAGCCATTGACCTATATCAAGATTCAATTGTGCACCAACACCCAAGTATGGAAGAGCTTACTGCAGGATTTACTGTCCTTGAAAGCAAGTTCAAATGTGCAGTCTTATTACACATCAAGGATAAAAATTTCAGGTTTGTACGCTTCAAGAAACGGATAAATGATTTTTTGCACAGTTTTCAAAGATCTTTGGCCTCAAACTCTTGATTTTGTTGACTGAAATTTAACCTGCCCTATTGGCCCATGTTCACCCATTTTATAAATCATATATAAACAAGTATTTTATAGCTTACTGAAATAAATTTAAATTTGTATTTTCAAATCTGAAAAGGATATTAGAGGTATAAATACACCCTTTATCAAGAAATAAAGATGAAAAATTACACTTGGCTTCATTATATCCTAACCCATTTATGGTTGTTTGATCCATTCCTTGTACAATCTTTGAGAACTTTTTGATACTGGTGCCACATTTGATTGGCTATGTTATCTCTGCACCAATTCAATTTCCATTTGGTCCTGTTAATTATGACATCCAATCCATCACCCTTGGTTTCACTATTAGGGCTCTTATCCATGGATCCTTTGGGACCATCAATAGGAAAATCAGTTTTTCCATTATTCAAAACACAAAAATTGTGAAGGAAAGCAAGTGAAAAAACAAGTTCATGCTGTAAAGTGATTTTATAATCTGACTGTGTGTCACAAGGGCTGCTGACATGCAAGCAGGGATTGGCACAAAGGGGACTCTACTCTCAGTAGGCTTGGGGGCAAGGATACTGGAAGGTGTTACAAGGAGCAGAGTAGGACTGAATTGAAGATAGAGTTCTGTTAACACTTTCTGGGATGGATTCCTAGTAAGAAGTAGTAAACTGATGTCTTGGGGAAAAATCAGGAGGTAAGAAGAGGAGGCCAGTTTATATAGACAAGAGGTTGGAACTACAGCAGAGGTACAAGTCATTGGGGCTCAGACTACATATGTAATGACAAGTGAATAGACTTGGTAACAGAGAGGGCTGATCAGGTATGCTACTACATTAGGTTAGACTGCTTCTACATTGGGGCACGGTTACAGGTCTGGACTGTCTAAGTTGGGAGAGTACAGTTGAAGGATGTACAGTGTACATGTAGTTCATGAGACTATGTAATAAGTAGAGAGATTATGGGATACAATCTAAAAGAGGATGTACATAAGTATTCCCAAAGGATAAACCATGACAGAGTATGGTTTAGACAGAGTTAATAAGGTTATAGTATGTTCAGACCTGGGAGATTTAGTATGTGCAAACTCATGGAGTCTATCTGCATACTTGTATGAGGTTAGACTATATGTATATATGTACTACATGAAGATCCTGGGTTGTATAGTTACTGGAGACATATTGATATAAGTCCCCTGAGCCTTGAGGTTGAAGTTCCTTGGAAAGTAAATTAGGCCTGAGGGTTAGACTGGGTTTTATGAGGTTAGATGCTGAGGTTAGACTGAGTTAGGTGACAGTATGACACTGTGAAACAATTGGGAATTTTTTCTTGAACACCCCAGAAACACGTTCAATGAATTTATTGAGGATTCATGTTTCAAGTTTTAGAGTTCTTTTGAATTCTGAGGCCTGTAAAATAAACCATAAACATTGGACTGGATTCATTAAAAATATAATCCTTTGATTACTTACCATTTTGATGTCAAGGCATGCTCTCTGAGGTGGTTTCTAGTGCCCCTGTAAGGTACCAAGATACTTTCATTGAGGCCATAACTGGCATCTGCCAGATAAAAAAATCTAGGAGAGATTTTGAATTATTTGCTCCAGGCATCAGCCAAAACCTGTGCATCATGGGCTGAGCCCTCCCATCCATCATATATGAATGTGAAGAGCATATTAAAATCAAACACTTCTAGGAAATTCTGTTATAAAAAACCTTTGCAGTTGCAATATGCTCCTGCATAATTCTTTGCTGATTTGACAGGAATATGAAAACCATCAAGGGCCCCAAGGCAATTTCTGAAGAATGGATAGAATTTTGGCTCATTTGCAATATGATCTGGAGTACTAGTGGATGAGGGTGGATGGATAAATTTGGGTCCCAAGCTCATGAGAAGGGCCAGGAAATTGTGGAAAATTTTTCAAATTGTTTCCCAAGAGTGTTGAAAGCAATCTTGAGCTTGGTTACATGCAGATTAACCAACAATGTAAAATAAAATGGCAAGTTTTTCCTCTATAACTATCAACTTTGATCAAGGATTTATATGGATCATTTTGAATTCTTCAATTATTTTTTTGAATTTTGAGGCTGATAGATGTAATAAAGCAATAATTTGGTGGTGGTTGCCATTAAGTAATGCTTGGGTGTACTTTTAACCCAAGTAGGGCAGGTTGTTTTAGGGAGATTTTAGGTATTGATTATACAAAAGTACCATGTGGAGGGAGAGGATTTGGTAAATGAATTTGAGTTTTGGAACTCTTTTGATTTTAAGGCACTTGGATAACTCACTTTTGTCTATATATGGATAAATTATAATTTCAGAACAATTAAAGGGTGGGTGGGGGGAGAAGATTAGAAACTGGGAAGGTGAATTGAGTCCACAATGAAGTGGGAGATGGTAGTGGCTTGGCAGAAGTAGGAAGGCCCACCAGTTTCTTGTGGAAACCAAACACATTACATGACTGGACCAACATGTTGCTTGTGGACACCAAACACATCAGGGTTGGAAATAAGGTTGTGTCATGTTCCATTTTTCCCAAAATCAAACATTACACTAACTCTATTTCTGAAAAGACGGTTCATGATGGTTTGTGTGGGTCCAAATGCACCCTTACGCATGTTGTATCACACCTTCAAATTACATGGAGTTGTAAAAATTAAGGAATTTTGCTAAAATCCATTCTCAACATCATTCATGCATATAAATAGTGCCCATAAATTTTATTCATCTTTTCCCCCAACTTTATCCAATCTTTTGATAAAGTTACTCCCCCCAACACCAATTTTGATCTTAAAACTTTTGGCCTGCTTTTGAGGAGATTTTTGATGGATAAGTAAACATAAGTGGAACCCAAAAATTGCTAGCCAAAAAGAAAAGGAAAGAAAGAAAGAAATAAAGGAATAAAGGAATTCAATTTTTAATATTCAAGGTCCTCTGTGTTAAAATTTCAAGAAAGCTAGCTATGCACCAAAAATCCCCCTTTTTTTTGGCTATAAATTTGTTTCTTAAAAAGCAAAGAATTCAAAAAAATGAATTCAAAAACATAATATTTTCCTGAGGAAACTCCTTGCACATAAAAATTCTTTCCTTGGGTACATCTAATCAATCAAATAAATCAAATGATACGCTTATTTCAACATGATACACAATATTTGAGGATCCATTATGCTATTCCTTTCTATTATGGGTTCCATTAATCATTTTTTTCTGTGGCTCATGACTGTTCATTATGAATTTTCAAATCAAAATCTTTAACTGAACAATTTTCATCCTTGGAAGATTCTTCTCACTGATTTATATTTGGGCAGTTTTGAATTTGCAACCCCACACAGCCTGTTCATCACTCAAAATGGGTTGTGTGGTGCGGTTTGCAACCCATCTGGGTTTTGAATTACTGTTTACAACCCATCTGAGCTGTGAAAAGCTGTTCACAAACCATCTGAGGCATGAACAGCTGTTCAGATCCAAGATGGGTTGTAAACTGTGCCACACAACATGTCTTGAGTTGTGGTGTGCCAGTTGCAATTTTTTATATATTTTTATTTTTTTATTTATTTTTTATTTATTTTTTATTTATTTTTTATTTATTTTTTATTTATTTTTTATTTATTTTTTATTTATTTTTTATTTATTTTTTATTTATTTTTTATTTATTTTTTATTTATTTTTTATTTTTTATTTATTTATTTTTTATTTATTTTTTACTTATTTTTTTATTTATTTTTTATTTATTTTTTATTTATTTTTTATTTATTTACTTTTTATTTACTATTTGTTTATTTGTTTATTTGTTTATTTGTTTATTTGTTTATTTATTTATTTATTTATTTATTTATTTATTTATTTATTTTTAATTTGCTTACTTATTTATTTAATATTAATTAATTTATTTGTTTATTTGTTTGTTTTTTTTCAACTTGTTAGGTTGTGAACCTCTGTTCACAACTAAAATGGGTTGTGAATGGATTTTCACGCCTTTTTGCAACGCCTGGGTTGCAAATTCAACATTTCCCTTTCTATTTTTATACCTAGTAGGGCATATCAGAGTTAGAAAAGTCTCCACTGGAAAAAATGAGGATTTCATTGAAATCCACAAATTTAAACACTCCATTGAAAATAAAAAGAAAAACTTATTTCAAAAAAAGGGTGTCAGATTCTATTTCTAATGATTTCATTTTTGAAAAGTATAGTATATCAAAATACCTGCACAATCAAAAAAAATTCAGGAAGCATAGTAGAGCCCTTTTTTCCCACTTCCTTCCAACTATGACCTCATCCAGGATATCCTCATTCCATCTAGAACTAAACTACTCAAACATCATGCAATTGATGCATACCCCTCCAACCTCATGCTCAAATCATTAAACTACTACTTCTGCATGACTCATTTTCTAATTGAATGTACTATATCTTTGTAGCAAAATGACTTTTTAGAAAACTCAAAAAATGAAATTGGCCAAGCAAACCTCTCCAAGGAATTCAAAATTGGCCAATGTGAATTCTGAACAGAACTTGAAATTTCTAATTTCAAGGAAAGATGGTTGATAATATCATTGCTTTCAAGCAGATCAAAAATTCTGCCCACTCATCATGAAAAAAGGCTAGACCTGCTGGGAGGTGTATCAATTGGTACTTGAGTTGAAGCTGTGGCTGACTCTCTATTGATGTGTGTCTAAAATGTGGCAGAAATCACAAAATTTCATGTTTATTTTCCTTCTCAAACATTTCAATCACATAACTTATTGAATAGGATATGGAAGGTTTTAAGAAATTGGAATATATGGGCTAGACAAATTTTCATCAAGTGCATATGTGGTAATAACATTTGAATCAAAAGAAATTAAAAGTATATTTTAAATAATCAGGCAAAGGCATTCCTCCAAATTTTGAACCAATCAAGAAAAAATGATTGGTTTTCACTGGTTTTCATGCTTGTGTAAAATTTATAAATGCAAGCACTCAATTAATTAAGTTAAATTTTATTTTCCATTTTTGGTATATATATGTATATAATCCCCTTCCATTTTTGAATTGAAATAAAGGGAAAATTTCTGATCTTTTTTGCATCTTCTCTGCATTTCTCAAGCTAATTTTGATTTTAATTTACCTTTATTTTCATCAGTATTTTTAATTTTTTGAAAAAGAAATCCCCAGTTCATTTCTTTCATGAATATCTATGAACATGTAATACATTGATTTTTGAATTATTATGTTCTCAAGTTATTTATTTTTGAAAAAATGTCTTAATTGTATTTTTCCTACCAAAAAAACTGGAAAAATCAATATATGTGGAGACAATTTCTCTCTACCTTCTTTGATCTTTTATTGAAAAAAAAATCATCAAATCAAATTATCTCTTTTATTTTTATATAAAAAGTTTTATCAACCAAAATAATGATACAGGCAGGTTAATTTCAGAAAACTAAAGAAGAATATGACAAGATAGGGCGCTGGAAACGGCTCAATTGACCTAAAAAACACAAGGTGAAATCATGAAATTCATATTCATAAATTTCAAAGTTCAATTAAACTTTGGAAATGAAAGCATAATTGAATAGGAAAAAATAAAATAAAATCAATGGTGGTATAATGAATAAAAATCAAATGAAAATAGACCAATAATAAAAAAAATATATTGAATATATTTAAAACTTATTTCAATGAGAAATTGGAAAATATTCATGAGAGGCTACAGCCATAAAAAAAAATTTCTACCTAATTCAAATATGCTAGATTTGGAATGATGCTATGAAAATAGTTTTTTTTATATTCTTGCATTAAATTGAATTGTTCTCAATTCAATTGAATTGTTCTTAATTCAATTGTATTTAAAATTATGATTAATAAATAATTTTTTCATTGATACCTGCTGCAAAATTGCTGAATTTTTTAATCCATGAGTGTGGATTTACCAAAAATCAATTTATTCTTCTTCCTCTTCTTCATTCAATTGATATGAATTGATTCCATGAATTAAATAAATCACTTCAAAAAAAATTCCAAGATCACCCACGCATCTTTTTCCAGTTTGCCTCACTTTCTGCAGCAGAGACTTCACAAGCACCACAACCAATTCCTGGTGCTACACCTTCCAGCAGGTGGAACCTTTTTTCATTTTAACTACAACAGTTTCCTTGGGATAAAATATTAATATTTCTTTGGATAGAATCCATCTTCTGATGTGAAAATTTATCTTCAGATGGTAAATGAGCTGAAAAAACAATTGCAGGATTTAATTTTCATAAAAATATAGGGGGAACAATTTTTGAAATTATTGTGAAAATTTAACAAAAATCAATTTCTTATCACTTCCACTGGAGTTGGAAAAACTGATACAAAAGAACCCAAGTGATAAAATTGGTGATTGAGAAATCTGAATTGTGTTTCCTTTTTTACACTCAAATGGCTTCAATATTAAAAAAAAAATACAACATCACCACACTGGCTCACAAAGATACTATTCCACCAATACTCAAAAGATTTCTTCCTGTCCTCAAACTATTTATGACCATAGAAAGGAGTCTCTGGGACCCATTGAATTGCCAGAATCTCATGAGAAAAATGATAATAAAATAATAAAACTCTGTCTGCCCCAATCAAATGCAATTCAGAATGTTGAATTGAGTGAAATTTTTCCTTGGATCAATCACTTGCCTCTTTGGATCAATCAGTTCCTAGCTTGGATCAAGTGAATCAGTTTATTCCCTTTCCATAAAATGAGAGATTATAAATGGCCCCTCCCCTCCCCAACTTCCCAAATAAACTGTTGAATTTAATTCAACTTGATTAATTATAGAATTGCTTCTCCATTCCTTTCTTCATTAATAATTTCAAATTTCTTGTAAAATCCAGCATACTTTTTGATAAAAAAGGAAGCTTGAGCCAAGGGGAACTCCAAGATCAGCTTCCAAAAATGGTGATGATTTTCATCAACACTTATACTCACTAAATGGAGAGTAAAATTTCTTGATTTCCTTCAAAATAAAAATAAAAAAAATACATAGAAAGAGAATTTATAGCCAAGTGTGGGAGCGTCTTTTAACTCACCAAACCTGCATAAAGGGAGGGAAAAAGCAGATTAGGTGGAAGTTGCCCAAATGAGAAGATGAACAATGCTAAAATAAAAATCAAATTTGATAACACTAGCCTTTAAATTTCAAGTATAAAGCTTTGAATCCAATTGCAAGTTGCAATATGAAGTTTTCTCAATAAGGAAAATGAGGAAATCTTGATGTGGGACTTGGATCTGGGCAAAATGCAAGAAGTTATGATATTGATTAACTGAGGAAAAATCAGAAGGTTAAATACTTTTCCTTTCAAGGTAAAACAAATTGTAGGTTTATGAATGGATATAAACTGATTAATGTCTGCTTTTAGATAGAAGTTAATCAATTTTTCAATGAAAGCATGGAAAAATAAGATTCAAATGAAGTGTATATGATGTACGTACATCATATAAGGTACAGGATAAAATTAAGATTGAGTGTAATGAAAACACAGCAATTTCAAGGAAGTGATGATGCAATCAATGATAATGCAAATTTTTTAGTAATTGCATGTTTAGTTTTGATATAAAAAAGATTTAGTTCTGGGAATATCAGGGTTGGTTCATTGTGTTAACTAATATGAAATCTTTTTGGTACAAGACAAGGTATGGAAAAATTATTTAATGGTGACTAGAAATTTATTGAGTGAAAAATTGGTCCAAAATTCATTGCTATTGGTTATTGGAGATGAAAGGGCATGAAGAAAAGGATTAAATTAGTTTGAACTAATTTTATATTAACCAAAAGATTCAGAGACTTTTTGAAATTGATGACTGGGTTAATAAAAAGGTTTTAACCCTTAGTATCAAATTAAAAGGAGTTAATGAGTATAGGAGGTTTTTTCAATTTGTTTTAAAAAAATAAGCCTTGAGGTCAGCATCAAAAATTGGATGAGATAATGGGGGAAAAAATCAGGTAAGATCCTTCAATATATCAAAGAATTTAGAAAATGTATTGGTACTAATGTATGGGTCTGATTTTGAAATAATTCTGGCTCAGGATTGAGAGTGATAAACTATATTTATGAATAAATGATTGGGAGAATAGAAAATAAACTGAGGAATGAAATTTCAGTTCTGAGCTTATGAATCAAGAAAAAAAATAAATTCCAGATGAACTTTAAATTGAACTGAGATAAAGTTATAAAAAATGTCCTTGATGAAATTTATGATTCCTCCAATATATAAATATATTTAATTTTTGGTAAAATGTGAATAGAAATTTATGTTTTGAAAAAACTGCCTATTATTTCTAGATCTTTGCTTTAATTTTATTAAAATGAAAATAAAAGTGTGGTTATCCAAATCAAGGGGAGTCAAGGTGGAATAATTTGAATGGTTTCCAGGTGAAATAATTTGAAAAATTCCTTTTTAAAGGAATTAATTCTATATAAAAATTATGAGAACAAGAATCAAAAATTGATGATATTTTATTTGGTTTGATTTTCACTTAATTTCCAGTTAAAATTTTTGGTTGGAACCACTAGAATTAAGGAAAGAGAGGAAATTTTACTATGATTAATGTGAGTATAAATTTAGAATCCATGACTTTTGAAGGTGAAACTGGGTGAAAAACAGAATGGAGTTAGTCTTATTCCAAATTACTAGCAAGAAAAAGAATTTATATTAATTTTGTTTTCATAATTTCCTGGTTTGATACCATAAAGATACTTCCTAGTCCTCAAAATATTCGGTCTAAGACTCTTTGGAATAGGGTGCATCAGAGTTAGAAAAAACACCATTTTTTTTGACCAAAACCGCCATAAAAAATGGCAGGTTTCTAAAATACAAATACCCTCTAACTGGTGTATTTCAAAATGGTGTGTTTCATGGAAATGGCAGATTTCAAACATCAAAACAGCCATTATCATCCATCCACCATCCATGCATGAAAAAAACCCATCCACACCTCCAACTCAGCAAATCCATACCAATCCCATCTCCATTGCATCACAAACATCTCATCTTGTTTGCTTCACATCTCCATTGCTTCACATATCCATTGCTTCACATCTCCATTGCTTCACATCTCCATTTCTACAGATCTCCATCACATGACACACATCTCATTGCATGCAAAACACCCATCCACACCTCCACCTCAGCAAATCCATACCAATCCCATCTCCATTGCATCACACACATCTTGTCTCCATTGCTTCACATCTCCATCACATCACACACATCCCATCATCATCCCATCACCCCACATAAAATCAGAATCTTTCTCAATATGTACAATCAAAATTCCCAGAAACAAGTTGAAAAAACAAAAAAGTTTACTGAAATTTTTTTATGATTGGACTCTGATTCAGACTCTGATTTTGAATCAACTTTTTTAGCTTTGAACTCTCTGTTGGCAAAGCAATAAATGGTTCCAAGAAGACAGACTCTCCACAACCCTATGTATGAAAGGCAAAAGCTTCATCTCCTCCCCAACTAAAGTTTCCAGCAACTGTTCCAAACTTTATTTCCTTCATTCATGAAACTTTTGGAAATGATTGAACACCACCACATCTTCCATAACAATTCTTGGAATCCTCAAAAAAATCCATCTATCCAAATTTCTTTTGCCCTTTTGGATTGGCATCAAATGGATATAGGGCAGAAATTCATCAATCAGAAAATGCATTGTCAGTCATTCATGGAACCATTGACTTATACAAAAAGAGATTCATGATTTCTATCCAATCTTTTTGTTGCTCATGTGTTTGTTTGCTAACCAAAGAAGAAAGCAAGGAGATATATAAAGTAATGGAGACTGAAGGCTTTCCTGGTTGCATTGGTTTTGTTGATGGAACTACTATCCCCTTGATTCAAAACTAAAAGCTAGATGTAAACCTCTATTTTGATTGGAAAAAAAGTCAATTGATTCATTTATTTTCCAAAGACTTTGATAATACACTGACAAAATATGTTTTATCTGTCTTTATAGATACTCTGTGGCACTACAACTTGTTTGTGATAACAAAAAGAAATTCATATCCCTCCATGCTGGCCTCCCAGGTTCTTGTCACAATTCATATGTTTTCAATTGGATGCATATTTTCCAACAACCAGAGAACAACTTTGAAAAAGATCAATACCTTCTGGCCAATTCAGTTTATGCTAGTGGGGAATATGTAGTTCCAGCATACTGCAATTTTTCATCCAACAATCAAGAAAAAACTTATTTAAACTATCATCTTTCCCAAGCAGGAGTTTAGATTGAGAATGCCATAGGAGTCCTGAAAGGAAGATGGGCCATTTTAAGCAAAATTAAAAAGCAGCTTTAAAAATCCAAAGAATTGAATATCCTCATCAACTGGATTATCACTTGTTTGATCCTTCACAAGCTTGTGGCTGACATCAAATATGAATGGGAAGAACTATTCAAAGAAGATATTCCTGATCCTCCTCAAGTCATCCCTGTCTCATCTTGTTTCTCACCTTCTGAAATGAGGAAGTGTATTCTACCTCTCACAATTGCTTGCTTTGATGAGTAGCTTTTGGTTTGTAAATGGTTAAAAAATCACATCACAGTTTTTTTTTCTTTTTGGTTTTTCAACCAACAATCCTAGGCTGACTCCAGGTTTTTTATTTATTTATTTATTGATTTTTTTGGTGGACTTGGACAAAAAAGAAACAAAAATTCCAAACCACCCACCTCACCCCACCAAACCACTGGTCCATTCCCACCAGTCCACTCCTGTAAAGACAATGTTGACCCAAGCGCGCTCCAGGGAACAAACTGTAGAGACTCCAAATGGAGCTCACCTCAACTCAAGTGAAGGACCACCGGGAACTTGCCATGGAAGGCAAGGGAAAGAGGACTGAGGGTGATTCCAACAAAAAAAACTCAACCAACCAAATCTGAATTATAACTTGCAAACAATCAACGTCAATATCACCACATCAATCAACAAAAACCACCAGTCCTTTTCTCAACTGTTTAATTTCTTTCTCTTTCACTTTTTCTTTTCTTCTTTTTCTTCAATCTTTTTTTTCTTTCAATTCTTCCTTTCTGTCAACTCTTTAAAAAAATGTCAAATCTGAATTCAACAAGTAACTGGTGAGATTGATTTGACAGAATTCCAATATTCCAAGCTCAGTAACTCAAACTACCATTTGGTTCTTTTCCTTGTTCAGTCTACTGTCCTTGCTTGTTCAATCATCTGCCTAATTGTCCTCATCTCAACACCTCAATCCGCTGCCCCATTCTTCCTGGTCTGAAATATAAATCATCTTCAACCACCTTATATGGTTAAAAGCCAAATGACCAATTGGCCAGGGGAACAAAGGACAACAGCAACTAACCAGGGTTTCTAAAACAATGTATTTTGACAAGCAATGCTGAAAACGGGCCTTGAAACAATCCCACTCCTTACGGAGGACAATTATGGCATCTGGAAAGACAAGATGAGTGCCCTGCTCAAGCTCAGGGGAGTTCTTGACACGCTGGAATCAGAACAGAAGGTCATTTAAAGTTTCAGAGAAAAATGAAATTCAGCTCCTACTCATCTCAAAGGTAGACTCAGTTACTCACAATAACGTTATAAGTGCCACAAACATAAACTCAGCAAAGGAAATTTGGAAAGCTATCAAAGGAATTCTCTTCATCTCAAGCTTTAAACAGAGCAATAATCTTCAACAATTTCCTTCATCTAAACTTCAAAGAGGAGGAAATTGCCAAGTTTGTGACCAATGTCAAGACTTCAATCAAGAAAATGGTGGACATAGGCATTGATCTCCCTCAAGACATTCTTGCCTACCTCATAATCTTCAAGTTCCCACCATCACTCAACAACATTAAGAGACAGATAATGCACTCAGACAAGCAAATAACTGTTGAATTTGTTTGCAATCAGCTCACTCAATTCAAAAAATGAAATCAAAGTGGAGTCATTGGAACAAAATGGCCCAAAGCCTGGGACAGAGCACGCCTTAGCCTCAATGCGTACCAAAACTAAGAACCAACTCTCCAACCAATGCATAAAAGGTTACCACAATCCAAAGAAAGATAAGAACCACTTGGAGAGTGAGTTCTTTCACCTCCATCCAGATAAGGCCCCAGAATAAGGGAAAGAAAACAAGAGAAATGGAAGAAACAGCAAAAGTCAAAGAAAAAGTTGGCCCATTTTCACGCCTTTATTGCCAAATGGATTGACTCCAAGATTTGCAAAGACCAAAACATATTAGTATATAGCGGGGCATTGATGCACATGTTCAATGAATCCAGGTTCTTTGTCTTGCTCAATCCATACTCAGGAGAGGAAACTTTTAGGAATGCCACTCGTCCCCGCGGCCAATAAAAAACTACCTTCTCCTCAACTATAACCTCTGGAAACCTATCCCCAGGAGACAAATCCCCGGGATCTCTGGAAACTGGAAAATTTTCCTGGTCTGACTCTTCTCTCCTTGTCAGCCCTGGGCAATCCTTCTGTTTCTGTTCTCTTGAGCCATCTTTTATATTTTGATATACTTTTCTTTTCTTTCTCACTTTCTTTTGTCCTCTATCTCTATTTTCTTCTCTTCTGGTGCTTATTTCTTTCTCTATCAAGATCCACTCAACCGCCAAACCATCACCTGTCAACTGGCCGACTCATCTCTTTGTACCCATCCAATTGGCTCCAAACATACTTGTCGTCATTCCTTGTCTGGTAAGATGATCCGCATCTTAATTCTGTGACCAACTATCAGCTTATACTCCTATCAAAATAGCTCGTATATCTTTCTCGCCTCAAATCCTCTTCTTCCTGACCGCTCAGCCTCTTATGTCCAATTGCCCGTTGGTTCTCTCTCTCCCTCTTTTTCACTTCTATTTCTTTCATGTTGTGTTTTCTGTTTCTGATATTGAGACTCTAGTCTGCTGGTTCTTAGTCCTCAAATCATTCTGTGAAATCTCATCATGGTTAAAAGCCAAAACCGGACCAACCAACTCACCTTCAAGATGAACGAACCAGCAGGAGCTACGGATTATTTCCATCAAGTCGCATTGAAAGCTGCGGTTGATGCAATCCCACCCCTCAACAAAGAAAAATTCTCAATTTGGCAAGATAAGATGATGATTATGTTTGACCTCAAGGACATAAAAGACACAATCACAAGAAACTCGGGACAACTCTCCATAAAACAAGATAGGGAAATTAGGGCGGTTATTCTTTTTAAACTGGACAACACAACACACACCAACGTTGTCAACTCTACCAACATAAACTCATCCAAGCTTCTATGGGCGGAAATCACCCAACGCTTTGCCTCATTGGAGACCGCCAATTGGGCTTGAGTATTTAATTCCTTCCTTCATTTTGGTTTCAATGAAAACACCATTGAAGGATTCCTGAAAAATTCAAGAAAGGCTCTAACTCGAATGACCAATGTTGGTATTGAACTGCCCAACAATATTCTTGCCTACTTGGTCCTTTTCAAGTTTCTACCTATCCTTGAGAACCTAAAACAACAGATCATACATGTAGAAAAACACCTAACTGTGGATGTTGTCTTTAATCATCTGATCCAATACAACAACAAGCGCAAGGCCCAGTCAAAAACCACCAAATCCAACTCTGACCTCACTTTGGTGGCAACAAGAGCTAAAACCAAGAAAGAGACAAAAAAAGTCAAGATGGGTTGTAGGGAAGGATACCATGATCCAAATGCACCCCATTCCGAATCCTCATGTTTTCATCTCCATCCCCAGATTGCTCCGAGTTGGTGGGTCAAACAACAAAACAAATGGAAGATTAAAATGAATAAACAACCCACCATCAACTATCAAGCGCTTTTAACTCTCTGGATAAACGCCGACAGCAGCCAAAATTTGCTTCTTGACTCTGGCGCCAACATCCATATCTTCAACAACAAAAAATACTTCTACTCACTGCAGATGCAAGATGAACTGGAGGAGGTGAAAACTGGAAAGCTCAAGGCTAATCTAAAGATACGCGGCACAGGAACTGTGAAAGTTGAATGGAAAGATTCAGTCATTACCCTAGAAAATTGCGCTTACATTCTGGATATAGTTGTCAATCTCATTAGCCCGGGTCTCTTAGTAAGCAAAGGATGCAACCTTAATCAAAGCCAAGACCAGTTTCAAGTTACAAGGATGGGCCAAACCATACTCAGGGGATCCATCAGAGACAATCTCTTTGTCGTAGAGAAGCCTAAGACGGTGGGGAAAGGAACTTCTATCCATCATATCAATCACTCTCCAAATCCTTCACCAACCAAGGTCTATCCCTAGAAGACATCCACCAGATGTACGGTCACGCCGCAATTTCCACTCTCAAACCCATTCTCAAAGGCCTCTTCACCAACAACAAACTGGATAGTTTCCAATGAAATGGCTGCACAAAGAGTAAGATTGTCCGATCTCCATTCTCAGCGGTATCAACTCCTTCAAACAAACCTCTCAAACAGATACACCTAGACCTTGTTGGACCGATCTCCCCACAGTCAAAGGGTGGCCATCTATATCTCCTGACTCTAGTAGACAACTACTCCGGCTACCTGGCCGCTTTTCCTCTCAACTCCAAAGACAAGACCCCAAAAGTGATAATTGATGTGCTCAAGATGGAAGCGAAAAGGCTCAACTATTATCCCTCCGAGATTTTTTCCAACAAAGGGACGGCATTCACCAATTCGACACTCAAAGACTTTGCCAGATCAAAACACATCAAGTTGATGACTTCTGAACCTTATCACTCCCAACACAATGGACAGGCAGAAAGAGCCAATCAAACCATAATTGAATCAGCTCAAGAAACCTTCTTGTCTTCCCAACTACCAAAAACCAACTGGCATATAGTCACAAGGAGTTGCTGCTTCATGCTCAACCAAATCCCTTGGGAAGGTAATCACCGTTCCCCCTGGGAACTTATGTTTAATAAAAAACTCCCGACTAATTACCTTAAACCTGTAGGATCATTGCTCATATATCTCAAGAATCGCACCCAAAAAGGAAGGAAATTTGATGAGAAGGGGGATGAAGGGCTACTAGTTGGTTTCAATCCCTCTTTTCACTCCTACATCATTCTTAATTTGTTGGGATCCATTATTGAAACAAAACATGTTAAATTCCTGAAGACACATCTACACAACTTTCCTCTCCTAGAATCAACTGGTATTGATCTCTTCTCACACGAATCACAGGAACTCAACAAATCTGACTTCTTCACGACCAACAAAAAATTTACGTTTTGAGATCATCCAAACACCAATTTGGATTCAGAGTCCAATCCCAACTCTCCTGAAGCTCCAGATTCCAATTCAGATTCTCTCAATTCTTCTCCACAAACCTCTTCCTTACAGGAAACTACTCAAACCTCTGCTTCTGAACCTTGTAAAAGTGAAGCATATCAACAACCAAGACAGGAAACTCGAAAACCGCAAGGCTATGGATTTCACCATTACTACAAACCGCCATCATACAAGGCAGCCTGCAACTGTCCCAAATGGCCCAAATGGGAGAAGGCAACTGAAGAAGAGTTAAGTTCTATTGAACATCAAGAAGTATGGGATGACTACTATGGAGAACCAAACAATATCCTTAACACTACCTGGGTCTTTAAAGTGAAAGAAAACTGTCACGGGGAGCCAGTAAAATACAAAGCAAGATTGTGTGTTCAAGGATTCAATCAAATCTTTGGCATTGACTACAATGAAATGTGGACACCCACTGGAAAGCTTGGTTCATTGAGAATCGCTCTCTTGTACGGTCTGAAAGAAAAAATGAATTTTACTCAATTTGACATCAAAGGAGCGTTTCTCCATGCACCCATGGAAGAAGAAGTCATCATTAAAACCCCAGAAGGATCTCAAAGGAAATCCCCCTATCTCAAACTCAATAAGTCTCTGTACGGATTGAAACAATCCCCTAAGAATTGGTACAAAACACTGACTGGATGGATAAAGTCTCAAGGCTACCTCCAATCAAGCAGCAACCCCTGTCTTTACTATAAACCCAAATTGAAGGAAGTACTCTACTTCCACGTGGACAACCTCATTCACATTGGGAAGAGCAAGATCTTTGAGTCAAACTTCTTAACAAAGTTCAAAAATTTGTCTTGTCACCCACCCAATACAATTCTGGGTATGCTGATGGAAGTGAAGGAGGATGAGATCCTCCTAAGCCAACCAAAAAACATAGATAAAGGACTAGAAGAGTTGGGCCTTACTGAATGCAAGGACACTCGTGCTCCTTTAACTCAAAATACACACCTGGAGCCGGCTACCGATGAAGATCATGCTCTATTCACTCAAATGAACATCAATTTCCGATCAGTCACCGGCCTTCTCAATCATCTCGCGCAATATACTCGTCCTGACATTGCCTTTGCGGTGTCCAGTCTAGCCAGATTCAATTCTAAACCCGGCATGTCTCATTGGAGGGAAGCGCGCAAGGTATGGAAGTCTCTTAAGACCACAAGAGATAAAAAGCTCATTCTCCGTTTCAACCCAAATGAGAAAGTGATTACTGGATACAGTGATGCAACTTGGGGAGACAATCCATCTTCTTGAAAATCCCAATCTGGATTCATCATCTTTCATTACGGTAGTCCCTTCATCTGGAACTCATCAAGGCAGAGAAATATTACTTACTCGTCCACCAAATCCGAACTCAACACCTTGCTTGACTGTTTCCTGGAAGCCAAGTGGGTCATCAATTTGATAAGTGAAATATATCATCTTTCTATCCCTAAAACTACTCTTCATATTGACAACAAAGGACTTGATGATAAGATTAAACGGTTCAGCTCTCACTCTAAGTCCTGTCATATTGACATTAAAACAAAAGGTCTGAGGGAAGAATTTCAAAGCTGCAAATACGATCTAATCCTAATACCTACAGAGGACATGGTGGCGAACTTGCTCACCAAAGCTTTGTCAATCAACTCTCTGAGCCTACTCCAAAACTCCATCTTTGACTCTACTCTACCACAATCCCAATAAATGTTCCACCTTACCAGACACAAGGAGTGTTAGGAATGCCACTCGTCCCCGCGGCCAATAGACAACTACCTTCTCCTTGACTATAACCTCTGGAAACCTATCCCCAGGAGACCAATCCCCCGGGATCTCTGGCGACTGGAAAATTTTCCTGGTCTGACTCTTCTCTCCTTGTCAGCCCTGGGAGATCCTTCTGTTTCTTTTCTCTTGAGCCATCTTTTATATTTTGATATACTTTTCTTTTCTTTCTCACTTTCTTTTGTCCTCTATCTCTATTTTCTTCTTGTCTCATTCTTATTTCTTTCTCTATCAAGATCCACTTGAACGCCAAACCATCACCCGTCAACTGGCCGACTCATCTCTTTGTACCCATCCAATTGGCTCCAAACATACTTGTCGTCATTCCTTGTCTGGTAAGATGATCTGCATCTTAATTCTGTGACCAACTATCAGCTTATACTCCTATCAAACTAGCTCGTATATCTTTCTTGCCTCAAATCCTCTTCTTCCTGACCGCTCAGCCTCTTATGTCCAATTGCCTGTTGGTTCTCTCTCTCCCTCTTTTTCATTTCTATTTCTTTCATGTTGTATTTTCTGTTTCTGATATTGAGACTCTAGTCTGCTGGTTCTTAGTCCTCAAATCATTCTGTGAAATCTCATCAGAAAACTTGACTGGAAAGGAAGGAGCTAACCTAACGGTAGAGGGAATGGGAACTGTGAAGCTCTCCTGGAAGGGAAGAAAAACCCTCCTCTCCAACTGCCTTTACATACCTAGCATAGTATTCAACCTTGTAAGCCCTGGTCAACTCTTGAACAAGGGCTGTGAGCTAGTTTCCAACAAAAACTCATTCAAACTAATCTCCAATCAAACCACCGTGGCAAAAGGCACCATTATTGAGAACCTATTTGTAATGGAGAAACCACAGAAGATAGGGAATGACTGCTGAATGGTATCAAGGCAGGAAGAAGGAACAAAAAATAGCTCACTCAAAGAGCTCCACCTGATGCACGGTCACAATTTGGTAGGAAGACTCAGAAGAATCAATGGAATAAAACTCAACTTGACGGAGGCAGAGCACTTTGTTTGCCAAGAATTCCTCCTGTGAAAAATAACCAAGACTCCCTTCAAGTCAGCTTCAACCCTGGTGACAAAGCCCTTCAAAAAAATTCATCTTGATCTGATTGGTCCATCAATCCTCAGTCAAATTGACAAGATCAGTACATTCTCAAAATTTTCAACAACTTCTTGGGATACATTTCAGGCATACCAATGATGGGCAAAGACAAAACTTACAAGGTGCTTTTAGAAGTCATAGAAAAGCAGAAGAACAAATGTGGCTACTATCCCACCAGGTTATGTTCAGACAGAGGTTCAGAATTCACCAACCACAGGTTAGTCAAATATCTCCAGGAGAGATACATAAAACAGCTGATCTCTGAACCCGACCATCCTGAACATAACGTTAGGGCCAAAAGGGCCAACCAAAACATTGTCAAAAGGGTGAGGAAAACTCTGACCTTGAGCAAAATTCCAAATAAATTCTGTCCAGAAATCTTCAAATCATGCTGTCTCAGTCTCAACCAAATACCCAAGGAAAACCAAGAGGTTAGTCCATGGGAACTGATCCATCAGTCATCTATCCCAAATTCATATTTAAAACCCATTGTCATCACCACCATTTTTCTCAATCAAAAGAGATCAAGAGGACAGAAGTTCAACCACAAGGGCTCAGAAGGAAAGCTTATTGGATATAACCCTGAACTCCAATCCTATTTGATACTCAAACCAGAAGAATTGGTGGTCTCCACAAAGCACATCTAATTCATTGCAAAGTCTCAAGAGGACCCAAAAACTTTGAAGAGTCTGGATTTGGAATTTCTTCCCACAAACAACCTCAAAGAACTCCCTCAAACAGAAAAAAATTGTACCTGTCAAGAGCCACCTCCAGAAATTGAATCCTCAGACAATCAAAGTGAGATTTTGAGGAGTTTGATTTCACCACTGGGGTCTCCCTCACATGCACTCCCCGCTCATCCAGTAACAGAATCAAACTCCACCACTGAAGCTTTGCAACCTGAAACTCAAGAACCTAGACAAGTCCTAAGAGACAGATCTTCTTTGAGACCACCTCAATGGTTTGGTTTCCACCACTAATTTGAGCCACAGACTTTTGAGGAAGCCTACGGTTGCAGTGACTCAGAGAAGTGGAAGGTGGCAATCAAAAAGGAGATTGAACAATGCAAATTACTCAAGGTGTGGGAAGACTACAGCGGTCTGACTCCTCTCAAACCCCTGGAAAAAATGTGGGTCTTGAAGATTAAAGATAACAGCCATGACAATGTTCTCATCCACAAAGCCAGGATATTTGTCAAAGGATTCAATAAAATACATGGAATAGACTTTGACAAAACCTTTGCACCAACTGGGAAGATTGCATCCTTAAGGGCTATTCTTCAACTGGCACTCAAGAACAACCTCAACATAAAAAAATTCAATGTGAAGGCCGCATTCCTTCATGCCCCCATCATTGAAGAAGTAATAATCAAGACGCCCAAAGGCTGCAATAAATCAGCCCAATACCTCAAACTCAAGAAGAGCCTGTACGGGCTCAAAAAATTGCCAAAAAACTGACCAGAAACTAACCAAGTGGATCTGCTCTATTGGTTTCAAAGAATCAGAAAGCGATCCATGTCTTTATAAATCAAAGGAAAACAATTGCTTTCTGTTCTTTCATGTAGAAAATTTGATTCTGGTCAATGATGGCCATAACTTTGATGAGAAATTCAATAAAAAATTTCAGAACTCCCAAGCCCACAACCCTGACACCATCCTTGGCATGAAAATAGAAAAACAGGATGGGAAGATTTTTTTAAGTCAACCAAAGCATATTTCTCACGGACTAGAATAACTGGGCCTCACTGCAGCAAGACCCTCTTCAACCCCTCTCACTCCGCACATCCAACTTACCAAAGCATCCAACAAAGAGTTTGAAGCATTCAAAGCCTTAAAAATAAACTACAAATTGTCCATAGAACTTCTCAACTACATAGCCAGCAGAATGCAACCCAATTTAAGTTACTCCGTCTCCAGCCTAGCTTGCTTTCAGAACAGCCCAGAATCACTCACTGGAAGGAGCTGAAGAAGACCTGGCAATATCTGAACCACACCAAGGACATAAAATTGACAATCTACTACAACAGTCAACGCAAACCCCTTGAATGTTACAGCAACGCTTTGTGGGGAGAAGACCTGGCTATGCCCAAATCTCAATCCGGACACCTGTGGATGTTATACGGCTCACTACTGTCCTGGAACAGTTCAAAGCAGAGCAGCGTCACATACTCTTCTACCAAAGCTGAGCTCAAACCTATTCTGGATTCCTTCTTAGAGAGCAAGTGGCTCAAACAACTTCTTCAAGAATTCTTCCTGTGCAATATCCAAACTTCTACTCATTTCATAGATAACAAGGGACTCAACAATAAGTTAAAAAAATTTGGCTTAAACTCTAAAACCAGACACATGAACCTCAAGACCAAAGGCTTGCATGAAGAACTCAGAAAAGGAAACCTCAAAGTCCACCTTATCCCCACCAAACAAATGCCAGCTGATCCACTGACCAAGGCTCCAACCAAGGGCTCTCTCAGCAAACTTGTGAGCCTGATCAACCCAAAATTCTCTTTTAAATCAATCTCCAGTTAAGGGGAGTGTAAAGAAGAAATTGACCCAAGCATGCGCCAGGGAACACACTGTAGAGACTCCAAATGGAGCTCACCTCAACTCAAGTCAAGGACCACTTGGAACTGGCCTTGGAAGGCAAGGGACAGAGGACTGAGGGCAATTCCAACAAACAAAAAACTCAACCAACCAAATCTGAATTATAGCTTGCAAACAATCAACGTCAATATAACCACGTCAATCAACAAAAACCACCAGTCCTTTTCTCAACTGTTTCATTTCTTTCTCTTTCACTTTTTCTTTTCTTCTTTTTCTTTAATCTTTTTTTTTTCTTTCAATTCTTCCTATCCGTTGTGGTGACCAAATCTGGACACCCTGGACCGGATGCGGGAAATTCAAAATTTCTTCTAAGATTCTTTTATTTAGGTGTCATTTATCCAAAAAAAAAAAAAAAAAAAAGAAAAACAAATCCAAATTTTTTGTATCAGTATCACTCCTCCAATTCCCTCAACCTGCCAAGCGTTCCCCTGTCCCAGTAGTCTGGGACAGGCCTCTCTTGGTCCCATCCCCTAGGCAACGCGTTCAATCCCTTATCTCTTTGTTCTCCCCCCTCCCTTTTGGCCGAACGTGCGGGCCAAGACCCGCTCGGCCCAAGATATCCCATTCCAAGCCATCAAATCTCACCTCTCCCTCCTTGTCAATGGTTTCTTTAGATTTGATCTCACTCCCTCCAACTCAACCCCTTCCTCCTCTTCATCCCCCTCTCATCATCCTCAAGCTCAGGTTCAATTGGTTCAATCAATTCATGATCTCTGTATGACCATTTGAGATCTGGATGACTATTGAGAGGAACTCTTGGAAGTCTTCCTGATCCCTACCCTCTCACGTCTCATGCTCCTACCCAGCCTTGAAGCCTTGGAGGATCCCAAGCTGATCAATTCCATCATGGCACTCATAACAAACTCGTCAACAAACTCCTCACCAATCCAGATTGATCCCAAGCCTCCAATCATTGAGACCTTCAATTGATCAGCCCAGGTCTCAATACCTAAAATTGACTCTACTCCTCCTGACCACCGCCAGGAGCAGTGGTCAAGCCTAGCAAGTCAATCAAAAGATCTCTTGCCCTACCGCCACAGTTGCAGCCCTCCATCAATCCCCCAGCGGCTCCCCATCCAATCTATCACCCTTCCTGGGACTCTCCCACCCCCTTCCATCTTTGGGTGGGGGTGGAAAACGTTGTCTACGGCCCGCAGACATCCGCGGGCGGTCTGGTCCATTTCCTTTCCCACCCCTTCCGCCTTGGGGTGAGGGTCGGGTGATCCTGGTATTGTCGTGCGCGTCCTTCTACGGACGGACGCAGGAGAGATGAAGGGATGAGAATAGATCCCACCCCGGTCAGGGAGGCCGGATTTCCACAGGCCTGGGTGATCAAATTTTTCTGATCACCTGAAAATCTGAAATACAAAAAAAAAAAATCTTTCTTTTTCCGCTCTATTTGTAGAATCCGTTGTACATAGTCTAACAGGGACTCCTGCCCATATAAGGAGGGCTCTCCACCTGCCTTTTTGGGAGGAGTGGGAGCATCATGGAACCTTATCATCAGATCCTATCCTACCAGAGGAGTAACATCATCAGTATCCTCTTGAAATACATCATCTGTGGGGTCTCATTCCCCTTTATCTGAGACTAAAAATTTGGGTATATCAATGATTGCCCCTTGATCCTTGAGCCTCCATACTCAAACCCTTGATCCTTGATCCTTATCACCAACCAATAGCTTTGCTGGTTGAAGAAGAATTTGACTGATTGAATTCTTGAGTGTGTTACACCACTCCCAATCCCTTTATCCAACAAAAATGGTCCTGATCATCCTTTGATTATCTCTCTGTACCCAGCCACATCTGACTGAAGAGTTTTTATTAAGCTTAAAACCTGGAGTGTTAAACCTCCCTTCATTTCTTTTGAAGTTGAATTCGGCCACACTACTCTTGAGTCCCTTGAGAAGTGTTGGGTTATTCTTGTTTGAATCAGTTATTGTTTTGCTTCTGGAGCTTCTTCAAACCATTAGCTTTGTCTTGTGCAGCCACCCACAGTTATCTGGTACTCTTCAAGCGCTTGAATGCGGAGAGTTGGGCAGGTTCATTGAGAACCTGGAGGTTGTTTGGGATTGAGTTAATCTTTCCTAAGCTCCTTCTGACAACCAGAGCTATTAGATTGTGGGTGTTGTCACTTACAATTGCCTTGTCTTTTTGAACTCTGAAAAAACCTTGACTTCTTCTATTCAAGTTTTCCCCGGCACCATCTTGTCTCAGATAGTGTTGTTTCCCCAGCTACCGACTACTATCATCTTTATCCTCTTACTTTTGGTCCTTTTTTTACCAGGTTCTGGACTTTGATCTTGGTTACATTTAAAAATTTTTGTAACACTCAGGAGGGCAGCCTCAACAGCACCTTTGCCCTCCACAGAACTGCCATGGCCTAGCACCGTTTGGAGTCTTACACAGTCAACTCTTTAAAAAAATGTCAAATCTGAATTCAACAAGTAACTTGTGAGATTTATTTGACAGAATTCCAAGATTCCAAGCTCAGTAACTCAAAATACCATTTGGTTATTTTTCTTGTTCAGTCTACTGTCTTTGCTTGTTCAATCATCTGCCTGATTTTCCTCATCTCAACACCTCAATCCGCCGCCCCGTTCTTCCTGGTCTGAAATACAAATCACCTTCAACCACCTTATACAGTTAAAAGACAAATGACCAATTGGCCAGGGGAACAAAGGTCAACGGCAACTAACCAGGGTTTCTCCAACAATGAATTTTGACAAGCAATACTGAAAACGGCCCTTGAAACAATCCCACTCCTTACCAAGAACAATTAAGGCATCTGGAAAGACAAGATGAGTGCCCTGCTCAAGCTCAGGGGAGTTGTTGACATGCTGGAATCAGAACAGAGGTCATTAACAGTTTCAGAGAACAATGAAATTCAGCTCCTACTCAGCTCAAAGTTAGACTCAGTTACTCACAATAATGTTATAAGTGCCACAAACATAAACTCAGAAAAAGAAATTGGGAAATCTATCAAAGAACAATTCTCTTCATCTCAAGCTTCAAACAGAGCAAGAATCTTCAACAATTTCCTTCATCTAAACTTCAAAGAGGAGGAAATTGCCAAGTTTGTGACCAACGTCAAAACTTCAATCAAGAAAATGGTGGACATAGGAATTGATCTCCCTCAAGACATTCTTTCCTGACTCATACTCTTCAAGTTACCACCATCACTCAACAACATTAAGAGACAGATAATGCACTCAGACAAGCAAATAACTGTTGAATTTGTTTGCAATCATCTCACTCAATTCAAAAAATGAAATAAAAGCAGAGTCATTGGAACAAACTGGCCCAAAGCCTGGGACAGAGCACACCTTAGCCTCAATGAATACCAAAACTAAGAACCAACTGTCCAACCAATGCATAAAAGGTTACCAAAATCAAAAGAAAGATAAGAACCACTTGGAGAGTGAGTTATTTCACCTCCATCCAGATAAGGCCCCAGAATGGTGGAAAGAAAACCAAGAGAAATGGAAGAAACAGCAAAAGTCAAAGAACAAGTTGGCCCATTTTCACGCCTTTGTCACCAAATGGATCAACTCCAAGATTGGAAAAGACCAAAACATATTAGTATCCAGCGGGGCATTGATGCACATTTTCAATGACTCCAGGTTCTTTGTCTTGCTCAATTCATACTTGGGAGAGGAAATCTTGACCAGAAAGGAAGGAGATAACCTAATGGTAGAAGGAATGGGCACCCTGAAGCTCTCCTGGAAGGGAAGAAAAACCCTCCTCTCCAACTGCCTTACATACCTAGCATAGTAGTCAACCTTGTCAGCCCCGGTCAACTCTTGAACAAGGGCTGTGAGCTAGTTTCCAACAACAACTCATTCAAACTAATCTCCAATCAAACCACCGGGGCAAAAGGCACCATTATTGAGAACCTATTTGTAATGGAGAAACCACAGAAGATAGGGAATGACTGCTGCATGGTATCAAGGCAGGAAGAAGGAACAAAAACTAGCTCACTCAAAGAGCTCCCCCTGATGCACGGTCACGCTTTGGTAGGAAGACTCAGAAGAATAAATGAAATAAAAATCATCTTGACGGAGGCAGAGCACTTTTTTTGCAAAGGCTGCCTCTCAGTTCTCCTAAACCCTCCCCCAATCATCCTTTTCTAATCCTCTATCCCCCCTTTTTTGCAAATGGGACCGCCCCCTTGTGTCACCGTCTCTTGCAGTTGTTGAAAGTTTTTGCGGCTGTTTGAAAACTTGCCGATGCCTGTCAGGAACTGGGCACAGCTGCTCATCACCAAAACCCTGTTTTTTTGTTTTCAAATTTTCTTTTTACTCTTCATTTTTTTACTTTTTTTATGTAATTCTCATCCATTTTCAAGTCCGGATTTTGCTTTTCATCCAAAAAAAAAAATCCTGCTCTCAGTTATTTTATCCCATTTTAAATAGCTTACAGGGTCCTTTGCCCATAAAAGGAGGGGCTCTCCCCTGCCTTTTGCCCCATTATCCATCATCCAGGAATGCATTCATTCCTCATTTTTTAGAAATAAATAATTCATGGGGCCCTTTCCCCTTTATCTGAGCATCTTATCCAGGGTATATCTATGATTTCCCTTTGATCCTTGAGCCTTTACACTCAAATCCTTGATCTTCCCCTCTGTGGCCTTATTCCTATCACCAACTAATAGCTTTGCTGGTTGAAGAAGAATTCATTTGATTGGATTCTTGAGTTTGTTATACCACTCCTTGATCCCTTTTTCCAACCATACGTTTCTCAATCATTCTTTGATTGTCTTTCTGGAACCAGTCATGTTTTACTGAGAGGTTTCTTTAAGCTTGAAACCTGGAGTGTTAAACCTCCCTTTTTTTCCTTGAAGTTGAATTTTTGCCACTCTACTCTTGATTCCCTTGAGAATTGTTGGGTTATTCTTGTTAAAATTAGTTATTTCCTTGCTTCTAGAGCTTCATAAAACAAATTTATTTGTTTTTAAGAGCCACCCACAGTTATCTGGTACCCTTCAAGCGCTTGATTGCAGAGAGTTGGGCAGGTTCATTGAGAACCTGGAGGTTGGTTGGTATTGAGTTGATCTTTCCTAATCTTCTGCTGCAAACCAGAGTTATTAGCTTGTGGGTTTTTTTACTTACAACTGCCTTGTTCTATTGAACTCTGAACAAACTTTAACTTATTTTGTTCAAGTCTTCTCCCACATCATCTTGCCTCAGATAGTGTTTATTCCATTTCTACTCATTACCATCACCTTTATTCCTTTCCATGAATTCCTTATTCACAAGGTTCTGGACCTTCATCCAGGTTACCTTTAAATATTTTTGTAACACTCAGGAGTTCAGCCTAAAAAGCACCTTTCCCCTCCACAGAACTGCCTGCGGCTCAGCACCATTTGGAGTCTTACATTTGGTCCCCCGGGCCAGGATCAAACCAGCAACCTTGGGATTTACAGTCCCATCACGTTCAAAATCAACTTCAAAATCCAATCCTTTTCTCTTTTTTTCTCTTTTTCTCTTTTCTTAGATTTGATCCATGGAGGCAACTTATCCTAGAAGTAATTCCTTCAAATTTTGCACTTCTTGGGAAAGATTCTGGTTGTTCTTCTGTGAAACCTACTCTTTCCACGCTCCTGAGCAACTTTAGAATTATGCTCTCTGCATCCTCTAGGAACTCCTTTATTCAAAATGGCATCCTCTGGTACTCCTGCCACCTCTGCTTTACCTAGGACAATCAAGATCAAACCTCAGAACAAGAAATTAGGTTTCAATGGGGTAAATGTTGAATGGTTCTTGGAATCCTACAAAATGGCTGCTGAAGTGGATGGGGCCAGTGAATAAAATATGGCCTATCAGTTGCAATTATTTATCTCCTCTGATGAATTCATGGAAGTAATTGAGTCATTTCAGGTATTCAAATCCCACAAATGGATGCTTCTAAGGGAAGCAATGTTGGCATATTGAGGTAAAATAGATGTAGTGCAATTTAATTTGCAGGACTTGGATGATCTTTTCTCTCAATGGATCTCAAATGGTGGTCTCTCTCCAGGCTCTGACTATCAGTCTTTTAGGAAGTATTGGGACCCAATCCAAAATTATCTTATCAAAGCAATCACATTGATACGGTGGACAAAGCTCAAGTGCAATTTTTCCAATCTTTCTCACTAGCAGTGCAGCAAAGGATTAGGGATGAATTGGTCAAGTCTGGATCATTGATCACCACCAGGGATAATTGATTCAAGGTCCCTTCTTGCCTTTTCCTTCAGGTAATGTGAATGAAGTTATGAAAGTTCAAACTGCTTCAAATTTTTAAAAGCCTGGAACAACTGAACCAGTCCATTCTCCTTCCTTCAAAGAATCTAAAAAAATAATGAATAAGATGGAGGCAAATTGCAGGCCAAAACCTAATCCTCAGTCCAACAAGGAAGCAACCACTATCAATGAGATCACTAAGCTACTCCAAGATTTTGAGAACAAAATTGATCAAAATATTTCTTCTCTTGCTACTCCCAAACCTTCTAACTCTGTTCCCAAATCCACTCTTGCCTGTTACTACTGTCATAGGGAAGGCCATGGAACTGGAAGATGTCTTGAACTCCAGAAGGATAAAGAGGCAAATTTGGTGGAGTAGAGGGGCAATGTCAGCTCTCTGATACCAGGAACCTTGCAGTCCTTTAGCTACAGAGAGTGATAAAAATTCTGGAATAATAATAATTATTATTATTCTAATAAAAAACACTTAGAAGCTCAAATAAATGATATAATAAGAGCAGTTTCAAGGTTTAATTGGTTTGGTAATGAATGGTTTTCAATATAATATGAAAGAGGGGCCACAGTATTATACTACTAGGGATCTTTACAGACTAGCAACCTCTCTTCAAGGGGCCTCCTTAGGCAGTTTAAGAACCTTGGAATAAAGATGGGTGCCTTAGAAAGGACTTATTCCACTAATGGCTGGGCTTAACAGCCCAAATGGCCAATTCAGGAAGGGTAACACTCACTCTGAGCACTTTACCACAAGAATCCTGGAATAATTGGAAGGGTTTCAGAGCAGATGGGGTAGATTGCTTGACTAAACTTCAAGGGTTGATTGGTTAATAAGGATAAATAATACTTCTACAGACTAAGTCATAAATCAATTGCTGATCTTCATATAAGCACTTGATCAAAAATGACACAGTGTCTGATTGATAATAAATAATTCCTGGTAAACTGATCAACTGATTGGATCCAAAGAGGTCTGTATAAATACCTTTTTTGAGGTTATTTTGATCTTCTCAGGTCATGTAGAGAGGGTTCTGCTTGTGGGCTGAGGCTGGCAAGCCAGTCAGGGCAGGATTGGCACGTCCACTTGGTGCTGTCAATCAGCCATTCTTAGATCTGCTGGATTTCTGTACTATTTTAGCCACAGGATCTGTTAATCTGTTATGGCGTAAATTTGATCATTCTTTACTTATCCTTCATTTTTACTATTGGTATTGCTTTCAAGCGGGCAGATGTGAATTTTTACTGATTTTCTATCATCTGCTGATTATGTAAATAATTTCTAATAATTTTTATGAACACTCCTTGTAGTGTTTTGTGGTCTTCAAAGATTAGGGTCAGTGATTTACGTGGAAATCCTTGATCTTTGATTTATTATTAAAAAATGTTTTAAACTTAATTTTCATTGATTTTATTTAAGTTTTGATCTTTTTAGATCATTAGTAATGCATATTTCAGTTTGTTACATATACTAGGCAACTCTAACTAGGTTGTAGCTCTTCTGAGCGGTACCTGGTTGTCAGATTAGTAACAACGGATCCAGACGCGGGGATCAGTTAGTACAGATGCGCGCAGGGTAGGATCCGCTGCGTGCGTGGAAGAATCAGCTGCGCGCGGGTCTCTAGTACGCGGGAATCTGCTACTATGAGTACGTAGGGATATGTAATGATGCGGGGCTGCGCGCGGGAATTGTGACATAACACATTTCCGCGTGTAACTTCTAAAATATACACAACACCTCAATTCTGAGTGAATTTTAGGTGTAAACCCTATACGTGAAAACACGTGTGAAATATTAGAATGGCCAAAAAGTGCCATACTGGTGTCGTAATTTTTAGTACTTTTCTTTTTGATTATTTTAAAAATGTAAGGACTTGGAATTCAAGGGTGGGGTCAGTGAGTGACCCTACCTAATTTTGGGTGAGGAATCCATTTCTTTAATAATATTTATGTATTTCTCACTCCTTATTTTTTTTAATTGAGATATTCTTATTTTTTCATAGTTTTGTGTTGCTAGTGACAGGTCGCTTTGTTTGTAGCAAGCTGACATTCCCCCACTCCAAGATATGTCTATATCTGAAAAATTTTTTTTTGAGTTAATGCCTTCTGATGGCTCTGTAGTTCCTTAGGTGTATGGGTCCATCAGGGATATTATGTTCAGGCAACCATTCATCTTTATCAGCTGATTCTCCCTTGTATCTAACTAGGTAGAGTCTGATGTCTTTTCCATTGATCCTATCTTTTTTATCTTTAAGGATCTTGCTAATTTTTCCTTTTTCCTTTTCAGGCTCTTCTGTAACTGGTATTTCAAGTGAAGGAGTATGTTCTCCATTCCTAGGGTGGTAAAGTTTGATAAGACTAACTGGGAAGACTGGATGTTTTCTAGAAAGCTCATCACTAAGGATTACTTCCACAGCATTTTTACCATGAAGTTTATTAATGGTGAAAGGTCCAACAAAAGCTGGTCTAAGATTTCTATTTCCAGCCAAGTTGGTAAAGTTGGTGGTAGAGATCAAGACTTGATCACCAATCTTGAAATCAGGTTCCTTATGGTTTTTATCCCACCTTTTCTGGTTATACTCCACAGCATCCTGGACACACTTAACAGCATGTTTGTTAGCTACATCTATCATGTTTTTGAAACCAATTGATGTAGGGTGAATATTTGTTAGCTGTTGGTTAAGGTCATCCTTGGCTAATCTAGGGATACATCCTCTTTCCAGTATGTAGGGTGCTTCCTTAGTAGTAGAGTGCTTGCTACTGTTGTAGGCCATCTCCAGTGCAGGTAAAAGGCTAACCCAATTGTGGCAATAACTGTCAGAATTCTTTTATTCTAGTCCAAAGGCACAGAATCTCCTGAGAATGTCTTCCAGGCTCTGAATCATTTTTTCAGCTAAGCCATCTGTCTGAGGGTGATAAGCTGTAGAGAAAGCTAAGGTGGTTCAAAGCATATCATGAAGATTTCTCCAGAAATCAGAGGTGAATTTAGGATCTTTGTCACTGATAATAATCTTGGGAACTCCAACATCAGCAATGAGTCTGTTCCAAAATAATAGGGAAACTTCCATAGCAGTGTCTTCTTTGTGATTAGGTAGAAACTTTGCTTTCTTGGAGAACCTATCCACAATGACTAAGACTGAGTTGTATGAATAGGCTCCTCCTGGTGGTAGTCCAGTTACAAAGTCCATGTTGATGATCTCCCATCTTTTTTTGGGTTCAGCAATCTTTTGCAGTGGACCAAACCGTTTCCCAGTGGTCCTGTTGGACTTCTGACAAGTTTCACAACTGGTAACATACTGTATAGTGGAGTCTCTCCAATTAATCCACCAAAAAGTTTGTTTAACCTTATCTAAGGTTCTATAAGCAGATAAATGACCAGATGAGCAGTTATCATGGCACTCAGCCAGAACATGTTTGATATGGTCATCCTTAGTTAAGACTATAACACTTGAATGTTGATGCCTATATTATACTAGACCATCCCATATGGTGAAACTTCCGGCTTTGTATGGTTTCAAAAGAGGTTCAGGTAGGCTATTAATCAATTCAGATTGTGGAGAAGTGCTTTCCATAATAGTTATCAGTGTTTTCATGACAGAACTGTAAGATTCTTTGATTGAGTTGAACAATGATTCATTCAGTTCACAAATGTGGATTCCCATTATAGGAGCTTCAATGTTCAACCTTTTAATGTTAAGGATAGGGAAGATATCATTATCCTCTGGATCATAAGCAGGGTTACTTGGGTCATTGGGTAACACATTCCTGCTCAAACTATCAGCATTCTGGTTTTTAGTCCCAGCTTGATGAACTATGGTCATCTGACCTCTGTACTGTTGTATGGCTATCTGCCATCTTAACATGTGCCTACTAGGGGTCTTCATGTTCATCAATGTCCTGACAGCATTGCATTCAGTAATAACAGTGAAATTTGTGCCTTCTAAGTAATAATGGAGTTTCTCTAGAGCCCATACTAAGGCAAGACATTCCATTTGACTTGCACCGTACCTTTTCTCAGTGTCTTTAATTTGTCTGGATATGAAGAGTATAGGTTTTTCCACTGGTTTGTCATCCTCTATGACTTCTTGGTGTAAAGCAGCTCCTAGCACTTCCATGCTGGCATATATTTAGAGTTTGAAAGGTTTAGAAGAATCTGGCTGGATCAGTACTGGAGCTGAAGTCATTGCCATTTTGAGTTCCTCATAGTTCTTGACTCTGTCATGAGTCATTTCAAACATGTTGGTGTTGTTGCAGATCTCATACAGAAATTTGGTTAGAAGAGCAAACTTTGGTAAGTACTTCCTATAGTAGCTGAAGAAGCTGATAAAGGATAGGAGTTCAGTTTTATTCTGAGGCATAGGCCTATTCATTACTGCTGCTATCTTGTTTTGGTCAGCAGCTAAGGTTAGTCCAGAGACAATGTGTCCTAAGACCTTCAGTTCCCTGTAGCCAAATTTACACTTTTTCATTGATACTTTTAATCCCACGGCAGAGATGGTTTTGAGGACTAGCCTTAATTTCTCCATGTGAGTATCCCAATGATCAGAGTAAATGATAAAATCATCAATGTATACCATCATCCATCCCTATCTGATGAATAATCCTAGGACAATATCCATCATCCTTTGAAAATGAGAAGGAGCATTTTTTATACCAAAAGGCAGCCTAAGATACTCATAAATTCCCAAATGACAGATAACTCTGATTAATTTCCGGCTATCAGGGCTAATAGGTATTTGGTGAAAACCTTTCAGCATGTCCATGGTAGTGATGTACTTAGCTTTGGACAGGTTATGCAGAGCATGGTCAATCCTTGGAATTGGATAATAATCAGCTTGGGTGTAGTTGTTCAGCATTCTGAAATCTCCAACCATTCTTGACTTATCATTGTGCCAAGCTATAATTACTGGGGTAGTGATATCCACTTGTTCATTGTGTCCTACTTTCCTTAAGACTTGTAAGTCAACCAACTCTTGAATATGGGTTTCCAGAGCAGCTCTAGATTTTGGACTAGAAGGGTAAGCAGGTCTCCTGAGGGGGGTGGGTAAGGAGGCTTAATGGTCAGAGTTAGGATCATATCATGTCCTTTGATGTTACAAATGGGGTGATCCTTGGTACAGAAAGCATTCTGATTTTCAAAGCATACTTGTAGGATATCCCGTTTTTGTTCTTCATTGAGCAGGGAATTCAAAGCAGCTTGAGAGAAGTATTCCTGATTGAAACTTTCTAAGTGTTTTTCATAAGTTGAATCAGAATTTTGAGCATTGACATGGCATATTTGTAACTTCTTATTCCAGTCTCCACCTATAGTGAAGTATCTACCCTTGCTTTGGAATACATCTATACCATATAAGCAAAGAGAATCATTTCCAAGGATAAAGTAATCACATACTCTGTTTTGGAGCACTACAAATTCAATGTTCAGTTTGAGTGATCCTTTAGAGTGAGGGAGTATGATATCAGAAGACCATACTCCAACAGCGTTGAGAGCAGAATTACAACTGCTAAACTTAGCCTGAGGTACTGGTAGTAAGTTCAGTTTACAGTTTGGTTCTTGTTTCCCCAGATAAGTTGAACCAACACAAGAGAAAAAGGCTCCACTGTCTAGAAGTAACTTAACAGGGGAACCATGGATTAAACCAGTAGCATAGCATGTTTTTCCTGAAGTGTAACTTTTACCAGCAGAAGGTTTTAGAGCCAAGTCCTTAGCCTCAGAGATGTGGCGAATCTTCATGTTGGGATTCCATTTTTGAGGTAAGTTAGAATCCTCATTGACAGAATTTATTTCCAGAGAAGACTCAATACTACCTTCAATAACATTGATGGGGTTAGTGATCATTAAATCACAATCAGAGAGTGATCCATCAGTATCATCAAGGTGAGGGTCAGGATTGTCATAATCTTCTCCTTCAATAAGATTAATCCTTTTACTAGGTAGAGGACAATCAGGTTTTATGTGTCCTGTTTGGTTGCAGTTCCAACATACTTTTTTGTTTGATTCTGGAGTCTTCTTGACTTCCAAGGTAGATGGATTAGTAGCAGGGGATTCTTTAGTTTTGGAAGTATATTCTTCCCTGTTACTAGTATTTTGTTCCCTGGGGAGTCTATTGTTTCTTTTATCAAGACCATTCATATCAATAGTCTCTTCCAATACACCTATTAAGGTGGACAGATCTGAGTCCATAGGCATCCTGCACCTTACACTGTGGTTGATTTGTCCGGGACATAAGTTGAGGAGTCTTTCATTGACTTCTTCTTTATCAGCATCTGGATAGAAACAGTCTAACCTCTTTTTCTGGTCTAAGCACCACTTATGAGGTTTGTCCTTGGATGAATCAAACTGGGAGGTTTCAAAAGTTTTCATCATATTTCCTTTCCAAATCCTAGTACCAAATTGTACTTTGATCAATTCTTTCCAAGAATTCCAGGATAAAGATCCAAATTCTTCTCTCTTATTGATAAACCAATCAAGAGCTACTCCTTTGAATAGTCTGGGAAATCTTACCACAGCTATTGCATCAGGGAGATCATAAGAAGAAAGAGTATAGTCAATAAATTTAATGAAACTGACATGGTTGTATTCTCCTTCTCCAGAGAATTTAGGCCATTCAGTAATGGGAGGAAGTAACTTCAAAGCCTTCTCCATTTCAGGAGTAGGACTGGGTCTGAAAGACTCATTCCTAGTTATCCTGGTTCTGGGAGGAACACTAGGAGTACTGGTGAACCTATCAGGTCTAGTTTCTTCTAGGTCAATGACCGGAGAGCCAGTAGAATTGACCTTAAGATCTCTGAGATCATTCTTAATCATAACTAACTCCAAATCAAGTTTATTTCTTAATAAGTCAATCTTGTCAATCAGATGAGCTGAAGGAGTAGGACTAGTTTTCTTAACTTCTTCTTTAAGCTGGGCTATGGTTGCAAGAATATCTTCCTGAAGAATTGATTGGTTATCATCAATATGTTTCATCGGGTCCAACTGACTAGCTTTTATACTATCCTTGGTTTGTTGTATTTCTAACTCATCAATTCTCATAATCTGAGACTGGGTCTCAATCACTCTGAAAATACTTGAACTCAATTTGTCCAATTGTTGATAAACTTTGTCAAAGCATTGGCTAATAATAGTAAAATTTTGAGACACATTTACAGAAAAGCTATTAAGAGCTTCTACATCTAATTGTGGTACACCTTTTTCCACTTCTGTGCTAGGGATATTATGCTGTCCCAATCCTTTGGGTTCCTTAACTTCTGATGGGCTGAGGACCTCTTCTTTTTGGGGTCCTTTCCCTTTAAGGAATCTAACTGGTCCCAAGGATTCCAGTTCTGCACGTAGCCTTCTACTTCTTTCTTTGGGATCAACCTTTGCAGAGAAATCTGAGATTTCTTTGCCAGAGAAATAGCTTTTCTCATACCTGGTTGATCTTCCTGGGTCTGAGCCAACTTGAATTGTTCCCAATAGCTCATGTGCTCTTTCACTAACACTTTGACTCTTTCCTCCTTGGTTTAGTCCAACTGGGGTGGCTTAGGAGGGCCTTTACCCTCCTGGGATAACTTGTTGGGCAACGGGTGGTTCTCCAACAGACTTTTGGTCGAGTTGGCGGCTGCAGTCGTGGCCGTTGTCATCCCGCGTGATGCTATGGTCACGGGTTCAAGTCCCCTCATTGCACTCCCGACTGGAGTCCTTGCGTGCATGGGTTCCTCTGGGCAGAGATCCATACAACGGGGCTCTACCTGTTGCGCGGGTGTTGCGCCTATTTTGATACATAGCACAAAAAAAAATGAGTAAGTTTTGGTTGAAAATTTTGAAAAAGACTTTAAAAATATAAAAATGATATTTTTTGTGTGTTTTATATTTGAAATAATTTTTTATATATATTTTAACTTACTTAAAGTTAAATTCAAGGGTACCAACACTTAATTGGGATCACAACTGTCCTTGGGGGGTATTCCAACGGGGTCTGAGTGAGTTCCAATCAGATCCTGGGATAAATCCAAGGGTAAGTCCAAGGGTACACTGTCTGGGAAGTCCTCTAGGAGGTCCTGGTCAATGAGATCACCATAAACAAAATCAACTGAGATGGATAAAAACTAAAAATATAAGTTTAATATTTTTTTGCATTTTTACGTGTTTAAATGATATTTTTAGAAAAAAATAATCACTTTTATTAATTTTGGATTTTTCTTTATCTTCAGGGTTATTTAGTTTATAAATATAAAGCTTCCTTTGATAAATCTTCCACTCCTTATGTTGCCTTAATAAAGAATTGAAATTGATAATTCTTTCAAGCTCAAGTTCTTTGTCCTTTATAACCTGCTGTTTATAATAAAGCAATTTCTCCTTTTGTTGCTCAGGAGTTGTAATAACAGAGACAAAGTTACAGAGTTTTTCTTCTTTTTTCTTTTTAAGAAGGTTCAAATAATAATTGATCAATTCTCCATTGGTCTTAAGATCCACTAGAGAAACAAATGATCAAAAATATATGTTTTAAGTATGTTAACTTATTTTTAAAAAATAAATAGACTGGTCCAAGGAATAAATAATTAAAAATTAAATATTTAAGGATACTCTTGGCCAGACCCCTAGTTTTCAGCTCTCTGATACCAGAAACCTTGCAGTCCTTTAGCTAAAGAGAGTGATAAAAATGCCGGAATAATAATTATTATTATGATTCTAATAATAAACACTTAGAAGCTCAAATAAATGATATAATAAGAGCAGTTGCAAGGTTTAATTGGTTTGGTAATAAATTGTTTTCAATATAATATAAAAGAGGGGCCACAGTATTATAATACTGGGGATCTTTACAGATTAGAAACCTCTCTTCAAGGGGCCTCCTTAGGCAGTTTAAGAACCTTGGAATAAAGATGGGTGCCTTAGAAAGGACTTATTCCACTAATGGCCGGGCTTAACAGCACAAATGGCCAATTCAGGAAGGGCAACACTCACTCTGAGCACTTTACCATGAGAATCCTGGAATAATTGGAAGGGTTTCAGAGCAGATGGGGTAGATGGCTTGACTAAACTTCAAGGGTTGATTGGTTAATAAGGATAAATAATACTACTACAGACTAAGTCATAAATCACTTGGTTATCTTCATATAAGCACTTGATCAAAAAGACACGGTGTCTGATTGATAATAAATAATTCCTGGTAAACTGATCAACTGATTGGATCCAAAGAGGTCTGTATGAATACCTTTTTTGGGGTGATTTTGATCTTCTCAGGGCACATAGAGAGGATTCTGCTTGTGGGTTGAGGCTGGAAAGCCAGTCAGGGCAAGATTGGCACGTCCACTTGCTGCTTTCAATCAGCCATCCTTAGATCTGCTGGATTTCTGTACTATTTTAGCCACAGGATTTGTTAATCTGTTATGGCGTAAATTTGATCATTCTGTACTTATCCTTCATTTGTACTATTGATATTGCTTCAAAGCGCGCAGATGTGGATGTTTACTGATTTTCTATCATCTGCTGATTATGTAAATAATTTCTAATAATTTTTATGAACACTCCTTGTAGTGTTTTGTGGTCTTCAAAGATCAGGCTCAGTGATTTACGTGGTAATCCTTGATCTTTGATTTATTATTAAAAAATGTTTTAAACTTAATTTTCATTGATTTTATTTAAGTTTTGATCTTTTTAGATCATTAGTAATGCATATTTCAGTTTGTTACATATACTTGGCAACTCTAACTAGGTTGTAGCTCTTCTGAGCGGTACCTGGTTGTCAGATTAGTCACGACGAATCCAGACACAGGGATCAGTTAGTAAAGATGCGCGCGGGGTAGGATCTGCTGGGTGCTTGGCAGAATGAGCTGCGCGCGGGTCTCTAGTACGCAGGAATCTGCTACTACAAGTACGTAGGGATATGTAATGATGCGGGGCTGCGCGCGGGAATTGTGACATAACACATTTCCGCGTGTAACTCCTAAAATATACACAACACCTCAATTCTGAGTTAATTTTAGGTGTAAACCCTATACTTTACAACACGCGTGAAATATTAGAATGGCCAAAAAGTGCCATACTTGTGTCATAATTTTTAGTACTTTTCTTTTTAATTATTTTAAAAATGTAAGGACTTGGAATTCAAGGGTGGGGTCAGTGAGTGACCCTACCTAATTTTGGGTGAGAAATCTATTTCTGTAATAATATTTATGGATTTCTCACTCCTTATTTTGTTCATTGAGATATTCTTATTTTTTCATAGTTTTGTGTTGCTATTGACAGGTTGCTCTGTATTTAGTAGCAAGCTGACAGGGAACAATATCTTTCTTCCTAATGGTTCTTTTATTACTTTTGATTCATCTTGCCATATTTTTCATGTGGTGGCTTCTTATCAGCCACCACCTCCTAAGAAGGCATATTTGGCTTCTTTCAGTTTCCAATCTTCCTGTGGTACTCTTCAACCTTGGTATCCTCCAGCCATCTCCTCCTCCTCTCTTTCTGGGGCATCTAATCCAGCTAGCAAACTAAATGAGGAACCAAAACCCCATAAGGCTCCTTCTTTGCCAACTTCAATCCTTTGAAAACCAGTTAAACCTCAATCCTCACCTGAGCCTCCTTCCTCTGATGTAGAAGACATGGACGTTGAAAAGAAACCACTCATGGAAAGTTTCCAAGATCACTCTGAACCTCCTCAATTATCTAAATTGCCTCACTTCCTCCCTCCACCCAGCCCAAAGTTTGGTTTGAAAGGGGAATTTCAAATTATCACCCCAATGCTGTGGAAGGGGTATTAAAGAAAATTTCAAATCTAACAATTCCTAATCTACCTGTGGCTGAACTTCTGTCAATTTCTCTATCTGTTGCTGAAGGAATGAAGAAATGGGTCTCTTGTCAAAGTCTGGAGATTGGTCCTGAAAAATCAAAGGTTTCCTCTGGCACTTTGATGGAGGACTCTGGTGGAACAAATCCGTCCTAAGAGTTTAACCTTTACTCCTGTCCTCTTGGTTTTCTCCCTTGTTATCTTGGTTATTCAGCTATAACTGTTTCTCCTCTTGTGAATTCTGGATGTCAGCTTGACTTAATTTTGAATGCTATGGCCTGCAAACTCAAACTAAGTCCTATGGTCAGCTTCAATTCTGCGGTTTATTTGATAGGGAATCAATCTTGTGAATTGGTTGGTATTGCTGAAGATTTTCCTGTTAGAATTGTTCAAAATATTGTTTTAACTTGTCATTCTTGCATCACGTGTTTGGAAGGCCCTATGATCTTGGGTCAACCCTTCTTAATGAATTTTGGTGCTACCCTGATCTTTTCTGATAAAGTTGGGGAGAGAATTCTCCTCCCTGATTCTGATGGTAGAAAGATTTAATTTCTGCTTTGTGCTTTGGATTCTTGTCATTGGGAAAGAGATTTCCCTGGTCATCCTCCTAAATTATCTTTAAAGAGGAAGCAGAAGGATAATTCTAATTCCTCTCATTTTTTATGGGAATAGTTGATCCTACTGATGTTTGTAGTTATTCTCTGAATTTTACTTCAAATCAAGGATCAAATCTCATAACTGAGGCTTATTTCTCTTTTTTCTCATAATTTTCTTCTGATCTGGACATTATTAAAAATAAAAAACATGTTTAAATAGAAAATTACAAAAATATTTCTTCTCTCTCTGGATCTTTTATGTCTTCTTTTCCTTGTACTCTTAGGTCTGATCAATCTCCTCTCATTTCATTTTTGAATCTCCGCAATGAGTATAAACTAGATCCTGATCTCAATTTTATTCTTGGTGTTTTTGGTATGGAGGAATATGGTCTTCAGTGGAGGAAATTTGGGGTAGAAGTAAGTCCTCCAAATTTTTCACCGCCAGGGCAATTGTCCACTATGGTTTTCAAAACCCTACCTAGTGCCACACATGTGAGCAAAGTATTATCTCCTTTTTCTCTCTTTATAGAAAAGGCAACCTTCAAGGATATTGCAGAACATTGGACATGGAAAATGTTGGAACTTGGTCTCAGTTTTTGTAATCAAGTTTTGCTGGTCAAATCTTGGAGGAAACAAGCACTTCTCTCCTTTGCTACCAATTATAAGCCAGTTCCAAAAAAGTTTCAACAATTCAACCAGCCTATGCCTCCCAACCTTAATCCTCCTCTCATGAGTCCTCCCTTATATTGTGATCCTTACTGTGGTCCACCTCAATCTCTTACTGGTCCCTTTGTGCCTCATGGTTGTGTCACTGAAGAACTTCTGAAAGTGGTCAACTTTGTTCCAGATGGATGGCTTCTTCCTGATGAGTTAAATTTGATCAAAAATATCTTATCTCTAAGGGAAAAATCTATTGCTTTCTGTGAAGAAGAGAGAGGTCTCTTGAAAGAATCCTATGGTCTTGCCTACATCATCCCTGTAGTTGAACATGATCCTTGGCAAATGAAAAAGATCCCAATCCCAGCCGCTAAAGTCAAAAAATTTATCAAGTTGGTCTGCAAACAAGTTTTTACTGGTCCATATGAACAGTCAACTTCTATTTATTCCAGCCCTGTCTTCTGTGTCCTCAAGAGTAATGTTAAACTTAGAATAAGTCATGATCTTCAACCTCTCAACAATTTAACTATTAAATATTCTGGTATCCCTCCTGCCACTGAAGAATTTGTTGAATCTTTCTCTGGGAGAGCTTGCTATGGTCTAGGGGACATTATGGGTGGTTATGAAAAACAATCCTTAGATCCTATCTCTTGCCCTCTGACTACTTTTGATACACCTCTTGGTCAATTTAAACTTACTCAATTGCCTCAAGGTGCCACTAATTTGGTTGCAGTCTATCAGGCTCAGATGATTTGGATCCTTCAGGATGAGATCCCTGATCATGCTAGTATCTTTATTGATGATGGCTGAATTAAAGGTCCAGTTTCTGACTATTATAATGAGCTCTTAACCTGGCATTCAGGAGTTTTTTTACTTATCTGGGAATATGCTACTACTTTGGAAAGGATTCTGTTTTGAATCAAGGGATCTGGCCTTACTGTCTCTGGATCCAAATTGGCTGCTTGCATCCCTGCTCTGGAAATTTTTGGTCATGTTTTCTGCAAGGAAGGAAGAAGGATTGCACCAGCAAAAGTCAAAAAGATCATATCTTGGCCTACTCCAATCAATCCCACTGAAGTTAGAGGTTTCCTAGGTGTTGTAACTTATGTTCAAATCTTTATCCCATTGTTATCTGAAATCTGTGCAATTTTGCATTGTCTAACCAGGAAAGATACTGAATGTATTTGGACCCAAGAGTGTGAACATTTGTTTCAGTTGCTCAAAATGATTTTTTGTAAAGACATAGTCTTGAAAAAGATCTCTTATGGACCTGGATCTGGCAAGATCAAGCTGGCTGTTGATTCTAGTTATCAATCTCTTGGCGCTGTTCTTACTCAGGAAAATTAAAATGGTTGGGACTTTCCTGCTCTCTATGAATATTTGTTATTTTCAGATTTAGAATCCAGATACTCTCAACCAAAACTGGAACTCTGTGGTTTGTCTTAAATGATGAAGAAGCTCCAAACTGTCCTCTGGGGTCAAAATTTTGAATTACAAGTCAACTCTTGATCTATCATTGAAATGATCAATTCTCCCAGCCTCCCTAGTGCTCCTATGACTTGATGGGTGGCCTTTATCCAGCTTTTCTTTTTTGATATTGTTCACAGACCTGGAGAATCTTTCACTATGCCTGATGGTTTATCCCAAGGTCCTCTTGGTGATGAAAAATCTAATGTTGGAATATATTTTGATGAGGAAGAACCTTTAATTAAACCTGTTTTTTCCTTCTCCTCTCAGGATTATTGTGGCTTTCAGCAAGGTTTCTGGCTTAAACTAGGGCATTATCTTTTAACTTCTCAAAAACCTCCTCATCTCTCTGCTAAATAATTTTGATCCCTTAAAAGAAATACATCTACTTTCTTTGTACAAGGCTCTATGCTTATGAAAAGAGGGAACCCTTGTGCTCTTATTGTTGTTATTATCCCTTCTAAACAAGATTATATCCTTGAAAGTCTCCATGAAGGTCTTGTTCATTGTGGTGAAAACAAAACTTATCAACAATTATTCAAATGATTCTAGTTTCCATCTCTGAAGAAATCTGTCTCTCAATGGTGCAAGAGTTGTGAAGTTTTTCAAAAAAAAGATCTTAGGCGTCCAGCAGAAATCCTTTATCCTACTGGGGAGTCCACTGTCTTTGGGATGATTGCTATGAATGTGGTTCATATTAAGGCAGGTGGTGCTAAGTACCTCATTGTGGCTAGATATGATTTTTCTGGATGGGTTGAAGCAAAATTTCTTAAGAATCTTAGCTCTGGATCCATGGCAGCCTTCCTCCATGAGACTTGGAAAATGTAAGACTACAAATGTTTCTGAGCCCCAGGCAGTTCTGTGGAGGGGAAAGGTGCTTCTTAGGCTGCCCTCCTGAGAGTTAAAAAAATGTTCAAATGTAACTGAAATCAAGTTCCAGAACCTTATGAATGAGGAATAAATGGGAAGCAATAAGTTTGATGGTAATCAGTAACAAGGAAAAAAAACTATCTGAGGCAAGATTTTTCAGCAGAAGATTAGGAAAAATAAACTCAATCCCAACCAACCTCCAGGTTCTCATTGAAACTGCCCAACTCTCTGCAACCAAGCGCTTGAAAGGTACCAGATAACTGTGGGTGGCTCTTAAAAACAAAGAAATTTGTTTTATGAAGCTCTAGAAGCAACGCAGTAACAAGTTCAAACAAGAATAACCCAACACTTCTCAAGGGACTCAAGAATAGCGTGGCTGAATTCAACTTTAAAGAACTCAAGGGAGCTTTAAAACTCCAGGTTTCAAGCTTAAAGAAATCACTCATTCAAATGTGGCTGTTTCCAGAAGGATGATCAAAAGAGTGATCAGACCATTATGGTCAAGAAAGGGCTCAGAGCGGTATAACACACTCAAGAATTCAATCAAATGAATTCTTCTTCAACCAGCACAGCTATTGGTTGGTTATAATGAACAAGGCCCACGGAGGGACAGATCAAGATTTGAGTATGGAGGCTCAAGGATCAAGGGGCAATCATAGATATAACCAGGATAAGGATGCTTGGATAAAGCAGAAGGGCCCCACAGAATTATTGATTGATTAGAGTGATGATGATATATAATGAATTGGGAAAAAGGCAGGGGATAGCCCTTCCTTTTTTGGGAAAGAGGCCCTGAAGACTACTTAAAAGGGGTAACTACCAATGAGAGGGGGAAATATATGTATATATATATACATATATTATAATGAGATATTAGTAATGACAATAAAAAACAAATGATGGCTGCAGGAAGATCATGACATTTGAAAAACTGAGAGATGAGAAAAAAGGAAACAAGCCCTTTTCAAGGATGACGGCAGGCAGTGGATGCACTTCTGTGACAGTGGTTGAGGATGGTGAGCGTTGTACAAGCGGTGATGGGTGTCAGAAAGTTGGCGGATGGCCAAATGAGGGAGGATGATGATGCTTTCAGAAACATCAATTGCAAGGATTGAGCGGAGGGCTGCTGATGGGCATCCTCCACTTGGCTGGTGATGGCACCAACAATCACAAGTGAAAGCTTGCAATCCATCAGATGAGTGAGGCAGGGGTTTTGGGATGATGAGAGTGGGATTGATGGTGTTGGTGGGAAGATCAAAGCTGGCTTGGCTGAGCTTTTAGACAGATGGCAAGGTGGGAAGATTGAAGTGGTGAGTGACAGCTCCAACAACCACGGTGAAGGAGGATTGATGAATTGATGGGGATCAAGAGCAACAGTCAGTGGGAGATTGATGAAGATCATGATTGATGGCCATTGGCAATGCCAACAGCCAACTGGATGATGAAGATTGGTTTGAGGATGAGGAAAATTGGTGGACTTTGTTGTTGTCACCAATGAGGATGACAATGGTGATGATGAGGGAGGGAGTGACTGTTTGCGCATGCACTTGGCCACAAAATTTGGGCTGCAAGCATAACAAGTAAGGGTTGAATGGAGGATGTGAGAATTTGAAAGTCCTGGAGATCCCTTCCTAGAAAGCTAGGATAGGGAGGAGTTGGGATAGGGAAAGAAGAAGAGTCCCCATTGTAACCCTATTTTTTTTTTCTTGAAGCTGGATGAAAGAACATGTATATAAAAAATTCAAAAAATTCCTTTTTCCTGAGTTTTCCTGGATTGGTCACCACAACAATGCATTACAGCTTGGTACAATCTTACTCTAATGATTGTGGCTCTGAATTTGGTGGCAAAATCACTGAAATGATTGAATCTCTTCTTGTACAACATAGAGTTACTACTCCTTATTATCCTGAAGGCCAAGGCATGGTGGAACAAGGCCATGCTCCTTTGAAGGATGCACTTTTTAAAATGGCTGGTGAAAGTAGCAAGAATTGTTGCAAATTCCTTCCTCTTGTTCTCTTCTCTGATTGAATCTCAACCAAACAGACCACTGGCTACTTGCCTTATGAAATCATCTTTTGTCAAAGAGAAGTTCTTCCTTTGGATCTTGAAATGGAATCCTTCTTGTTTATCTCTTGCAAAGAGGTTTCCTCAACCACTGATCTATTAGTTGCTAGATCCAAGCAACTGAAGCAAAGTGAAGATGTTTGTGATGAAGCTTATCAGAAGATGATTGAATCAAGAGAAAAATTGGTCCAGTATTGGGAAGATAAGAACTTAAATCAAATAGGGGATCCCTTAAATCCTGGTGATCTAGTTTTAGCTTATAATCAATTCTTGGAGACTCAGTGGGGAAATCTTTTCTCAAACCGCTGGAATGGTCCTTATTGGGTGGTTTGCCAAGTTAGAGGTGGATATTATGTTTTGGAAGAGCTGGATGGTACTGAGTTTTCCAGAAGGTTCTCTGCTGATCAATGCAAGAAGTTTCATTGTCATGGAGGCAACTTATCCAAGAATTATGTCCTCCCAATTGTGCACCACCGGGTTATTTTCTGCATTTTTTGTTGTAAAACTCTACTTTATGCCACATAGGTGAGCACCTGGGATGCCTTCTTTGTTTTATCTCTGCCACTTCTAGGGCTCTTTTGCGTGGATCAAGATATTTGTCAATTTTTCAATCACTCTCAAGATCAAGGAATGGCCACTCTTCTGTTTCAATTTTCTTTTTATTCCTCCTTTTCTTAATATTTTCAAACTTGAGATGCAGACTAGGGAAAGTCTGTAAGTTGGGGAGAGATGTGGTGACCAATTTGGGACACCTCATGTAACAGGGAAATCCTATTTTTTATTTTTTTACATATAATCTTGCATCTGACTATCATCCAAAAAAAAAAAAAGAAAGAAAGAAAGAAAAAATTCTGTGTTGGCAGGTTTTCCATTCTTTTTTATGTTTCTCCAACTTCCTCCTGTCCTAGCGGTCTAGGAAGGGTACCCCTGGGGTATTCAAGTCCCCAGGTCTTGCATTCAATTCCTCCTTGTTGCGCTTGCAACCCAAATTTTTGGCCAAGCAGGCGCGCAGACAGTCACCCTCATGCCTCAACTCTTGCTCATCATTGATGGCAATAATTATCATCCATCTAAAAAGGTCAGATAGAGCTAAAAATAGTCTATCATTCAAAAATCTAATCCATCCATCCAATCATGACCATTGCAAAGTTGGCACATGTGACCATCTTCTCCATCATCATCCTTGGTTTTCTTGCCAAGATCATCACTAGTGGGATCCTAGTTGTTGACTTCACCAAGCTAGCAGACTCTGACTCATACTCTTCTCTGCTTGATCAAACAGAGTATCTTCTATTCTGTGGCATTTGGACTACCCTATTCTCCCTTGCCTACCTCATCAGATTATCAATGTCATCATCCCATCCTTTTACTCATCCATCTTTCATCCTTCCTATTCAATCATCTGTTCCCTTGGTCTCAAGTTTCCTGAGAAATACAACTGGATTCAAGCACTCTTGATTGAGATCAGTTCTCCTATCTCCTCCACCCATCATCCTTTGCTCATCCTCCAACCCCCCCTTTTTTGCAGATGGGACCACCCCCCTTGTGTCACTGTTGCTTGCAGTTGTTGACAGTTGTTGCGGCCATTTGAAAAGTGGGGGACGCCTGTCAGCAACTGAGTGTGGCCACTCATCACAACCATCCTGTTTCTTTGTTTTTAAATTTTCTTTTTAATCTTTATTTTTTTGTTTCTTTGAATGTAATTCTCATTCATCTGCAAGTCCGGATTTTACTTTTCATCCAAAAAAAAAAAAAAAAAAAAAATCCCACTCTCAGTTGTGTTATCCCATTCTAAATAGTTTACAGGGTATTTTTCCCATAAAAGGAGGGGCTCTACCCTCCCTTTTGCCCAGTCCATCATCCATGATTATTATCATCATCCAGGAATCTATTCATCCCTTATTTTTGAGAAATAAATAATCCATGGGGCCCTTTCCCCATTATCTGAGCATCTTATCCAGGGTATATCTATGATTGCCCTTTGATCCTTGAGCCTCCATACTCAAATCCTTGATCCTCCTGTCTGTGGTCTTATCCATATCACCAACCAATAGCCTTGCTGGTTGAAGAAGAATTCATTTGGTTGGATTCTTGAGTGTGTTATACCACTCCTTGATCCCTTTTTCCAACCATACCTGTCTCAATCATTCTTTTATTGTCTTTCTGGAACCAGTCACATTTTACTGAGAGGTTTCTTTAAGCTTGAAACCTGGATTTTTAAACCTCCCTTATTTTCCTTGAAGTTGAATTTTTGCCATGGTACTCTTGAGTCCCTTGAGAAGTGTTGGGTTATTCTTGTTAAAATTAGTTATTTCCTTGCTTCTAGAGCTTCATAAAACAAATTTCTTTGTTTTTAAGAGCCACCCACAGTTATCTGGTACCTTTCAAGCGCTTGGTTGCAGAGAGTTGGGCAGTTTCAATGAGAACCTGGATGTTGGTTGGGATTGAGTTTATTTTTCCTAATCTTCTGCTGAAAACCAGAGTTATTAGCTTGTGGGTGTTGTTACTTAAAACTGCCTTGTTCTATTGAACTCTGAAAAAACTTTAACTTATTTTTTTCAAGTCTTTTCCCACATCATCTTGTCTCAGATAGTGTTTGTTCCATTGCTACCAATTACCATCACATTTATCCCCTTCCATCAATTCCTTATTCACAATGTTCTGGACCTTCATCCTGGTTACATTTAAATATTTTTGTAACACTCAGGAGGGAATCCTAAAAAGCACCTTTCCTCTCCACAGAAATTCCTGCAGCTCAGCACTGTTTGGAGTCTTACAACATTTCAATTTCTTCACCTCTGGAAAAGTGGCTGTTGACCATTCCAATCACCACTCTCTGGTTGCAATAATCAATTTTTTAGCTTTAAATCAACTCTCTGAGAAAGAAAAAAAGGACATCAACTCTGCCACAAAGTTCCTTCACCAATCCAAAACATTTGTCAACATTGTTGGTCCCTCAAGATCTTGGGGTGGGAAAATGTGGGCAATTGGATGGCAAAAATTGATGCACCCTTCTGAAATATTTGGAAAATATTTGAAGAAAGCTGCTATTCAATCTTCTCCTCAAGATTTTTCTTTTTTGAACGTTAGTTCTGAAAAGTTCTCACAAATTTAGGAAACATTTTCCAAAAATTATCCAGACTGGCTCATGATTCCAACCATCAAAAAATGATGAAAAACAATATCCCCTCTTTCTCTTTGTTGGAATTCAGATCCCACTTCACTCCTTTTGACTGTTCCCCCCACATCACCTTCAATTGAAATTTCTTCTAAAATTTTCCTCACATTAACAAAGGTGACATCTCTTCCTATTCCTTTTTACTGGTGGTTCCAACCAAAAAATTGAATGGAAAAATTATTGATAAAAAGGACAAATATCAATTAACTGATGGCCAATTTGTTTTTCCTGACTTGGGTTTTGGCATTGACTTCAAAAAAAAATATATTTTCAAAATGGTTTTGGAAGCAAATAATTAAAAGCACTGTATTTTTCCTGCTTCGGAGACTGCCACACATAAAGGGATGGCCATGCCCATGAAAATTAACAAGACTACTTGGAACACTTGCAAAGACATGAAAAGCATTAAAATATACTCTAGACCAAAAAATTCAAATAAAAATATATAAAAAAATTATTGGTGGGGTTAAAAATACGCTCAAAAATTGTTGTGTTTGAAAATAATTTTTGTTTTTATTTTTAAATTTATTATCAAATTAAATATTTTAAAAGGCAAGAAATCAAGGAATTTCCTTTATTTCTTCCACAGTTCTACTGCTACCAATACATTCCATGGCTACAGATAACCTATCTGTTTTTTCCATTTCCAGTTGTTCCCTCTCCTTTTCTAGTCTCTCTTCCTGTCAATCCTTCTCCTTTGCCTGTTTTTGAAACTCCTGCTCTGCCTGTTTCAATTTCCACTGAGCATCCAATTTCTGTTGATGAGCCAAAATCTTGGCTTTCTGCTTTTGAAAATCAATACCCAGTGGACAATCCCACTTCTCCTTCTCAAATTTAATTTGTTCAGATTCAATTTGTGATTTCACTGCTTTTTGGAGGGGAATAGGAATGTGCTTTATTTTGAAAGGTAGCAGATTCAATCAATTCACTTACTTGAACCTTGCTTCTCCATGGTATCTTCAAAGCCGGAAAAATTGGAAGTGTTTCTTCTCTTTTGAAAACTATTTGGTTTGATGTTGATGGAATTGGAGGCCTTTTTCTTTCCCTTTTCAGAGGAGTTTTGTGTGGGAACATCATCACTCTCATTTGAAGGTTATGTGGGAGGCCCCATTGGCTTGAGTGTTTGGCCATTCAGAAATGGATTTTGCTGTTTTTTTTTAAAAATCTAATTCAGTCAGTATTAACTTGACAGAAAAAAAAAGAACTTGCTTCCTTACTTAAAAAGATGTTTATTGTAATGGAGATAGTGGAATAACTTGCTCCTCATTGACCAAGTTGTTCATTTCTTCCACCCCAGGAAGAGAGAAATCCAAAGAAAGAAGCGAGGTTTCCAAGGATGGTTTTGAATCATTAATAAATTTTGATGTGGAAATGATTGGAGCTGATTGTTTTTGAATATTCTTCTCCAAATCCAATTTTGGCCACTCATAGGTTTTTTTTGGCATCATCATTGCTAGGCTGAGTATCCACAGCCAAGTCCTTGGCATCTACCAAATTGGATTTTTGGGTTTCAAAAGCAGCTAAAGGGGTGATTTTGGCCTTCTTTCCAAATATTTAATCCATATTAATATAAAAAGGACAAATGGAGTCCAAATTATCAACCACTCTGTCAATTCCCTTGGCTTTATTGGAGTCAGTGATACTAAAGCCTGTGGAGATTGAAAATGAGTGGGCATTTTTTTACCTGGCTTGATAGTTCTTGAATTGCTCCTGCAACTTTTCGAATGAAAGATCTAGCTTACCTTTTGTTTTGTTCTTCAGTTCATTAGCCATCAGGAGATAACCAGTAACCTTAGAGGATGGAGGTTGGCCAACTTGTGTTTTGTTGTTGGATCCAAAGAAAGCATAATAGTTGGAGGGAATTCTCAGCCAGTTTACCAGGATGATGTGATCAGCTCTCTTGAGCTGACTTTAGCCTTTGGAAGCTGATGGGGGAAGATTTCTTGATGTAGATTTCCTTGGGGGTTTTTGCTTTGGTACATTGGATTTTGGTGTGGACTTGCAGGGGGGGTTGTTGAGGGGAAATTTGAAAAGAGTAAGATTTATGAAGAGATGAAGCAATGAGAGCAATAAATTGATGATATTTAGGATGTGATGAAAGCAATAAAGTTATGAGAGAAATGAAGCAATGAAGAGATGAGAGTGGTAAGTGACAAGAGTTATAAAGCAATGAGAGTTAGGATGTGATTAAAGTGATAAATTGATGAGAGTGATGAAGCAATGACAGTGATGAAGCAATGAGGATAGAAAGAAGAAATGAGAGTGATGAAGTGATGAGAGCAATGAATCATATTTTTTGGATGAGGTTGAAGGTAGAATTTTTCCAATGAGGTTGGAGGCTGAAACCAAGGGTGATGATGTGGAATGATGGGTTGAGGCGGTGAACACATTTAAATCCTTTATTTGAAAAACCTCATTTATTTTCAGGTAACTCTGACATGCCTGATGTGAAGTAAGTGGTTTTTTTATTTTTAATGGCAGATTTGGGTTGAAACCTGCCATTAGAAAATGGTGGGTTTGGTTAACTCTGATATGCCCTAATGTGATTGATTTCAGACTGAGGTATCTATGTCCTTCAGAGAGTATCAGAAAGCTTGTTCCTTGATGTATTCCTCAATAAATTACCAATATCAAACACAATTACACCAGTTAAATCCCCCACCTTTCTAACCAGTTTTCTGGATGGTAGAATTTGGTTGTGAAAATTCCTGGAATGGTGAAGTCAAGTGGTGATAAATTTGATATCATTCTTCTCAGTTTTAAATTTTTGTTCCAAATTACATAATTCATCAGAATTACTGAAAAAATACTTTCTCAAAAGCTGAAGTGGAAAAAAATATTGACCATATCCTGAGCCTCCTTGAGCTCTCATTTGGTTGGTTTATGGCCAAATTTCCTATTTTTATTACTGAATAGTATATTTCCCCAAATTTGGGGAGGCATGGCATTTTCCTGGTAAAATATGGGCTTTTCCAAGTGCAGTATTGACTTTTCCTGGTGTAAATGCAAGGGGTGCATAAGAATATTGGTAAGTAATACAAAACTAAGGAACTCAAAGCTGGGAAAGGTGTGTGAAGTTTTTAAATCTTTTTATATTTATAGAATTTCTGGATGAAAATCTAATGGAAAAAATATTCAAAGGGCCCAGATTAGCTTCTAATTTTCATCAAACGCTTTTTCAACCACATCCAGGAAGAGATTTGAATTTCTATTTTTTCAATACTCCTTTCTGCTTGTTCTTATTAATTTTTAACCCATTGCTATTGATTATGAACTTTCCATATTTTTTTTGATTGAGTCCCTTTCATTTTCTCAAGAAAATAAATCACATAACACTTTCAAAAACAATTATGCAGAATTCCTTCACTAAAAAGAACATCTAAAATAAAAAAATGACCATCAAGCAGAATTTCAACATGGGCTATTTAAAAGTAAAAAATAAAGATAATGATAATTTTACTTTTTGAAAAAATAAGGAAGTCAATGGGGATGTGTCTTTCATTTTGTTTTGTGGTTCAGATTATTTTAGAAAAAGAAAAAAAATAAGAATTTCTTGCTTAAGGTACAAAAATCCCAGGGAAAAAAAGCAATAAAGGTCAGTTTCATGAATTCAAAGGGAGGGAGGGAATTTTCACAAGAAAAATATATAATAATTCAAGAATGAACATTAAGTTTGAATGGGAATCAAAGGAGGCTCAAGGAAGCTATGTATTTCTTCAAGAAATATTGAGGAAGCCAGGGAATGATTCAAGGAATTCTCAGGTGGTCAGGCTGGGGCTGGGCTAAAATGATATACCAAAAAAGGGGACTGGGAGTGTGGAATTTTGAAAATCAGTCAAGTTGGGCAGACTTTCAAAATCCCAGAATACATGAGAATCAATTTATAAGGAACAAAAAATTAAAATCAGAAGTGGGATGGCTCTTAAATAGTCAAAAAATGAGAGGATTGAAAAGCAGAATCACATATGAAAAGTGAGTATCAAAGAAGTTCACATGACCAAGGAAAATTGGGTACCAAGGTTTGTGAGTGTATTCAAAGATGTATATCAACAAGGGATTAATAGTTATATCCAGTGAAAATTGTAAAGATGAGATCTCAAATTTTTCAAAGCAGCTCTGGATTGGTGAAAATGCCAAACCAACTTAAATTGGTGCATTGGAGATGTCTGTGTTTCAAAAAAAGGGAAAAGGAAGGCAAACAGAACAAGATGAAAAATTAAAAAGAGAGGAGGGAGGAGGGAAAAAAGGAAAAGAAGAAGAGAAGAACTCTGAATATGATGGGCTTGAGGAATTGGACAAGGCAGAAACTTCAGGGGAAATTGTTTTTTCAAGGCTCAAGGAATCGGACTTTCAGGAGGTGGAGTTGGCACAGAAAGCAGCACAAATGAGGGAATTGAAGTAGATTTTGAGTTCAAGGGAGGCCAAACTAAATTTTCTAGGATGAAGTTTTCAAAATTGTGTGGTCAAGGAAGGATCAGTGACATTAAAAACTGAGGAAGAATCTAGGTTGTTCAAAGCTGCAGTTGAGCCTGCAGGTCCTTTGAGAATGACTATGAGGGAAATGTTTGAAAGTTGGCTGCAGGTGGGCAAACAGATGGATGAGGAAGCAGAAAATTCAAGGAGAATTAATAAGGCAGAGGAAATTTTTGATGACATGAGGGATGGATTCAAAGGTAATTTGGAGTGGATTTCTGGGATGGTGAAAGAGGAATTTTGAACAGAGATGAACATAAGATTCTAAACATGAAGGAGATGTTTAGGGAGAAGAAATTAGATATTTTGAAGTTGTTTTAGGATTTTTTTGAACTTTTAATATATATTTCAATAGTTTTTGCTTGTTTTCAATTTTATATAGGGTGTTGGAGAATAAGCTAATAGAGAATAAAATAACAATATAGGGTGTTGGAGAATACAATAATAGAGAATAGAATAATAATAATAAAGAATTAATTTAAATAAGGAATATCTTAAACATTGAGGTTCAAAGATTCAGGTTCAAGGTTTTTCAGTTCATCTTTGATAGAATTCCTTGAATGGATTAAGGTGGTTGGAAATATTTTTGACAGGTTCCCACAAGGGAAAGTCTGGTTGATTTTGAAAGCCTAACCAATCAACAAGATACTAAATTTATCTCTTGCCTACCCTTGAATCAAGGATCCAACTCAATTCCCACTTAAGGTTTTCTTTGAAAGAGGTAGGATCAGGCGGAAGGAGCCCTTTTACAGTTTATAAATCTGTGACAGGCTCAAGAAGTGATATTTGGAAGATGGGGTGAATGACTTTCCATTTAAATGTAAGTTCCAGTTTGAACACATTCTTCAAGGCTTGCTTGAGCATGTAAAATGGACCTAAAATTTATTCAGAAATGTTTTTGGAGGTTTGAGTGGCTTTAATTTTAGTAGAATCTAGCCATACTCTAGCTCTTGGCTTGAAAGAAGGAGGGGATGTTTGATTCTTACCCAATTGATCTTTGTAATTTTCCAAAAACTCTACAAGGTTTTCTGCAACTTCAATTTGCAGTCACCTCAAGGTCTCAACGTAGCTGGCAGATGGGTACCAGGTTTTGGTGTGAATAAATCAAAATTGGGGGTTTTTTTTAATAGATTATTTGTAACAGGGTTTGGAAATTAGAAGAGTGAAAATAATTTTTGTAGGCAAATTCTGAAAAAGGTAGCCAAGTTTCCAAATTTTCTTGTTGGTATTTGATGTACATTTGAAGATATTGCCTGAGGATTTTTTTGACTTTTTCAGTTTGCAAATCTGATTTGGGATGACAAGCTGTGAAAATGTCAGCCTCCTGGATGCCAAGACCCTTGCTATCCTTTAGCTACCAGAGGTGATAGAGTAAATAATAAATATATTATTTAACAAATGCAGCAAAAATCCATAAAATATTTGGATTAAGCTTATTGCAAGGTTAAGTGGTTTGGTTATTGTTTATTGTTTTAAATCAATATGAATAAATTGATTATTAAATATTTTTATAGAGGGGCCACAATTATATTGGGGATCTTTAACACCTCTCTTCAGGGATTTCAGTTTGAAAACACGTAGTCCTGGTTACTTTGGGCTCTTTAGTTTAAAGAATATTTTACCCAAAGATAATATGTATATAAAATACACAGTGGAGTGGAAGGGCCTTGTAGCCAAGCTACCACGACAGAGAAAGGATAATAAAACTTACTGGTATATTATTAAATCCTTTGGGTGTCTGTTTGAGATGTGTAATGATGGGTTAAACCTGTATACTGGGGTTATAAGGTTGTTCAGCAGTTTAATTGATAAAAAGAGGTTGAGGACGGATATTACTGATCAGAATTTGCCATAAATCACTTACTTATCTCTTATAAGTACTTGATGACCTTGGCACGGTGTCTGGATATGAATAAAACTGGGTCTCTGGCCATCAATATCCTCAAAAGAGCTCTTTATTTATAGCTTTTGGAGTCCCAATATTGTCCTTCTGAGGGTTGTAGGTGCTCAAAGGGACGGAGACTAAGGCTAGCGGGGTAACCAGGGGTAGCCTGTCATGTGTTCTTGGTGCTATAGAACGGGTAGCATCTAATTCCACAGGGTATGGGAATTATTCCACTTTATAATAGACATTAGGACGTGTGAATAACACTAATCTGTCCTATTTATGTATTATTTAATTAATTATCCTTAGTAAATGTTCCCAGTAATTTAATAATTATATAAATAGACATTTCTATGGACATCTTGATGTCAGGTAAGTTCTCATTATGTATTATATAAATGGAGTAAAAGTCATAATATTGATTTTACTCCTTATTTTCAAGTTCCAGTTGATTTACTAAGATAATTACTTAAAAATATAATTCATGAGAACTCATGTAATATTTCTACATCATTAGTTTCCTTAGTATGTCACAAAGATATTGATGTCTAGTGATTCTCATAAAAGTATATTAAAGTATTTTAATATATTTTTAGAAGTTGTCATTGTCTTATTTTTGACATTCTTGGTACTTTGAATTATATTAAATAAAAAATACATATAAGGATTATTTATGTATTTTTATATAATATTATGTATTTTTATATAATATTATGTATTTTTAGACTGTCTACTATCCACGGGAACATTTATTACATATGTAGAAAGTTCCTGTTGTGGTGCCCCATCCTGGACACCCTGGCCAGTGCGGAGACTTTAATTTTTTTATGATTTTTCCTTATCATCATTCATAGGCATCATTATCAAAAAAAAAAAAAAAGAATCTTTGATCTGGAATAGGGTTCCATTTGGTTCCCAGCTTCCCAACTGCTCATTCTCTCAGTTGGCAAGGACAATCTCTGGGTGGTTGTATCCCCGCTCTTGTGTTCAAATCCCTGCCGCTCCGCTATTCAGCCTTACAACTTTTTTTTTCCAAGTGCGTGGCCAAAAGACTGCCGGGCTCGCCTCCATCCATGCCATCCATCCCAACCTTGATCTCATTGGCTTCACCTGCTACATCACTAACCTCTCAATCTGGATCTTGCTTAGCTCCAAACGACCTCAGGCCCTCCAATCTTGACACCGGTGCTTACTTGAACAACTTGCCATCTCTCACACCCTCCAAGCTTGCCTCTTGATTGGTCTTGGATTTGTATTTGGATTTGGATGTGATCCCCAATTGATTTACCAATGATGACAATATCAATCATCAGCCGGTCAATCATCATCACCCCTCATCCAATCCGCGCTCTCATTGCTCACTGGTTTCCCACGCGAGTCTTCTGTCGCCTGCGCGGGTTGGTGATGTGTCCCGCACCCCTCAAGGATTCTGACCGCGCGGTCATCCGCAGGCCAGCGGTTGCCAAGGGGCGTCGGCCTGTCTGCGCGGCCCGTCACCTCACCCTCACCTGCCTGTGCCCACAGTTGGCACGGGCTGGTGTTTTTTTTCATCCCCGCTCATTCATTTCCTTTTATTATTTCATTCATCCTCAAAAAAAAAAAAAATTCTGCTCTATTTGTAGTATCTCTTGTAAATAGTTTACAGGGACCCATGGCCCATAAAAGGAGGGGCTCTCCCCAGCCTTTTGTTCATCATCCATGGGAGTGTGTGCCTATGTCCCCCCCATTATTGTGAAATTAAGATCCTGATCCTTATCCTGGGTATATCTCTGATTGCCCCCTGATCCACTTTTGACCCTTAGTCTTTGCCCCTCTGTGGCCTGATCCTTATTACCAACCAATAGCCTTGCTGGTTGAAGAAAATTTGGTCTGTTGAAATTTTTGAGTGTGTTATACCACTCCTTGGTCCCTTTCTCTGACCATACTGGTCCTGATCCCTGATCATCTTTCTCGAGCCAATCACAATTGATTGAAGAGGTCTTATTAAGCTTAAGACCTGGAGTGTTATACCTCCCTTTATTTTCTTTGGAGTTGCATTCTGCCAGCCTACTCTTGAGTCCCTTGAGAAGTGTTGAGGTTATCCTTGCTTCAAATCAGTTACTGTTTGCTTTTAGAGCTTCTTAAACATTGTGCTTTGTCTTGTACAGCCACCCTCAGTTATCTGGTACCCTTCAAGCGCTTGATTGCAGGGACTTGGGCAGGTTCATTGAGAACCTGGAGGTTGGTTGGGTTTGAGTTGATCATCCCCAATCTTCTGCTGACAACCAGAGTTATTAGCTTGTGGGTGTTGTTTACATACAACAGCTTTCTTTCTTTGAACTCTAAGCAGACTTTAACTCCTTTTGTTCAAGTTTTTCCCTGCATAATCTTGCCTCAGATAGTGCTGTTCCATTGCTACCAAACTATTATCATCTTATCCTCTACTCCTTGATTCCTCATTTACCAGGTTCTGGACCTTGATCTTGGTTACATCTAAATATTTTTGTAACACTCAGGAGGGCAGCTTAAACAGCACCTTTCCCCTCCACAGAACTGCCACGGCCTAGCACCGTTTGGAGTCTTACATTTGGTCCCCCGGGCCGGGATTGAACCAGCAACCTTGGGATTTACAGTCCCAACTTGAAGAATCAACTCCAAAATCCAATCCAATTTTTTTCTTTTTTTTTTGTTCTTTTTTTCAGATCTGATCTGTGGAGGCAACTTGGTCCAGAAGTAAGTCCTCCCAATTGTGCACCATCTGGGCAAGATCCTTTTTGTTTTTGCAAAACTCTACTCTTTCCACACTTTTGAGCCACCTTGGAACTCTGCTTGTTTGGATCTCTTAGGAACCCTTCAACATGGAATCTGCTGGATCCTCCTCATCTGTTTGGGCCAAGATGGTCAAAATCAAACCTCAGAACAAAAACTTAGGCTTCAATGGGACCAATGTCAAACAATTCCTGGACTCCTATGAGATGGCTGCTGAAGTGGATGGTGCCAGTGAGCATGATATGGCTTATCAGTTACGATTTTTCATCTCTTCTGACAAAGTCATGGAGGTTATAAAATTGTTTGATGGATTCAAAACTCATAACTGGAGGCTTCTGAAGGAGGCTATGTTGGCCTATTGGGGAAAAATAGATGTAGCCAGATTTACTTTGCAAGACTTGGATGCCCTGGTTTCTCAATGGATCTCCAATGGTGGTGTCTCTTCAGCTTCAGATTATCAGTCTTTCAGAAAATCTTGGGATCCTATCCAATCTTAACTCATCAGAAACAATCACATTGACACTGTGGACAAAATATGAGTCCAATTTTTCCAATCCTTTTCACCAGGAGTCCAGGAAAGAATTAGGGATGAACTGGTCAAATCTGGATCCATGATCACTACTAGGGATAATCAATTCAAACTTCCTGCTTTTCTGGTTTTGAGGGGAGCAGTGGAAAAGGTAATGAAAGGTCAAACTGCCCTCACTTTTGAACAGACCAGAATTTCTGAACCAGTCCATGCTACCTCCTTCCAAGAATCCAACAAAATCATGAACAAGATGGAAGCAAATCATAGACCCAAATCAAATCCCCAGACCAATAAGGAATCTGCTACTATAGATGAGATCACTAAATTACTTCAGGCATTTGAGAATAAAATAGATCAGAAAATATCCTCTTTAGCCACTCCTAAACCTGCTAATTCTATTCCTAAATCTACTCTAGTCTGTTATTATTGCCATAGGGAAGGCCATGGTACTGGTAGATGTCCTGAACTCCAGAAGGACAAGGAGGATAAGTTAGTAGAGCAGAAGGGAAATAATTTCTTCCTTCCTAATGGTGCTTTGATCCCTTTTAATTCATCTTTTCCAATCCGTCATGTGGTGGCCTCATACCAACCACCAACTCCCAAGAAGGTATCCTTGGTCTCTGTGGATTTTTGATCATCCTGTGGAACTCTGCAACCTTGGTATCCTCCAGCTATCACTTCTTCAAGCCTCTCTGGCACCTATCAATCTGATCCAGCTAGGAAATGCCATGAGGAACCAAAAACTCATAAGTCTCCTCCTGTTCCATCCTCAATCCTGCAAAAACCTGTTAAACGTCAATCTTCACCTGAGCCTCCTTCCCCTGATGTGGAAGACATGTAAGTAGAAAGGGAACCACTTATGGAAAGGTTCCAGGACAACTCTGATCTTCCCCCTCTTCAACCTGTCCAACCCTCAGATCCTCTTCCCGCACCTATTTCATCTGATCTTCCTCCCTCCACCCAGACCAAAGTTTGATTTGAGAGGGGCATCTTCAAGGACTACCCTAATGCTGTGGAAGGAGTATTAAAGAAAATTTCTGATCTTAAAATCCCTGATCTATCTGTGGCTGAACTCCTGTTGATCTCTCCATCTGTGGCTGAAGGGATGAACAAATGGGTTTCTCGTCAACGTGTGGAGATTGGTCCGGACAAATTGAAGGTCTCCTCTGGTACTATGATGAAGGATTCTGGTGGAACAGATCCCTCTTCATATTCCAACCTGTATTCCTGTCCTCTTGGCTTTCTCCCATGTTATCTTGGTGATTCAACTAAAACGGTTTCTCTCCTGGTGGATTTGGGTTCTCAGCTCAACTTGATTTTGGATTCCATGGCCTGCAAGCTTAAACTTAGCCCAAGGGTCAGTTTCAATTCTGCTGTGTATGGAATAGGGAACCAGTCCTGTGAGCTGGTTGGTATTGCTGAGTATATCCCTGTTTGAATTGGTCAAAATATTGTTGGCACCTGTCACTTCTGGATCACTCGTCTGGATGGTCCCATGATCTTGGGAAGGCCTTTCTTAATGGACTTTGGTGCTACCCTGATGTTTTCTGATCAAGTTGGGGAGAGAATTCTCCTCCCTGATGCTGATGGCAGAAAGATTGAAGTTCCTCTTTGTTCTCTGGATTCTGTTTGTTGGGAAAGTGACTTCCCTGGTCATCCTCCCAAATCTGTCCTGAAGGGAAAGCAGAAAGAAAACTCTTGATGGAGAAACTGATATTTCAACAGAGATCAAAAACTAGAAGAGGGACAACAGCTCAGTAAAAGGAAAGGGAAGAGAACAGAACAGGTTCAACAGGAGGAAAGAGAAGAGGTCACAAAGAATCCCACCACCGTGACAGGCCCAACAGGCAATCCTTGATTGACTGAATGGGTTAAGGACGAAGAAGTACAATTGCAAGACAAGAGCTGAGATTGAGCAGGGCGGTTTGAATGTTTGAGGAAAAGAGCCAGAGATCCACCTCTACTTCCGTCAATAGAAGAGTCAGAGATTGAGACCGTGAGACAAAGAAAAAAGGCGGAGGGAGAAGGTGGTGGTTTGTACCAAACTGGATCTGAGACTAAGGCAGGTATGAAGAACGGTAAGGACGAGTCCTTCAGAGGATGACGAGGTACTGAGGAATTTGAAGGAGGCGATCCAGTAGGGTAGTGTCTTGCGGTAGATGAGTACTAGGTGATAAGAAGAGGTAGAGAGTGGAGGAAAGATAGGAAGGAGACAATGAGAGAAATGGAATGACAAGGAGTCGTGCGGACAGCAGGTAAGACAAAGGAGGACAGAAGACAAGGAGAGACAGTTCTGTGACATTGGAGCATGAGAATGAAGTAGCGCGGTAGTCATCTATCTTCAACACCCCCCTCAGTTTGGGACAAACACCCAAAGCAGGTATTCAGAAGGGAATCGAGAGAGCTCCTCAAGCACGCTTTAGTCAGCCCATCAGCTAGCATGTACTGAGAAGAGATGAGCATGACGTCAATATCTTTCATCTTAAATTTTTCTCGTAGGTATTTGGCCTTGATTTCGAGGTGCTTGGTCTTCGAGGGTGATCCGAAGTCTTTGATTTTGTCGAGGAGACCGGAGTTGTCAATGTGAAACAAGGTAGGAAGTAGTTTGATCTGCCAGAGTTCTTGAATGAGTTTCACCATCCATTCGTTCTCTTGGTTGGCATCGGAGAGGGAGTTTAGTTCGGATTCAGTGGAAGACATTGCGATTTTTCTTTGGCTGCCACTATACCAAGAGACGGGGCAGGATTTCCAGAGACAGATGTATCCTGACTGAGACTTCCTGGAGTGGTGATTGTCTCCCCACGTGGCGTCGGAGAAGTATTGGATCTGGGGCTTGGCTGAGTCTGACGGTTTGAGTCTGAGTTTGAGATTTTTGGCACCAACCAGGTAGCAAAAGTAGTGAAGTACCTCTTTCCAGTGGGACAGTCCTGGGGCATTGTTGAATCGGGAAAGAATAGATGCGGCGGGAGCCAAGTCAGGTCGAGTGCGGCAGGCGAGGAAATTCAGGATGCCGGTGTAACGTTGGTAGTTGATGTTGAGGCAGGAGAAGGCTTCAAGATCTTCTGTAGAGGCCTTATTAAGACATACGCCAGGCGAAAGAGGAGTGAGGACTGATCTGGAGTTAACAAGATTCAGTTCAACCAGAGTTTTGTCGATCAGTTTTCTTTGGTTGAGGGTGATACAGTCCGTAGATACGTTTAAGTCCATGCCAAGGATGGTGTCAGGAGAGTGGGCAGAAGAATTAGGAAATCGGGAAAGAAAGGCAAGAGAAAAAGAGTCAACGTCTCCCACTACAAGAAGGTCATCGACGTGGAAGTAAACAACAGAATTGGAGGAGCGGTTGATGAAGAGGCAGGGATCGCTGTCAGAGGAGAGAAAGGAAATGTCATTAAGCCAGTCAGTGAGAGTACCAAACCAGTTGGCCGGAGCTTGTTTCAGTCCATATAGGGACTTGTTAAGTGTAAGGAAAGGGGATTTGTGTTTGCAGAATCGAGGAGTTTTGATGTAGATTTCCTCCTTGAGCGGCGCATGAAGAAAGGCAGCTTTGAAATTGAACTGCTTGATTTTTAATTTCTGGTCTCAACAGAGGGTGAGCAAGGCAAGAAGAGAGGAAAATTTTCCAGTTGGGGCGAATGTATCAAAGAAGTCTACTCCGTGTTGTTGTTGAAAACCTTGAATACAGAGCCAAGCCTTCTTTCTCTCGAGGCTGGATTCAGTGGCAGGTTTGGTCTTCAGAACTAAGGTCGTGTTAAGATATTTGGAAGGAGTGGTGAAACATTCTTCCCATACTTCTTGTTTCTTGATGTTTTCAAACTCTTTGTCTATGGCGTCTTTGTAAGTGTCCAACTGTTCAGTAAGATGGGAATATTTGATAGGTTTAACACTCAGATTTCTGGTTCTTAAGGAGTAGGGGTGACTGGGTGTGTCGACCTTGGGAGAGTTCTTGGCAGAACAGTCCGAGTCTTCAATTTCTTCCTTGGCCGTGACAAATTCCTCCGTTGTGGTTTCTTTGGAGCAGTCTTGGCTTTGGTCAATACTGCAAAGGTCAACGTCGGAATTGGTGATGAGATTAGGTGGATTTGAGGGAATGGCTTGATCCGGTAGATCAGGAAGATCATCGTCCATGATTGAAGATCTGGGGAGAGGATCCCTTACAGGAGGGTCAAAGTCTAGGAATTCAATGTGTTTGGTGTCGAAAATTTGTCCGCTCTCAGTCAGGATGTGATACAAAAGTAATTTGTCATTGTACCCAATGAGCCTTCCTGGGATTCCTTTGGGTTCCAGTTTGGAGCAAGGAAGACCAGGAGGAGCTAGAAAGATAAGATTGATGCCAATTGGCTTGAAAAAGGAAAGGGGAATTTCTTTATTTCTGAAAATTTGGTACGGAGAAGGCAGACTTTTGTGAGCTGGAATTTGGTTTAAGACAAGGGTGACGGATCGGATGAGTTCATGCCAGAGATTCTTTCCAATGCGCGATTCCTTGATCATGCATCTCAAGCTTTCAACAATAGTCCTGTTGAATCTCTCGGCGAGACCATTTTGTTGAGGGGTGTAAGGATCCGACTGTCTCATGCAGATGCGATTGGAATGACAGAAATCGATTAGGGTAGAATTGAGAAACTTGGTCCCCCGGTCTGAATGGATTACGGTGGGAAAGTAGCCGAAGCGTTTGGCTTCCAGCCCGAGGAGATGAACCAGAGCATCGGATACCTTGCTCTTCTGTTTGGCGGGAATAGCGGAGCAGTATCAAGAGGCGCTGTCGACAACCGTGATGAAGTACTTGTGGCCTTTGGTGGTAGAGGTAAGCGGGCCGACTAGATCAAGGTGAACTTCTTCAAAGGGTTTTTGAGCCTTGTTGTGAGAATTCTTGAAACTGGCACGGGTAATTTTACAGGAGGCACAGATCTCACAGGGTTTATCCATTTTCAATGGAATATTCAGCTTGTTGCAAATGCAATGGTAGCTCACGTGGCCAAGGGCCTTGTGGAGAAATTTGGAGGATGTGAGTAGTGAAAGTGGTTGGATTTCATCAGTGATAAAAGTGGGTAGATTTTTTAAATAACAACCTTCGTAGATAGTATCTTTTCCTTTGAGAATTTGAAATTTATATTTATTGAAATTGATAAGGAACCCATCCAGCAGTAGAAATCAAGAGGAAATGAGATTGACTCGAAGATCTGGCACAAAAAGAGCATCCTTGAGAACAACAGAGGACGGTCCGAGTTTGATTTTTATGTCTCCAATTCCCTTAATCAGCATATCTCCACTGTTGGCGCCAGTTTTTACAAGCCCTGTTTCTTTATTTGAGAACAAGGCAAACAAATTGATGTCGGAAGTCATGTGAGAAGACAATCCCGAATCCAGAACAAATAAGGTGGGCAGTGACTCAAAAGGAGTGTGGTAGAAGCAACTGACGGTCGTTGGTAACTGGTTTTTCCTTTTTAAGAATTCCTCTCAAAGTTCAGGGTGTAAGGCCCAGCAGTTGGCAGGTGAGTGGAACGCGCTCAAGTTGTGTTTGCCATTCAAGCATCTGGGAGAGTCAGTTCTTTTTTCCACATTGATCAAGGCTGATGGAAAGACGTTTGATTGTTCCTCTTTGATCTTGACATTATTGAAATTTATTTGGATTTGCTCAAGCACGGTATCTGGATTGATCAGGTTCTGGTTGTGGATGATGCGATCTTTGATGTTAGACATAGAAGCAGGGAGCTTGTGGATGAGCATGTACGCTAGAATATCGATGGGAATTTCGATTCCAACTTTGTGAAGCCGGCGAATAGCTACCTTGGCCCCGGTTATGAATCCTTGTATGTCCCGAGGGTTGAAGACAAGATTCTGGAGGTTGTCAAACACGCGAGCTTGGTTTGAGGCATTGGAGGAGGTGAAGAATTTGATGATGGCCTTCCAGATAAGTTTGGCGTCACCTTTGTTGTTAGGAGTGATAATGTTTGCATGGATGGAGGAGTCGAGCTTGGAGGTGATAATGGATCTCAGGTAGATGTTGTTGGTCTCGGAAAGATCAACATCTCATCAAAAAGCGCGTTCTTAATGCCCTGAATGTCTAGCATGTTGACAACTTGAGTTTTCCATAGGGAGAAGTTGTCTGAGTTTAGTTGAGGGATGGATTCAATTGCAGTCTTTAATATGGTCTGCTGTAGTTGGTCCGTCATGGTGTTTGGAAGATGGGGAACGTCTCCGGTTGGTTTCAACTGTTAATCGTGATGGAGAAACTGATATTTTGACAGAGATAAAAAACTAGAAGAGGGACAACAGCTCAGTAAAAGGAAAGGTAAGAGAACAGAACAGGTTCAACAGGAGGAAAGAGAAGAGGTCACAAAGAATCCCACCACCGTGACAGGCCCAACAGGCGATCCTTGATTGACTGAATGGGTTAAGGACGAAGAAGTACAATTGCAAGACAAGAGCTGAGATTGAGCAGGGCGGTTTGAATGTTTGAGGAAAAGAGCCAGAGATCCACCTCTACTTCCGTCAATAGAAGAGTCAGAGATTGAGACCGTGAGACAAAGAAAAAAGGCGGAGGGAGAAGGTGGTGGTTCGTACCAAACTGGATCTGAGACTAAGGCAGGTATGAAGAACGGTAAGGACAAGTCCTTCAGAGGATGACGAGGTACTGAGGAATTTGAAGGAGGCGATCCGGTAGGGTAGTGTCTCGCTGTAGATGAGTACTAGGTGATAAGAAGAGGTAGAGAGTGGAGGAAAGATAGGAAGGAGACAATGAGAGAAATGGAATGACAAGGAGTCGTGCGGACAGCAGGTAAGACAAAGGAGGACAGAAGACAAGGAGAGACAGGTCTGTGACATTGGAGCATGAGAATGAAGTAGCGCGGTAGTCATCTATCTTCAACAACTCTCATTTGTCTCATCCTCATTTTTTAGCAGAAAAGTTGGCCCTACTGATAGTTGTAGTTCTTCTCAGCCTCAGACTTCAACTCATGGACCAACTCCCACCTCAGAGGCATATCTTTCTTTTTCCTCATCATTTCCTTCTCATCCAAATAAGATCAAAAATCAAACACATGAAAAATCCAAAAAATCCAAAAATATTTCTTCTCTTTCTTGATCTGTTGTATCTTCTTTTCCTTTTTCTTTTCAGCCTGATCACTCATCCTCTATTCTGGTTTCAAATCTCTGCAATGAGTCTAAACTAGATCTTGATCTTGATTCTTTTCTTGGTGGCTTTGGTATGAAGGAGTATGGTCTTAGGTGGAGGCAATTTGGGGTAGAATTAAGTCCTCCCAATTGTGCACCACCAGGGGCTTCTACTACTGTCATTTTCAAAACTCTACCCTGTGCCACACATGTGAGAAATGTGTTATCTTTTGGATCCTCTTTTATGGAGAAGGCACCTTTCAAGGACGCAGAAGAACATTGAACTTGGAAGATGTTGGAACATGGTCTCAGTTTTTGTAGTCAGGTCTCACTGGTCAATGCTTGGAGGAAGCAAGGATTCCTCTCCTTTGCCACTAAGTACAAACCAGTTGCAAAGAAGGTCCAGCCAGTCAACCAACCAATGCCTCTCATTCTCAATCCTCCCCTTATGTGTCCTCCTCTATCCCGCGATCCTTACTGTGGTCTATCCCAATCCCTCACTCGTGCATTCATTCCCTCTGGTCGGGTCACTGAAGAACGTCTGAAAGTGGTCAACTTTGGACCAGATGGATGGCTCCTTCCTGATGAGTTAAATTTTATCAAAAATGTCCTAGATCTTAGGGAAAAATCCATTGCTTTCTGTGAAGGAGAGAGAGGTCTCTTGAAAGAGTCCTATGGCCTACCCTATATCATCCCTGTAGTAGAACATGATCCCTGGCAAAAGAAAAAGATCCCAATCCCTGCTGCTAAAGTCAACAAATTCATCAAGTTGGTCCACAAACAAGTCTGAACCGGGTTATACAATCAATCGACTTCTAGCTATTCCAGTCCTGTTTTCTGTGTCCTGAAAATTAATGGTAAACTTAGAATAGTTCATGATCTCCAGCCTCTAAATAAGGTTACTATTAAAGACTCTGGTATCCCTCCTGCTACTGAAGAATTTGTTGAATCCTTCTCTGGTAGAGCTTGCCATGGTCTAGGTGACATTATGGGTGGCTATGACAAACAATCCTTGCATCCTATTTCTTGTCCCCTCACTACTTTCAATACTCCCCTTGGTTGTTTCCAACTTACTCGGTTGCCTCAAGGTGCCACCAATTTGGTTGCAGTCTATCAGGCTCAGATGGTTTGGATCCTCCAGGATAAAATCCCTGATAATTCTGGTATCTTTATTGACAATGGCGGAATTAAAGGTCCCATTTATGACTATAAAAATGAGCTCTTACCCTGGCATTCAGGAATTGGTCAATTTATCTGGGAATATGCAACCACTTTGAAAAGGATCCTGTTTCAAATCAAGGAATCTGGTCTCACTGTCTCTGGATCCAAACTGGCCGCCTGTGTCCCTGCTCTGGAAATTGTTGGTCATGTGGTCTGCAAGGAATGAAGAAGAATGGCTCCATCCAAAGTCAAAAAAATTCTCTCTTGGCCTACTCCCATTAATCCAACCGAATTCAGAGGGTTCCTAGGCGTTGTGATCTATGTTCAAATTTTTATCCTTTCTCTATCCAAAATCTGTATTCCCTTGCGTTGCTTAACCAGGAAGGATGCTGAATGGCTTTGGACCCAAGCTTGCAAACGATCATTCCAGATACTCAAAACAATTGTTGGGAAAGACATTGTTTTGAAAAAGATCACTTATGGACCTGGAGCTGGCAAGATCAAGCTGGCAGTGGACTCTAGTTATCAATCTGTTGGGGCTGTCCTTACTCAGGAAGATGAAAATGTTTTGGATCCTCCTGCTCTGTATGAATCTCTTCTTTTCTCAGATGTGGAATCCAGGTACTCCCAGCCAAAACTGGAACTTTGCAAAGTGGCCCAAATGTTGAAGAAGCTCCAGACTGTCCTTTGGGGTCAAAAATTCGAGTTACAAGTTGATGCACAATCCATTATTGAAATGATCAATGCCCCCAGCCTTCCAAATGCTCCAATGACTTATTGGGTGGCTTTTGTCCAGTTGTTCTCTTTTGATATTGTTCACAGGCCTGGAAAATCTTTCACCATGCCTGATGGTTTATCTCGACGCCCTCTTGGAGATGAAGAATCAGATGTTGGAGTGGATTTTGACAAGGAGGAGCCTTTAATTCTCCCTGTCTTCACCTTTTCCTCCCAAGATTCTTCTGGCTTCCAACAAGGGTTCTGGCTTAAAGTAGAGCAGTACATTTCCACCCTCCAAAGGCCTCCTGATATCTCTGCTAAAGATTTTTGATCTCTCAAGAGGAAGTCCTCCAACTTCTTTGTTCAAGGCACTAGGCTTATGAAAAGAGGGAATCCTTGTGCCCTTTTTGTGGTCACTATCCCTTTTAAACAAGATTCAATCCTGGAAAGTCTCCATGAAGGCCTTGGTCATTGTGGGGAAAACAAAACTTATCAACAAATATCCAAACAATTTTGGTGGCCATCTCTGAAGAAATCAGTCTCTCAATGGTGCAAGAGTTGTGAAGTGTGCCAGAAACGTGATCTTAGGCGCCCGGCCAAAATTCGTTACCCCACTGGAGAGTCCACTGTCTTTGGGAGGATTGCTATGGATGTGGTTCACATTAAGGCTGGTGGAGCTAAGTACCTCATTGTGGCTAGAGATGATTTTTCTGGATGGGTTGAAGCAAAGTTTCTTAAGAACCTCAGCTCTGAATCAGTAGCAGCTTTCCTTTATGAGACTTGGACAATGTGTTATGGCTTGGCACAATCTTATTTGACTGATGGCCGCTCCAAGTTTGGTTGTAAACTGGCTGATATGATCCAATTGATTCCTTGTCAACATAGGGTGACCACTCCTTATTATCCTGAAGGCCAAGGCATGGTGGAAAGAGGCCATGCTCCTTTGAAGGCTGCTCTTTTCAAACTGGCTGGTGAAAGTGGCAAGAATTTTCACAAATTCCTCCCCCTGGTCCTCTTCTCTGATTGAATTTCAACTAAACAAACCACTGGCTACTCACCTTACAAAACATTTTTTGGTCAAAGGGCTGTCCTTCCTCTGGATCTGGAAATGGAATCTTTCTTAGGTATTTCTTGGGAAAAGGTTTCTTCTACCACTGATCTATTAGTTGCCAGATCCAAGCAGCTGGAAAGGAGTGAAGATGTCCGTAGTGAAGCTTATCAGAAGATGATGGAGTCTAGGGAAAAATCAGTTCAGTATTGGGAAGACAAGCATTCAAAGCAAATCAGGGATCCCTTGAACCCTGGGGATCTAGTCTTAGCTTATAATTGTTCCTTGGAAACTCAGTGGGGAAAGCTTTTCTCTAACCACTGGAATGGTCCTTACCAAGTGGTCTGTCAAGTTAGAGGTGGATCATATGTTTTGGAGGAACTGGATGGTACTCAGATGGCCAGAAGTCTCTCTGCTGATCAGGTCAAGAAATTTCATTCTTGTGGAGGCAACTTGTTCCAAAAGTAAGTCCTCCCAATTGTGCACCACCAGGGTCATCTGCTGCGTTTTGTTGTGAAACTCTACTTCATGCCACGCATGTGAGAACCTGGGACGCCTTCTTCATTTTATCTCAGCCACTTCTGAGATTTTTCTTTGGATGGATCAACATATTCTTTTTTCAATCACTCTCAAGATCAAAATGGCCATTCCTTTGTTTCAATCATCTTTCTTTCCTTTCTCTTTTGATGGAATCAAACTTGGGTGAAGACTAGGGACAGTCTGAAAGTTGGGGAGAGATGTGGTGCCCCATCATGTACACCCTGGCCAGTGCAGAGAATTTAATTTTTTTATGATTTTTCCTTATCATCATTCATAGGCATCATTATCAAAAAAAAAAAAAAATCTTTGATCTGGAATAGGGTTCCATTTGATTCCCAGCTTCCCAACTGCTCATTCTCTCAGTTGGCAAGGACAATCTCTGGGTGGTTGTATCCCCGCTCTTGTGTTCAAATCCCTGCCGCTCTGCTATTCAGCCTTACAACTTTTTTTTTGCCAAGCGCACGACCAAAAGACCGCCGGGCTTGCCTCCATCCATGCCATCCATCCCAACCTTCATCTCATTGGCTTCACCTGCTACATCACTACCCTCTCAATCTGGATCTTGCTTAGCTCCAAACAACCTCAGGCCCTCAAATCTTGACACCGGTGCTTACTTGAACAACTTGCCATCTATCACACATTCCAAGCTTGCCTCTTGATTGGTCTTGCATTTGGATTCGGATTTGGATTTGATCCCCAATTGATTTACCAATGATGACAATATCAATCATCAGTCGGTCAATCATCATCACCCCTCATCCAATCTGCGCTCTCATTGCTCACCGGTTTCCCGCGCGAGTCTTCTTTTGCCTGCCCGGGTTGGTGATGTGTCCCGCGCCCCTCAAGGATTCTGACCGCGCGGTCATCCGCGGGCCAGCGGTTGCCAAGGGGCGTTGGCCTGTCTGCGCGGCCCGTCACCTCACCCTCACCTGCCTGTGCCCACCATTGGCACGGGCTGGTGTTTGTTTTCATCCCCGCTCATTCATTTCCTTTTATTATTTTATTCATCCTCAAAAAAAAAAAAAAAAAAAAAAAAAAAAAAAAAAAATCCGCTCTATTTGTAGTATCTCTTGTAAATAGTTTGCAGGGACCCATGGTCCATAAAAGGAGGGGCTCTCCCCAGCCTTTTGTTCATCATCCATGGGAGTGTGTGCCTATGTCACCCCCATTATTGTGAAATGAAGATCCTGATCCTTATCCTGGGTATATCTCTGATTGCCCCCTGATCCATTTTTGACCCTTAGTCTTTGCCCCTCTGTGGCCTGATCCTTATACCAACCAATAGCCTTGCTGGTTGAAGAAAATTCTGTCTGTTTGAATTTTTTAGTGTGTTATACAACTCCTTGATCCCTTTCTCTGACCATACTGGTCCTTATCCCTGATCATCTTTCTGGAGCCAATCACAATTGATTGAAGAGGTCTTATTAAGCTTAAGACCTGGAGTGTTATACCTCCCTTTATTTTCTTTGGAGTTGCATTCTGCCAGCCTACTCTTGAGTCCCTTGAGAATTGTTGAGGTTATCCTTGCTTCAAATCAGTTACTGTTTGCTTTTAGAGCTTCTTAAACATTGTGCTTTGTCTTGTACAGCCACCCTCAGTTATCTGGTACCCTTCAAGCGCTTGATTGCAGGGACTTGGGCAGGTTCATTGAGAACCTGGAGGTTGTTTGGGTTTGAGTTGATCATCCCCAATCTTCTGCTGACAACCAGAGTTATTAGCTTGTGGGCGTTGTTTACATACAACAGCTTTTGTTCTTTGAACTCTAAGCAGACTTTAACTTCTTTTGTTCAAGTTTTTCCCTGCATAATCTTGGCTCAGATAGTGCTGTTCCATTGCTAACAAACTATTATCATCTTTATCCTTTACTCCTTGATTCCTCATTTACCAGGTTCCGGAACCTGATCTTGGTTACATCTAAATATTTTTGTAACACTCAGGAGGGCAGCCTAAACAGCACCTTTCCCCTCCACAGAACTGCCACGGCCTAGCACCGTTTGGAGTCTTACACCATGTAGTTTGTAGCATGTTTACGCAGTACCTGAGCCTCTCAGGCTGCCTGTCACTCTTTCAACCCGTAGTCCCGCGGCTGCGTACTTGTCAGAGGCCCGGGATGCATACACAACCTTGATGGAGTGACAAGGCTGTATCTCAGCCACGCGTGGGTGCATTGGCTGCCACGGCTGCGTGCGGTAATTGTGACAAAACACATTTCCGCCTGTAACTCCTAAAATATACACAACACCTCAATTCTGACTGAATTTTAGGTGTGAAAACTATACGTGACAATGTATGTGAAATATTTAATTGGCCAAAAAGCTCAATAATGTAGCCGTAGTATTTTGGTTTTTCTTTCCTTAATTATTTAAAAATATAAGGAGTTGGATTTCAAGGGTGGGGTCAGTGAGTGACCCTACCTAATTTTGGGTGGAGAACCCATTTCTGTAATAATATTTAAGTTTTTCCTACTCCTTCTTAGGTTAATTGTATTATTATTATTTTTATGTTATTTTTTTACTTTTGCAGCTTGCTCTGCAATAGTAGCAAGCTGACATTCCCCCACTCCAAGATATGGCCATATCTGAAAAAAATCTGGAGGAAGTTGGGAGAAAAAATTAACTGCATATGTGCTTCAGTTCCTTTTGCTGGCTCTGTAGTTTCTGAGATGTATTGGTCCATCAGGTATATTATTTTCTGGTAACCATTCATCTTTGTCTGCAGATTCTCCTTTGTATCTTACTAAGTATAGTCTGATATCTTTTCCTTGTACTCTCTCTTTCTTATCTCTCAATATCCTGCTGACTTTCCCTTTTTCTTTCACAGGCTCAGGTTCTATTGGGATTATTGCTGGAGGGAGGTCGCTGCCTTCTCTTGGTTGAAAGTGTTTGACTAGGCTAACAGGAAATACTGGATGTTTTCTTGATAATTCTTCACTCAAGATTACTTCCACAGCATTTTTGCCATGCATCTTCTTGATAACAAATGGTCCAACAAAGGCTGGTTTCAGTTTTCTGTTGCACGCTATGTTGTTGAAATTGGTTGTAGATATCAAGATCTGATCTCCTATTTTAAAGTCAGGTTCTTTATGGGATTTGTCCCATCTTTTTTTGTTGTATTCAACAGCTTCTTCTACACATTTCTGGGAATTATTATTTGCCAGATCTATCATCTTCTTAAATTCAAGAGATGTTGGATGAATAGTGGCTAAGTTATAGTTCAAGTTATTCCTAGGGAGTTTTGGAATCCATCCTCTTTCTAGTATGTAAGGAGCTTCTTTGGTAGTAGAATGTTTACTGCTGTTATAAGCCATTTCTAGGGCTGGGAGTAGGCTTACCCAATCATGGCAATAACCATCTGACTTTTTTTATTCTAGACAAAAGCTACAGAACCTCCTTAGCATATCTTCTAGGGTCTGTATCATCCTTTCAGCTAATCTGTCAGTTTGGGGGTGGTATGCTGTAGAAAATGCTAGAGTAGTACCCAGTATATCATTTAGATTCCTCCAAAATTCAGATGTGAATTTGGGGTCTCTGTCACTGATTATAATCTTGGGTAGACCCACATCAGCTATTATCCTATTCCAGAATAGTAAAGCTACATCCATAGCACTATCTTCTTTGTGGTTAGGTAAGAATTTTGCCTTTTTGGAATATCTGTCAACTATAACTAGGACAGAGTTATATGAATGAGTACCTCCAGGGGGGAGGCCGGTGACAAAATCCATATTGATGATTTCCCATCTGGTTGTAGGTTCAGATATCTTCTGTAAGAGTCCAAACCTTTTTCCAGTATTTTTATTAGATTTCTGGCAGGTTTCACAGCTAGTAACATATTCAGTAGTGACTTCTTTCCAGTCTATACACCAGGCAGTTTGTTTTACTTTTTCTAAGGTTATTTCTGTGGATAGATGCCCTGATGAACAGTTTTCATGGCATTCCTGGAGTATATGTTGTATATGTTCTTTTTTGCTTGGTACTAATACGCTGGAATGTTGGTGTCTATAGTAAAGGAGACCATCCCAAAAGGTAAACCTTCCTGCTTTATAGGGTTTAAGTAGTGAAGCAGGCAGGCTATTTATCAAAGCTGCTTCTGGGGATTCACATTCCATAATGGTAATCAGCAGCTTGATTTCAGGAGAGTAGCTATCCCTTACTAGGTTGAAGAAGTCAGTATCTAATTCACATAAGTGGATCCCCATTATTGGAGCACTCAATGCAAAAAGATTGATGTTCAGGATAGGAAAGATATCTTGATCTTCAGGGTCATATGCTGGATTGTTAGAGTCATTAGGCAAAGAATTCCTACTTAGACTATCAGCATTTTGATGTTTAGCTCCAGCTTTATGCACTGTAGTCATCTGTCCTCTATACTGTTGTATAGCAATTTGCCACCTGAGAATATGTCTTCTGGGAGTTTTCATGTTCATAAGAGTTCTTACAGAATTGCAGTCCGTGATTACTTGAAAAGTGGTTCCTTCTAAGTAATAGTGTAGCTTCTCTAAAGCCCATACTAGTGCCAAACATTCCAACTGACTGGCCCCATATCTCTTCTCTGTATCTTTGATCTGTCAAGATATGCAGAGTGTGGGTTTTTCTACTGGTATGTCTTCTTCTATCCTTTCCTGATGTAAAGAAGCTCCTAGCCCTTCCATGCAAGCGTCAATGTACAGTTTGAAGGGTTTAGAGTAATCTGGTTGGATAATTAGAGGAGTAGAGGTCATAGCTATTTTTAATTCCTCATAGTTTTTTAGTCTCTCATGAGTCATTTCAAATAGGGTGTTGTTGTTGCATACTTCATACAGACTTTTAGTTAGCATAGCAAACTTTGGTATGTATTGTCTGTAATCACTGCAAAAACTAATGAAAGACAGTAATTCTGTCTTGTTTTGAGGCATAAGTCTATTCATGACAGCAGCTATCTTATTCTGATCAGCAGCTAGAGTTAGACCAGAGACTATATGTCCTAAGGCTTTCAATTCTCCATAGCCAAAGTTGCATTTCTTCATGGACACCTTTAATCCTGCTCTGGAGATTGTCTGGAGTACTAATCTTACTTGGTTAATATGAGTATCCCAGTTATCAGAGTATATGATAACATCATCTATATATACCATCATCCATCCTTGTCTGATGTAAGTACCTAGAACTGTATCCATAGTTCTTTGGAAGTGTGATGGAGCATTCTTTATACCAAAGGGCATCCTAAGATATTCATATATTCCCAAATGACAGATTATTCTCATAAACTTCCTGCTTTCAGGGCTTATTGGTATCTGGTGGAATCCTTTAAGCATATCCATAGTACTGATGTACTTAGCCTTGGACAAGTTATGCAGAGCATGATAAATCCGGGGTATAGGATAATAATCTGCTTGAGTGTAATTGTTGAGCATTCTGAAGTCTCCTACCATTCTTGACTTGTCATTATGCCAAGCTATGATTACAGGTGTGGTCACATCTACCTGTTCATTATGCCCTACTTTCCTTAATACCTGTAAGTCTATCAGTTCTTGGATATGTTCCTCAAGAGCTTTTCTAGACTTAGGACTAGAAGCATAGGCTGGCCTTCTTAAGTTAGGAGGATAAGGAGGCTTAATGGCCAATGTCAATACCATATCATGTCCTTTAATATCACCAATGGGATGATCTTTAGTACAAAAATCATTCTGGTTCTCAAAGCAGACTTTCAATATATATTTCTTCTGTTCTTCAGAAAGTTTCATATTCAGAGCTGCTTGAGAGAAGTATTCTTGGTAAAAGTCTTCTAAATGCTTTTGATAAGTAGAGGAGGGGAAGTTAGACTGGATGGTGCATATCTTAAACTTCTTATCCCAATTACCTCCTACTGTGAAGTATCTTCCTCTACTCTGGAACATGTCTATACCATATAGACATAAGGCATAATTAACCAGTATCAGGTAGTCACATAGTCCGTTGAGCAATACTAAAAATTCTACTTGTATTCTAAAAGATCCTTTAGTGTGAGGTAGTATTATAGGAGCATTCCATACTCCAATAGCATTCATGGTAGAGTTGCAAGAGCTGAACCTGGCTTTTGGGACGGGAAAAAGGTGTTCTTTCCAATTGGGGCCCCATTTGTTTAAGAATTCAGCACAGACACATGAGCAAAAGGCTTCACTATCCATTAATAACCTTATAGGTCTGTTTTTATACAATCCTGTTGCATAACAAGTTTGACCAGTGGTATAACTTTTCTCACTCATAGGTTTAACTGTTAATGGTTTGACATCCATAACATGTCTAGGAATTATGGTAGGATCCCATTGTTGGGGCAAGCTAGAATCCCCATGGATGTTATTGATTTCTGCAGAAGTGCCTATATCTCCTTCTATAACATTAACAGGGTTGGTCAGGATCAATTCACATTCAGAAAGAGATCCTTCAGTATCAGCTACATCTTCATAGTTCTGATTCTCTTCAACCTCCTGTTCTCCTTCCAAGACTGCTATCTTCCTTTTTGGTAATGGGAAGTCTTGTCTCATGTGCCCAGTCTTGTTACAATTCCAACAAGTTGCCGGCATCCTCTCTTTATCCCTATTCTCATTAGGTTTCTTATTATCAGAGGCATTTATCAGAGGAGGTTGTTCTCTGGTTTTGTTGATGTTATAGTTCTCTTTGGGTCTGGAAGGGGCTTTCTTGTCCAACCCATTCATGTCTATTACTTCTTCTAGCACATTGATTAGAGTGGGAAAGTCCGCATCCATACTCATCCTACATCTTACACTATGGTTAAGATTGCCAGGACACAGGTTGAGGAGTCTTTCATTTACTTCCTCTTTATCAGCATCTGGATAGAAGCAATCCAACCTTTTCTTCTGTTCCAAGCACCATTTGTGAGGTTTATCCTTGGAGGGGTCAAATGAGGAATTTTTGAAATTTTTCATCATTTTCCTTTTCCACATTCTAGAACCAAATTGTTCTTTAATCAGAAGTTTCCAAGAATTCCATGGTAAGGATGCTACTTCTTATCTCTTACTGATAAACCAGTCCAATGCTACTCCTTCAAATAGCCTGGGTAGCCTGAATACAGCTATGGCTTCTGGTAGGTCATAAGAGTTAATGGTGTAGTCAATAAATTTAATAAAATTTATATGATTGTATTCTCCTTCACTGGAGAACTTGGGCCATTCAGAAATAGGGGGTAACAGTTTGAGTGCTTGCTCCATCTCAGGAGTAGGACTAGGCCTAAAGGTATCACTCCTATGCATTCCTAATAAGGGTGGTGCATAAGGAGTAGTGGTTTGTCTGGGAGGTTTTGGTTCCTCTGTAGTACTCCCCAAGGGGTTGGTCAGACGGACTTTCAAGTCTCTAAGATCATTTTTGATCAGATTAAGTTGCAGGTCCACTTTGTTATTAAGCACATCCAATTTTTCACTAAGGGGTAGAATAGAACTGTTAGTGGTGGTTGCCAATTCTTCTTTTGAGGGGTGGAAAGACATAATAAAATCTTCTTGGATTCCTGATAACATATTCTCAATTGTTTGAGTCTGTTTGATCCTACCTTGATTAATTGTCTCCAATAACTGATCTGTGTGTTCTTTAATTCCTTCCATTCCTACTTTCTTTTTTTGGTTATTAATCAATTTGGCTACCACTGGGGTTAATTTATCCATTTTTTTATAAACACCGTCCAAATTTTCACAAACAATTTTGAAATTATGACGCATATCATTAGAAAAGGAAGTAATTACATCAGAGGTTTGTTTGGGCTCAGAATTAGAGCCTAATTGTTGTAAACCTTTTTCCACTTTTAAGCTAGGGATATTATCTGATCCCAGTCTTTCTTTCCCTTTGGCTTGGGATGGGAAGAGGATCTCTTCTTTCCTGATCCTTTGCCTTTCAGTTGGGCTAATTGATCCCAAGGATTCCACTTTTCTACGTAGGATTCTACCTCTTTCCTTGGAATCATCTTCTGAAGAGCTATCTGGGTGGCTTTTGCCTGGGAGATTATCTTTTTCATAGATACCATGTCCTCCTTGGCTTGGGCTTCTTTGAATTCTTCCCAATATTTCACGTGCTCTTTGACTAAGTCTTTGATCCTGGCTTCCTTGGCCAGATTCTGCTGGGGTGGCTGCAGGGAATCTTTTTGTAAAGGAGGGTGGCTTGATTCTACTACCTTCTCTGGCTCTATGTTGGGAGAGGGCAGAAGTGATTGGTGCTGCTCCTTGTCCATCAACATTTGATTCACGGGCTCTAGTCCCTTCATGGTTGTCCTTATTGGTGGTCTCATGGTAACTGAGAGCTGTTTTCAAAGATTCATAGGAGGGAATTCTTCCTGGGGCTCTTGTGTTACGTCTATTCATTTTTATAATAATATGTTTATAAGTGTTTTACAGAAAAAATCCGTAAAAGTAAGTTTTATTCAAAACTCACTTAAATTGATGTTCAAAGGTACCAAGACCTTATTGGGGTTAAATTGATCCCTAGTTGGTAATCCTACGGGGTCTTGGTGTGTTCCAATGAGGTCTTCACCTGCCCAATCAATATTTTCAGGGCGTCCAGAGATGTCTGGGACTTCCTGATCCAATAGATCAACTACAGTGGCAGTGGTTTCTGGTACAGGAGGGTTCACTGATAGAAAGTGTATTTTATTGGTTAATAAAATATATCAATATTATTTTCTTTAAAAATAATATGGTAATGCAAGTTGTATACTTACGTTTATATTTCAAAAAGTAATTTATACGGTATTTTTTCCAAGCTTTATGTTTCCTTAATAGAGCCTGAAAGTTGATACGCCTTTCAAGATCTTCTTGTTCAAGGAGTTTATCTAAGTGTTTATGTGCAGAAGAGATATTAAGTTGCTCAGCTTGAGTTAAAGCTTTCCAACCAGTAGGTTCATAATTTTTAATATATCCTTCTTTTCTTATCTTTAAAATATTTAAATAATAGATTATTAATTCTGCATTGGTTTTTAAATCCACTGCAGAAGAATTCAATGATAAATCACGGTTATAAAGTCAGATAAATTTATCTTTGATTTTATTTTTTTGTGAAATGTCAAGTCCAAGGTATTAAATATAATAAAATGGAATATTTCCCGGCCAGACCCCCAATTGTCAGCCTCCTGGATTCCAAGACCCTTCCTATCCTTTAGCTACCAGAGGTGATAGATTAAATAATAAATATATTATTTAACAAATGCAGCAAAAATCCATAAAATATTTGGATTAAGCTTATTTCAAGGTTAAGTGGTTTGGTTGTTGCTTATTGTTTTAAATCAATATGAATAAATTGATTATTAAATATTTTTATAGAGGGGCCACAATTATATTGGGGATCTTTAACACCTCTCTTCAGGTATTTCAGTTTGAAAACACGTAGTCCTGGTTACTTTGGGCTCTTTAGTTTAAAGAATATTTTACCCAAAGATAATATGTATATAAAATACACAGTGGAGTGGCAGGGCCTTGTAGCCAAGCTACCACAACAGAGAAAGGATAATAAAACTTACTGTCATATTATTAAATCCTTTGGGTGTCTGTTTGAGACATGTACTGATGGGTTAAACCTGTATACTGGGGTTATAATGTTGTTCAGCAGTTTAATTGATAAAAAGAGGTTGAGGACGGATATTACTGATCAGACTTTGCCATAAATCACTTACTTATCTCTTATAAGTACTTGATGACCTTGGCACGGTGTCTGGATATGAATATAACTGGGTCTCTGCCCATCAATATCCTCAAAAGAGCTCTTTATTTATAGCTTTTGAAGTCCCAATATTTTCCTTCCGAGGGTTGTAGGTGCTCAAAGGGACGGACACTAAGGCTAGCAGGGTAACCAGGGGTAGCCTGTCATGTGTTCTTGGTGCTATAGCACGGGTAGCATCCAGTTCCACAGGTTATGGGAATTATTCCACTTTATAATAGACATTAGGACGTGTGAATAACAGTAATCTGTCCTATTTATGTATTATTTAATTAATTATCCTTAGTAAATTTTCCCAGTAATTTAATAATTATATAAATAGACATTTCTACAGACATCTTGATGTCAGGTAAGTTCTCATTATGTATTATATAAATGGAGTAAAAGTCATAATATTGATTTTACTCCTTATTTCCGAGTTCCAGTTGATTTACTAATATAATTACTTAAAAATAGAAGTCATGTGAATTCATTTAATATTTTTACATCATTAGTTTCCTTAGTATGTCACAAAGATATTGATGTCTAGCAATTCTCATAAAAGTATATTAAAGTATTTTAATATATTTTTAGAAGTTGTCATTGTCTTATTTTCGACATTCTTGGTACTTTGAATTATATTAAATAAAAAATACGTAAAAGGATTATTTATGTATTTTTATATAATATTATGTATTTTCAGACTGTCTACTATCCACGGGAACATTTATTACATATGTAGAAAGTTCCCGTGTAGGTTGTAGCATGTTTACGCAGTACCTGAGCCTCTCAGGCCGCTTGTCACTCTGTCAACCCGTAGTCCCACGGCTGCGTACTTGTCAGAGGCCCGGGCTGCGTACACAACCTCGACGGAGTGACAAGGCTGTATCTCAGCCGCACGCAGGTGCATTGGCTGCCGCGGCTGCGTGCGGGAATTGTGACAAAACACATTTCCGCCCATAACTCCTAAAATATACACAACACCTCAATTCTGACTGAATTTTAGGTGTGAAACCTATACGTGACAATGTGTGTGAAATATTTAATTGGCCAAAAAGCTCAATAACGGAGCCGTAGTATTTTGGTTTTTCTTTCCTTAATTATTTAAAAATATAAGGAGTTGGATTTTAAGGGTGGGGTCAGTGAGTGACCCTACCTAATTTTGAGTGGAAAACCCATTTCTCCAATAATATTTGAGTTTTTCCTACTCCTTCTTAGGTTAACTGTATTATTATTATTATTATTATGTTATTTTTGTTACTTTTGCAGCTTGCTCTGCAATAGTAGCAAGCTGACAGAAAATTTTCTGTCTGATTTTGAATAGTTTACAAAGGGGTCTCCAGAAACTGGATACAAAGAGAGAGAGCCTCTATTGCAAAAAATATCAGTCAAAAGACCATTTTCCTAAAAGCAAATTCAAAAATTTTTGTCAGTTGTGGTAATGATTGTCTTGATGAAAAGAGCCATTTTGAAAAAATCTATCTAAAACTACTGGTATAGAATTGCAGGGAGAAGAAAATTGGATTTGAGAAATGTGGTCCATAGAAAAAGACATAAAAGGAACCTCAGGAATAGGAAGGGGTTGAAGAAGACTTGCTTGTTTCAAGTGTAATTATTTCATTGAAAAGTGTGACAAGCTGCTACAAATTCTTTCAACATATAGAGCCATTCTGGCCCAATATAAGTCTCTTGTAATAAGTTGGTAAGTCTTACCATGTCCAAAATTTCCAGAATGAGGTGATTTGTGTTTATCTTAAAAGATACAGAGTTTGTGCTTTTTTTTATTGGGGAAGACTATTTATTTTCCAAGTTTAAGGATGCAATTGTTTTTGAGTTGGAATCCTTTGTAATTAGTTCAAAGTTGCATTGAACAGTAGTTGTCTGCAAGTTGGAGATCTTTGATGGACTGAATTCTTTCTTCAAGGTTGCATCAAACTTTGAGGGAACAAAGTCAAGCTAAAGAGCCTTCATCTTTGAAAATCTGTCCAACAATATCAGGTTTCTTATCCAAAAAGGACTCCCCCCAGTAGTTTAAAATATTTCTTAATGGGAGAGAGTATAGTTAATTAAAGCCTTTTTACCAGGATGTTAGGAAATGACAAAATAGAAATCAGAAATCACGTTAGCACAGAAAATCTGGCATTGATTGAGAATTTTGGAAGAAATGAAGTACTCAAGTGCACAGTGGTCAGTGAGGATTGAGAAAGGAGACATTAGACTAAGGAGAGGAGTGTGACAATGATGAATGCAGTTTAAAATGGCAAGAAATCCTTTTTCATGAATATTTTATATATTTTCTCACAATTCTTTTTCATGAATATTTTATTTAGTTTCTCTACCTAATAATTTATGTGACTCAAATGCTACAGTGTGGAAAAATGAGGTTGTCACAAGGGCTGCTGACATGCAAGCAGGGCTTGGAACAAAGAGGACTCTACTCTCAGTAGGATTGGGGGCAAGGATACTGGAAGATGCTACAAGGAGCAGAGTAGGACTGAATTGAAGATAAGGTGCTGATGACACTTGCTGGGATGGATTCCTAGTAAGAATTAGTAAACTGATTTCTTGGGGAACAATCAGGAAAGAGGAAGAGGAGACCAGTTTAAATAGACAAGGGTTGTAGCTACAACAGAGGTACAGTTGGTTGTGACTCAGACTACATATGTAATGACAAGGGAATAGTCTTGGTAACAGAGAGGGCTGATCAGGTATGCTACTACATTAGGTTAGACTGCTTTTACATTGGGGCAAGGTTACAGGTCTGGGATGTCTAAGTTGGGAGAGTACAGTTGAAGGATTTACAATGTACATGTAGTTCATGACACTATGTACTAAGTAGAGAGAGTATGGGATACAATCTACAAGAGGATGTACTAAGTACTCCCAAAGGATAAACCATGACAGAGTATGGGTTAGATAGAGTTAATAAGGTTAGATTATGTGCAGACCTGGGAGATTAAGTATGTGCAAGCCTAAGGAGTCTATCTGCATACTTGTATGAGGTTAGACTATATGTAGATATGTAATGCATGAAGATCCTGAGGTGTATAGTTACTGGAGAAATATTGATATAAGTCCCCTGAGCCTTGAGGTTGAAGTTCCCTGGAAAGTAGATTAGGCCTGAGGGTTAGATTGGGTTTGCTGAGATTAGATACTGAGGTTAGACTGAGTTAGGTGTCAGTATGTCAGAGGTTCTGATGTTCTCCTGCATGAATACCCCTACAAGGGCATAATAAATTTTATCAGTTTTGTCATTTTTTTATGACTCCTGATCAAAGTGAGCTAAAACTGAGGTGGTGGTGAATGCTTTCTTAGGTGCATCAAACTCCTGCTGAACTGTGGCAGTAATTGTAAAGGGTAGATCCTTGATGAAAAATCCAGCCCACATTTTGTTTTATGATTAAGCTCATTTGGCAATTGGTAGATAACCATTAGCCTTAGAATAAGGTGATCTTCCAAGCCTTGTTTCACCAAATCAAGCAGAATGGTTGGAAAGAACTTTGAGCCAGTTGACAAGGATGAGTTGGTCTTCTTTATTTAGTTGACTCAAATATTTGGAAGCCAAGGTAGGAACATTTTATGTTGCTGAATTTCTTGGAGAGTTTTTCTTGGGTTGTTGGGAATCCTTGGAGAAAGTTTTGGTTGGGGTTGGCTGAGGGAAAAGTTTGATTGAAAGGGGAAGAGTAATGAGGTGACAAGGTGGGGAGTATGAAGTAGCAGTTTCAAAATGAAGAGCAAATAAGTGATGAGGTGGGTAGTTTGAAGTAGCAAGTGTAAGATGAAGAGAAATGAAGTGATGAGGTGGGAAGTTGGAAGTAGCAATTCCTAGATGAGTGAGGATGAGGTTGGAGAGTGATGAAGCAAGTATGAGTAGTGAGGAGGATGATATCTCCACTGAGGTTTGAGATGCAAGGAAGTAGAAAGCAAGGGGTGGATGATGTGGTATGGCATGTGTTTGAGGCTGCAAGTACCTTTATATATGGTGCGTCAAGCCCATTTGGGCACACTCCTAATTCCTGCTTGACACTGTGCCAAGGGGGCTTTGGAGTGTTCCCAGAAGGCTTGATTGGTGCACCTGGTTGTGCTGCAGATGTTGGAACCCAGCAAAATACCCCCTTACTCACTCCCTCTCCCTATGGAATTTGGGGGTTGTGGCCAATCTGAGCTTTGGCCTGACCATCCCAAACTTGGGAAGGTTCCAACTTTTGCTTGGGTAAGTGCCATACTGACTTTAGGAGATGCCAAGCAAGCTTTTCTCTCTTTTTTTTGACCAAATTTGGGTGGGTGCCCAACCAGGCTTGATGCATCATATTTACATACTTGATTTGAAAAAAAAACCCTTATCTTCCCAGTAACTTTGACATGCCAGACGTGAAATAAGTGGTTTTTTATTTTGTTTTTAATGGTTGGTTGGGAATCATAGCTTTTGACTGGAACCTGCTGTTTTTTAATGATGGGTTTGGTCAACTTTGATACACCCTGTTTCAGAAATCCACCATTAAAAGTGGTAGTTTTCTAATAGCAGACTTGCCAAGTCTGATAGACCCTAATACTGAGCTTATAGTAAGGCAATTGCTCACTGTCAAACCTAACTTCTTAGACCCATCAGGGGGCAAAACCTGCCTTCATAGCCCGTCAAACGGAAGTCTGTAAGCATTATGGTGCCTTCAATTTTCTCAACACTGCAATGACTCCTTCACTCTGAACAAAATTAGAGCAGGAGCCACATATTGCCCCAACCTGAATTCCTTTATATCTATCAAGGGTAGAAATACTCCAATCTTCTCAAACAACAAGTGTGAGGCAGAGGCAGTTGGTCAACTAGGGGCCGTCAAATTGACAGAATCCAATAATAAAGGTGTAATAGCTGGAACTAGAGACTTGAAACAAGCTGAACCCAAGAAGACCATATTCCTTCAGATTGAACAAGTGTTTTACACCGTACCTTCAAGGGTAGCAGGTATGTTGTCCAGGGCACTCTGGTATCCAGCGAAAGGAGGTGGCTGACAAGCTAGCCAAAAGCATGGTAATTGATCCAGAAGCTCCCAGCTTGGTGGTGAACGGGAACGAAACCAAGATCATACAAGCCATCCTGAACCCCAAGGTGCCCGATAGGCCAGCGTTGAACTTCTGAACTGTCAGCTAGGGTCCTCAGCTGAGCAGTCATCAACACCAACCAGCAGCCGGTACATTGCCCCCTCCACGACTTTCACTTCCGAATTAAAAGGAACTCCCGACCCATTATGTTCATCTCCCTGGCTACACGGAAACATCAGTTAAACTTTTCGTATCACAGGTGAATTAGATAGTCCTTACACAAAGAAGACTTAGAAAGAAACAAATATTCATAGTGTGCAACGTTGAGAGTAAAATGGCGCTGTTTTTTAAAAGAAAAAAGGTTCTCCAACTACACCAAGCACGCCTGCGGACTCAGCAGTTTGAACAGTAAGTATTTTATACCATGACTTGGATTCTTGTTTGCTTTTTTTTTCTTTTTTTTTTTTTTTCTCTGGGGTCCTTGTTCCTGACGATTTAACTTTTCTCATACAACCATGCCCCGTTGGAGTTCAAGTGGCTCAACCATCTCAAATTCGGTGAATTTCACATTTGTACGAGGCTACTAACTTACTAGTAACTAGTATTGTGTGCGAGTGTGTGTATACGTCAAGAGTTGATCAAAGGGATCAAGAATGGGTGGGAATATCAAGGCTCAATCAAAATGTTTCCTATAGTTTCTCCTTTCAAGCTGATCGGATGTATTACATACATGTGTACCTAATCTACATAAGACCAAAAAAGTTGTGTGGCCTACTGTCGCCGGCTAGCATGTCCAAGTCTTATCCGGCTAGCAGCTCATCGGCTCGCCGTCACTGGTTGTCTGGACACGATCTGCTGAAATCCTAGCGATATCGATCGAGGTGAGCCTTCGTCGTGTGCCCCACTGCAGTTCATGATACATGCAAACTTAGATAAAGCCGAAGTGGGCCTATTGCTGAGGTTTGAAGGGGAAACATCCAGACTGATATCTACCACCACCGGTCCATCTAAAGTTTGTCGAACCCTATAGAAAAAGAAAAAGAAAAAGAAAAAGAAAAAGAAAAAGAAAAGAAAAGTCAGCTAACAAGTCATCTTCGCTCATCCAGCCACCGATTCATCTGAATCCTATTCCTACTCGGAATTTGGGGCCAACTCGGGATCGGGAGCTCATGAGCCGGCGAACGTCCAAGAGTGTCTCTCGAGAGCTGTCGAGCTCCAGTGAAGAGGATCAAACACCAGTGTCTAAGACTCGATCTTCAATTCGAAGGAATCGCAGACTGACGCTCGAAGAAATTATTCAATCCGGAAATGATAACTTCATCGACTTTAATCCGTTTCAGAGTCAGGACGAACCCTTGAGGAGAAAAGTTGAGGATCCAAGGTCTCATCCTAACAAGAAGAACTCACAAGTTCATCATGATCGCCGAAAGACGATACATGGCCCCCAGGCATCCACCAAGCCTGCCACCAGCGGCTCGTCTCAGCAACGCGACCATCATATCCCGAGTAAAGGTCGTACTAGCGTGCCGTTGTCCAAGTATAGCAATCTTCCTGTGATCGAAGATAACCCATTCCAAAGTCAAAGTGATTCTTCGAGAGATCTCGACCACAAATCTCGTCTTTCGAGTGAGAAGGGTCCCCGACGTTGTGAACTCATCTGGATGACGGGTGATGCTCCTCCATCACCGATTCACTCTAATCTTGGTCCGTCGCATTTGGAGCAGCTTCCTCCAAGCAAAGTACGCGCTAGTCTCCAACCGCCACCGATTAGGGACAAAGAGGTACTTTTTTTCCTTTCATCATAATCTATTCCACTGTTTGTGTGTGTTTTTTTTTTTTTTTTTTTTTTTTTCGTCTCTCGTGCCACTGATATTTCTCAACTTTTGACGTGACGAATATGATTCAGTTCTTTGGCTTCTCGGCGTAAGCCCAAGATTCGATCGTCAACCGGACCAAAAGTCAAGATCCCCTGATGAAAATTTTAAACCAAGTTTCAGCTCCAACATTGCCACCAGCTGATAGGATTTCTATAGCCAGTCAAATCAAAGGCCTTCAAATCAACGAAACCAAAAATCCCAGAACCCTCTCAACCCTCGGTGGCGGTTACTCTCGGTCGGGCGCGCCAGTGTCTCATCCTATCGCCCCGAGACATTCAGTCCTTCGAGATATGAGGCTCGATGGCCCGAGCACGACTCGGGAAACTGGCGGCGTAGGCCTGAAATTCGACCTGGGGACCGGCGACCCAGTTCGGCGGCTGAGTGACCATGCCCCGAGTCAAAATCGGGTCAGCTTCTTGCCTTCGGTCAAGCCGGAAGATTCCCCAATTCTCGATCATCCTCCGATTCAAGCCTCCGAATGTGCTGGTGCTCATCATCCCAAAACCGATCACCGTGAATCACTTAGCCGTCCAAGAGACTCAGGTTCCATATCCTCCTCGATGCCAAGCTCAGTCATCAAAGGTCGCTCTAGATTATCGTCAGCATCATCTCAAACCGTAAAGGTATTTCTCTCCTTCACTCCTTTTCGAAACCGCTTTTCGACGTTCCCTACTTTTTTTTTTTTAACGGGGGTGGGGAGGGTTCACTAATATTCTTTTCCCATGATCGACACCATCTTTCTCTTGTAGTTTCCCTTGGATCGTCCTGTCAGTATCTCAAGTTCGTTCACGAAAGGGCCTCTCAGAGCCCCAATTCAAGCCCAACATGCTATCCCCAATGAAGTCATGGCGCCCAGTGAACCTTCCAGGTCGTGGCCTCACGCTTTCTCGTCCACCCAAGTTGATGCGTTGGGTAGCGAGCCGATCAAAACTTCTCGTTTCACTCCTATCGGACTCGCAATCGATGCTACTCATAACTTCAATCGATCTCATCAGACTGAAACTCTTCAAGATGCCGTTCCGCCATTCACGACCGAAAGCTTGGGCTCTCAGAACGAGATCGTTTATAAAGATCATCCGCCTGAAGATAGCAAGACGGACTTGATGACCTATGATCATAAGGTCGAAGAAAAATTCTGGCCTGGACTGAACACAAAGTTTGACCATCAACCTGATCGCGATCGGAACATCGAATCAGCCTGGCAACCCAGTCCTCGTGGGTCTTCGATTCGATCGGCTCATGCTTCGCCCAAACCACGCTCGTTGGCATCCCCGCCATCGAAATCAGCCGGGCAACCCAGTCCTCCTGGGTCTTCGATTCGATCGGCTCATGCTTCGCACAAACCACGCTCGTTGGCGTCCCCGCCATCGAACATGCACTCTGACGCGACAAGTTCACCCATGCATACCAAGCGGATCACGTTGAGTGCATTGGTATCCAAACCGATCAAGAATCAGAACAAGTCTCGGGCCTCATCCGGGTCGATCAAGTCTACTCGAAAGACCTCCCGACCATCATCATTTACTCCGCTCATCAATCCCGTAGGATTTCGGGCAGCAAGCTTGGGATGTTTGGGTGTTCTATTCATGTACTGGTTTTATTACTTCCATAGGCTTCGGCTGATCGGTTATTGCGACGATCAGATGAACAGTAACTCGATGACCCGAAACCGACAGATCGATGACTACTTTGGCTTCGATGATCATCCGTCCGAGCCCATCGATCCATCCTACCTCCGCAGAATATCTCTGCTCGTCCGACGACAGACCCAAAGCTTGATGAGGTCGATCGAATCCTTTAACGCTTGTCGACCCTGTCCAGCTCACGCGATCTGCTCGAAGGGTAAGATATCACGATGTGAGGTGGGCTTTAAGAGTAAAGAGCGGATGGCTTGGCAAGATAGAATCCGTTGGGTTATGCCTATCACCCTATTCGAAACCAAGTGCGTGCCCACGAAGCTCAAGCTGAAGAGAATCATCAAGATTTCGGAAGGGATCATGGAGAAAGCGAAGGAGGAAAGGGATCGGATCCTATGCGAGATGAGCGTGAAGGAGGTCTATCTGATCGCCAAGGAATCTAAACGAATCGTGACCCATCCAAGCCAGCCATCGATCTATCATCCTCGGCTTGCGATCCAACCGACGGACTTCCAACGATACTTCCAAGAGGTCGTCTCGATCGAAGACGAGCTGCTTTGCTTCGAGGAGGTCCCGAGGAACGCTCAGGCGGAGGAACTCTTGAAACTCTCGATGAACTACCTCCTCAAGACTAAATCGATCTACCACCTTCGCCATCGTTGGTTCCTCGTCGACGATCGTCGCTTCGATCTCCAGTCTTGGATCGATCGAAACCTGAGCTTGGCGTGTAGGGCAAAGCTCGCGCTGTTTAGAGTCTTGTGAAGCTCGAGTCACAGGATCGATGTAAATATTTACATCATGTACCCCCCCCCCTTTTTGTTTTCTACTCTTGCTTGTTGGTGCATCAATGTTGGGTCTTAGTCTTAAACCCGAGAAAATGAGATCGTCTGGGCACGTTCGATGGAGGGTGTATTTCTCTTTTTTTTTTTTTTTTTTTTTTTTCCTTGTTGGCGATTTGAACGATTCAACAGAAAACTTGAAAAATACATACATACATACACACACATATATATGCACGCGCGCAGAGACGGCTGAGTGGATCGACTCGAGAACGAAAGGTCGTCATAGAAAAGAAGAGCAGGAAGATGAAGAGAGTGTCAAGAGCGTCATAGTTGCTGTCCCAGCTAGCTGGTGAGAGTCGCGTGAGAAAGGGTCTCGGAGGGGTGGGAGTGTAGGAGAGCGAGGCCGGAGACGAGAAGAGAGGGGTCGGACGGGGGATGGGATGGTAAGCTCGAAGGATCCAGTATATTGGCAAGACCAAAGAGAGAGAAAGGAAGGAAGGGGGGGAGGGAGGGGAAACATCGAATTCGGACGTGGAGCCGATACTAGCTGGCGCGCTCTTGGACCAGCCGATCAAGCTCCCGGCAGGTTGAGCGAGAGTGGATGTATGTAGATCCCGGTACGACAAGAGCTGCCTAACCGGCCACTCTAGACTCCCCCAGATCCGACGCTCAGATCGGATGGCCTGAGCTGAGATCGAGTGGTGGGGAGCACTAGGTTGATGATCACAAGGATGGACGGGATGGGATGGATTGTGAAGATGTACGAGGGAGAAGGACACTCAAGACCCAAGTATGTATGAAGTCGACCGACTGAGCTTTCGAATCAATTCAATCCCACGGTTCTCTACGATCGAAATCTTGAACACAAGAATAATACTTAATGATCATGATCAAACAAACAAAAAACTAGCAATCAAGATGATGATCTTTAGGAGATTAATTATGACCACAAGAGCTTGTTTCGCGTTCGAATGTGTACATGTCTGATGAACAAGCTTCCGCTTCAGATGCCGTTTCCCTCACGGTGTATAGAAATGAGGCAGTAGAGATTGAACGGCAGACATGAATACATACATACACACTCTCGCGCGCGCATAGCTTATTATATCATACGTGAAGATTGATCGTGGATAAGATAAATATATATATAAAAAACTCGAGCGATAAGTTACAAGTTTGGGTCGATGACAGGGGAGAAAGGGTCTGAGTTCAAGGAAGAGGTCCCAAAGTGGATGTCAGTCGAGGTTAGTGGAGGTGAGATTGGATTCCAAAAGAATAAAAAGGGGAAGAGTACAGAGTCAGTTAGACGACAGGACTCGAATTGGACGGCAAAGTTGTATCCGGAGAGGAGTTGAACGCGGGATGGTTATGGTTTAGACTGCTGCTAACGGGAGCATGGTGTTGGGTCAAGTTAAAGCTACCTTTGTAACTCCCTACATTCGATCATCCATTCCCGAACAAAATGAAAAAAAGAGGAAGTTAAGTCAACAAACAAAAACAAAGAAACAAACACTATAAAAATAAAACACAAGATGATGAAAACCAACCAATCCATTCCCAGACCTTAATACTTTCACCCCTAATTTCACTAACTTTGGTTCGAACGTTACTGTTACCTTCGACGATCTTTTCGACTTTTTTCCATAACTTTTGTCGGTTGAGAGGTGAGTGATCATAAGACAGGATGAGATCTCTCAGTTGAGCCGATGCCAACGTGGGTGGATTGGGCGACAAGCTTGGGTTGGTGTGATGAATCCACGACTAGTGGTTTTTCGTTCATAAGCAACCGCGGAATGAAAGCGTCAGTCGATCAAAGGCCCGAGGATAAAAGAAAAGAAAAAATCACCATCAGGGCTCCAATGACGATTTCAAAACAAACGGAAACTCATCACCCACCTCATCCCTCAATTTGTTTAACGCCAGTTCAACTAACTCTCTGACTTTTTCCTTCTCTTGTCCAATTCTGGAAATCGTAATCCTTAAGTAAATCCAACCAAACGCTCCAAGGCAAAGACTAATGATCAACAGTTTGAATTTTTTGATTAACTTGAATACTCCCAACTTGAGCCGACATTTTAAGCCAATCTCGGCAAGACCGAAACTACTAGTAGCCAACCAACCATCTTCCGTCCGAAGGATTTCTCCGGATTTCTGCAAATCTTTGATTGCCAATTCAATTATTTCATCTTCGGATGTTGAAGATGCCGGTATCGACGAAAGCGAGGTAGGCGTGTGACCTGGGGTTGAACGAATCATATTTTTGATTTCATGTTCCTTGATTCCATAAGTCAAAACCTTGACCGATGCCGCTTCTTCTTCATCTAATGCTTTCATGCCCATACCGCACAAAACTTCCCCACGTCGTTTTTTTAAAATGTGGTTGATCTGGCTGGCCACTTCGACGATCTTAATTAACTTGGCCGTATCTGGTGCGCATTTGGGGCCCATGATCATAGGTATCCACCTGTGAACCATTTTCTCCCAATTAGAGTGGGTTTGAACATAGTCGGTCTCGCATCGAATGATTTCACCTCGTTCGCAGATTGCATGGGAAGGGCAGCTTTGACAATCAGGCAGTAACCCAATCATGCTACATGCCTCTAAAACTTGACTAATCTTTTCGCGAAACGTGCCTGGAAAATTCTCGAAGTCGCGATCGGACACAGTATCGCCTATCTCCAGGAGCTGATCAATTCGTTGGTCGCGTGTGATGGCGTTACTGGTCTTGCCGGTATCACAATACCCAAGTTTTTCAGCTTGCTGCAAATACCAGTTCATTATCCCTAGCATCAATGCAAGGCAACCTAACCTTAACAAGAAGCTAATTCCTTGACAAGGATTAAATAGTAGAAATCCTGATGAGCGGGACTTCGGAGCCTTTTTGGGACGATTGATTCGAAGCCGTTTTTCGACGGGAGTCTGTTGAACAAGCTCATCAAGCCTGATGCGCTGGACATGAGAGCGAGGGAGCGAGGATTGATATTGAAGATTGGACGAATTTTGCACTATGGTTTGGGCGTAAGGCGTACGAGGTGGTAATTGGGATAATCTACGAGACTGAACGGGGCTGGCGGTCGAGGGAGCAGATAACGGTGATTGATCGATTTCAAGGCCTCGCTTGATCGGAGGAGACACGTCGCTGGCATCAGACGCAGACCGCAATCCCTCTGAACTGGGCTGGTCGTGATTAGCTTCATCTGACCGAACTTGAGAGCTTTGGCCCTCAGTGCGAGTTGGATCACGACGATCCCCACGTCCTGGAACAAGCAAATGATAGATTTGCTCGGGAGTACCTTGTTCAAAGGAAGTATTAGAATCGTAATCATCCTGAAGATGTGGCATCGTGAGTTGCTTGTGGCTCGGTAAAGATGGGAAAGGTCCGCTCTGACGTGTTGACGGCCTGGCGGGTGTTTGCAAAGAGTGTACATTGGATGTTGTAATGGACTTAGGTAAAAAGAAAGGGGTACTATGAGGTGCTGAAGGAACGAGAGGGGGTTTGTGCACGTGTTGAGAGGCTGGATGAGGTTTGACTGGATGGTCGAGATTAAAAATGTTGGGGGTCGAACTGGACTTTGGCAATTGAGCTGGTACGATCGAGGATCGCTTAGCTGATGACTGTGCGATGGGATAGGCAGGCGGAAAGAGTACGAAGGATCAAGTAAGCAATCTGACTCTAGTTCAAAGCGTCTTCGAAACTAGGTAAAAAGTAGAGAAAAACCAATCACCAGTCGATCGGGAGAGCGGGATTTTCTAGAACTACCACCATCTTGAATATCATCGTATCCACTTTGAAATGGATTGAAGTTGGAAAAGTTTGCATCACCAGACTCTATGGCTTCATGAAGCGTAGTCCTGCGATTTTTGGGTCTGGAGATTCTTTTCTTGGATATGGCGGGCTGATCGCCAGTGGCGTCCGAGTCACTATTCGTTGGCTCGGAACGCGATGGAAGTTCCGATCGTCGTTTTTTGGCCGAGACAGGAGCGACCGATGGCTTGTTTCGAGTGGTTGAGGATGGCGGCTGGTCACTAGAATGCGAGGGCTCCTCGTTCTCAGGGAAAGGAGCCAATTGATCAAATTCGGACCCAGAAGCCAGATCTGATGGGAGTGGTGGCTCGCTTGCCTTGCGTTTTGAAGTCAGACGAGATGTGCTTGGGGTCGAGATGCGATTAGATTTTCTACTTGGGGTCTTTTGATGTCCAGTCTGCTCTCGGGCAGATTTAGGTAATGAAGTCGATCGAAGATCAGCCTCGTTGACGGATGATGCATTATCTTGTGGGACACGATTAGAGGATTGTCTAGTACGACGGTTGGATGAGCTGGAGGGAAGAGATTCCTGGTCGGTTGGATTGATAGTTGAAGGCATTTTTCGGGGAGTCCTGAGCCCTAGGGGAGCGATACTATCAGCTTCAGTCAAGTATCGACCAGTGCGCATATCAAAGATACCGGCGACCGAGGGTTTGACGCTTAGATGAGCTTTGAGAAGTTTCTAAAACGTAACCATTATAATAAGGGAGCAAAGAGCAGCAGCAAGGGGACATGAGAATAAGAACATAACGCGCTAAACTGATGATGGGATGAGGATGGTTATCCTCACAGGTGCCATAGGCCTAACTTGTCGCTCATATAGCCTTTCGAAGAGAGAAAAAAATGAAGCAAGGAGCCGGATAAGAGAGCAGAGGGTGAAATCGGATCGAGAAATCAGTACTCGAGTACCAGAAAATCGTTAGATGCCATGGACTCACTCGACCAGGTCAGATTTTTTGGTGTATGAATGTGCGATTTTGTTTTCCAGTAAGATCGATCTGAGTTCGGCTACTTTTACCGAGTTTGGATTGAACTCGGGAAGCATCCAATCTGGAGGAGGTTCTGGGTTCGTTGACTCAAACATATCAAGAGGATTCTTGCTCATCAAGTATGAAGAAGTTGTAAAATAGGTATATAGGGGTAAGATCTCGACGAGATTTCGCGCTGGAGTTCACTCGAAGAGTTGATGGAGAGGGTTCAGTGATGATAGTGGATCGATGGGAAGCTCCAGCGTGATGAAGAGGGAGGTCGAGGGAGAGGACTAGAATGGTGGTGATAGGACAATCGAGTTGATTCGACGCTCGGGGTGTGTATCTCCTTTCGTGTTCCTCGAGACGGTTTGAAATGTACTGGATCGATATCAGATGATGTTCGGATGGGCCTAGTTCAAGATAATTTGAGGATTGTTAACGAGATGGATGGTTGAATTGATGTATGGTGTGGTGAGGATGAGGATGGTCTTGGTGGGCTGGCTGGCCTGGTTGCTTTCCTTTGCTCCTTTCAGTCTCAGGGGGCAGGAACAGCGGGCCGACCCGGGGGGGGGGGGGGGGGGGGACGGTCGACCACCGGGGTCAGTCGACGAGTCGCGACGGAGGGGAGAGTCGGGTCACCACGGGGAGCGAGGACGGCAGAGCCCGAAGACCGTGCGGCCAAGAGCAGCCTCAACCGCGCAGGAAGGAGATTGACCGCCGGCAAAGAGGCTCGCGTCTAGTCATCAACGACCTTGGCTGAGGAGGAGAAGCCGAGATTAGGTAAAATCAGACAGGCTATACATCGCTGGCATCTCCTACGATACCACAGGATTTCAACATAATCCCGAGTCTTAGTTTGACCAAAGGGCAACAGAGAAAAGAAAATTCAAGAACAGACCCATCAAGTTTCTCGGCTTACTTACCAAGCTTGGAAGACATAAAAAAAAGAGGGCGGGTGGAAAGAGAGGACAGGCACGCAAAAAAAAAAAGAAGAAGAAGAAGAAGAAGAAGATACACACAGACAATTGAATCAAGTTACAGAATTAATTCCTCATCCAAAATATTTGGATGTTTTGTTCAAAGATTGATAAGGTGGGGGGAGTTTGACTGATAATTAAAAAGAAAATAAAGAATCCATTAGATGGAAATCACCTGAAAAACTCAAATTTCTAAAACTGTGGTGGTATCTTCTACCTACCAAAAATCTTGAGCCAAAAGATCTTCAATCGAATCCATGAATCAGTATTATTATGATTTGATCAAGATTCAAATCTTCATAAGCCATACTAAGTCCATAAACCAGTTCTCAAGATATTTCATTTTGTAGAAAACTTGAAATAGTCAAACTGTATCCCAGAACCACCGCATGTAGTGATAGATTAAACCCAAGAAAAAAATTATTGGCCCTCAAGAAAATCAATATTTCACCAACCATCAGAATTATCTACTAGTCTCAAATGACTCCATCAAATTACTATGGCATTTAATAGAAACTGAACTCAGTCAGATTTGAATTGGACTGGCTTGTTGTGGGCCACTTGTCTTGGAAATTGGATTTCCTCCTACCAACAATCCTTTAAAGCAGGAATCTTCTTGTCTCTCAGCTTGTCCAAGAGGAAGTACATAGCTTGCAGTAACCAGTTTGGGACATCTTGGGTGTGGTGCTCCAAACCTTTCCTCTAGCCATCAGACCCAATCTTTTTTTAAAAACTGTAAAACACCAGCCTCAAAATAAACTCAAAAGTAAAAAAAAGATAGATTCTTAAACCCTCAAAAACCTCATCAGTCACTTGAACTAGCCCCAAATTCCATATCAATTGAAAGTTTTTAACAATCAGAAAATATTGGTTCACTCACAAACAGGCTCTAAACCTGAAACAATCAGGTTCATATAACCAAATTATAAATTAAGAAACGCCTAAAACACACATTCCAACACCATATAATTGATCATTAGTGCATCCAACACTTATAACCATATCAGCAACTTAGAGTTTAATGAAGAAACAGCACAGCCAATGCGGTAACCAGCACTTCTAGGCATTATCCTAAAATCCCCAAGTGCCCAGAAGCATCCTCAGGAAAACCCAACCAAGTAATATTTCACTATCTCAAGCATACAAGACATATATCCTGATCACAAAAGAATGCAGGCATAACCACGCATGTCTTGTTTCTCTTTCCAAAAAATAAATCAAAACAACATGCATTTCATGCTGAAAAAATTCTACACAGTTTAGGCTTTCAAAATCCTTCTCATAAATTCCCAAGCAAGTAATTTGTCACTAGTCCAAGCACCCAAGCCATAAATTTTTAGTTAAAAAATAATTTATTTTGTGGAAAACCATGTATCATACTTTCTAACCAGAAAAAATCAAATTAAGCTGCAAGAGAATCCTACCCAGATTTCATGAGAGATAAAAACCATGAAAATAATTCCAATAAACATTCAAGTAATTAATTTACAAATATCTCAACCATACAAGCCATACACTTTTTAGTTACCAAAAATTGCATGCACCTGGCAATCATGTCTTATTTCTTTCCAACCAGCAAAATCAAATCAAGCACCAGGGGAATCCTGCAAAACTTAATAAAGGATAAAGCCTGAAAGTACTTCTCTGAAACACCAAAAAAAAAAATTTCCAGTAGATCCATTCAAACTGGCAATAAACTTCCAAAATAATTTAAATATAATCATTAATAATGTATCTAGTTCTTCTCAGAGACATATTTTAAGTCTCAAAGAAACAAGCTATTAACTCAAAAAAAATCAGTATTCAGACTCATCATAGTACTGAAGTGCAGGAAATTCAAAACCAACTTAGTTTACCACTATTTTTTCAAAAATGGTATTTCAAATCAATTCCCTTGAAGTGATGACCAGAAATATGTTTTTTAAATTATCCATTTTCAGTTTGGAGTCTCTAGGCTGTGTTCAGAGAGGTAAGATCATCATTGATTTCAGGAACACTCCATAGTTGGACTTGCAGCTAGTTTACTAGTGGAAAGGGGTTGGTTTCCAAATTTATTATTTTATGGTATTGGCCTGGAATTGTTGAAGGTTTGTTCAAGGGTCCGGGGGAAGCTCCAGAGAAACATTCACATTGGAATTTGGAATATTAGTGGGCTTATATTTTTTGGGTGTTGTGTATCTGCCTGTTACAACAGGTTCTATAAAATTGAGTTCCTGGTGGGGTTGGGACATCTTACCAGGTAGGATTATATAGAGGGCAAGGAGTTTGAGTACAAAGAAGAGAATTCAGGTAGGGTGGTTGCTGCCACACCTTGCTTCCAGCAGGCCTTATTTTACTTTGAACAACATAATCCCTTCCTATCTGCTTTATAACTGAAGTTTCAAGAAATTAAGATGCAGGAAGCATCAGTTTATGCACTATCAAGGTAAGTTTCTGCTATCCAGGTTCAGAGGGAAGTGGTAGCATGTCAAATGGGATGGGGGGGAGGGAAGATAGGGAAGTATTTGTGGATGGAAGTGGATTTGGGGGGAATGTACTGGTTAGGATGTATTTAAATTACAGAAATGGGGTATGGTGAAAAGTTTCAGAAGGAAAAAGAAGGAAAAACCTAGTCCAAGATGGAGTGAAGATGGCTCATAACTTTTTAATGATCTTATGAGCTCAATAATAAATTATAATACATTTCATTGGAACTTTAGGCAATTTCAGTAAAACTTTCAATAAAAATTGAAAGAATTAGAGGTTATTGACAGCCTTAGTACATGTTTTTAGTGAAAATAAAGTGTATAGAATAAACCTCTGAAAAATTAACAAAATTTTAGATCGCTTTTCAGTCCTTCCTGCTGTCTTCCTGGGAAAAGAGCCTTCCTTCTCCAAATTATATGGAGTCAACAACAAGCCATATCCCCCCCCCCTTGGAGTATTCCATTCCCTTTGAAAATATAGTACTTCTGCAAAATGTGTTTTGAATCCTCAAATGCAGCTTTGAATTCCTCTTCCCAAAATAATGAAACAACCTTTCAAACAAACTTCATTAGTGGAATTCCTATCATTGTAGAATTCTTGATAATCATACGTAGAAATATTCAAAACCACAAAAAATTAGAATTGTGTGAAGCAGTGTGCAGAGTTTGCAGATGCAAAAATCATTTTATCTTGGGATTTTTAATTTTCTGTCCCTTAACCAAAAAAATATTTTCCCAAGAATTTCTAGTCCACAAATGCACACCAAAAAATGTTTCACCAAAATCCTCAGTTCCTCTTCTTTTTTTGTGAAAGTACCTGAATGTACTCCCCAACAAAGGAAAAAATGCCCAGATCAACCTCTGTTACCTTTCTCAGTATTCATCCTTTGGCCCTGGAATCCATATTTTTTCAATAAAAATCTGCTCCAAATTCAAATTTTTTGCCTCAGATATCCAAGAGAACTGGGCCTTATATGCTGCAACATATTTTTTAGTACCCTTTGGAAGCTGTTTCAGTTGAAGAATACCCAATTTTCTTTGAAATCCAATCAGAATTTTGGAATCCTAAGGAATTTTCAAATTTTTTTAGCCTCCCATAAAATCCATTAAGCTGGAAAAAAAACTTCCTTTGATTTTCCTGCAAATTCCTCCACCTCCTTTTGGTGTATTCCCACATCTTTAACTGTTACAAAATTGAGAATTTGAAGGTTGTGTAGAAGCTTCATGCTGGTATTTTTGTTTCAAAACTACAAAGATAGGGCTAGATTAATTTGGAGGGGATTTCTTGTAAATCCTGGTCTGCAATCTTCCCAACCCCAGATCTGTTTATTTTTCCCACAAAAAAATTGGAATGAGAATTGGCTTCACTTGCCATGGTTTTTTAGCCACCATTGAAATTTGGTAAGGGTCTCAGATTTTACCTTTAAGGAGTCCATGATACCCTAGAAAGAAAAACCTCTCTGCACCATAGGACCATCAAAAAATTCAGAGAATCCAGATCCACCTCCAGAAAAAACTCTTCCTGCCCAAAATTCAACCCTGCCATCATTTTGTAAGTGATCCTTCCTTCCAGCTCAAGCTTTGGAGGGTGAGGATTAATGGGAGTGATGCAGGGTTCCCTGGACCACTTGATAGCCTTCAGAGGCTGGTTGATCTCCTTCAGTGGAGGTGAAGTCTGAGCTATAACCTCATGTTCTTCTGGCTTTAAATTTCCCCTGCAGAGTGTTGGAAATAAAATCTATAAATTCAATTGCTCCAAGGAACAGTTGAAAATGGGAAAACAGAGAAGATTTAGACAAGGCCAAAGGCAGTTATATAGAGGAATATTGTGCTCTAGCTTATTTATTTGGAGAAAATCATTGTAATTAGAAGCATTAATAGAAATAAAGAGGAAAAGGGTGCAAGATGAAAACTAGCACAATCACCAGATTACTTTATGAGGAAAAATGTGTAAATAGGAATGAATATAGAAAATTTTATAGATAAAATTTCAGCCTCACAGCTAGAAACATTGAGCTAATTTTTATTTGAGAGAGTTGAGTAGGGATGATCTTGATTAAGATTGGAATCAAGATGATTTTAAAGCTTGAGGGTCAGCTTGTTGAGTAATCCTGAAGTTAAATGGGGATCAATGTAGGTGGAAGAAGTCATGATGGTAGAGTCAAAGAGTGATGTCTGAGCAATGAGCAGGGGGGAGTGGATTTTTAAAATTTTTTATTGAGAGTAAGAGTTCATAACTGAAGATTGTGGATTGGTTTCATATGAGAAGAGATAGAGAAGAAAGGATGGTGGTTTTGTTTGAGATGGGTGAATTTCATCAAGTGGAGGAGATATAGTGGTTTAGATGGAGCAGAAGAGTTGTGAAATTTACAATATTCCACTATTTCTAGATGTGAGTTGTGAGAATTCTGGATGAAACTTTAACAAAAGAGCGCCTGGGAGAATTTGTTTTGAGGGACTTGGAAATCATGTTGGTGGAGGAGATTAGATTTCTGATCAATTTATTTCCCATCTTCTGCTGGGGAATTCACTTGGTTTGAGTTTCAAAATGTTTGGGTGCACTGTGATGGAAATTGTGGTTGGCAAGTTCATGCAGTGCTTTATTAGGGGGTATCCAAGTTAGCAAACCTGCCATTTTTGATGGGGGGTTTCTGAAATACAAATACCCCCTAACTGGCGTGTTTCATGGAAATGGCGTATTTCAAACATTAAATCTGCCATTTATGCATCATCATCTATCCACCATCAACCACATGCAAAAAACACATCCACACCTCCACCGCAGAAAATCCATACTGATCCCATCTCTATTCCTTCACACACATCTCATCTCTGTTGCTTCACATCTCCATCAAATTGAATCTCCATTTCTTCACACACATCCCATCATGATCTCATCACCCCACATTACATCACCAGATTTATCAATACGTCCAATAAAACTTCCCAGCAGCAAGTTGAAAACACAAAAAAGCTGACCAATTTTTTTTTTATATTTGACTCTGATTCAGACTCTGATTTGGAATCAACTTGGTTAGCTTTTAAATCTCTATTGGAAAAGAAATGCATGTTTCCAAGAATACAGACTCTCCACAACCATATGTATGAAAGGCAAAAGCATCATCTACTCCCCAGATTAAGCTTCCAGCAACTGTTCCAAGCTTTATTGGATTCATTCATGGAAATTTTGGAGATGATTGAAGGCCACCACATCTTTCAGAACAATTATTGGAATCCTCAATGCAATCCAGCTATCCAATTGAATTTTGCTCTTTGAAGATTTGGATAAAATGTAAATGGAGCAGCAATTCATTGATTAGAAAATCTATTTGCAGTTGGTTGAGGAACCATTGACTCATACACCAAAAGAGTCATGATTGCTATTCTATCTTTCCATTTCTCAGTCCTTTGTTGGCCAACCAAAGATGAATGGAAGGAGATATCTCAGGTAATGGAGACCAAAGGCTTTCCCAGTTGAATTGGGTTTTTTGATGGAAACACTATCCCCTTGAGTCAAAAAAACTCAAGTTAGATGGCAACCAATATTTTGATTGAAAATAAGGCAATTAATTCATTTCATTCCCAAAGCCTGTGAAAACACCTTTGATAACACACTGAAAAAATATTTTTTCACTGAAAAAATATTTTTTATCTGCTTGTTTCAATACTCTGTGACACTAAAAAATGTTTATGATGAAAACAAAAAGTTCATATCCCTCCATGTTGGCCTTCCAGGTTCTTTTCATGATTCATAAGTTTTCAATTGGATGCAGATTGCACAAAAACCAGAGAAATACTTTGAGCAAGATCAATACCTTCTGGCCAATTCAGAACTAGTGGGAAATATCTTGTTCCAGATTATCTGAATTTTTCTTGCAATGATCTACAAAAAACCAATTTCAACTATGATCTTGCTCAATCATGCGTTTGGATTGAACATGCAATAGGTGTTTTGAAATGGAGATGGGCCAGCTTAAGGGAAATTCAAAACCATATCCAAAATCCCAAAGACGTGAAGGTCCTTATCAACTGGATTATCAGTTGTTTAATCCTTCAAAACCTTTTGGAAAATATCAAAGATGAATGGGACAAAATATTTGAAGACAACATTTGTGATCCTCCTCAAGGCATCCCTGTCTCATCTTGTCCTTTAGCTTCTGCCATGAGTGAGCAGATTCCACCCCTCACACTTGCTCAATTTGATGAGTAATATTCAGTTTTGAAATAGGTAAAAAATCACATCACTTTTTTTTTGTTGTTTTTAAACCAAGAATCCTAGGCTGCTTTTTTTGTTTTTTTTTTTTTTTTGTGGACTTTGAAAAAACAAAACAAAACCTCCACCTCATACCTTACCACTCACCAAACCAAACACCTCAAACCACTAACTCACCAGTCCACTCCTTCCTCCTCATCACCAAACACCTGGTCCACTACTTCCTCCTCCTCACTGAACCACCTCACCCACCACCTCCATCTCACCATCCACCTTCACCTCAAAGTCCCCCCTGGTCCTCCTACTCCTCCCCCTCCACCCGCTTCTGCTCACAATCTATCACCCAATCATCCTGTGTAAGCCCCCCCCTCTCCTCCTCCTTCTCCTCCTCCTCCTCCACTAAACTATCAATTAATTGGTGAATCAATTAAAAATCAATCAATTGCCACCCCCCCCTTCTTTTCCACCTCTGGTAAGCTATTGATTGATTAGAAATTGATTGATTGTACCCCCCCCCTTATCCTCCTCCCCCACTAAGCTATCAATTGATCAATTGATCAATTTTCCCCTCCCCTTATCCTCCTCCTCTGCCTCCTCCTCCTCCTCCTCATTGTCCTCCTCCTCCTCCTACTTCTTCTCCTACTTCTTCTTCTCCTCCTTCTCCTTCTCCTTCTCCTCCTCCTCATCCTCCTCCTCTTTATTCTATGAAACTGATGATAAAAAAATGGGACTGAGCTATTTGTTTTTTTGGTAGGATAGTTGACTGGTATTTTTTTCTTTTTTTTTTGAATTTTTGGTGATCATCTAAGTTGATTACAACATGACTAATCATGGCTTTTTTTGGATTTTTCTTCTGTATTTTTTTGTTGAATCTAAGAAATTCAACACACTTTTTGACCCCTTATTATTTCTAAACCCGCCCTTTTTCTGGAATTCTTTTTCTTCTCCCACCACCCTCAAAATTTTATAAAATAAATTGAATCCCTTCTTGATCCTCACCCCAATAAAATTATACAGTTGGGAGGGAACAAGATGGGAGGAGATTGTTTGACAAACATACAGAGAGGTGGGAAGAAAAGGGCTTTCAAGCAAAGGAGGGCTCAAATGAGGGATTCTAAAATCTCATTGGAAGTAGCCAAGGAAGGGATTAATGAAAAGGTTGTGTGGTCTGCACAAAAACTAAAATTTTTTGATCTGTATCCAACCATTTTTGCAAAAAGAAAAATAACAGCCAAAAACACTCCCCTGAAGAGTTTGAATAGGCCAAAAACAATATCAAACAGTTCCATTTCTTCACCTCTGGAAAAGCAATTGTTCAAGATTGATCCAATCATGAGTCTCTGGTTGCAATAATTGAAATTGTCCCTTTGAATGAACTCTAAAAGAAAAATAATAAGTAAATCAACTTTGTGACCACTTTCCTTCACCAATAAAAAATATTTGTCCACACTTTTGATCCCTCAAGATCTTAGCATGGAAACATTTGGGCAATTGGATGGCAAAAATTGATGCACCCTTCTGAGTTGTTTGAACAATATTTGAATAAAGAGGCTATTCATTCTTAACCTCAAGATTAAAATTTCCTCAACCATAATTCAGACAAAGTCTCTCAAATTTTAGGCCAAATGTTCCAAAAAGTAGCCAGACTGGCCTTTGAATCAAACCGTCAAACAATGAAGGACAACCACATCCCCTCCTTCTCTATTTTGGAATTTGGATCCCTCCTCACTCCTTTTGACTGTTCTCCACATATTAATCTCACAGCCAATTGATTCTACAACTCTCCCCATATTGAGAAAGGTAAAATCTCTTCCTATTAATTTTTACAGGTGGTTCCAACCAAAAAATCAAATGGACAAATTATCAACAACAAGGATTAATATCAAGTATCCAAGGGCCAATTTGTGTTTCCTGGCTTGGGTGTTGGGATTGATTTCAAACAAAATGGTGTTGTTGAAATGGTTTGGGAAGCAAACAAGTAAAATCACTGTACATTTCCTGCTGTGGATACTGCCACCCATATCAGAATGGCCCTGTCTATGCAAATAAAAAAACAACTCAGAACATTTGCAAGGAATTTAACAGTGAAAAAATATACTCTAGAAAAAAAATTAAATAAAAATAAAAAAGATTTGTTTATTTGTGGATTTAAAAATAGTCTCAAACTTGGTTGTAATCAAAAATAATTTTTTTGCTTTTCTTTTTGAAAATTTTATCAAAGTAAATATATTTAAAAGCCCAGCAATTGAGTAATCTGCTGTATTTCCTCAAACATGCTACTGCTACCAATACATTCCATGGCTACCAATAACCTGTCTTTTTTTCCATTGCCAGTTTTTTCCTCTCCTTTTACAGTTGATCTTTCAGTAAATGCTTCTCCTTTTCCTATTTTTGAAACTCCTGCTCATCCTGTTTCAATTTCCACTCAGCATCCAATTTTTGTTGATGAGCCAAACTATTGGATTTCTGCTTTTGACAATCAATAGCCAGTTGACAATCCCACTTTTTCTTTTCAAATCCAAGTTTTTTAGATTAAATTTGTGATTTCACTGATTTTTGGAGGGGAATGGAAATGAGCTTGATTTTGAAAGCAAGAAGATTCAATCAATGCCCTTACTTGAATCTTGCTTCTCCATGATGACCTTAAAGCTCAAAAGATTGGAAGTTTTCCTCAGTTTTTGAAGACTTTTGGGGTTGAAATTTATTGAATTGGAGGCCTTTTTCTTTCCCTTGAAAGAGGAGGTTTGTGTCTGAAATTCATCACTATTATTTGAAGTTGATGTGGAAGGCCCCATTGGCTTGAGCTTTTGGCCATTCAGAGAAGGATGTGCCTGTATTTTTACAATCTAAATTAGTCAGGATCAAATGGAAAGAAAAGACAAGAAATTTCTTCCTTACTTGAACAGATTTTGATTGTAATGGAGATAGTGGAATAACTTGCTCCTGATTGGAAAAGTTGTTGAGTTCTTCCACCCCCAGGAAGAGAGCAATCCAAAGAAGTAAGTGAGGGGTCCAAGGAAGGGTTTGAATCATTTATCAATGCCAATGTAGACATGATGGGAGCTGATTGCCTTGGAATATCTACCTTGGCATCAGATTGGGGCCAATCAAAGGTTTCATCAGGATCATCATTGCTAGGCTGAGCATCCACAGTCAAGTCCTCAGCATCAACTGAATTGGATTTTTGGGCATTGAAAGCAGCTAAAGGGGTGATGTTGGCCTTCTTTCCAAATATTTAATCCATTTGAATATAAAAAGGACAAATTGAGTCCAACTTATCTACCACCAAGTCAATTCCCTTGGATTTATTGGAGTTGGTTATACCAAAGCCGGTGGAGATTGAATTTGAGTGGGACTTATTGTACTTGGCTCAATAGTTCTTGAATTGCTACATCATATTTTTTGATGAAAGATCCAAACTCCCTTTTTTTTTACTATTCAGTTCATTGGCCATCAGGAGAAAACCATTGAAATTATAGGATGGAGTTTGGCCAACTTGTGTTTCATTTTTGGATCCAAAGCAAGTGTCATAGTTGGAGGGAATTTTGAGCCTGTTTACCAGGATGATTTTATCAGCTCCCTTGAGCTGAATTGAGACTTTGGAAGCTGATGGGCAAGGATTGTTTGTTTTTGAGTTCCTTGGGAATTTTTTCTTTGGTGTATTTGTGTCAGCTTGCTACTATTGCAGAGCAAGCTGCAAAAGTAAAAGAAATAAAATAAAAATAATAATATTAAAAGAAACATAAGAAGGAGTAGGGAGACCATAAATATTATTGCAAAGTGGATTCTCCACCCAAAATTAGGTAGGGTCACTCACTGAACCCACCCTTGAAATCCAACTCCTTATAATTTTAAATAATTAAGAAAGGAAAGACCAAAATACCACAGCACCACTATTGAACTTTTTGGCCAATTAAATACTTCAGATGTATTGTCACGTATAATTTTCACACCTAAAATTCAGTCAGAATTGAGGTTTTGTGTATATTTTAGGAGTTACAGAAGGAAATGTGTTCTGTCACCATTCCGGCACGCAGCCACGGCAGCCAATACACCCGCGCGCCGCTGAGCTACAGCACTGTCACCCTGTCAAAGCCATGTACGCATCCCCAGGCCTCTGACAAGTACACAGCCCCGGGACTACGGGTTGACAAAGTGACAGGCAGCCTGAGAAACCTAGGTACCGCGTAAACATGCTACAATCTACACGGGAACATTCTACATATATAATAAATGTTCCTGTGGAAAGTATATAGTATAAAAATACATAAAACTATATAAAAATACCTAAATAACCTTTATATGTATTTTTTATTAAATATAATTCAAAGTATCAAAAATGTTGAAAATAAGATAATGACTACTTCTAAAAATACATTAAAATAATTTAATATACAATTATGAGAATTTCTAGACATAAATATTTTTTGTGAAAAACTAAGAAAAATAATGATGTAAAAATGTAACATGAATACCCATTACTTATATTTTTTAAGTAATTATTTTAGTAAATCAACTGAAATTCAAAGATAAGGAGTAAAATCAATATCATGACTTTAATCCAATTATTTAATACATAATGAGAAATCACCTGACATCATGATATCCATAGGAATGTCTATTAAAATAATTATTAACTTACTGGGAACATTTACTAAGGATAATTAATTAAATGATAAATAAAAAGGACAGATTAGTGTTATTCACGCGTCCAAATATCAATTATAAAGTAGAATAATTCCCATACCCTGTGGAACTAGATGCTACCCATGCTACAGCACCAAGTAAACGTGACAGGCTACCACTGGTTACCCTGCTGGCCTCAGTGTCTGTCCCTTTGAGCCCCTGTACCCCTCAGAAGGACAATATTGGGACTCAAACAGCTATAAATAAAGAGCTCTTTTGAGGATATTGATGCCCAGAGACCCAGTTATATTTACCTCCAGACACCGTTCCAAGGTAATAATATACTTATAAGAGATAAGTAAGTGATTTATGGCTTTAGTATGATTAATAATATCCCTCCCCAACCCTTTTTATCAATTTAAACTGCTGAACAACCTTATAACCCCAGTATACAGGTTTAACCCATCAGTGCACATCCCAAACAGGTACCCAAGGATTTAATGATATACCAGTGATTCTTATTATCCTTTCTCTGTTGTGGCAGCTTGGTTACAAATCCCTGCCACTCCACCGTGTATTTTATATACATATTATCTTTGGGCAATATACCCTTTGACAATATAAATTAAAGGTTCCAAAGTAACCAGGTCTACATGTTTTCAAACTGAATTCCCTGAAGAGAGGTGTTAAAGATCCCCAATATAATTGTGCCCCCTCTATTAAAATATTCAATAACCAATTTATTTATATTGATTTATAACAATAAACAATATCCAAAACAATCAAACTTGCAATAAGATTTATCCAAATATTTTACAGATTTTTGCTGCATTAATTGAAAAATATATTTATTATTTATTCTATCACCTCTTGTAGCTAAAGCATAGCAAGGATCTTGGAATCCAGGAGGCTGAAAATTTGATTTTTGTGTAGACTTGCAGGGGGAGATTTGTTGAGGGGCCATTTGGAAAGATTAAGAGAAATGCAATGGTAAGACTGATGAAGTGATTAGGAGAGCAATGGTGGAATGAAGAGATGAATCAATGAGGATAGAAATGAAGAGATGAGAGTGATAAATTGATGAGAGTGATGAAGTGAAAAGATTGATAAAGTGATGAGAGTGATGAAGTGACAAGAGCAATAAAGTGATGAGAGTGATCAAGTGACAAGAGAAATAAAGTGAAAAGCATGATAAGGTGATGAGAGTGATGAATTGAAAAGAGCAATAAAGTGATGAGAGTGATGAAGTGACAAGAGAAATCAATTCATAAGAGTGATAAAGTGATGAGAGTGATGAAGTTTTGAGAGAGAGATAAAGTGATGAGAGTGATGAATCACATTTTTCCAATGAGGTTGGAGGTAGAATTTTTCAAATGAGGTTTGAGGTAGAAGGAGGTTAGTTTGGAAATCAGGGGTTTATGAACTGGAATGATGTGTGGTTGAGCTTTTGAAATCCTTTGAATACTTTATCTGAAAAGACCCCTTTATTTTCAGGTAACTCTGAAATGTCTGATGTGAAATAAGTGGTTTTTTTCTATTTTTAATGGCGGGTTTGAAATGGAGGGTTTGGGTTGTAACCCACCATTAAAAATGGCTTATTTGGTTTGAAGAAAGCCATTATAAATGGTGGTTTTGGTTTAATCTGATCCACCCTATTAAAAATGTTGGGTTTCTAATGGCATTTTGGTTAACACTGATACACCCTAATACATGTGTGACATTTCAGTTATGGAAAGGGGGCTCTGAAACCACAATGGGGTATTTTTTGGAATTTTTGAGGGGATTTAACCCCCTCAAAATTGTATCCAAGCATTGAAGAAAAAGTGAAAAAATATTATGCATTGATTTTTAAAACTTGCATGGGGTGTGTTGAAATTAAATTTGATGAGATTCTAGCAGTTCAAATTTTGTTAAAGATTGGGTGTGGGATGTTCAAACGTGAGTAAGGAGTGTTCAATGTTTGAAATGGAGCAGGGAAATTGACATCAAATTTGGTCTAGTTGGTTTACATACACCATTTTTTTGAATGTAAACAAGGTGGAGGGCAAAGGAAACTGGACCAAATTTGGGTTCTTTCTTCTCAAATTATTGGTTCTTCCTGAATATAGAGGAATGCATAACACTGCAATATAAAAAAAATGAATGTCTCATGATTCTTCACAAACATGGTTTGTAGTGGAGATGTGCTATTTTTTGAGGGGAAATGTCAGCATAGCACCAGAAGATTACACTCATAAAGAAAATTCATCAAAATAATTTCCAAATTTATTCTTCCTGGAAATTAAAAAAAAATGAACAAATTACAGTAAATATTAATATCAACTTTTACATCATTTTCAAGAGTTCATTCTATTATGATTTTCAGGCTCATGTTTTGTTTTCTTATATTTAATTTTTTGATTCATCCAAAAAATAATGCAAAAAATAACCAATAATATTCAAGATATTTGAGCAACTTAAAGTCATCCCCCCCCCCTGAAATTTATATTTTGATTCTCTGGAAAGTTAGTCTGAATCAACAGGAAAATGGGTATTCAACCTAAATTTTTACATGGACAAGGAATTGATTTCTTTAAGATTAATCAATCTTTTTATATATCTTACTCTCACTATCAAGGCCAAAGAATAATCATCAATTAATTTTTTTTTCAAAAAATTATCAATTTTGAACAGAATTTCACAATAAATCACAAAACATTTCCTGGTGCAAAATGGCATTCCAAATATATGATTGAGGGATCATTTTAGGCTGAAAATTTTATCAAGGTTTCAGAGTGGGAAAATTGTTCAAGGGAAATTTTACATAAAATTATCAAACAGGTTTCTTCCTACTTTTTTTAAAAAAGAAAACAAAATAAATGCTGAGGGGACATTGAGACCCCAAAAAATCTCCCAAAAATACTTAAAATTCATTCAAAACTGTTAGCATCAATGGTGGAATTTCTTATTCCAAAATAGCTTGGACAGAAAATTCTTAGAATTGGCTTCAAAAATCAATTCATAATATGTTTTTTCTTTCTTTCTCAATTTGGAAAACATTTTGAAGGGGTTATATCACTTCAATAATTCTCAAAAAAAATATGGGGTTTTAAAAAGGGTGATGTTAAATTCACAGCCCCACATGACTGTGGGAGTCGTTTAGGGCCCCTCAATGCGTGGGGGCCCATACACTACTCCATATAATTTATAATTTATAATTTTTTATTATTATTATTTATTATTTATTATTATTTATTATTTATTATTATTTATTATTTATTATTATTTATTATTTATTATTTATTATTATTTATTATTTATTATTTATTATTATTTATTATTTATTATTATTTATTATTTATTATTATTTATTATTTATTATTATTTATTATTTATTATTATTTATTATTTATTATTTATTATTATTTATTATTTATTATTTATTATTATTTATTATTATTTATTATTTATTATTATTTATTATTTATTATTATTTATTATTATTTATTATTATTTATTATTATTTATTATTTATTATTTATTATTTATTATTTATTATTATTTATTATTTATTATTATTTATTATTTATTATTATTTATTATTTATTATTATTTATTATTTATTATTATTTATTATTTATTATTATTTATTATTTATTATTATTTATTATTATTTATTATTTATTATTATTTATTATTTATTATTATTTATTATTATTTATTATTATTTATTATTATTTATTATTATTTATTATTATTTATTATTTATTATTTATTATTTATTATTTATTATTTATTATTTATTATTATTTATTATTTATTATTATTTATTATTTATTATTTATTATTTATTATTTATTATTTATTATTTATTATTTATTATTTATTATTTATTATTTATTATTTATTATTTATTATTTATTATTTATTATTTATTATTTATTATTTATTATTTATTATTTATTATTTATTATTTATTATTTATTATTTATTATTTATTATTTATTATTTATTATTTATTATTTATTATTTATTATTTATTATTTATTATTTATTATTTATTATTTATTATTTATTATTTATTATTTATTATTTATTATTTATTATTTATTATTATTTATTATTTATTATTATTTATTATTTATTATTATTTATTATTTATTATTATTTATTATTTATTATTATTTATTATTTATTATTATTTATTATTTATTATTATTTATTATTTATTATTATTTATTATTTATTATTATTTATTATTTATTATTATTTATTATTTATTATTTATTATTTATTATTTATTATTTATTATTTATTATTTATTATTTATTTTTATTATTTATTATTTATTATTTATTATTTATTATTTATTATTTATTATTTTTTATTTATTATTTATTATTTATTATTTATTATTTATTATTTATTATTTATTATTTATTATTTATTATTTATTATTTATTATTTATTATTTATTATTTATTATTTATTATTTATTATTTATTATTTATTATTTATTATTTATTATTTATTATTTATTATTTATTATTTATTATTTATTATTTATCATTTATTATTTATTATTTATTATTTATTATTTATTATTTATTATTTATTATTTATTATTTATTATTTATTATTTATTATTTATTATTTATTATTTATTATTTATTATTTATTATTTATTATTTATTATTTATTATTTATTATTTATTATTTATTATTTATTATTTATTATTTATTATTTATTATTTATTATTTATTATTTATTATTTATTATTTATTATTTATTATTTATTATTTATTATTTATTATTTATTATTTATTATTTATTATTTATTATTTATTATTTATTATTTATTATTTATTATTTATTATTTATTATTTATTATTTATTATTTATTATTTATTATTTATTATTTATTATTTATTATTTATTATTTATTATTTATTATTTATTATTTATTATTTATTATTTATTATTTATTATTTATTATTTATTATTTATTATTTATTATTTATTATTTATTATTTATTATTTATTATTTATTATTTATTATTTATTATTTATTATTTATTATTTATTATTTATTATTTATTATTTATTATTTATTATTTATTATTTATTATTTATTATTTATTATTTATTATTTATTATTTATTATTTATTATTTATTATTTATTATTTATTATTTATTATTTATTATTTATTATTTATTATTTATTATTTATTATTTATTATTTATTATTTATTATTTATTATTTATTATTTATTATTTATTATTTATTATTTATTATTTATTATTTATTATTTATTATTTATTATTTATTATTTATTATTTATTATTTATTATTTATTATTTATTATTTATTATTTATTATTTATTATTTATTATTTATTATTTATTATTTATTATTTATTATTTATTATTTATTATTTATTATTTATTATTTATTATTTATTATTTATTATTTATTATTTATTATTTATTATTTATTATTTATTATTTATTATTTATTATTTATTATTTATTATTTATTATTTATTATTTATTATTTATTATTTATTATTTATTGTTTATTATTTATTATTTATTATTTATTATTTATTATTTATTATTTATTATTTATTATTTATTATTTATTATTTATTATTTATTATTTATTATTTATTATTTATTATTTATTATTTATTATTTATTATTTATTATTTATTATTTATTATTTATTATTTATTATTTATTATTTATTATTTATTATTTATTATTTATTATTTATTATTTATTATTCATTATTTATGATCTAGTGGAGGATACACAACTTGATTTTAGTTGTTTAGTGTGCCGTACAACTCAAATGGGATGTGTAGCATGCCACACAGCCCATTTGAGTTGTGTAGCATGCCACACAGCCCATTTGAGTTGTGTAGCATGCCACACAGCCCATTTGAGTTGTGTAGCATGCCACACGGCTCATTTGAGTTGTGTAGGGTGCCACACGGCCCATTGAGCCTTGTACACAACTCAAAGAGCTGTGTACACGGCTCAATCAGCCATGAATTTAACATTACCCTTTTACAAATTCTCTCTTGACTGGAAATTTTAATATATTGTTTCAAAGGCCCCAGAATTTCATCCACATCAGGAAAGATCCATATTTGTAAGAAATCCAAAAAATTTGACCCTAAACACATGTTTCTGCTCCAATTATTGTTCTTTTTTTTATGTTCTTATTTTTCCTCCATCCTTGAATGGCCTCAATTTCCTCTGCAATCCTTCCCCTCCTGTCATAGGCCCTTTCTCTCATATCCCAATCAAATATCCTGAATACCATCAAATTCTTAGCAACAATGAAGCCAACTCTTTTTTGCTTGAGAAAGACTTGAACTTGTTCCTCTGCAATCAAAAACCCCACTTCCTTGAGGTTCTCCACAGGTATTGTGGTATTCCAGCTGAAAGAAGGTGGGATTTGTTTTATAATAACCACTGGGATAATGGGATGATCTGATTTCATATTCATCATGCTATTCTATTGTAGATTTTAAAAAGAATCTAAAGTGTAAAAAAAATACCTTTATATCAGTTGATTCTCCTCTTTTGAGATGTTTTTTTGAAATTATTTTTCTCTCTTATTTTGAAACAACCAAAAAAAGAAGAGTTTCCAAATTATTCCACCAAATACTTGGTGCAACAAAATTAACATAGAAAAGCTTACAGTTACAGAACCCACTCCAATTTTCAGGAATAAATAATGGTGGAACTATATCACTCCAATCTATATATCATAATGATTTATGCACCTTTTTTCCTTCTGAAACTTATTCTAAGTGAGCTTTGCAAATTAAGGCACTTATTCTAAGTGAGCTTTGCAAATTAAGGTTCTTTATTCATAGCTATAATAAAAATATATCAAACTGATTTATTGAGAGAGAGAGAGAGAGAGAGAGAGAGAGAGAGAGAGAGTATTATCCTTCCTTCCTTCCAAGGGTGGTGGGAGCTTGTCTCCTGTATGTTATATGAAATATCTACAACTTTGAGTTGAGAGAAAGGCATAAGAACCTCCCTATCAACCCTGATGTCAGTACAAAAACAACCAAGAACAAACCTGGCCTCCTCCCCTTCTAACCCTAACCATCCCCTGCAATTACATCCATCCAGTTTTGTCCTTCTCATGGCACAACCTTGTGCCTGCCCTACTTGGAGCCCCCCTGTGCCTGTCTGCATCCACCCAATGTGCCAATCTTTGGGTTTCCTCCCCAAATGGCCCCTGCGCAACTGTACCGCTCCTGCTTTTCCCAAACTATTAATACCCAAGAACCAAACTGGATACAGTTTGTTTCTTGGTCAATTTGCCTGGAGCGGATTGCTTGCCCTTGGCAGCAGGAGCTGAGTCAAATTTGAAATGAATTCTGAGCCTGAAGCAGCTTCTGATGAGCAAAATGCACACCCTATGCTGAGCCTACTTTGCACCTAAATCTGAGTGTGCAGAAAGCAACACATTTCCCAATCCAATGGCTATATAATGCCACCATAATGTTCTAAAAGAGACTTTTTTAAAAGGAAAAATCCCTCCCCCTCCTCCCTCCTCCAAGTAAAAAAACCATTTCCCTTTCCCTTCCCATCACAAAATTACTGCGTAAATCCTCTTTTTCTTCCCATGGTAATCCAATTACCCTTCTTTGAGGGCTTTGAAATGAAAAAACCTCAATTAGTATCTCCAATTACTTAATTTCAAATCCACATTTTGATGCTTTTCATGTATAGCCTACCACAAATTTTCTGGTGCCCTTGGGATCCTCAACTTTCTCATGCCCATCACCATGAAAGAACAATGATCACTTGATTAAAAGTGACATACAAGGGCACAAAGGGCCCCTTTGTACTCAGGTATGTCACTTTTAATCAAGTTATCATTGTTTTTTCATGGTGCATTATCCCACAAATAAATCCCTGCTCCCACATTACTTGAATTACCATTCCAGATTTCCCATGATTCTACAACATTGGCAGCATTCAAAAAATTCCATGTTCTTCAAATGTATCAACATTAAATTCATATTCTCTGGAATCACTTTTGTAAAACCCATCATCTGCAATCTTCAAACTATGCAATAATTTTCTCATGCCAAATATTGTTCCATAAAAATTTTCCTCTGCAATCAACAATACCATTAATTTAAAATTTGATGTCCATAATCCTTCCATAGAAAATCTGTCCCCTGCATTCAAAAATATCCCACTTTTTCTGGTCTTCATCTGCAGAAAACGGGATCACACAGTTGCAGTCTTTCTCCTTTCTTTTTCCTTCTATTCTCACTAAAACATTCAAAAACAGACCAAAATGTGGTGTCAAAAGTGCTACTAACATGAAATTCAAATTTGCCACAGGCACTACTTCTCATAGAAATTTGGATGAGAAAATTGTGATTTCATTGGATGAAGATGAGAGAAGGAGTAAAATAGATGAGAATGAGGAGTTGATATGGGAAGTCCAGGAGTAAGTCTCTGTGTATGATGATGATTTGATCCTGTAAGAGTAACACCAGAGGGGCAAGGTACAATGAGTCTAGTGGGCTGGTTTCTGGTTCAATTGCAATGATATGAAAATACTGGATGATGAATAACCAGTAAGAAGTATTATATTAATTCCTTGGGGGGGAATTAGTCCATGAGAGGAAGAGAGGAAATTATATGTGAGTATTAATGAGGAGGCCTTGTGATATGGTTGATCACGTAGGAGAGGAGAGTTGATGGGTATTTTTAATACTTTCCAGTGGACTTGAGACTGTATTTGAGATCCAGTAGTAATGGTATTTCTCACAGAGACTGATTATTACTGATATGGAAGTTTTGTGAAATTTGGATGAAGCACAAGACACAGTAGGAGATGTACATGGCCATACAGATCACACAAAATATTTGGAAAGTGTACATGGAAATATAGATGAAGGTATCCAATAAAGATGGAGGTATCCCATAAAGATGGAGGTATCCAATAAATGGAGAGTTTGCCTAGGAAAAGAAGTTTGAGGCTGCAGAATTTGCAGGATTCAGTGGTAGGTACAGGAGTAGATAGAGGTGGGGCTTGGGCTTGGCCTGAGATTGTTGAGAGATTGAATTGACTGATTTAAGAAGTGTCAACCTGTTGTAGGAAAGGTGGAACTTTGGATGTATATTGGTGTAATTCTTCCAAGGAGGAGGGTTTCCCAGCTTTCTGGATGGATCCTGTAGGGATTCATTGTTCTTGGAGGATTGGGTGGTAGCCATTCAGATCCATATCCCCCATTAATTTGAGGTAATTCTGGTAGATGATGAGCCTTATTCTTAGTGAATGGGGGGATTCTTTATTTAATGTTTTCATAAAAGATTTATAAATATATTTAATTAGAAAAATATTACAGATGTTCCCATTCAGGCCCCAAACTATGTGATGCAAGAATCCAGAAACTATGATCAATTTGGCAAGACCTTACTCTGGACTTTTGGGATAAATCTAATTTTTCTTTTGAAAGAGAATTTTCTTTTGTTTTTATTTTTCTAAAAAATTTTCTAATTTATATTTCCAAAAGAGTTACCTTTGGATAACAAATTTCTGCAAACTTTTTCTCCAATCCTAAGTACTATTATAACTAGATAGAATAGAATCGGCAAATTTGTTCTTCAATTCCAAAAGTTCCACAATGATAATATTCCTGGGACAAACCTGTGCTAATTACATGAGCAACTTCCTAAGAAAAAAATAGACCTCCTCAAATAGTAATTACAACATAGTGAAGAAATAAAAACCATTATACTGTCTCCCACCTTCCCTGGCTTCTTTGCCACATCTGTCAACAGGCCTCCATGGTCACTGATAAATGAATTCAAAATTTGGATGGGGGGATAATGAATCTTTTCTCCTCTTAAAGAATTTCCATGCATGCAACTGTCAATCCAACCACTTTCCCCCATGGTCCAGGCAGAAACCAAATTTTTTGTTGTATCCAATGTCTTAATTTCCAACCCCCCTTGGTGACACTTCCCATGTATATTTTCCTGAAACTTTTCAGCCTCCCTTGGTATCCTCAACTTTCCCCTGCCCATTTTCCCAACTATGAACTGTCCAATCTGATCATTAAATTCTTTCCCACTCTTCAGTCTGTGTTCTGTAATTTTTTTTATCTGCATTTGGTATTCCACACCTTCTTTTTCTTCTGGCCCAACAAAGTCTTTTTATTTCCCACATTGTGAATTTTTTTTTCATTTTTCATCCTAAGAAATGTGAGTTAACCCACTGCACCCTTTACATTGTGTCCAATTTTTCCTATTGTAGAATATTCAGTACTTTTGATGGTTCAGAATCTCCTTTTTGATTTTGAAGGCTTTACCCCATCAGATGTTGGTCAATGTGGTGCAATTTCAGATGTGTCTATCAATAGCCACTGCAGCAGTTGGCCCTGGAAGTTTCAGCCTGTCCATTGAAACCATGCAGATGGCCACACAGGCTGCCAGAAGTGCCAGCCCCCCCCCCCCCCTGGTGTTTTGAAGTTGGGGACACTCCTTTCCCACACAGGGGAAGAGCATGAAAACTTAAAAACAAGATGTAAGTCCTTTGGTTTGAGAAAACATGCCTGTTTGTGGGAATTTGGTAAAAATATTACTGAATTCACTCCTTGGGGCATATTTTATTTTAAGCTTTTCTTTTGTAGCAAAACTCACAAAAAGACATCAATTAAGTAAAACCCAGGGTGTGAATTTAGCCCAGGCACATTAGAAATACATAACCACAGAAAATCTGATTTATATGGGCCTGCAGGATAATTATAGCCAATTTGATCAATAATAAAATATGTTTTAACTCAACAGAAAATCATGCAATCAGGATAAGACAAGGACTTTCCCTTTTAATATCACCAAGAATGAAAACTTGAAAATCTCTGACTCCCATGCTGTCCTCAGAGCAGTGCTGACCCTTTCTTTAAGCTCCGCACAAGCTGTCTACTGTTTTGAAAGGGATGAATACCAGCTCAATTGAAGCTGTACCTGCCTCATATTCAGTCATTCATAATTACAGACACTTTTTTTGCAGCATCAAGTGTCTATATCAAGATATATAAGTGATTTTGGGTAATTTATGAGTTTTAACGTGGTGTCCTTGGGCTTGTTTTATTTAACAGATACCATGGGTTAATAACCGCCAAAGCAATTCATCCTTCAATTCCATCAACAAAAGATACTCTTTAGAAGAAATTCATGTGAGCTACGTGGTGCATATAGCCATTTTCCCTCTGGATAAAGCCTGAGAATAAGAGGACTAGGATTTCAAAGCGATCTACCAAGGGTCATCCTTGTTTCAAACATATTCATTCAAAACCAACCAAACCGGTTTTCCGTACTTGCGTTTGTGTGTCCGCATCCTTTGGATTACCCATAATGGAAAGGGTAAATAATTTTTATTCTAATTTCCGTCACGTCTGGTAGGTGAAAGGGAGCAAGGCTCTAAGCACGTCACTTTTGAGAAGGGGAATACCAGTATATTGCGCGCACGCGGGAAGTTGAATGACCTGCTCTCAGATAAAAGTTCATTGAAAAGGGGCCTGTCATTCATTTACACATCCACTGTCGATACCATTGCATTCATGTTTGACAAAAAAAAGGGAAGAGATCTGATCTTGGGGATTTGCGACAAAGAAAAAAAAATGAACAGATGGCCCGAAGTATTCACAGATGTGCAGTACGATGCAAGCAAACCCGAAAAAAAAACAAAACGACCAAATCGAAAGTTGAGTAAAACTGATACGAATGATGTAGCCCAAAGAAATGACTCGAGTAAGAATCCCCAAAAGATCTCTTCCTTTTGAAAAAGCAAAATCATTGCGATTGATATCCTCTTCTAGAGTCGTACAATTGTGTCGGAGGGATCATGGATCCGCTTCGTCGATGACCGTCGTGCTGGCGCCGAGAAATTGATATCGCACCAGGGCAGACAGATCATTGGGTTGATATACTTTGCGTCCCGACTCGTTGATTTAAATGAATCCCCATTGGATGGGTAATACCCCAGTGTCTTGCGCACCAATCGCATCAAACGCTCCGGTAGACAGCTGAAAAACGATGAATCAGTCTCAAGGGAGAGCGCAACACGGCTTAGATTCGGAATAAACTCACGTCCAGAGAGGTAGCCGAGGGGCAACCAGGACACATATCTTGTACCTTGGCGGTAACCGATTTCCCATTAGCCGTATTGACAATTCTTACGTCTTTGCCGCAATGAGCGCCATTGGCGTATAAATCAGTAGGCAGCGCGACCAACGGGGTGCTGTCCGCGTTCACATTTCCGCAAGCTCCAGTGCCTCCTTGCTGATGAGTTGGCAAGAAATGCGATCAGTCAATGTTAGCTCAAAAGTACAGGTGTGGCGCTCACTTGGTAAAAAAAAGTTGCCTTCGCGCCTCCGTCGGCTCCAAACACTTGGGACAACCCATTCAACACGTTACCGGGCGTGGGCGCGGCATAAGAAGCTTTAGCCTCGGCGGCAGGTCGTGGCTGGGAAGCAGGTTGTTGCTGGGAAGCAGCTTGCGCGTCGGCAGCGGCTTTTGCATCAGCGGCAGCTTTTGCGTCAGCAGCGGCTTGCGCGTCAGCGGCGGCTTTTGCGTCTGCGGCGGCTTGGGCGGCGGCGGCGGCCTTCGCATCCGATGCAGCCTTGGCTTCGGCAGCGGCTTTTGACTCGGATGCGGCCTTTGCTTCCGATGCAGCTTTTGCTTCCGACGCAGCTTTAGCTTCAGATGCAGCTTTTGCTTCCGACGCAGCTTTGGCTTCAGATGCAGCTTTTGCTTCAGATGCAGCTTTCACCTCAGATGCAGCCTTTGCTTCAGATGCAGCCTTTGCCTCGGAGGCAGCTTTTGCTTCAGTAGCAACATCTGCTTCGGGTGCGGCTTTTACTTCACCTGCAACATCTGCTTGGGGTGCAGCTTTCGCTTCAGCAGAAACATCTGCTTGAGGTGCAGCTTCAGGCTGTGGTTTTGTTTCGACAGGTGCTTCCCAGCTGTCGGTCGCTTTGCCTGCAGAGGGAGTGTCCCACTGATCCGCGGGCTGGATCTGATAAAAGAGCAAAAAAGAGTAAGACCATCAGTTAATCCTCAAGCGATTCCCGCTTGGGTAGAAAAAACAATGACATGATCTTTGTGTGAAATACCTTGGAGGAAACAAGAACATTGGAGTCCTGCGTGAGGCTCGAGTTAACAGGAGGATCAGGTTGACAAACAGAGGTCATGTTGGATAATTGGGTAAAATTGGCATGTAGGAATTGCGTGAGGTTAGCCTTAAGAAGTTGCGTGATGTTGAGGGTGGTAAAATTGGCAAAATGGGTCAAGTTGGCATAGTGGGTCAAGTTGGTAAAGTCCGTCAGGTTCGCGAAAGCGGTTGAATTGGTAAAATCGGTCCAGTTATAGTGGGTGAAGTTGGAGATCTGGGAGAAATTGGAAAACTGCTTAAGGTGCTCAGAAACAAGCGCCAGCTGCTGCAGCTGAGAAGTCGTTGGAAGCTCAGAGCCGTTACATCCCTATTGAATGGAGGTACAACACATCGAGATTGAATGTCAGCACATGTTAAAAAACTCTATCATGCAAACAAGAGCTTGTACCATTTGGGCTTGAAGAGTTTGGATAGTGCCATTGGGTACAAATACGGGCTGGCCTTTCTCCCCTTCAGTCAGGTTTTCATGACGGACACTTGCCTTGATAACGTAAAGAGCCTTGATGGTACTTTGAGGATCTAGAGTACACTCCACTGGCAAATTTTCCACGCTCTCTTTTTTTGACCTAGGATGACAACAAGTCTCAAAAAACTTTTGACCCTTTTTTTGATGACATCCAAGGGCAAGGTAACGAATATGGTATTGCTGATAATCTTCGAGGGAGTCAGTAGCCCAAGCGGCATGTGGGGCTTTGGCAACGAATGTAAGACGGCGGTGAAGTTTCGCCGAGTGTCTGATGGTTGAGAAAGTAAGATAAATCAGCCAATGCTACTTGACGGAACCGAAATACGACATTCGCATGCACAGTGACTCACGGAACGCGGATGGCGACAGTGGGGAATATAAGCGTAGCTAAAGAAACAGCCACCAAAATGAGAGTGAAACGAGAAATCGACATGTTGTGTGAGCTGTAAGATTCGTGCGGAAAAAAGAAGTAATTAATACGGTAAGACTTTTGCGGCTAGAAAGAACGAATGATTTTGAAAAGATCCTATTGGCGTTGCGGTGTGTAGATTATGTAGAACGCTTTATTTTAGATATGGTAATAGTAATGAAATTCGACATTGATCGTAGCCATCGATTTCTTCAAAGTAAAACAGAGTAGAGCCAAACTTACTAGGTATCAGGGGATTGAGACGTTCAGAGAAAAGTGTGTGGAGACTTGAGGCAGTTTTTTTTTTTTTGTGTTTGTAGCAGCTCGGCCTGGCCTCCATTCCTACCGAAATGAAGTGCCCTCTTTATAAAGACGACACCGGTTGATACTTGTGGCTGTTTCTTGCTTTTTTTGCATGTTTTCTTGTTTTTGTTACGCGCGTGAAGTACCTGCCCTGTTCTAGCGTCCTTGTTTTCGATACTATCCAATCTTCATGGCCAATTCGTCTGGTTCTGTGGCTTGAGCGGCGTCCTTGCAGTTCGACCAGGCACTTTCAATCGGGCTGCCATAAGATCAAAAGGCGTTTGTGACCTGATCAACCACTTTGGATTGGGGGTCAACGACGAAACCAGTCGTATGCCTTTCGCTGCTTGGGTGCACGGCCTTGCCTAACCTTCTACCCAGTGCGATGTCCCATTTTGGTTTCCCAACTCGTCCATTGCCACTCCAGCTGATCGATGCACGGGCAATCAATCTGAGCGACATCCTCAGATCAGTGACCCAAGTCTTAGGAAGGGAATTGTGGTCCACTCCTCCAAGCAATCAACATCTTGGGACAAGAGAATTTGCAGCTACTGATGCACGATTCGAGCCATGGTCATGCAAGCAGAAGGCACCAAGAATGAATATGACTTCATTCACAGAAAGCGCATAGAAAGGGATGTCGCTTGCATGAAGCCACGGATGACAGGGACAAGCAAAAGAGCAGATTTCGATCAATACCAACAATGGAGTATTGGCCATACCCATACCGGGCAGGTGGCAACAGAGACAGGCTTGCGGGCCATGGGTATGATTAAAAGGGGGAGTGCAGATAATTTTAAAAGACTCAGCTGACGCTGCCCCAGAACGAAATATCCTGCTAAGGTTGTTCCTAACAGCCGGCAGACACATGCACAGTGCTCTTGCGGGCTGCCATATAGGCCAATACTGCTTCCAACTAGAGCCGATCATCATTCCGAGAGCCAACTTCGGTTTTATGAAGGTAGCAGCCCGAAATCAATCAATTGAATATGCCGAATGTTGTGGGTGTTACCAAATAATATTCCTTGATGTTCAGAAAAAAATCACGTTTTTTACAGCTTTGCGATAACCTAAATTATCTTGATTTTCCCTCAAATCGACGATCAAATGATGATCTTGAACTATGCAATAATAACCTTTGATCACACAGCAAGGTTGTAACGGGCGCATTGAAGAAAATATGTTTTGCAAGCATGAAGGAAGATCACTTTTCTATTTTTGTCGCTTTTTCTTGCACTCTTTGAAAAATTAAAAGTAATCAGGCAACAAAACTAACCACATGCGAGAAAAACAAATCAATGAGGATTTCCACGAAAAAAGTATCAAAAAATCGAAGAAAGTTCTACAGCTTTGTCAGCAGAAAGAGCCGCGGGAAGTAAAAAACAGACAATTGCTACAATTCCTGATGATTTTCATCATTATGATTACCCTCAAGAATTCTATAAGGTCCAAATAATTTTTCAAGATCTGGAGCGAAATAAAAATCATGAACATATGAACAAAAACCCCTTGAGGATGTGCCGGCAATATCAGTATAGGACTTACTTGTCCTAAATGGACCCGAAACTTCCAAAGGTAAGACAACTGAAAATTCTATGAAAAGGTTTCCGTATCCCAACGCTTGATGCCTGGGCATTCCCTCGCCCTCAATAACCTCGACAAATCCTTCAAAGAATCAAAACAACTGATGAGTAAAAATGTTGATGCGATCATAAAAGTCCTAGGCGCCCTGCGGCCTCAGAGGAAGCCGCATAATGTAATAGATAGCGCGGACAAAGCTAAGATAGTGATCATTTTCACCTGGTTGTGTGACGGCTTTGCGACTTATTGTTAAGTCATGTCCATCCAAATGAGTAATCTTTCTTGTGAAGCCAAGAAGTGCCTGAAATGGATCCAGCGAAGGTGAAGAAAAACAGGTTCAGAACAATTGCGCCGGTATTGTGCTTCAGGCCGAAACATTTCAAAAGGAGCTGGGCAGCCCGAAGAAAAAATATTACCTCATCTAAGCTCAGAACTTCTTTCCAGTAGAGATTTTCATCCAGCCGCCGGAAGCCACCGCCAGACTGCTTTCTGATTTGGATTTTAAGAATAACGTCGCCAGCTGAGATTCCGGGTCCTTCATCACCTTCACCCTCAAAGAGTTCTTCATGGCCATCGGGTGAACCGCGGTCGATATCTAGTGTTAATGAGTTAACTTCCTCAACTGTTCGGTGACCGTGACAGTGAGGGCATTTGTGCGCGATTTTCTTTCCTCGACCCCCACACACATCACATTGCATCTGCATCTGTTGAAAAATCCCTGGCCCCAGTTGATGCCTCACAATCTTGATACCTTGCCCCTGACATGATCCACACTCAACTATGTCGGATGGTTTCCGGGCACCGTTTCCTTTACAAACTGGGCATAAAATCTGCCGGTTGATTTCAAAATCAATCGATTTGCCAACGTAAACCTGGAATCATATGCCGATGATAAAGGGATGAAATCAACCAAATACAACAGCTGCAAGTTAGTTATGAAATCAATCGACTGCTCCAAATGGATCAATGGACTTGAAAGATCTAAAACAGTCGATCACACACGTCTTCGAGTTCAACTTCAATAGCTGTCATCATCGTTTGACTTTTCCTCTTGGCAGCCTTCTGTGAGCGAGAACCACCACCGCCACCGCCGAAAAATTGCCTGAAAATATCGAACTCATCCGGCTGGTTGCCACCTTCTTTGTGCCTTTTTAGTCCCTCCTCTCCTTGCGTGTCAAAGATTTCTCGGGTTTCCGGATCCGATAAAATTTCCCAGGATTCTGAGATTTCTAAAAACTTCTGAGTAGCTTCTTCGTTTTGAGGATGTTTATCTGGATGCCATTTCAGAGATAGTTTCTGGAGGAGAGTTGTTTTGACAAAGGGGGGCGGAATTGTGAATCACCCAAATGACACAGTCGGTACCATTGATGAGTTCAAACAATCTACTACCGACACCAGGCTTTTTTAATCATGCGGTGTGTGTTGGTTCAATTTAAGATAAGAATTACGTACTCGATAAGCGCGTTTGATTTGATCACGATGTGCATCGGAAGGAACACCGAGTACTTTGTAGGGATTCAAAGCCAAAACGTTGGAGGTCGCAACTAGGATAATGAGGAATATTGATAGGATTTCGGATGAATAGGCATGTGAATTGCTCATTGCTTGAGTTTGTCCGGACCCGATCCCAGTGCAGAAGGAGCAAAAATCAATGAAGACACCGAAGGACTTGAGGGAAAGGGAGGCCGAAATCTCAGGCTTCCACTTAGATGGCTAGCGACTCGCAAGCTAAATGGTTTTGAGGTGTTGAGAATTTTTCGTTAGTTGTATTCGTTTGAAAAAATATTTGAGCCAACGATGGCAATCATGACCGACTTTAATTTTCTGGAGTTGAAACTCTTCGCCAGACGTCAGTGATGGAAGCCTAGTGACTGGGAATTCCTGCTTGGCTGAGGTACTCTAAATTAGCTGAATGAATCAAGTCTCAAGACCACATTGGCCAGATGCATTGAACGTTGTCCTGCCTCGACCGGCTTCCTGTGGCTTGTGGGCTAACTTGGGAATCGATCAGTACTATGCTAATATGAATTTGAATCTACGTAGAAATGGGGAAGACTCACAGTCAGTTTGAATCGATGGAGATCCCGTTGGATTGGACCAAGCTCATGAGTTCTTGGCAACCCAACCGGTACCTGGGAAATTGTCCCAACCCCGGGATAAAATCGACTTCTTCCACGTCGCAGGCGACCGACCAAAGCCCGGGTCCGACGTCCGCGCAGGCTCGATGAGGACACAAAACCTCCGAGGACGTCAGGTTCTGTGGTGCCTGCACTTGACTACCCACGCTCGACGAACTGTCGACTGCGAGACGGAGTGACTCGGAACCCGGCAGCCATTGACATCCATGCGCTTCAAACCTGTGAGGGTGCTGGAATCCCCGACGAATCCCCGAAAACAGAGAAATCTGGATGAGCGGGAGGGCTTACACTGGCCCAGGACCAAGGTTGGCGGCGCAACAATTGTAGCGGGCTAAATGGCGTTGCCTTGCCATGGAATGCCAACAATGCCACAAAACCCCCAATGGGAAAACAAAACCCCCGATGAGAAACCGAATTAGTACATCCAAAGTTTGGAGGGTGGTATCAAGGAGGAATGGGCCAAAGGCTTGATTGAAGTGTAAAAACAAGTGTGAGATTATCTACCAAATTTGACTGGAGAGGGTTTACAGGGTTTAGTGGTTATGGATTAGTCAATAGCCTGGGTGATCAGCTTAGGTGGGGAAACAACCCCAACCATTGCAGGGAGTTGTGGGTTGAGGGATTGCAGATCTGAAAGCAAAGTAGCAATGGGATGAAAGTGGGGGCATTAGAGTGACCACCAGCTTGGTCTCCTGTTTCCCTACAAGCTTTTCCACCCGCTTCACCACCATGCAAGCCAGTCACTCCTCTCAGACTAGTACCGAAAGATGGTTCAAACCCTCCAAAGGTCATTGGGCTTTCTGGTCCTCTTTTCTCATGTCTGAAAATTGTAAAGAGTATGGTTGACGCTCCGGTTGAGTCTGAGGAAAGGATGAGTGATGGATGTCTTGTGTCGCCAAGAGGAGCGGATCAAAGAGTCAGAGGGGGAACTCCAGTTTAAGGTAAGTCAAAATGGATGGTGTTGATTCACTTGATCAGGCATCACTATAAATAGACTAAGTACAGGATGGCTGACAAGCAGTTGCCAGATAAGATGAATGAGATAAATGAATAAGATAGGTTTTAACTGTATGTGTGTGACAAACAAGATATCACAGGACAAAGGACATTGATGAAAGAATATAGCACTGATGACAGTATGGTTGCATTCAAGATTTAGGAAACACAGAAATCAGACCAAAATTCTAACAAAAATTGAGCCAATGAATCAAGAAGACATGATGCAAAATGTTGGCACTTGTTTTACCTCAAGCCAGGCCATGCCTCCCTCAGGCTCACATCCCAAAGTCCTGTAAGAAAATTTCCCCCAAAGAGAAATCAAATTTTGATATCAGCCAATAAAAAGAGAGCATCTGACTATTGTCAAGAATTTAGTACTAGCATGCAATCAAGGATCAGCATGAATGATCAAACAATGCAAAGTTCTCTCCCATTAGAAATTGAAGCATTCAGAAAAGATTTCAAACCAATATCAAATGAGCATACAAAATATATTTGTTGAGATCTATTCCCACTCAGTCCTGCTGGCCTCCATCTTCACTCCAACCGCTCCACAACAACCCCTGGATATAGACTTGCCTCCTCCTGCTGTCATGAATTCCTGTCCAGGGGTTGGGGGGGCTTTGCCAGTGGCCTTTGTACTCTCTCCCTCTTCTGTCCTGATCTTCTGATTTCTGGGGCTCTTCTATCAATTTTCTTTTCTTTCTTTTTGTCTTCTCTTTCTTTCTTTTCCTTCTGGGTCCAAGATTCTTTTCTTCTATTCATTCTTCCTCCACTCTCTTTCTTTCTGTCCTCTACATTACTTCTCTGCGCTTCCTGTTACCTTGCCAATCTCTACAATCTAACCCACCACTCTTGTCAAGGCTCCACTAAAGATCTCTGCCCGGTAAGATGGCTTGTAACTCCTCTCAAAACTCAGACCAGCCTGAAAATACTTGTTCAACACCTCATTAGCACCTCTGACCAATCTCCTGTCTCTTGTCTCTAGTCCAAACTCACACCTCATTGCCTGACCATCCTTGAATCCTCTTGTTTCTTTGTCAAATCTTTTGGTGTTCTACGTTTCATCTCATTTCATCTCTCTTCTCATCTTCTATGTCTGACCCCAAATCTAGTCTGTTGGTTTTAGCTCTCAATCTCAATAGCGTAATTATATTAATATTCAGGAGGAAATTCTTCAAACTGTGAACAGCTGTAACTTTCCATTGACATCCTCAAATAGCCCCTAGCTGGTGGATTGAACAACAGAATGAATGGAAAAACAAGATCAAAAAACCATCTAAGATCAACTACCATGCTCTCTTAACCATTTGGATCAACGCAGACAATAATCCCAATCTCCTCCTAGACTCTGGCTCCAATATCCACATTTTCAACAATCTCAAGTACTTCTCCAAGATCAAGATACAAGAAGAGAAGGAGGAAATCAAGACAGGAAAAATCCAAGCCAATCTTAAAATTCATGGGACGTGCACTGTACAACTTGAATGGAATGACTCAGCGGTTACCCTCAAAGACTGCGCATATAGCCCAGACATTGTGGTCAATCTGATTAGTCCCGGTCAACTTTCTAAAAGAGGATGCAGTCTTACTCAGAAGCAAAACAATTTCTTGGTCACCAGAAATGGCCTCACAGTCTTGAAAGGACTGATCCAAGACAATCTGTTTGTGATTGAGAAGCCCAAATCTATTGGTCAAGACAACAAGGTATATCAACTCACTCAACAATCAAATCCTGAGACAGAAGAAAAACAATCTTTAACCAATCTCCATAGAATGTATGGCCACACTTCCATATCTACACTCAAGCCAATCCTCAAAAACATTTTTTCCAAGGAAGAACTCAAAAGCTTCCAATGCAATGGATGCGTCAAAAGCAAGATTAGTCAATCTCCTTTCTCTGCTACGTCAACCCAGTCTAGCAAACCTCTCAAACATATTCACCTTGATCTAATTGGTCCAATCACTCCCAAGTCAAAGTCTGGACACCAATACATACTCATGCTAGTGGACAACTTCACCAGATACCTTGCAGCTTTTCCCCTAACATCCAAGGACAAGAGGCCAAAGACAATCATCAAAATCCTCAAGGTGGAATTCAAGAGAATGAACTACTACCCAACTGAAATTTATATGGACAAAGGAAACAAATTTGTTAATTCAAATCTCAAACATTTTGCTCAATCTAAACACATCAAACTTCTCACCTCAGAACTCTATCACCCTCAACACAATGGTCACGCTGAAAGGGAAAATCAAACTATAATAGAATCAGCTTGGGCCACATTCTCCTCTTTGCAATTACCCAAGAATTACTGGCACATAGTCACGAGGAGCTTCTGCTTTATGCTTAATCAGATACCAAAGGAAGTTAATTACCAGTCCCCCTGGGGACTAATGTTTAAAAAGAAACTTCCCACTAACTATCTGAGACCTGTAGGTTGTCCTGCGGTCTATCTCACCAATTGCACCCAAAAAGGGAGAAATTTTGATGAAAAGGTAACTGAAGGAGTCTTAGTTGGGTTCAACCCCGCTTTTCACTCATATTTGATTATTAACTCATTTGGTTCTCTTATTGAAACTAAGCACGTCAGATTTCTCAAGAATCACTCAAACCACTTTCCCCTTCTTGAGCCAGCAGGACTGGATATTTTCTCTCAAGCATCTCAAAATCCAAACAAATCTGATTTCTCTAGCACAGACAAACAGTTTGTGCCAAGGGATACGGGAATAGAGGACTTGGAGTCAGACTCTGGTCAGAATTCATCCAACTCCCTTGAGTCTGAATCTAACAAATCCAATTTTCCCTACCTCAGCAACCTCCACCCCCAGAGCCCCCCATCCAAGAAGTGAACCAATGTCCACAACAAGAAACTCAAAAGCCCCAACAATACAGCTTCCACCACTACTATGAACCACCCTTGTACAAGGCGGCACAAAAATGCCAAGAGTGGCCAAAGTGGCAAAAGGCCTCTGAAGAAGAATTAAGTTCAATCAAGGGTCAAGAACTGCGGGAAGAATACTACAACACCCCCAACAACATTCTAAATACCACTTGGTTCTTTAAAATCAAGAAAAATTGCCATGGTGAGCTGGTCAAATACAAAGCCAGACTATGTGCACAAGGATTCAATCAAGTACATGAAATCAACTATAACAAGACATGGGCCCCAATGGGCAAGTTGGGATCTTGACACATAGCACTTCTATACGGTCTAAAAGAAAAAATGAAGTTCACCCAATTCAACATCAAGCCCGCGAGAAAGTTATCATAAAGACACCAGAAGGCTCTCACCAGAAGTCTCCCTACCTAAAGCTAAAAAAATCACTATATTGCTTGAAACAGTCTCCAAAAAACTGGTACAAGACCCTAACGGCATGTATCAAATTGCAATGATTTCACAAATCTTCAAGTGATCCCTGCCTCTATGTCAATTCTGACTCCAAAGAAGTCCTCTACTTCCATGTGGATAATTTGATCCATGTGGGCAGGAGCGACCTCTTTCAATCTAATTTTCTAACTTGCTTCAAGAATTTGTCCAGTCATCCGCCTAATACCATTCTTGGCATGCTTATGGAAGTGGAAGGCAATCAAATCCTCTTGAGCCAACCAAACCACATAGATTGTTTACTGGAAGAATTCGGACTAACCAAATGCAAAGCTGCTCATTCTCCTCTCACACAAAACTTGAACCTTGAGCCCGCCATGGATGAGGATCATGCAGAATTTGTACAACTAAATGTCAACTACCGGTCTATCATTGGCCTTCTTAATCACCTGGCTCAGTATACTCAAACCAATATAGCTTTCACAGTTTCTATCTTAGCACAATTCAACACCAAGCCTGGCATGAACCACTGGCGGAAAACCCCCAAGGTGTGGAAATACCTCAAGACCACCAGGGAGCTCAAACTTGTTCTAAAATTTGATCCAAATGCTGAAGTCCTTTCTGCCTACAGCAATGCAACTTGGGGAAATGACCCCACATTTGAAAAATTTCAGAGCGGATTTATCATACTTCACTACAGAAGTGTGGTAGTCTGGAACTTTTTCAGACAGAAGAATATCACTTACTCATCCACTGAATCCAAACTCAACGCACTGCTAGACTGTTTTCTCAAATTGAAGTGGATATCTCATCTAATTGGCAAAATCCATCATTCTCCCAAGGTCAAACCCACTATATACATTTATAATAATGGGCTTGACAACAAGATCAAGAGGTTTGGGTCTCACTCCAAGTCCTGAAATATCAACATCAAAACCAAGGGACTTAGAGAAGATTTCAATAACTCTGAGTTCCAGCTCTCTTTAATCTTGAAAAACAACATGATAGCTGATCCACTGACAAAAGCCTTGTCCATCAACTCCTTAAACCTTCTGCTAAAATCCATCTTCAGCTCTCTGGACAGCAGATGCTTCATCCCTTGCCCTCTCACCAGCCAGGAGGGGTGTTGAGATCTATGCCCACTCAGTCCTGCTGGCCTCCATCTTCACTCCAACCACTCCCCAACAACCCCCAGATATAGACTTGCCTCCTCCTGCTGTCATGAATTACTTTCTGGGGGTTGGGGGGGGGCTTTGTCAGTGGCCTTTGTACTCTCTCCCTCTTCTTTCCTGATCTTCTGATTTCTGGGGCTCTTCTATAAATTTTCTTTTCTTTCTTTTTGTCTTCTCTTCCTTTCTTTTCCCTCTGGGTCCAAGATTCTTTTCTTCTCTTCATTCTTCCTCCACTCTCTTTCTTTCTGTCCTCTACATTACTTCTCTGCGCTTCCTGTTACCTTGCCAATCTCTACAATCTAACCCACCACTCTTGTCAAGGCTCCACTAAAGATCTCTGCCCGGTAAGATGGCTTGTAACTCCTCTCAAAACTCAGACCAGCCTGAAAATACTTGTTCAACACCTCATTAGCACCTCTGACCAATCTCCTGTCTCTTGTCTCTAGCCCAAACTCACACCTCATTGTCTTCCCATCCTTGAATCCTCTTGTTTCTTTGTCAAATCTTTTGGTGTTCTACGTTTCATCTCATTTCATCTCTCTTCTCATCTTCTATGTCTGAACTCAAATCTAGTCTGTTGGTTTTAGCTCTCAATCTCAACAGCGTAATCTTATTAATATTCAGGAGCAAATTATTGAAACTGTGAATGGCTGTAACTGACCATTCAGAACCTTAAAATCATTACTTCTAAAAATACCAGGAGGAGGCAGCCAGGTGTCCACACAAATTACAATTCTAAAAACAGGTTTTGGGGAAAATATTAACAGCTGTGTATGGAAGACATGAATTGGAGTTGATCAAAAAACTCAAAGATCTTAAGAAACCTAACTGGATCTCTTGGTGGTTGGACTAAAAATTCTGGCAAAAGTGTGTATGCTGTTCTGGCCTTGCTGAAACCTACAAGAAAATTTTTCATTTATCTTATCCAACTTCACTGCCAGAGATAAACTGAAAAAATCCTGAAAGAATGAAAATAAATCCAAAAATAAAAGAAAATTCCTCTGAAGGCTATTTCTGTGGTTTTCACAGATTCTCCCTCAGTAATGGTCAAAGTTTGGGACAATTTAAATGCTAAAAATACAAAAATTCTTCAACTCCATGAGGCAGCAAGATTTCTATACAAATTACAATTCTAAAAACAGGTTTTGGAGAACATATTAAAAACTTTTTATGGAAGACATGAATTAGAGTTGATCAAAAAACTCAAATATCTTAAGAACCTAACTGGAGCTCTTGATTCCTGGACTGAAAATTATTGTAACAGTGTGTATGCTGTTCTGGCCTTGCTGGAATCTACAAAAAATTTTTTCATTTATCTTATCAAACTTCATGGGCAGAGACATGCTGAAAAAATCTTGAAAGAATGAAAAAAAATCCTCAAATCAAAGCAAATTTCTCTGAAGGCTATTTCTGTGTTTTTCACAGATTCTCCCTCAGTGATGGTCAAAGTTTGGGATAATTTAAATTCTGAAAATCCAAAAATTCTTGAAATCCATGGTGCTCTCCATGGTTTACATTTTATAGAAAAAAATTCCTCAATTTTCCTATCATGAAAGAATCTGTATCAGGGAACAAGACTCTAGTCAACTAATTTTCTCCTGCTGACTTTGGATATAAGAATCTCTCAGAATGGCATACTTAAAATGGAATTAGTCATGTTCTTAAAACTATATGCAAAACAGGTTGGTACTTGATGGCCAAAGTATTCTGGGTGGTTCAAGAACATGAAGGTGGATTCAAATTTTGCATGGAAAGGATGGAGAACCCAATAGTTGATACCAAATCAATAAGCAAACATTTCATGAAAAACATTTTAAACTGTGAAAAATTTAACACAAATGCTGTTATGGTTCAAAATCTCAATCTAGTAGTGACTAAAATAGGTCATCTGGAAAGACATGAGACAACCTTTACAGAAATTTGGAAAGAGCTTCTTAATAATTGAAGATCCATGAAAGCCTCTGAAGTATACTCATTATTTGAGGCATTCAAGAGCCATTCACTAGATAACCTCTGCAAGTCTTCTTTAGTTTTTCAAGGCAATATTGACATAATTGGTTTCTCTCTTAATCCATCAAATTTTTGATTTGAATTATCTTTAAAAAACTCATTAGCTGACATTTTTTTTTTAAAAAATTGAAATTTTGAGGTAATTTGATTTTAATGTATCTGATTTACTATCACTTCAAAATTCAATCAATAATTATGAGAATTAATACTTCCCATTCAATTTCTCTCTTAAAAAATTCAGCCCTAAAATATTTTAAATTGAATTTTTTGATGTTTTTTCCTATCTTTCCTGAATGAAATTATTTAAAAATATTTGAATATAAATAGGGTGTAAATTTTCTCACAAACCCAATCCTTTATTTCATGGGACTATACATCCACTCACCGTTGTGCGACTCTGCTGCTACACGAACAAATACTTTATTTCACAATACTTTCAATAATTTATTTTTTTGATTTCTGAAGCCTCAGTCCCATATCTGGGGCTCCTAAACCCCCAAAAATAATCTTTAATAATTTTTGAGGCATTGGAACCACTCCAAAAATGGAACCAAAAAATGAAAAAATTCTGCAAAAACCCATTTTCCCATGGGTTTTTGGATCCTTATTTTGGCCATTTGAATTATTTTTTTTGGTAATTTCAGCTACCAAATATTTCAAAAAACATTAAAAGAGATTTCTAATATTTTTTTCAGATTTTTTGGATTTATCCTTTTACCTTAAAGAATTCCATCAAAAAACCAAATAATTCAAATAATTCAAATTTCTCATTGGACATTTGCACCTTGTTATTTTCCTTTTGATTTAATATTTTTTGGTGATTCAAGCTATCAAAAATTTAAATCAAAAGTAAAATAGCATTTAAATATTTTTTTCATATTTTTTGGATGTATTATCCTACCTTAAACAATTCCTTCAAAAAAGCAAAAAAAGCAAAAAAATCAAAAAATTCAATTTTCTTATTACACTTTTGGATCCTTTTGTTTGCCTTTTTGATTATTTTTTTGAATGTCTCATGCTGTTAGAAATTCAAATCAACTATTAAAGTGCTTTCAAATAATTTTTTCAGAAATTTTGGATGTATCTTGGGCCTCCAAAAATAAAATTCAATGTAAAAACCCTTCAAATTAACACATGTATTGCAATGTTTTTGTTTTACATCTTAAATCAAAATTTTCACAAATATTTTTTGAAAAAACTTCAGAATAAATTTCAGACTCAAATAATAAAAATTATTACTGCTGCTCATATTTTGAAACCTTCAAATTATAAATGACAATGAATATAATACCAAAGAAAAGGGTGATCTCTTTTTGATTGTCCTTTTTTGATTTATTTTTCCTGAAATAAATCATAGGGTGTATCAAAGTTAGCAAACCTGCAATTTTTTTTGACCAAACCCGCCATTTTTAATGGTGGGTTTCTGAAATACACATACCCCCTAACTGGTGTATTTCAAAATTGCGGGTTTCATGAAAATGGCGGATTTCAAACATCAAACCCGCCATTAAACCCGCCATTTATGCATCATCATCCATCAACCATCCATCAAATCTAAAACACCCATCCACATCAGCAAATCAATACCGGTTGCATCTCCATTGCATCACACACATCTCATCTCCATTGCTTCACCTCTCTATTGATTTTCACATCTCCATCTTCACAAAAATCAAATCAGATCATCATCTCATCACCCCACATCACATCACCATCTTTCTCAACATTTCCAATTAAACTTCCTTCCAGAAAGTTGAAAATGAAAAAAAAGATGACTGAAATTTTTCTACTGTTTGACTCCCATTCAGAATCTGATTCAGACTCCAATTGGGAATCAACTTGGTTAGCTTTGAATTCTCTGTTGGAAAAGAAATAAATGGTTCCAAGAATACACACACTCCACAAACCTATGTATGAAAGGAAAAAGCTTCATCTCATCCCCAACTTAAGCTTCCAGCAAATATTCCAAAATTTGTTTCCTTCATTCATGAAACTTTTGGAGATGATTGAAGACCAACACATCTTCCAGAAAAATTCTTGGAATCCTCAATGCAATACAGCCATCCAAGTTGCTGTTGCTCTTTGTAGATTGGGATCAAATGGAAATGGAGCAGCAATCCATCAATTGGAAAATCTATTCTCAGTCAGTTATGGAAGCATTGAATTATACACCAAAAGAGTCATGATTGCTATCCTATCTTTCTGTTGCTCAGTTCTTTCTTGGCCAACCAAAGAAGAAAGCAAGGGGATATCTCAATTAATGGAGACCAAAGGATTTCCTGGTTGCATTGGGTTTGTTGATGGAGCCACCATCCCCTTGAGTCAAAAACCCAAGCTAGATGGCAACCACTATTTTGATTGCAAAAAAGGAAACTGATTCATTTCTTTTCCAATGACATTGATAAAACCTTTGATCACACCACTGACCAAATATGTTTCATATTTTTGTTTAGATAATCCGTGGCCCTACAACTTGTTTGTGATAACAACAAGAAGTTCATATCCCTCCATGCTGGCCTTCCAGGTTCTTGTCATGATTCATACGTGTTCAATTGGATTCAGCCTTCCCAACAACCAGAGAACTACTTTGACCACAATCAATACCTTTTTGCCAATTCAGCTTATGCTAGTGGCAGATATGTGGTTCCAGAATACCGGAATGTTTCATCTAACAATCAAGGAAAAACCAATTTCAACTATCATCTTGCCCAATCACGGGTTTGGATTGAGCATGCCATAGGAGTCCTGAAAGGAAGATGAGCCAGCTTAAGGGAAATGCAAAACCAGCTTAAAAACCCCAAAGAAATGAAGATCCTCATCAACCGGATTATCACTTGTGGAATCCTTCACAATCTTTTGGCCAAAATCAAAGATGAATGGAACAAAATATTTGAAGATGATATTCCTGACCCACCTCAAGTCATACCTGTCTCATCTTGTCCCTCATCTTCTTCTATGAGAGAGCTGATTGTTCCTCTCACCCTTGCTTGCTTTGATGAGTAATGTTTGATTTTTAAATAGGTGAAGAATAAGTTCACAGTAAGTTTTTTTGGTTGTTCACCCAAGTTTCCAGGCTGAGTTGTTGCTGTTTTTTTTTTTTTTTTTTTTTTTTTTTTTTTTTTTTTTTTTTTTTGGAAATCATTTGACCGCTTTTGGGGAACATCCTATTCTTCTTCCAACCCCTCAAAATTTTACACAAACATTTGAATCCGCCTTGTTCCTCACCCAAATCTAAGTATAGGATTGGCAGGGAACAAGATGGAAGGAGATGGCTTGAAAAATACACAGAGAGGTGGGAAGAGTAGGGCTACTCACCAAAAGAGGAATCAAATGAGAGATTCCAAACTATCTTTGGAGGTTTATGAGGAAGGTATTAATAAAAAGGTGGTCTGGTCTGGTTGGAAAACGCGTCATTTGGATCTGTACCCTTAAATTGTTGCCAAAAAGATAAAGAATAGTCAAAAACCAACCCAGGAAGAGTTTGAGAAAGCAAAACAAACAATCAAACAGTTCCATTTCTTCCACCATGGAAAAGTAATTGTCCTTGATTGATCCAATCATCAAGCCCTGGTTGCAATAATTGAATTTTTCCCATTGGAGAAAATTTCTGACCAAGACAAGAAGGACATCAAATTTGTGAAAACTTTCCTTCACCAGTCAAAAAAATTTGTCAACCCAGTTGGTCCTTCAAGATCTTGGGGTGGAAAAATGTGGGCAGCTGGATGGCAAAAATCAATGCACCCTTAAGAGTCATTTGGACATTATGTGAAGAAATCATCCGTTAGATCTTCTCCTCAAGAGTATGCTTTCCTCAACCTTAAGGCTGAAAAAGTATCCCAAATTCTAGGACAAATATTTTGCAAGTTGGCCAAACTTTCCTTTGAAGCAAACCATGATACCATGAAGGACAACAACATTCCCTCTTTCTCTTTGTTGGAATTTGGTTCCAAGCCTACACCTTTTGATTGCTCCCCACACATCACTTTCAGCTTGAATTCTTTTTACAACTCTCCTCATATCAAAAAAGGCAACATCTCTGGCTACTCCTTTTAACTCATTGTTCAAACAAAGAAATCAAATGGTTGAATTATTGAAAATATGGATGAGTATCAAGTATCAGATGGCCAATTTGTTTTTCCTGACATTGGATTTGGAATTGATTTCAAGCAAGAAGGTATAGTCAAAATGGTTTGGGCAGCTAATAAGTACAAGAACTGTAACTTTCCTGCTGTGGACACAGCAACCCATACCAGAATGACCATGTCACTTCAAATTAATAAAAAAATTAGAAAAACTTGTAGGGAATTGAATAATGGCCAAATTTCCTCCAGAAAAAAAATATAGATAAAAACAAAAAAGATTTGTATGTTGGTGGGGTTAAGAATACTCTCAAACATTGTAATCAAAAATAGTTTTTTTTGTTTTTCTTTCACCCATGCAAATATATTTACAAGCACAGCATTCAAGTTATCTTCTGTATTTCATCTCATTTTCTACTGCTACCAATGCAAGCCAAGGCAACTGATACCTTATCCTTTTTTTTTGGTTGCAAGTTTTTCCCTCTCCTTTTCAAGTTGTGCTTGCTGTCAATCCTTCTCCTTTTCCTCTTTTTGAAACTCTAGCTCAGCCTGTGTCAACTTTCACTCAGCATCCCATTTTTGTTGATGAGCTAAACTCTTGGCTTTCTGCTTTTGAACATCCATGGCCAGTTGAAAATCCCACTTTTGCTTTTCAAAGTCAAGTTTCTTGGATTCAATTTGTGATTTGACTGTTTTTTGCAGGGGAAAAGCAATGAGCATGGTTTTGATAGCAAGGATATTAAACAAATGGACTTACATGAATCTTTCTTCTCCATGATTTCTTCAAAGCCTGAAAAACCAGAAGTGTTTCTCCTCTTTTGATGAATTTTGGGGTTGATATTGATGGAATTGGAGGCCTTTTGCTAACCCTTGGCAGAGGAGGTTTGAGTCTGAAAGTTGTCACTGGTGTTTGAAGGCAATGGGGGAGGCCCCATTGGCTTGAGTTTTTGGCCATTCTGGAATGGATGAGCCTGTTTTTTTAAAATCTAAATAGTCAGGATTAAAAAGACAGAAGAGAAAAGAGCTTGGTTCCTGACTTGAATGGATGTTGAGGGTAATGGAGACTGAGGAATATCTTGTTATGCATCAGCAAGGTTGATGAGATCTGCTAACCCAGGAAGAGAGCAATCCAAAGAAGGAGGGGAGGGGTCCAAGGTATGGTTTGAAACACCAATCAACGCGGAAGTAGACATGATTGGAGCTGATTGCGTTTGAATATCCTCCTTGGCATCAGATGGGGGCCACTCCAAGGAAAAGGTTTCTTCAGGATCACCATTTCTAGGCTGAGCATCCCCAGCCAAGTCCTCAGCATGGAGTGAATCATATTGTTGGGCATCAAAAGCGGCTAAAGGGGTGATGCTGGCCTTCTTTCCAAATATTTCATCCATCTGAATATGAAAAGGACAAATGGAGTCCAACTTATCAACCACCAAGTTGATTCCCTTGGCTTTGTCAGAGTTGGCAATACCAAAGTCAGTGGAGATTGACATGGAGTGGTCCTTTTTGTACTTGGCTCAATAATTCTTGAATTGCTCCCTCATCTTTTTGGATGACAGATCCAGCCTACCTTTTGTTTTGTTCTTTAGTTCATTGGCCATGAGGAAATTGACCTTAGAGGATGGAGGTTGGCCAACAAGTGCTTCATTGTTGGATCCAAAGCAGGCATCATAGTTGGAGGGAGCTTTGAGCCAGTTGACCAGGATGATTTGATCAGGTCTCTTGAGCTGACTTGAGCCCTTGGAAGCTGATGCAGGAGGATTGTTTGAGCCCTTGAAAGCTGATGGGGGAGGATTTTTTGTTGTGGAGCTCCTTGGCAATGTGTGCTTTGGTGTGTTGGACTTTTGTGTGGACTTGTGGGGGGAGGTTTGCTGAGGGGCCATTTGGAAAAAGTAAGGGCAATAAGGTGATGAGAGGGATAAAGTGAAAAGCAAAATAAAGTGATGAGAGATATGAATTGATGAGAGCAATAAAGTGACAAGAGCAATAAAACTATGATTGGATTCTTTGGATGAGGTTGGAGGTAGATTGATGAGAGCAATGAAGCAATGTGAGCAATGAAGCAATGAGAGAAATGAAGAAATGAGAGAGATAAAGTGGTGAGTGATTAAGTGATGAGGGTGATGAATTGATGAGAGTGATGATGAGAGTGGTGAATCTTCTTATGATGAGGCTGGAGGGAAAAAAATTTACAAGGAGGTTGGAGGTAGAAGGAGGTGTAAGCCAGGGGTGGATGACATGGACAGGTGGAAGAAGCCTTTAAATACTTTATTTGAAAAAAACCACTTATTTCATGTTAAATTTGACAGGTCTGATGTGAAATAAGTGGGTTTTTTTGATTTTTAATGGCGGGTTTGAAATGGCGGATTTGGGTTGAAACCCGCCATTAAAAAATGGGGGGTTTGGTTAACTTTGATATGCCCTAATGATGATCTGAGATATTTGAATCTGGAGATTTAAAGAGTTAACTGAAGCTTTTCAAAAAATATTATTTGGGAATTTTCAAGGCAGTATTTGTGCCTCAAAAAAACCCCAAAAAGCATCATATCAGACTCCTTTTGGGGTCTGGGACTCCTCTTTGAGCCCTTTCACATGAATAAATTCAATATGACTGAAAATGTTTTCCTGGGACCTCCACCCATCCTGGAGAGCTGCAATTATGTTATAAAACACCCCCTTGACCACTTCAAACCTTCCATCTCTTGGTTGAATTGAATTGGATTGATGAATTTAAAGAGGGCTGAAACAAAAGAAAAGATCAAAAAACAAAAGGAAAGAGAAAGTAAGATAAAGAAAAGAATCAGAAGAGACAAACATCAAGGACAAGCTTTCACCGTAGAGTGTTTTGGGACTTAGAAAATAAGGATGGCTGAGAGACTAGAAGACATGGCATGGAAGAAAGTCAAGGCAGGCTGAAGAGAAGAGAATCAGATTTTAGGGCCTTTGAGTAAGAGAGGTAGTGACTTTCTTACCAGACATAGAAGAATTGATTGAGTAGTTGTTGATTGGGAAATAGCAATGAGTTTTGGATAGCAGGTGCAGAATTAGAGGTGAGATCAAAAATAAGAAATAGAAAAAGAAAAAATAAAAGGAAAGAAAAATAGAAATAAAAGAAAAAGAAGAAAAGAGAAATTTGGTGATGTCAAGGAAAAAACTTGAAGAGAGTTGTAGTCCAGTTGAAGTCAATATTGAGTGAAAGTGGATGGTTGTCCGCCTCTCCCTCCCTCTCCCAGTACTGACCAGAAGCGTAGGAGATAAGTTTGCGGGTGATTGAGCAGTAACAGTTAAGTGATATTTGAGTAAAAGAACTAGGACAAGCAGGCTGCCCAGCAAGTACTTGACGTAAGTAGAGAGATAAATTTTCTACACCCCTTGTGTCTGGTAAGACTGAACCGGTATGGTTGATAAGATTAATTAGAGACATCAGAGAATTTTTGGGAAGAGCTTTGGTTAATCTGTCAGCAAGCATTGATGAGCTAGGAATTAACTTGATAACTAATTAATTAGCCTTGAGTTCTTCCAAAAGGGCCTTTGTTTTTATATCAATATGTTGAGTTTTAGAGTTGCAGCCAAATTTCTTAAGTTTGTTGTCCAGGCCTTTATTATCTATGAAATGCAAACTGGGTTCTTCTTCCTTGACCCACATTCCGCAACAAGAGTTTTTATCCAGATAGATTCTAAGAAAGAGTCCACTAAAGGATTCAGTTTGGCTTCAGTGGTCAAATGAGTAACATTTCTTTGTCGATAACTGCTCCAAGTGATAATCAAACCACAAAGAAGAGTGAGATGACCGGATTGTGAGTTTCAAGTAGCAAGGTTGTGCTCCAAGTAGCATCACTATAGCAAATTAGTTGAGTTGAGTCATTTCAATCCTGAAGCGTAAGAGAAAGATTTCTTGTATGCTTAAGATATTTCCAACATCTTTTAACCTCTCTTCAATGGAGGATCCCAGGTTTTTTGCAAAAACAAGCTAAATTGGAGACTGCAAAGCTCAGATCAGGTCTGGTAAGGCACGCTATATACTTCATAAGGAAAACTGCGGATATGTAAGTGATGTTGAGGGATTTGAATTCTTCATGCTCTTTGTTGGATGCAGGTTTCAAGTTGATGTTAGGAGTTAGAGGAAAAGAAGAATCTTTGCAGTCCAAGAGCTTTAATTCTTCAAGACCATGATCTATCTGTTTGGGTTGAGAGAGAAGAATCTTGTTTCCTTCCTTAACATATTTCATACCAAGTATTGTGTTTGGATTGTGATGAGAAGATTTGGGAAAATGTTTCAAAAATTCTTCTTTGAAGTTGTTACCATTACCGACTAAAATCAAGTTGTCTACATGAAAGAATAAATTCAAGTTATACTCAGAGTGTAAATAGAGACAGGGATCAGCAGTGGATTCTTTGAATCCTTGGCTACAAATCCAAGAAGTTAATGTATTGAACCAGCTTGCCAGAGATTGTTTCAAACCATAAAGAGATTTCTTGAGCAATAAGTATTTGGCGGTTCTTTTGGAACCCTTAGGAGTTTTTCTGATGAAAGTTTCTTGAAGATTGGCATGGAGGAAAGCAGATTTAATGTCAAATTGAGTTATTGGAAGGGAGAATGAAAGACCAAAGATAAGGGCGATTTTCTGTGAGGCAGCCTTTCCGGTAGGTGAGAATGTGTCTTGATAGTCTAGGCCGTAAATTTGATTAAATCCTTGAACGCAAAGATGACTTTTGTATATTAGAGGGTCACCATGGCAATTACCCTTAAGACGGTATACCCAAGTATTTTTTAGGGGGTTTATGAGTTCTGGACCATGATAATGTTCCCACATGTTCATGGATTCAATTCCATCAAGCTCAAAATTCATAGATGATTCCCAAAATGAAGAATCAGAGCATTTCTTGGCTTTTTCAAAGGATTTGGGAACAAAATAGTGATGGAAGCCATACCATAGAGGTTTATTTAATTTGGAACAATCCCTGATAATTCGGACCAACTCATTAGGAAATTGAGGAACTAGCTCTTCATGAATTTGCTCTTCTACCCCCAACTTGTTGGAAGAAGAGATTTTGGTATCTCTTTCTGGAGTAGGTAGAGGTTGAGAGCCTACAAGTCTCTTGGAATTGGGAATTTGAATTACTGGAACATCATCCAGACCGGAAAAAGGAGTAATCTCTTTTTCTATCATGAGTTTGTTGGTTGATGGAGAAGAGTGATTTGTAGAGGATAAGATTTTCACATGCTTTGAACAAACAATTAAATTTTTTGGGGTGAGTATTCTGTACAACAAAAGGAAAGGATTGTAACCCATGAGGGTTCCCGTCTTTCCCCTATCTCTAAATTTTTCACCTCAAGGAATATTCATGTCTAGATATACTACATTCAATCCTATAGGTTGAAAGAATTTGATTGGGAGATTCTTCCCAGTGAAGAGCTTGTATGGAGATTTTGCATCCTTTTTCTTGGGAATTTGATTAATGGTTAGACAGACCAATTTTGAAATCTCTGCCCACAGTTGAAGAGGCAGGTTGGAAGATCTGAGGGTGGTTTGGATTGCTTCTGCTACAGTTCTATTGGCTTGCTCTACCTTTCCGTTATGTTTGTGATGATAAGGCTCCATGATCAGATTTTGAATTGAATTGCTCTGCAGGAAGTCGGAAAACAGATTCAAGCAAAATTCTCCTCCACCGTCTGAACACACAGTAGATGGATAGTAGCCTCTAGATTTATTTTCAAAATTCAGAATAGAGATGAGTTGATGGCAAGCATCAGATTTGTTCTCCAAAGGAATTGCTGACAAGTAACCCAAGAAATTTTTGATTATAGTTAGAATGTATTTCATTTTGTTACAAGAAGTAGGGTTTATTGGACCCATCAAGTATATGTTTATCTTTTCCATTGGTTTGGATGAAACTGATGCTGTATTTTTGAAAGGTGATTTAGTAACTTTTGCAAAGGCGCAATCTTTGCAGAAAAACGATTCAATTTCTTTTTTGGGAATTTCAGGAAATAAGAACTTGAGTCAACGGGGATTGGCGTGGCAAAGCGATAGATGGAGATGTTTGAGTTTTTCATTGGTGAAAACTTTTCCGGTAAGGTAAGACATTTTTGATCCGCAACCAATTGATTTAGGAAGGTTCAAGACAAAAAGATTATTTTTGATAAATCCAGAGAAAGCCACTTTGCTACCATTGAGGAGTTGAAAGGATTGTCCTCTAGACTGTAGAACACAGTTTTTGTTAATTATTAATTCACTGGGACTGATTAAATTGAATACCAGATTAGGAACAAAGAAGCAGTTTGTAAGCATTACTTCAGACAACTTCCAATTCAGTTTGATGGTTTGTTTTCCTAGAATAGGTAATTTTGCTCCTTCTTTCACAGTACTTATAGAATTGCCTTTGCAGTTAGAGAACTCAATGAAGTATTCTTTGGAATTGAACATATGACACAAAGCTCCAGAGTCAAGAATGATTTGGTGATCCGCACTAATGTCTTCAACCCACGTAGTGATTAGTGCATGATAATGTGCCACTTCCTTGTTTGTAGATTTGAATTGAGCTCTCCATTTTGCTTGGGCTTCCTTCCACCACTCAGGAGCTAGATGCTTGTGTATGTGCCAACATCTGTCTTCTGGATGATCTTGTGATTTGGGATTATGAAATCCTCTTTTGCATCTTTGATCTTTTGGAACGGTAGGATTTTGTCAATTTTACACAATTAGAGCAGTCTCAAGAGGTTTTGAGTTGCTTAGTTTGGCTTTGGTTTTGTTGATTAGTTGGGTTAGATGATTGAAAACCAATTCTACAGAGATGTCTCTATCAGAATGAATAATTTTTTGTTGAATAGGATGAAGTTGAGAGGGAAATTTGAATAAGATTAAGTAAGCCACAATATCATCCAGTAAGTCAATTCCTACATCTGCCATTTCTTTAATCAAAATTTTTGATTGGGTTATGAAAGAGGCTATATTCTTGGCTCTGAATTCTTGGTACAGGAATTCATTGAAGATTCTTGCCCAATTCCCTGTTTGCAAGGAGGCAAAACGTGCCTTGGTACTCTTCCATAGTAGTTTTGCCAAGTTTATGTTGAGAGTGTTTACCACGTTTGCATGCGTCACCAAATCAATTTTTGATAGTATGATGACCCTTACTTCCATTTCCTCTGTCTTGCTTAATTCTTTCAATTTGTCTTCAAGCGCGACTTTAACATTCTTTGGTTCAAATAGAATTGATAATTTGTCCTTCCAGATTGAGTAATTTTCTTTGTTGAGAATTGGAATTGCTTCAAGAGCGGCCTTTAGCATAATTTGAGTGAATCCATCAAACAAAGTTGAGCTTGATACCTCCATTGGGGTTAGCTGTTGAGAGTTTGGCTTTTAACTGTTTTGGTTGAATTGAATTGAATTGATGAATTTAAAGAGGGCTGAAACAAAAGAAAAGATCAATAAACAAAAGGAAAGAGAAAGTAAGATAAAGAAAAGAATCAGAAGAGACAAACATCAAGCACAAGCTTTCACTGTAGAGTGTTTTGGGACTTAGAAAATAAGGACGGCTGAGAGACTAGAAGACATGGCATGGAAAAAAGTCAAGGCAGGCTGAAGAGAAGAGAATCAGATTTTAGGACCTTTGAGTAAGAGAGGTAGTGACTGTCTTACCAGACATAGAAGAATTGATTGAGTAGTTGTTGATTGGGAAATAGCAATGAGTTTTGGATAGCAGGTGCAGAATTAGAGGTGAGATCAAAAATAAGAAATAGAAAAAGAAAAAATAAAAGGAAAGAAAAATAGAAATAAAAGAAAAAGAAGACAAGAGAAATTTGGTGATGTCAAGGCAAAAACTTGAAGAGAGTTGTAGTCAAGTTGAAGTAAATATTGAGTGAAAGTGGATGGTGGTCCACCTCTCCCTCCCTCTGCCAGTACTGACCGGAAGCGTAGGAGATAGGTTTGTGGGTGGTCAAGCAGTAACAGTGAAGTCATATTTGAGTAAGGCAACTAGGACAAGTGGTCTGCCCCGCAAGTGCTTGAAATAAGTAGACAGATAAATTTTCTACACCATCACCCCCCACCACACCATCCCACTACCATACCATACCATGCCACACCACACCACACCACACCACACCACACCACACCACACCACACCACACCACACCACACCACACCACACCACACCACACCACACCACACCACACCACACCACACCACACCACACCACACCACACCACACCACACCACACCACACCACACCACACCACACCACACCACACCACACCACACCACACCACACCACACCACACCACACCACACCACACCACACCACACCACACCACACCACACCACACCACACCACACCACACCACACCACACCACACCACACCACACCACACCACACCACACCACACCACACCACACCACACCACACCACACCACACCACACCACACCACACCACACCACACCACACCACACCACACCACACCACACCACACCACACCACACCACACCACACCACACCACACCACACCACACCACACCACACCACACCACACCACACCACACCACACCACACCACACCACACCACACCACACCACACCACACCACACCACACCACACCACACCACACCACACCACACCACACCACACCACACCACACCACACCACACCACACCACACCACACCACACCACACCACACCACACCACACCACACCACACCACACCACACCACACCACACCACACCACACCACACCACACCACACCACACCACACCACACCACACCACACCACACCACACCACACCACACCACACAACACTCCAGATACTTTCAAAAAATGCTTTTACCTCTTATATCAAGTCTCTGAATACCTTTTTTCACTCAATTTCTAATCAAAATATTTCTCAAGTATCAAATCCCATCTCCACTTCATTTTTTACAAGAAAATCTCTTATTGAAATGGCTAAAGAAAACAACCTCCCACTTTTCAGAACTGTTTCACCAGGCTTGTTATCAATTATCTCATCTAACCAAACCAGTGATTCAAATCCTCTTCCTCCTTCCTCATCTAATAAAACTCCTGATTCCACCCCTCTGGCCCCTTCTCCTGAGCTATAATATAATCAAAAGGAGGAGATGGTTGAAGCTATCTAATCATGGGCAAACTGTCATTGGTATGCCATATCTACCTGGGTATAAAATTGCCAGAATCAGGACTAAACTTACCAATGTGATAAATCTGGGGAATAAAAACCCAGAAAAGATAACACAAAGTTAAAAAAAAACAAGAAAGACCAATTTCCCTTTCAGATTATCAGGCAATTTTTCCAAAAGAGTGGGTGTCTGGGGGCTAAAGGTATATGTCCAGACCACAACCATCCACCTTCAAATGATTTTTCCACTCATCCCATCCACAGAAGAATTGAAGTGAAGCAACAGGAGATGGTTCTAAATTTAACCAAAGCTGCAGTTCCCCAATTAATAATTCTCAACTCTCTTATACAAACCTCATCATACCATGTCCATAAAAATCTCAATACTATTTGCAATAACACATCCCAAATCAAAAAATACCCTTGATTTAAAAACTCCTGTTGAATCACTCATACTGGAACTCCGTAATTCTTCTTTTTACTATAAAATGAGAAATGTGGATGGTCAAATAACTTCTTTATTTGTTTCAAACCCTGATTCCATCAAAATTCTTAACCTTTTCTCAACTCTCATAATGATGGACTTGAAATATAAAACAATCAAGTTTGGAATTCACCTTCTTAATATTCTTGGGGTAAATAATTGTTGAAGAAGTTTCTCAGTTGCCTTCTATTTATTTATCTCAAGAGAAAAAGCAGAAATATGAATGGGCACTGACTCAAATCCAGGAAATTCTAGAAGATAAAAACATAGTGTGACTGTTACAGACAAGGAACAAGCACTTATCAGTTCAATCAAAACAGTTTTTCCTTCCTATCATCATCTTCTCTATGTCTGGAACATTTTCAAGAATATTAGGGTGTATCAAAGTTGAGCAAACCTGCCATTTTTTAATGGCGTGTTTCAACCAAAATCTTCCATTTAAAACCCGCCATTAAAAATAAAAAAAAAACCACTTATTTCACATCAGACGTGTCAAAGTTAACATGAAATAAGTGGGTTTGTTCAAGTGAAGTATATAAAGGCTTTCAACAGCTTAATCATGCGTCATTCCACATCATCACCCCTGATTTAATCCTCCCACCTCATTGGAACACTTCATCACTCTCATTGCTTAATCACTCTCATTGCTTAATCACTCTCATTGATTCATCAATCTCATTGATTCATCACTCTCATTGCTTCATTGCTATCCTCATCACTTCATCACTCTCACCACTTTATTTCTTTCATCACATCCATCCTCTCATTGCTTGATTGCTTCATTGCTTCATTGCTTCATTGCTTCATCACTTCATTGCTTCATCACTTCATTGCTTCATCACTTCATTGCTTCATTGCTTCATTGCTTCATTGCTTCATTGCTTCATTGCTTCATTGCTTCATTGCTTCATTGCTTCATTGCTTCATTGCTTTATTGCTTCATTGCTTCATTGCTTCATTGCTTCATTGCTTCATTGCTTCATTGCTTCATTGCTTCATTGCTTCATTGCTTCATTGCTTCATTGCTTCATTGCTTTATTGCTTCATTGCTTCATTGCTTCATTGCTTCATTGCTTCATTGCTTCATTGCTTCATTGCTTCATTGCTTGATTGCTTGATTGCTTGATTGCTTCATTGCTTCATTGCTTCATTGCTTCATTTCTTCATCCCCCCTTTCATGACATTCTAACTCTCATTGCTTCATCACTTCATTGATTCATTGCTTCATCCCTGATTTCATCACATTGCTTTATGACATTGCTTCATAAATTTATTGCTTCATCCCTATTACTATTTTTAAATGGCCCCTCAGAAAACCTCCCCCCACTAGTCCACTCAACAAAAGCAAACATCCCCCAGGAAATCAACATCCAACAATCCGCCCATCAGCTTCCAAAGGCTCAATTCAGCTCAAGAGAGCTGCTCACATAATCCTGGTCAACTGGCTCCAAATTACCTCCAACTATGACACTTGCTTTGGATCCAACCAAAAATGAAACACAAGTTTGCCAACCTCCATCCTCTAATTTTAATGGTTATCTCCTGATGGCTAATGAACTAAAGAATAAAACCAAAGTAGGCTGGCTCTTTCATCCAAACAAATGAGGAAGAAATTCATGAACTATTAATCCAAACATTTCCCCTTTAGCCATGCTGACAAGCCCCATTCTGTCCCAGTCTCTGTATGTTTCCAAAATAATCTCCTCCCATCCACCTACTACATTTTGGGTGAGGATCAGGAAGGGATTCAATTAATAGCATAAAATTTTGAGGTTTTCAAGCCATATTTTTTCCACATCTCTGTATGTTTATCAAATAATCTCCTCCCATATTATTCCCTCTCAACCTTATACTTTGATTGGGGTGAGGATCAAGAAGGAATTCAATTCATTGTAGAACATTTTGAGGGTTGCAAGCCCTATTCTTTTGAAGTCTCAATGTTTTTCAAATCATCTCCTCCCATCTTGTTCCCTCCCAACCATATACTTTGATTGCGGTGAGGATCAAGAAGGCATCCAATTCATTGTATTAAAATTTTGAGGATTGCATGTCTCTGTATGTTCTTAAAATCATCTAATCCCATCTTTTTCGCTCCCATGCACCTGCTGCGCTTGGGGCGAGGATCAATAAGGGCATCAATTTTTTGTATAACATTTTGAGGGCAGTGGCAGAGTTATAAGCCAAAATTTATTTTCAAACGATGGGAGTTGAACCTATGACCTCAACCTTGGTGAGTAATGCTTTAACTGCTAAGCTAAGTGTGCCATTGCCAGATGACACTACAGACAATTATGTGTTGTTGTGGCCCGCAGCAACACCTGGTTGCTGCATCCTGGATTGAGTTCTCACGCAGCAACACCTGTAGCAACAATACACATGCTGTATACAACAGATAAATATGATAATACATGATAAAATCCATTCCTTGACACATGCCACTGCTTTGTACAGCTCCTCCTTTGTACTGCACAGCAACTCCTTTGTACTATACAGCTTCTCCTTTTCTTTAACATCCACTCACCATCTGGCTTTTCAAGAACCACCCATTCTTGCCGGGGCTGGCTCTGACATGGCTCTTTCTTCCCCATAAAAATGTAGATTCACCTGCCTTCTGTTGACCTATTTTCCACTCCTGTCCCCCTATCTTGCTATGCCCCCTCCCCCATGAAAGTTGCCAAACCACTCCTAGTCCTCTGTAAGGAATCCTGTCCTGATTTATTCTGAGATCAATCCAATCCCATCTGACTTACCATGGACCCTTTGCATAATGCTTGGGCTACCCCAATGAGTCAACCCATCATTTCCAATGGTCAACTAGTTAACATTTCCCAAAACAATTCAAATGGGGGCCAATCATCCCAGGTTCTCCAATACAAGGCACAGATAGCAAAGCTTTCTAGTGAACTTGAGGCTCTTAAAGCCGGCTCTGATAGTGGCAAAGTTCCCAGAACCTCTACAAGCAAGAAAAGCAAGGGAACCAAGCCTGATACCAAATCCAGTCAACATGCCTCTGTTTCAGTTTCCAATAAAAAAATCCCCACAACTATCAACACCTAGCTGTTCTCAGGAAGCAGCGTCTGCACCACCCAAGTTCAACAACAAAAGCAAGTCAGTTTTGAAGGCCAATTTATCAATCTCCCAGGAATCTTCCCCAATTAAGGCTCCTTCACCAAAGCGTCACCCCCAACAGATGCAAACTTGAGATGTTTCCTCAAATTTTGCAACAAATAAAGTACTGCATTTTTATCCAGAATGTTTTTTTCCCATCATACTGACAATTTTGCTCCTTGTTTTCTGTAGACTGCATTATACGTTCACATCAAGATTTTTTGGGGCCTTCTTAAGCAAGACTCAGTACCAAGACCCCCTGACCTAAGAACCCTGCAAGAGTTTTATGATTGTTTTAAGCAACCTGACCAAATTGAAAAGGCAGTTAACAGTAGTTCAAGACCTAGTTTCATCAATTCTAGTGAGGTAACAAGCTTTAAGCATGCATGTGCTGGTATTTGCATTGGGAAGTCTGTCATCCACTTGGGGAGAAATTTTGTTTGATATGCTCAAGGTCTCATGACCAAATTAGTTTTAAGAGTTTGGCATCCTAACCTTGATGAAGATGCCTCTTTTCTGTAAAATTATTCCCATTGAATTGCTGCTCTCACAAAATTCCAGGAACTTGCTGCAACCTAAGCCTACGCCTACCTCAACATAAAACCCAATTTGGAAATGGACATGCCATTGCTTTTCCAAGCTTACAATCACTTTGTCCATTTTATCATTGTTGAAAAGTACAAAAAAGAAAAGAAAGAAGAAGGCAAGAACTCCAAATGTCAACCTCTTGGATGCCAAGACCCTTGCTATCCTTTAGCTACCAGAGGTGATAGAATAAATAAAAAATATATTATTTAATAAATGCAGCAAAAATACGTAAAATATTTGGGTAAAGCTTATTGCAAGGTTAATTGGTTTGGTTATGGTTTATTGTTATAAATCAATATAGATAAATTGATCATTAAATATTTTTGTAGAGGGGCCACAATTATATTGGGGATCTTTAACGCCTCTCTTCAGGGAATTCAGTATGAAAACACGTAGGCCTGGTTACTTTGGGCCCTTTAGTTTAAAGGATATATTTCCCAAAGATAATATGTATATAAAATACATGGTGGAGTGGCAGGGCTTTTTAACCACATCCACGACAGAGAAAGGATAATAAAGCCCACTGGTATATTATTAAATCCTTTGGGTATCTGTTTGGGATGTGAAATGATGGGTTGAACCTGTATACTGGGGTTATAAGGTTGTTCAGAAGTTTAAATTGATAAAAGAGGGTTGAGGACGGATATTATTAATCAGAATAAAGCCATAAGTCACTTAATTATCTCTTATAAGTATTTGATTACCTTGGCACGGTGTGTGGATGTAAATATGACTGGGTCTCTGGGTATCAATATCCTCTAAAGAGCTCTTTATTTATAGCTTTTGGAGTTGAAATATTATCCTTCTGAGGGGTACAGGGGCTCAAAGGGACGGACACTGAGGCTAGCAGGGTAACCAGTGGTATCCTGACACGTTTTTTTGGTGCTGTAACAAGGGTAACATCTAATTCCACAAGGTATGGGAATTATTTTACTTTATAATTGATGTTTGGACATGTGAATAACACTAATCTGTCCTTTTTATTTATTATTTAATAAAATATCCTTAGTAAATTTTCCCACTAAGTTAATAACTATTTTGATAAACATTCCTACGGATATTCTGATGTCAGGTGAGTTCTAATTATGTCTTAAATATTTGGAGTAAAGTCATGATATTGATTTTACTCCATATTTTCGAAATTAAGTTGATTTACTAAAATAATTACTTAAAAATGTAAGTCATGGGTATTCATGTGATATTTTTACATCATAAGTTTTCTTAGTATGTCAAAAAAATATTGATATCTAGAAATTCTCATAATAGTATATTAAAGTATTTTAATATATTTTTAGAAGTAGTCATTATCTTATTTTCGACATTTTTGGTACTTTGAATTATATTAAATAAAAAATATGTATAAAGGTTATTGAAGTATTTTTATATAATTTGATAAATTTTTAAAATATCTACTATCCACAAGATCATTTATTACATATGTAGAATGTTCCCGTGTAGGTTTTAGCATGTTTACGCAGTACCTAGGTTTCTCAGGCTGCCTGTCACTTTGTCAACCCGTAGTCCCGCGGTGTAAGGCTCCAAATGGTGCTAGGCCGTGGCAGTTCTGCGGAGGGGAAAGGTGCTGTTTAGGCTGCCCTCCTGAGTGTTACAAAAATATTTAAATGTAACCAAGATCAAGGTCCAGAACCTGGTAAATGAGGAATCAAGGAGTAGAGGATAAGGATGATAATAGTTTGGTAGCAACGGAACAGCACTATCTGAGACAAGATTATGCAGGGAAAAACTTGAACAAAAGAAGTTAAAGAATTCTTAGAGTTCAAATAACAAAAGCTGTTGTATGTAAACAACGCCCACAAGCTAATAACTCTGGTTGTCAGCAGAAGATTGGGGATGATCAACTCAAACCCAAGCAACCTCCAGGTTCTCAATGAACCTGCCCAACTCTCCACAATCAAGCGCTTGAAGGGTACCAGATAACTGAGGGTGGCTTTACAAGACAAATCACAATGTTTAAGAAGCTCTAAAACAAAACAGTAACTGATTTGAAGCAAGGGTAACCTCAACACTTCTCAAGGGACTCAAGAGTAGGCTGGCAGAATGCAACTCCAAAGAAGCTAAGGGGAGGTATAACACTCCAGGTCTTAAGCTTAATAAGACCTCTTCAATCAATTGTGATTGGCTCCAGAAAGGTGATCAGGGATCAGGACCAGTATGGTCAGAGAAAGGGATCAAGGAGTGGTATAACACACTCAAAAAAAAATTCCAAAAGACAGAATTTTTCTTCAACCAGCAAGGCTATTGGTTGGTGATAAGGATCAGGGATCAAGGGTTTGAGTATGGAGGCTCAAGGATCAAGGGTGTGCTGATTTCATGCTGGATCATTCCATGCTCCAATGATGATCAAAAAGGCAGGGGAGAGCCCCTCCTTATATGGGCAGGAGGCCCTGTTAGAATATGTACAACGGATTCTACAAATAGAGCGGAAAAGGGAAGACAACCATGTGGTCACTTGCGTCTGTCTGTGGATGGGCGCGGGCAACAATACCAGAGTCACCCACCCCTCGTCCAAAGGCAGACGGGGTGGGAAAGAGAAATGAACCAAACTGCTGCGGATGTCCGCAGGTGATAGTTGGCACTCTTCACCCCTTCCAAAGGCGGAAGCGGGTGGGAGAGCCCCAGGAAAGGTGACGGATGAAGTCCATGAGAGCGCGGATGGGCAGATAGGAGATTGGCTTGAGACAATTGAGTAAATCCTGACGGCCTTGAGATTCACAACTGATAGATCAAGTGAGATGGGAGATTTGACGGATCCAAGGATTTGCCAAATGCTTGGGGGTGCGGTCGGGATGGATTTGGTAAATCATGGATGAGCGCTGCCCGACGGTAGCAATGAGGAGATTGGGACGCGCGACGACAAAGATGAGGACGCGCAACAACAAAGATGAGGACGCGCTATGACAACGGCGGAGATGACAAGCAACATGCAATGGCAAGGATGATGAGCAACGCGGATAAAGGAAGCGCAATGCGCGCGGATAAAGGACGGTTTGGATGAGCCTGAGGATAAGTTGTTCGGCCAGATGGTACGTTTGCGCAAAAGTTTATGGATTGAGGTCTTAAGGCGGCCAGGGTGTCCAGGATGGGGCACCACATCTCTCCCCAACTTACAGACTGTCCCTAGTCTGCTCCCAAGTTTGATGCCATAGAAAAAGAAAGGAAAGAAAGATGATTGAAACCGAAGAATGGCCATTTGATCTTGAGAGTGGTTGAGAAAAAAAATATGTCAATCCAACCAAAAATCCTAGAAATGGCTGAGATAAAATGAAGGAGGCGTCCCAAGTGCTCACACGCGTGGCATGAAGTAGAGTTTTCACAAAACAACAAGGATCTTGCCCAGATGGTGCACAATTGGGAGGACTTACTTCCGGACCAAGTTGCCTCCACGAGAGTGAAATTTCTTGACCTGATCAGCAGAGAACCTTCTGGCCATCTGAGTACCATCCAGCTCCTCCAAAAGATATTATCCACCTCTAACTTGACGGACTACTTGGTAAGGACCATTCCAGCGGTTAGAGAAAAGCTTTCCCCACTGAGTTTCCAAGGAACAATTATAAGCCGATACCAGGTCGCCAGGGTTTAAAGGGTCCCTGATTCAATTCCGGTGTTTATCTTCCCAATAATGAACTGATTTTGCTCTTGATTCCATCATCTTCTGATATGCTTTGTTATGAATATCTTTACTCTGCTCCATTTGCTTTGATCTGGCAACTAATAGGTCAGTAGTTGAGGAAACTTGTTCCCAAGAGATGCCCAAGAAAGACTCCATTTCAAGATCAAGAGGAAGAACAGCCCTCTGACCAAAGAAGATTTCATAAGGAGAGTAACCAGTGGTTTGCTTAGTGGAAATTCAATCAGAGAAGAGGACCAAGGGGAGAAAATTTTGACAATTCTTGCCACTTTCACCAGCCAATTTGACGAGAGCAGCCTTCAAAGGAGCATGGCCACTTTCCACCATGCCTTGTCCTTCAGGATAATAGGGAGTAGTAACTCTATGTTGTCCAGGGAGAAATCGGATCATTTCAGCAAGTTTTCCACCAAATTCCAAGCCACCATCCGTAGAATAAGATTGGGCCAAGCCATAACGCATTGTCCAAGTCTCATGAAGGAAAGCTGCTACTGATTCAGAGCTGAGGTTTTTAAGAAACTTTGCTTCAACCCATCCAGAAAAATCATCTCTAGCCACAATGAGGTACTTAGCTCCACCAGCCTTAATGTGAACCACATCCATAGCAATCCTCCCAAAGACAGTGGATTCTCCAGTGGGGTAACGAATTTTGGCCGGGCGCCTAAGATCACGTTTCTGGCACACTTCTCAACTCCTACACCATTGAGCAACAGATTTCTTCAGGGATGGCCACCAGAATCGTTTGGATATTTGTTGATAAGTTTTGGTTTCCCCACGATGACCAAGGCCTTCATGGAGATTTTCCAGGATCAAATCTTGCTTGGAACAGATAGTGACCACAACAAGTGCACAAGGAGTTGACCTTTTCATAAGCCTAGAACATTGGACAAAGAAGTTGGAGGACTTCATTTTAAGGGATTGAAATTCTTTGGCAGAGAGATCAGGGGGTCTTTGGAGAGTTGAAAGGTACTGCTCCAACTTAAGCCAGAAACCTTGCTGGAAACCAGAGTAATTTTGGGAGGAGAAGGCAAAGACAGGGCGGACCAAGGGTTCTTCCTCATCAAAATCCATTCCAACCTCTGATTCATTGTCTCCAATAGGTTGTCGAGATAAGCCATCAGGCATGGTGAAAGATTTTCCAGGCCTGTGAACAATATCAAAAGAGAACAACTGGATGAAAGCCACCCAAAAAGTCATTGGAGCATTTAGGAGGCTGGGGGCGTTGATCATTTCAATAATAGATTGTGCATCAACTTGTAACTCAAAGTGTTGACCCCAAAGGACAGTCTGAAGCTTCTTCAACATTCGGGCCACACCGCAAAGTTCCAGTTTTGGCTGGGAGTACCTGGATTCCACATCTGAGAAAAGAAGAGATTCATACAGAGCACAACAATCCAAACCATTTTCATCTTCCTGGGTAAGAACAGCCCCAACAGATTGATAACTCGAGTCCACTGCCAGCTTGATCTTGCTGGCTCCGGGTCCATAAGTGATCTTTTTTGAAACAATTTCCTTCCCAACAATTGTTTTGAGCAACTGAAATGATAGTTTGCAGTCTTGGGTCCAAATCCATCTGAGGAGAACTACAAATATTAGTAGGGCCAACTATTCTGCTAAAAAATGAGGATGAAAGGAATGAGAGTTTTCTTTCTGCTTTCCTTTCAGGACAGATTTGGGAGGGTGACCAGGGAAGTCTCTTTCCCAACAACCAGAATCCAAAGAACAAAGGGGGACTTCAATTTTTCTGCCATCAGCATCAGGGAGGAGAATTCTCTCCCCAACTTGATCAGAAAACATCAGGGTAGCACCAAAGTCCATTAAGAAAGGCCTTCCCAAGATCATGGGACCATCCAGACAAGTGATCCAGAAGTGACAGGTGCCAACAATATTTTGACCAATTTGAACAGGAATATCCTCAGCAATACCAACCAGTTCACAGGAATGATTCCCAATTCCATAAACTGCAGAGTTGAAACTGACCCTTGGGCTAAGTTTAAGCTTGCAGGCCATGGAGTCTGAAATCAAGTTGAGCTGAGAACCCAAATCCACAAGGAGAGAAACCGTTTTAGTTGAATCACCAAGAAATCATGGAAGAAAACCAAGAGGACAGGAATACAGGTTGGTATCTGAAGAGGGATCTGTTCCAACAGAACCCTCTATCAGAGTACCAGAGGAGACCTTTAATTCGTCTGGACCAATCTCCACACATCAACAAGAAACCCATTTCTTCATCCCTTCTGCCACAGATGGAGAGATCGACAGGAGTTCAGCCACAGATAGATTGGGGACTTTAAGATCAGAAATTTTCTTTAATACTCCTTCCACAGCATTAGGGTAGTCCTTGGAGATGCCCCTCTCAAATTGAACTTTGGGCTGGGTGGAGGGAGGAAGATCAGGTGTAATAGGTGATGGAAGAGGATCTGAGGGTTGGGCAGGTTGAAGAGGGGGAGGATCAGAGTTGTCTTGGAACCTTTCTATAAGTGGTTCCCTTTCTACTTCCATGTCTTCCACATCAGAGGAAGGAGGATTAGGTGAAGATTGGCGTTTAACGGGTTTTTGCAGAATGGAGGATGGAACAGGAGGAGATTTATGAGGTTTTGGTTCCTCATGGCGTTTCCTAGCTGGATCAGATTGATAGGTGTCAGGGAAGATGGAAGAAGTGATAGCTGGGGGATACCAAGGTTGCAGAGTTCCACAGGATGATCAAAAATCCACAGAGACCAAGGATGCCTTCTTAGGAGTTGGTGGTTGGTATGAGGCCACCACATGACAGATTGGTCGAGACAAATCAAAAGGGATCAAAGCACCGTTAGGAAGGAAAAAATTATTTCCCTTCTGCTCTACTAACTTCTCCTCCTTGTCCTTCTGGAGTTCAGGACATCTACCGGTACCATGGCCTTCCCTATGGCAGTAATAACAGACTATAGTAGTTTTAGGAACAGAGTTAGAAGATTTAGGAGTAGCTAAGGAGGATATTTTCTGATCTATTTTATTCTCAAATGCCTGAAGTAATTTAGTGATCTCATCTATAGTAGGTGTCTCCCAGTGAGTCTGAGGATTGGGTTTAGGTCTGCGATTGGCTTCCATCTTATTCATGATTTTGTTAGATGCTTGAAAAGAGGGGGAAAGGACTGGTTCAGTGATTTTAGGTTTTTCAAAGGTGAGAGCTGTTTGACTTTTCATCACTTTATCCACAGTATTCCTAAGAACCATGAAAGCAGGGATCTTGAACCGATTGTCTCTTGTCGTGATCATGGATCCAGATTTCACCAATTCATCCTTAATTCTTTCCTTTCCTCCTGGAGAGAAAGACTGAAAAAATCACACTTGAATTTTGTCCAACGTATCAATGTGATTGTTCCAGATAAGATAGGACTGGATAGGGTCCCAAGATTTTCTGAAAGTCTGATATTCAGAGGCTGAGGAGATACCACCATTGGAGATCCATTGAGAAACCAGGGCATCCAAGTCTTGCAAAGTAAATCTGGCTACATCTATTTTTCCCCAATAGGCAAGCATAGCCTCATTCAGGAGCCGCCAGTTGTGAGTTTCAAATCCCTCAAACGATTTGATAACCTCCATAACTTTGTCAGAAGAGATAAAAAACCGTAACTGATAAGCCATATCATATTCACTGGCACCATCCACTTCCGCAGCCATCTCATAGGAGTCCAGGAATTGTTTGACATTGGTCCCATTGAAGCCTATATTTTTGTTCTGAGGTTTGATTTTGACCATCTTGGCCCAAACAGCTAAAGAGGATCCAGCAGATTCCATGTTGAAGGGTTCCTAAGAGATCCAAACAAGCAGAGTTCCAAGGTGGCTCACAAGTGTGGCAAGAGTAGAGTTTCACAAAAACAACAAGGATCTTTCCCAGATGGTGCACCATTGGGAGGACTTACTTCTGGACCAAGCTGCCTCCATGGATCAGATCTAAAAAAAAGAACAAACAGAAAAAGAAAAAAAATCGGATTGTATTTTGGAGTTGATTCTTCAAGTTGGGACTGTAAATCCCAAGGTTGCTGGTTCAATCCTGGCCCGGGGGACCAAATGTAAGACTCCAAACGGTGCTAGGCCGTGGCAGTTCTGCGGAGGGGAAAGGTGCTGTTTAGGCTTCCCTCCTGAGTGTTACAAAAATATTTAAATGTAACCAAGATCAAGGTCCAGAACCTGGTAAATGAGGAATCAAGGAGTAGAGGATAAGGATGATAATAGTTTGGTAGCAACGGAACAGCACTATCTGAGACAAGATTATGCAGGGAAAAACTTGAAAAAAAGAAGTTAAAGACTTCTTAGAGTTCAAATAACAAAAGCTGTTGTATGTAAACAACGCCCACAAGCTAATAACTCTGGTTGTCAGCAGAAGATTGGGGATGATCAACTCAAAACCAAGCAACCTCCAGGTTCTCAATGAACCTGCCCAAATCTCCACAATCAAGCGCTTGAAGGGTACCAGATAACTGAGGGTGGCTGTAAAAGACAAAGCACAATGTTTAAGAAGCTCTAAAACAAAACAGTAACTGATTTGAAGCAAGGATAACCTCAAAACTTCTCAAGGGACTCAAGAGTAGGCTGGCAGAATGCAACTCCAAAGAAGCTAAGGGGAGGTATAACACTCCAGGTCTTCAGCTTAATAAGACCTATTCAATCAATCGTGATTGGCTCCAGAAAGGTGATCAGGGATCAGGACCAGTATGGTCAGAGAAAGGGATCAAGCAGTGGTATAACACACTCAAAAAAAATTCCAACAGACAGAATTTTTCTTCAACCAGAAAGGCTATTGGTTGGTCATAAGGATCAGGGATCAAGGGTTTGAGTATGGAGGCTCAAGGATCAAGGGTGTGCTGATTTCATGCTGGATCATTCCATGCTCCAATGATGATCAAAAAGGCAGGGGAGAGCCCCTCCTTATATGGGCAGGAGGCCCTGTTAGACTATGTACAACGGATTCTACAAATAGAGCGGAAAAGGGAAGAAAACCATGTGGTCACTTGCGTCCATCTGTGGATGGGCGCGGGCAACAATACCAGAGTCACCCACCCCTTGTCCGAAGGCGGACAGGGTGGGAAAGAGAAATGAACCAAACTGCTGCGGATGTCCGCAGGCGATAGTTGGCACTCTTCACCCCTTCCAAAGGCGGAAGTGGGTGGGAGAGCCCCAGGAAAGGTGACGGATGAAGTCCATGAGAGCGCGGATGGGCAGATAGGAGATTGGCTTGAGACGATTGAGTAAATCCTGACGGCCTTGAGATTCACGACTGATAGATCAAGTGAGATGGGAGATTTGATGGATCCAAGGATTTGCCAAATGCTTGGGGGTGCGGTCGGGATGGATTTGGTAAATCATGGATGAGCGCTGCGCAACGGTAGCAATGAGGAGATTGGGACGCGCGACGAAAAAGATGAGGACGCGCAACAACAAAGATGAGGACGCGCTATGACAACGGCGGAGATGACGAGCAACATGCAACGGCAAGGATGATGAGCAACGCGGATAAAGGAAGCGCAATGCGCAGGACGCGACGCGCGCGGATGCAGGACGCGCAACGCGCGCGGATAAAGGACGGTTCGGATGAGCCTGAGGATAAGTTGTTTGGCCGGATGGTACGTTTGCGCAACAGTTTATGGAGGCTGCGTACTTGTCAGAGGCCCAGGGCTGCGTTCACAACTTTGACAGAGTGACAGAGCTGTAGCTCAGCCGCACGCGGGTGCATTGGCTGCCACGGCTGTGTGCGGGAATTCTGACAAAACACATTTCCATCTGTACCTCCTAAAATATACACAAAACCTCAATTCTGACTGAATTTTAGGTGTGAAACCTATACGTGACAATACATGTGAAATATTTAATTGGCCAAAAAGTTCAATAGTGGTGCAGTGGTATTTTGGTCTTTCTTTTCCTTAATTATTTAAAAATATAAGGAGTTGGATTTCAAGGGTGGGGTTAGTGAGTGACCCTACCTAATTTTGGGTGGAAAATCCATTTTTGCAATAATATCCATGGTTTTCCTTATCCTTCTTAGGTTAAATTTATTATTATTATTTTTATGTTATTTCTGTTACTTTTGCAGCTTTCTCCGCAATAGTAGCAAGCTGACACCAAAGTTGCTGCTCACAAGAGATTTTCAAAAAATCTAGGGAGGGTATGTAATTTCATTTGATGTAACTGGATGAATGTTTTTTGAAAATGACTTAAATTTAATTCAAGGAATGAACTTTGTGACTTTTCAATCCTTAAAAAACTCCCCAAAAGATACCAAGACATATTGGCCCAGATTTCCGCCCAAAGCAATGATAAGGAAGTTGAAGGAAAGGGGCACATGATTAAAACCCTATTGTGCTGCTGAAAAAACACCAACTGTTTCTTTTGTCGTTTGGATGTGGTAATGAAAAAGACCTCTGAACAAGATCCCCTTGCAAAGCAAAGCCGTTGTAGGGTCCAAAGATTACACCAAACTCCCGTTGAGTCAGTATACAAGGTGGCTCCAAAAGGGCTTCCAATCAATTTATACTGCCCAAAATGGTTCTGCAAATTTCCCCATGCTCAGAAACACACCATACCAAACAGAACCGCCCTTGCTTTCCTCCCAAATGACAAAGAGTCTCTCCTTCCCAAGGGTGAGCAGCATCCTGATGAAAATCTTGCCAATTCAAAATTCACTAGAAAATACTGGGAAACGTTGGCCAAACATTATGGACTTCTTGAAGCAGACGCTTCTTCTAGAAAAGATCCCAAAAACAAAAAACAAAGTTCAAATGAAGAAGGAAAAGGGATGGATTTAACCCAGTTCAGCCCTGATGTATCCAAGGATGAGTTTTTAGCAGACGGGGATGATGGTGACCTTTATGAAGAGGAAAATGTGTTTTTTGCCACAGATGGAGAGGGCAAGGATGAATATGATGAGGATGAGGGTGAATATGATGAGGATGATGATGGCAAGGACTATGAAGATCATGGAAAGTATAACTATTATGCTCCAGGCATTGATGATGATTTTGAAATGGATGGGATTCCCAAGGAAGAGGAGTCTTATTGAAATCCATCTGCCTTCTGGATGTTTTATTTTTTTATCACAAGAAAAATCTTAACAAACTATCTGTACTCATGAATCAAAAATTGTCCCTTTTTTCTTTGTGTTTGAAACTGAACTTACTGTCAAATTTGTTACTGAGAATTTGGGGGGGGGGTCATAAGGGAAACCCTGGTTGGTTCTTAAACCACAAAGAATAAATATTCTCTGTGCTTGAAACAAAGGGAAAAAAATGGAATGTTATGTTCCACTGTTGATTTTTTTCCCCAGAAAATAAACTAGCAATACACAATATATAGACCAATGAGTTGAAGAGAGAGAAAGTATAAGAAGAAATGGCCAATGAAGGAAAATATCAGGGAAAAATTTAGGATGGTTGGTTGGTATAAAGAATGGAGTCATGGTTGTGAGGTACAAGGAGGATGCCATTGGCATCAATGGAAAGGCAGTGATGTGGGAGCAGTTGGTATGCAGCTAAAGAAACAATTTGATGAGGCTCAATGATGTTTTCCACATCAACTTTGAGCTTTCTGAGAACATTCCTGCATAGAAAAAGGATGTAGAAAAATTTAGAGGATGGTACCCAGCTTTTCTTGGGAGAAATATTTGTAATTGGAGTCACAACCAAAAAAAAATTTTTCTCCCCCAAGTGATTATGGTATTCATAACTATGTTTCACAAGCCAATACCCCCTCTTACCATCAATTGACATTACCACACAATTTTGTGGTTTGCACAAACCAACCAAAAACCCATTGCAATCTATAGACTACACCACTTGAGCCAATCCGGACAATACCTTGTGCCCTCTGGAGACAGGAAAAGTATCCCCATGAACCACTTGCCTGTCTTGAGTTGATACAAGTTTGAAGAGTAAGCTGTACTTAGTTGGGAGCAGGCTAATTGTTTTTCTCTTCATGGTTCCCAGATTTTATTTTTGATAATCTTTAGTCATTTGATGCAATGCTTGTTTTTCCATCATTTGCTGTAGTCAACAGCCTCAAACCATCATAATTTGGTGCATCTGGTCTAAAAGACCCTCTGATTAGCCCCAGGGTGCCCTGCTCTGATTGCATATCATAAAGTCACTGAACTATTTGATTATTTGAATTCAGCTTTTGTAAAAATCCAATTAATTGCTTTCCCAAAAATGTGGCAATTCCAGAAAAGGGGCCCCAAGCCTTCATTTGATCAGGAATGTGCAATTCCAAGTTGTGATTTGTTTGGACTTTTGGGTTACCAAATAGTTCATGGGCCAATTTGGAGTATTTTTGGTAAGTTGATTCAAACCACTCAATGTGGTATGGCTTTAGTTGTTGAGTGCAAACAATGTTGGTCATGTATACCAACTGCACAGTATTCATGAGGAACTTGAATTGATTAGAACTTGGGTTGAGCTTCCCAAATTGATCAATTTAGAGCTCCAAAACAACCAATGGAATGATGTAAACAAAGAGTATATAACATTGTGAGGCACTTAAATTTCCATGTTTTTACTCCCCAAGGTTTGCTGGTAAATGAGGAGTTCCATGCAGAAGCTTAACCTGCTTCATGAGATCACAGAATTTTTCAATATCTTCCTGCAGAAAAAAACTCCCCGCAAGACCACCATCAATCACAATTTCTTTGTCCACTTGATCTGAGTCATTTGAAATGGATGAGGAAAACTCAATGTCTACTTCATGCCTTGTTTTTTTGTTTGGATGCCCAGTGGACCTTGAATTCTTTTGCTTTTTTTTGGCTGCATATGGAGGAATCAACCAGAATTTCCATCTGTAGCAAAAATTGCACTGGAGAATGACTTCAAGCCAATTATGCATGATACCCAAGACAATATGTTGGCTTGGGTCCCAATAGCTAAGTTGATTGAGCTTGGACCATTGTACCCCTGTTGTTTTCAAAAGTTTGTCTTGTGCGTTTTCCATGATGGCATTCCTTGACTCTTGAGCAGCAGAAATTTTTTTGTCTTTCTTGCGTTTTGCAGATAGTTGTTAATCTGAGAGTTGGTTGATTCGGCATGGCAGAAGGTGCAGTATTTTTTTGCTGAGTGAGCAGAAAACCCTCCAACTTTCTTGGTTTCCAGGATTTCCCCATAGAGACATAGTAAGTGGACCTGCACAAATCAACCATGCGGATATTGATAGGTTAGGATCACCACACTGGCCTCAAGCTCAATCAATTCATCCACCAGCAGGCGCACGAAATGGTTAATGGCATGCGGATCAGGATAGTTGGGCCCTGGCATCACACTGGCAAGAAATATATGGGAAAGTTTTTTGCAAAGCAAAATTGGGAGATTGAGACAAGAGACTGCAAGAATTCCCAATGAATCTATTTTACCGCTGAGCTTGTTTCCACAAGGATTGAACCAATCAACAAATCAAGCTAGTGCAACATTCAAAAAATTTGGAACTTCTTGCCATATAATAGATTTGAAGTTTTCACTGTGTTGTATATCAGTAGAAAAGCCTTTACTTGAGTGGCTCCGGATAGTTTAAAGCCAATAATCAATTGCTTTCTCAGCATCTGGCTTTGAAAAAAGAAACTTCAACCATGATAAGATCAATTGTGAAACAAATGTACACCAGGGGATTCTATGAGTTGGTGAGGAGATTGAAACCTTGGTTGAGTATTGGCTAAGGTTGCAAAGATTTTTTTTTGGCAATAGTTTTCTTTTTCCATAAAAAGTTCTTTGTTGCAGCTGTCAGAGTGTGGAAATTGTTTGTAACTACAATACATGGGAGTGTTTGGTCCAGAAGTGTAGAGTGAGAAGCAAATTTGGCAGCAGATATGTTGGGTAGGCTTCACATCCAAGTTTGCTTTTTTGATGAGGGTTTGCGGTTCATGTGGGATAGTAGAGAGGTCTTGGCTTTGGATTTTGTTCTTGAAAACTAAGGAAAGAATATTGAACAGCATTTTGGTTGCCATCTTGCAATTTTCCCTACTAAGATTTCAGAAGAGATGAAGCCATAATATGAAAAGGACTATAAATACTTTTAAGCCTAATAGAAAGTTGAGCTAGTAAACAAATCAGGATCATCAGGGATAAAAAAAAGGAGAAACTGACAACCAAAATGGCTATTTTCCTCAAAACCACAAAATGATTCATTATCTGTTTTAGAGTGAGTTGATGGAGTGGGAGTCATCAATGATTTTCCCTTTGATGAGGCCCCAGAAGATGGGTCCCTTTGATGAAAATCTGCAAGCCTATGCTTTGCAGCATTCCAAGCTGATAGGTACTGTCCATGTTTCTTATTGGAGTTCTTGTGAATTATACAGAATTGAATGCAAATTGAACAGCTGCAAAGTTCCATGAAAAAAATTTTCAGAGGCTGGATTGGAGGAATGCTTTCACTAGGATGAGTGGTAGACTTGTGAAAAGGTTGATGGGTTGGTGATGGGTGGTAGACTTGCCAAAAGGTTGATGAATCTGTGGGATGCCTGTCCTGTTGCTGAATTTTGAACAGGTGTTTTTGAAATCTCAGGTTTCACATTTTGTGCGGGCTTGGTTTTTTTGTGAAACGTCAGGTGATGCTTCATCACGAAAAAACAACAAATTAATGACCGTTGTGTGAGCCAATGTGCCTGTCCAAACTCTCAGCCTCATCATATAATACCACACCACAAAAGTCCACTAAACACCACACCACTCATCACCACACAACAAACCACTCATCATCCATCACCACTCCTCAATAAAAACAACTCAACAATCCAAAACTTCAAAATAAATCCTTCTCAATGCAAATCTTCCATCAAAAATTCAATGGCCCATCAATTGGTCAAAAGGGGGGGGGCCAGTCAATTGTCCCCCTGACTGATCAAAGGGGGGGGGCGGTCGATTGGCCCATTGATTGGTCAAAGGGGGGGGCCAGTCAATTGGCCCCCTGATTGATCAAAGGGGGGGGGGGGGCGGTCAATTGGCCCCCTGATTGATCACAGGGGGGGGGGCCGGTTGATTGGCCCATCAATTGGTCAAAGGGGGGGGGCCAGTAAATTGGCCCATCAATTGGTCAAAGGGGGGGGGGCCAGTCAATCAGCCCATCAATTGGTCAAAGGGGGGGGCCTTTCAATTGGCCCCCTGATTGATCAAAGGGGGGGGGGCCGGTCAATTGGCCCGTTGGTTAGTCAAAGGGGGGGGGGGGCGGTCAATTGGCCTGTTGGTTGGTCAAAGGGGGGGGGAAGTCAATTGGCCTATTGGTTGGTGAAAGGGGGGGGGGGGCTGGTTGATTGGCCCATTGATTGGTCAAAGGGGGGGGGGCTGGTCAATTTGCCTGTTGGTTGGTCAAAGGGGGGGGGCCAAGGGAGGAAGCAAGGGCAGAGTGGTTAGAAAAAGTGCAACAAGGGGGGGGGGGTGGATTGAGAGGGAGAAGGGAGGGCATACCAGGGTGGACTGGAAAAAAAGATGGGAGAGGAAAGGAGGGGTGTTAGCAAGGAAATTAAAAGGGGAGTTTAGATAAGGAGACTGACCTGGAGATGGAGACAGTGATGTTTGGTTGGTGGGTGTGGTGAGCCTGTTGTTGGTGGTTAGTGGTTTAGTTCAATGAGTGGTGAGGAGGAGGGGGGTGAGTGGTGGAGTCCAATGACTGGGAGAGGAGGAGGAGCATGGTGTAGGGGGTGACTGGGGTCCACTTGTGGGTGACTGAAAAGATCAATTTTCTGGATTGGTAGAAGATCTCCAAGGCTTGAGGGTGAGAAGGATGTGGAGGTGTGGATGGGTGTTTTGAATGTGATGGGATGTGTGTGATGTGATGGAGATCTGATGTGTGTGATGCAATGGATATGGTATTGGTATGGATTTGCTGAGGTGGAGGTGTAGATGGGTGTTTTGAATGTGATGGATGGTGGATGGATGATGCTGGCGGTTTTGATGTTTGAAACCCGCCATTTTCATGAAAACTGCCATTTTGAAATACACCATTTAGGGGGTATATGTATTTCAGAAACCTGCCATTTTTAATGGCCGGTTTGGTAAATAAAAATGGCGGGTTTCTAATGGTAGTTTTTCTAACTTTGATACATCCTATTCAAACTCATTGCAGGAAGCTATTTAGATCTGAAGATGAATGGAAGCTATTTGCAAAAAAATGGCATCAGTTGGTTCATTCCCAGTCTGAATCAAGCTATCAGGAAAAATTCACAAAACTTTCTACTGTCTGGAACCCTCCCAGTTCTGACTACCTTCTTCAGAACTGGATTCCTCTAAAATGAAAATTTTTCCCCTTTTTGGCCAACAAACAATATCACTTTGGAAACACAAGTACCTCCAGAATAGAAGGCCTACACTCCTACATTAAAAATTTCATCAATTCTTATATTGGCTCTTTCTATAATGTAGTTCAAAATATTTACAGTTCCATCACCATCCAAAACCATGAGAGAGCCATTGAATCCTCTCAGCAAAAAAAATTCAAGCATATCATTGGTTTACCTCACTATATGGATCATCTTTCTGTTAGATTACATAATTGCTATGAGCAGTTCATTGACTGGTATGTGCCACCCACATCATAGAATGCTGGGGTAAGTACACCTCTTCCGGGATGATCAGCCAAATGGCTATGAATCAACAGCTCCTTACTCAACAGCGCACTTAGCTCAATTGGTAAGAGCATCACTCATATAAAGAGTCTGAGGTTGTGGGTTCGAATCCCACAGTGTTCATTTGTTTTCATATGACTTCTGACATGGTAGCGAGAGTTATACAGTCACAAAGACTGCAGCCTAACAGCTGTCAAAAATAACAATCCGTCTTTATCAATGAAATCAAATGGTTGAGTCCCTGCTCAAAGCACAGAGGGGTGTTAGATTACATAATTGCTATGAGCAGTTCATTGACTGGTATGTGCCACCCACATCATAGAATGCTGGGGTAAGTACACCTCTTCCGGGATGATCAGCCAAATGGCTATGAATCAACAGCTCCTTACTCAACAGCGCACTTAGCTCAATTGGTAAGGGCATCACTCATATAAAGAGTCTGAGGTTGTGGGTTCGAATCCCACAGTGTTCATTTGTTTTCATATGACTTCTGACACTTTCTGGAAAAATCAGCCACTTTTCCCTCAAAACCATTCATTCATTTCATCAAGTTCCTGAATCTTTCACCAATTTCAAAAACTGTGATTAATCTTCTTACATGGGTATACCATGTATTCAAGAAGTCAAATTAGCTATCAGAAAGGGTGAAATATTCAAACTTGAAGATTTTCATCCTCAATGGCATGTCAAAGCGCCCTTATCACTGAGTATTTCTTTTCTTTGGATTCAAGCTAAAATGAATAATTTCCTGATTTATTTTGATTTTTCTTTCTCCATTTAACTCTGGCGCCTGATGCAACCAAATAATCTGGAAAGATTGAAGTTGAAACCAGAGAAAGTAATGAAAAGCTTTATTTCACTGAAATGTTTGAAGAATTCAGCAAGTTTCCACCTGGAGAACAGCTATATTATCTGGGTGAAAGCAAGAAGCTATATAGTAGAAAATATAAACTTAATCTGATTCAAGAGCCCAATTCCACTCAAATATTCAAAGTAAGAGGAAGACACAAAGGGGAAGTCAATAAGCTCAAGAAGATATCTCATTCCTCAAGTAAAACAGATCCATCTGGTTTTTTATATTTAGAAGAACCCAAGAGGAGAGGAAGGCCAAAGAAGAAATTCATATCAAATTCCAAGGTCAGTCACCATTATTTGGGAAAAAACATATATCAACTTTCATGATTAATATTTTATTCCTATGTGTTCAGGTTTCAAGAAAGTGAAAGGCAATCAAGGGGAAGGGGAAGGGAAAAAAGAAGGAGGAATCAGAGGAAGAGGTAATTTTATTTCTATGATTATTTCTTCTGCAATGGACTTTTCTTTTAATGAGTCCTTGTCATTTTTTTAAAATAGGGTGAATTTCTGACTGAAGAGGAATATTCAGAAGATGAAGAGGTGCCAGATTTGGATGAAGGGGAAGATTCAGAAGTTGAAGAGCTGCCAGATTTGGGTGTTATTAAGATGGTGAGCTTTCATTTTCTTTTGTTTTTTTGGATGCTATGTTTCATTAATTTTTTCATTAAGACTTTTATCAGAGGTCTGGAACCATTGTGAATAAGCGGTTTTCTTCTCCTGAATAAAATCCTGGGACAAGAATCAAAAGAATAAAGTTATCCAATGAATATGGTGATTTTTCTTACCATCCTCCTGGAAGGATGGTACCAGCAGCACCAAAAATCAGTGAGAAAGTGAGTACATTGGATATTTTCTTGTTTTAATTTTTTCCAATTTGTTTTGGGTTTTTTATCTAGGTTTCCTGCACATTCTTGTATTCTTCTTTTGGATTCTTTGAGAAAGTCTCAATTGAAGAAGTGAGTTTTATCTTTAGACCATATTTCCTGTTGGAAAAAATTCTGATTTTGGGTTTTAGTTCCAATACAACAATTTTATTGCCCCAAAATAGCCATTTGACATATATCACATTTTCAAGATGTCATAGGGGAAGGGAACTGTGATTTCAGAGCAGCAGTCATTTTTTTGGGGAGGAACTCAGAAGACTGGATTGAAGTAAGGAAAGAAATGGTGACAGAGCTTGAATTCAACCCAATCTTCAAGGACACAAGATTACTGTGTGATATCTGGGGTGAAATCTTCCAAGAAGCAAGAAGGCAACTGAACCACATTTCTGGACCAGCTCCCCTAAATATGTGGATGAAGTTTCCATGCCATGGTTTCCTTCTGGCTGAAACATATAATTGTCCAGTGGTTCTGTTTTCTTCTTTAATGCCTTTCACTTATCTTCCTCTGAATTCCCCTCCCATTCCAAATTTTAAATCTTCTCCTATTTGCTTCATTCTTTTAGAATACTTCCAACATATATTCACATTCAAGTTCAAGTCTGATAATTGGCCAGCTCCCAAATTAGATCCACTTTGGAAAAGCTTTGTGACCAAGGATTTGAAATCTTGGAAGACCATTATTCAGAAAAATTTAAAGCTTTATAATGAATTTTTTTTCATCCAAGAAAATAAAGCAGAAACATAAAAAAAACCATAGTTGAATAAGTTTTAATATTTGTATCCATATTTGGTCCTTATTTTTGATTTTTTGAATGAATTTCGGAAGGTTTATAATTAAATACAGAAGATATGTATTCAGAATCTATTTTTTTATATTTTTAAATTTCTGCAAGCTTCAATAACCCAACAAAAATATATTAAAAGGAAAAAAAAGTATCCAAAAATCCAATGAGAAAATTAAATTTTTTGAATTTTTGGTTTTTTTGAAGGAAAGTTTTAAGGTAAAAAGTGAAATACAAAAATTATAAAAAAAGATCAAAAAGCTCTTTAATATTTGCTTTGAATTTATAATAGCTTTAAACACCAAAAAAAATCAAACAAAAGGATCCAAAAGTCTAATGAGAAAATTGAATTTTTTGAAGTTTTTGCTTTTTTGAAGGAATTTTTTAATGAATTATAATACATCCAAAATATCTGAAAGAAATATTTAAATGCTTTTTGAATGTTTTTTTGAACTTTTTTTTAGCTTGAATCACAAAAAATTTGAAATAAAAAGGAAAATAATGGGATGCAGATGTCCAATGAGAAATTAGATTTTTTTGAATTTTTTGGTTTTTTGATGGAATTTTTTATGTTAAAAGGATACATCCATAAAATGAGTAAAAGATTTTTCAAAGCTATTTGAAAGTTGTTTGAAATATTTGATAGCTGAAATAAAAATAAAAAATCATCAAAATAGAAAAAATAAGGATCCAAAAACCCATGGAGAAATGGGTTTTTGCAGAATTTTTTCATTTTTTGATTCCATTTCAGGAGGGGTTCTAATGTCTCAAAAATTGCCAAAAATTGTTTTCGGGGGCTCATGAGCCTTGGCTACAGAACTGCGGCTTCAGAACTCAAAAAAGAATTCTTGAAAGTATTGTGAAATAAAGTATTTGTCTGTGTAGCAGCAGAGTTGCACAACAATGGGTAGATGTAGAGTTTGGTGAAATGAAGGATTGGGGTTGTGAGAAAATTAATTCCCATAAATATTCAAGATTTTCCCTCATTTCTCTGGTTTTTTGTTATTTTTTCAATAATGAGCTCTGTCAAAAAAAAAGGAACCAAATAAATATCTCAGATTTGAAGATCTTGAGCAAGGTGAAACTAAATTTAATATTGGATGATTGGGCTTCTAATTCTTAACAATTGCATGCAAGCAATTGAATTTGAAAAAATTATTAATAAGAGAATATTCAAGATTCCAATGAAAAAATCACCCCAGATGACTTGGATAATTTTGAAAAGGTAATATTAAATGAGACCCCAATCCTCCCCATCATTTCAGGACAGTATTCATTCATTAAAAGATTTTTTATTTTTGCTTTGTGGGAGAATTGAAACCATTTCAACTATATTGCAATAATCTTGGAAGATGATCTGAATGAATACATTCACTAGGAACCCATGTAATTTTGGACTTCTCAAAGCTTTTTTTATCTTCTTTCCTTTATTTTTTCATGATTTATTGTTTAAATAAATATTTTTTCACCCTTTCTGTCTCACATGATTACAATGGGCCTGTAAATTTTTCTTCATGAACCAGCATTTTTATGAAAAAATAATCAATACACAAAATAAATTTTGTGATTTTTCATTTCATTCATTTATTTTTTGCATTTTTGAGGGAACTGCACTATGAGCACCTGCATGTGGTGGGCCAGGTATCAAGGATGGTGATACCATTTGGTTAACCATCTTACCAAACCTGGCACCACCAAAACTACCTGGGATAGATTTATGGGCATTTGGGGAGCTTTCAGCCATTTTGTGATCATGATGTCATTGGAATACCAAATTTCTCCTTTCAAAGGAAATAAATTGGTTAGTGGTGAAAAAGTACACCAAGTATGATGTTTGGGAGTAACATTGATTAACAAGGAAATATAAGAAGTTGAGTAGAGTAACAGAGCAGAAAAGCAACACAGAAAATAGACTCCCTGAAATATATGGATAATAGAGAACCAACTTTCCAATGAATGAGGGAATTTAATTGTAGGTTTAAGAAGAACAAGAGACAACGGCCTTTGGATAATTATTTGAGATTGAAAATGGGGTGATAAAATTTTTTTAGAGAACCTATTAAGTTTCAAAAGAATCGTGAATAAAAAATTAAATTGTTGGATAATTTTGTTCTTTGAATTTGGAATATTTTTGGGATGGAATGTATTTAAGGAGTTAAATATTCCTTCAAAAAATTTGATTATCAACAAGAATTTCAATGAGTTGAGAAAATTACAGAAATATAATGAAAGGTTTTTTTGCTCAGTTTTTCAGACAGAATTAAGGAATTGGTTACCAGAGAAACTTCTAGTTCACTTATAGTTTATTAAAATTAAAAAACTTGATAGCTTTGGAAGTGCATGCAAGGGAAGAAATGGGACAAGCTCATTTTTTCACAGATTACCTAGATGCATCATTGGAAGCAGTCAACAAATTTTTCATGTTGATTACTGATTATTTCAAGGAATTTTTAGTTTAAAAAAAAAATAATCTGCTGCTGTCAAAAATATTGATTCATTCTTGGGGGAATTGAAAATAATACTTCAGTATGTGGAAGAAGTAAATATATTCCAGAAATATTTTCAGGAAACTAAGAATATCAAGCCAAATATTAGAACCAACAACCCTTCATCTGCCAAAATTTACTGCCTCAGTAACACTATATTAAATGAAGATCTGAGATCTGGAGTATAAAGAATCTAATTCAGTTCATGCCACTTTTACCTTTTTTCTTTTGTCTCTTGGGGAAGTTAATATAATAGGAAGGTCACTGAATCCACTACCAAAACAGAATTGAACTGTCTTTTCAAATAATTTTTGGAAAACCACATCATCTCTGAAATTTGAATTGTTCCATTCTTTCCATTGAACACTTCATCAACAATGTATTTCTTGAAAAAAATCTCAATAAATTTGACTTCAGTCTCAAAAAAAGACAAATAAATATGACAAAAGCCTTCAAGAAGAATTGGAGGCTGTGGTAGAGACTAGGTTGAGATATTGGAGTTATATGGCATAATTTAGCAAACAGCTGGCTGAAATTCCTTGGAGCAGAATTTTGTATTACTTTCAATCCTTTAGAGTATCATTAAAGCTTTTTTTGTTTGTTTGAATTTCCTGCCATTCTAAAATATATTATGTCCTTAGAATATTTTCTTAAATCAATGGCTGGTTTCTTTGAGACTCTCAATATTTGTCTGACTCGACCTGAATTTCCCGGGCTAAATCTCTGTCTTCAAAATTAATAAACACACACCTTTCTGTAAAGATAGCATGGTCATGGTAATTTTTCTGCTAAATTCACACCTTCTGGAGTGTTTTCCCACTCCAGGAAGGCATGTAAGCCTTCAAAATATTTACAAATAAAAAAAAATGTGAATATAGACAATTAAGGTTTTGCACACCTTTTTAAGGTTCAAAGGAGCGCCTAGGGTGGGAGAAAACACCATTTTGGGATTTGATGGGCCCCCTGAGGCCTGTAAATATGAATTAAGGCCTTGAGGGGCTGTTCCAAGGCCTTCAGACCCCCTATAGGGTCAGTCTGGGGTAGAATCTGGTGAATTATTCAATGATTGACACAAATTCAGTTGATTTGAAATGTAAACATGCAATAAATACAATTTTCTTGCAAGTAATTCAAATATTTCCTCAGATCTCAAACATAAAAATTTATCCAATGTAAGAAAAATAATAAAATATATAAAAATTAATTCTCTTTGCATAAACTGGAATAGGGAGTATCAAAGTTAACAAAACTGCCATTAGAAACCCACCATTTTTTTTGACCAAACCCGCCATTGAAAATGGCAGGTTTCTGAAATACATGTACCCCCTAACTGGTGTATTTCAACATGGCGTGTTTCAAACATCAAAACTGCCATTATCATCCATCCACCATCCATGGCATGCAAAACACCCATCCACACCCCCAACTCATCAAATCCATATGCATGACAAACATCTCATCTCCATTGCTTCACATCTCCATCACTTCACATCTCCGTTGCTTCACATCTCCATTGCTTCAAATCTCCATTGCTTCACATCTCAAATGCTTCACATCTCAATTGCTTCACATATCCATTGCTTCACATGTCCATCACTTCACATCTCCATCACTTCAAATCTCCATTGCTTCACATCTCCATCACTTCACATCTCCATCACTTCACATATCCATCACTTCACATCTCCATTGCTTCAAATCTACATTGCTTCAAATCTCCATTGCTTCACACACATCCCATCATCATCACATCACCATCTTTCTCAACATGTCCAATCAAACTTCCCGGAAGCAAGTTGAAAATGCAAAAAAGCTGAATAAACTTTTTTTATTATTTGACTTGGATTCAGACTCTGATTTTGAATCAACTTGGTTACCTTTGAATTCTCTCTTGGAAAAGAAATACATGGTTCCACAAAGACACACTCTCCACAAACCTATATATGAAGGGCAAAAGTTTCACCTATTGCCTGACTTAAGATTCCAGCAACTGTTCCAAACTTTATTGCCTTCTTTCATAAAACTTTTAGAGATGATTGAAGACCACCACATGTTCCAGAAAAATTCTTGGAATTCTCAACACAATCCAGCTATCCAACTGGATGTTGCTCTTTGTAGATTGGGATCATATGGAAATGGAGTAGAAATTCATTGATTAGAAAATCTATTCTTGGTCAGTTATGGAACCATTGACTTATACACAATAAGAGTCATGATTGCCATCCTATCTTTCCATTGCTCAGTCCTTTTTTGGCCAACCAAAGAAGACCGCAAGGAGATATATCAAGTAATTGAGACTGAAGGCTTTTCTGGTTGCATTGTTTTTGTTGATGGAACCACTATCCCCTTGAGTCAAAAACCCAAGCTAGATGGCTACCATCATTTTGATCAGAAAAAAAAAAGCAATTGATTTGTTTCCTTTCCAAAGCCTTGGATAATGCACTGACCAAATTTGTATTATTGGTTTGTATAGATACTCTGTCTCACTAAATCTTTTTTGTGATAACAACAAGAAGTTCATATCCCTCAATGCTGGGCTTCCGGGTTCTTGTCATGATTCATATGTTTTCAATTGGATGCGGATTGCCCAAAAACCAGATAACTACCTTGACCAAGATCAATAACTTCTGGCCAATTCAGCTTATGCTAGAGGGAAATATGTGGTTCCAGCATACCACAATGTTTCAACCAATGATCAAGTCAAAACTGATCTCAACTATCATCTTTCCCAATCACAAGTTTGGATTGAGCATGCCATAGGAATCCTGAAAGGAAGATGGGCCAGCTTATGGGAGATGCAAAACCAGCTCCAATCTTCCAAAGAAATGAAGTTCCTCATAAACTGGATTATCAGTTGTTTAATCCCTCATAACCTTCTTGCCAACATCAAAGATGAATGGGACAAAATATTTGAAGAAGATATTGCTGATCCTCCTCAAGTAATCCCAGCCTCATCTTCTACCTCATCTTTGGCCATGAGAGAGCAGGTTCTACCCCTCACACTTGCTCACTTTGATGAGTAGCATTTGGTTTTCCAATAGGTAAAAAATAACATCACCATGAGTAGCATTGGGTTTTTAAATAGGTAAAAAATAACATCACCATATTTTTTTGGTTTTGGTTTTTTAACCCAGAATCCAAGGCTTACTCCCTTCTTTTTTATTTTTTTTTATTTTTTTGGTGGACTTAGAAAAAAACCAGAACCACAAATTCCAAACCAGCCACCTCACCCCACCAAAACACTGGTCCAATCCTACCTCCTCCTCACCAAACCATCACCTCACCAAACCAAACCACTGGTCCACACCTCCCTCCTCCTCAGCAAACCACCTCACCATCCACCTCCACCTACTTCCAAGTTTACCTGGTCAACCTCCTCCTTATTCTTCTTTGCTCAGTGCCCCAGGTAAGCCCCCCCTCCTCCTTGTTGATTCATTGGAGCTGACCTCCGCCCTCCTCATCCTCCTTTGACAATTTACAGGCTGTTCATCCCTCCTTGCTCAGTACCACCAGCAAGCTCCCTTTCTCAGCACCACTGGCAAGCACCCCCTCCTCCTCCTCCTCCTGCTCCCCAACTTTCCCCACCACCACCTTTCTGGGTGATTGGCAAGCAATTGATCAAACAATTGGTCAACTGGCAAGCAATCTATCAATCAATTGACAAGCAAGCAATCAATTGATTGGTCAACCTGCAAGAAATTGATCATTTTCCAATTGATCAATCAATTTATTGACCAACTGGTGACGTGCCCCCCCTTCAGCTCCTCCTCCTCCTCCCAGTTCTTTAGAAGTTGACTGACATTCTTTTTTTTTTGGTAGGAAATTGGAGGTAACATTCTTTTTATTTTCTATTTTAGTTGATAATCTAAGCGGTTAATACCAGACTGATGATTGTTTTTTCTGTTTTTTTGGTAGGAGAATTGCCAGTATTTTTTTTTTTATTTTCTATTTTTGTTGATCATCTAAGTGGTTTATACTGGACTAATGACCGGTTTTTTCTTGCTTTTTTTTGATTCAATGAAATGCAATCAGACATTCCACTGCTTTTCCCACCCTTTCTTGACAACCCATTCTTCACCCACCAAACTCAAAATGTTACAACTAATGGATTTCCATCTTGATTCTCACCCCAATGAAAGTATACAGTTGGGAGGGAGAAAGATAGAAGGAGATAGTTTGAAAAACATACAGAGAAGTCGGATGAAAAGGGCTTGCCAGAGAGGGAGGGCTCAAATAAAGGATTTGGAAATTGCATTGGAAGTGACTGAGGAAACAATTAATGAAAAGGTTTTTAGGTCTTCACGCAAACTAAATCCCTTGAACCTTTATCCCCCCATCTTCAAGAAAAGTCAAAAACCCACCCCTGAAGAGTTGGAACAGGCCAAACAGAAGATCAAACCGTTCCATTTCTTCAGCTTTGGAAAATTATATGTTCAATATCAATTGGATGATGAGGCTATGGTTGCCATCATCCAATTTACCCCTTTGAATGAACTCTCTGAGCAAGAGAAGAAGGAAATCAACTCAGTAGCTAAATTCCTTCACCAATCCAAAAAATTTGTCAACACTGTTTGTCCCTCAAGATCTTGCAGTGGGAAAATGTGGGAAATTTGATGGAAAAAATTGATGGACCCTTCTGAAATATTTGGAAAATATTTGAAGAAAGATGATTTCAAATCCTCCCCTAAAGAGTATTATTCTTTTGAACCTTAGGTCAGACAAGGTCTCCAAAATATTGGGCCAAATGTTTCAAAAATTAGCCAAACTTGCGTTTGATTCCAACCATGACACTATGATAGACAAAAACATCCCTTCCTTCTCCTCATTGGAATTTGGATCTGGCCTTACTGCTTTTGACTGCTCACCTCACCTCACCTTCAACTCAGACTCCTTCTACAACTTGGCCCATATTGAAAAAGGTGATGTCTCTGAATATTCCGTTTTACTTGTGGTCCCAACCAAAAAATTTAATGGACAAATTATTGACAACAAGGATGAATATCAAGTATCCAACGGCCAATTTTTGTTCCCAGACTTGGGTTTTGAGATTGATTTCAAACAAAAGGGTATTGTGAAAATAGTTTGGGCAGCAAACAAGTACAAGCACTGTACTTTTAATGCAGTGGATACTGCCACCCATACTAGGATGGCCATGTACATGCAAATCAATAGAACAACTCAAAACAATAGAAAGGACTTGGCCAGTGGAAAAATATATCTTGGGAAAAAATATAAATAAAAATAAAAAAGATTTTTTCAATCATTTGCTGGTGTTAAAAATACTCTCAAGCATTTTTTCAATCAAAAATATTTTTTTGTTTTTATTTTTAAAATTTTTATCAAAGTAAATATATTTAAAAACCAAGAAATCAAGCAATTTCCTTTATTTCATCCACATTTCTACGACTACCAATACATGCCATGGCTACCAATAACCTTTTTTTTTTCTGTGGCTAGCCTTTTCCTCTCCTTTTTGAGTTTGTCTGCTCTCAATCCTTCTCCTTTTCCTCTTTTTAAAACTCCAGCCCAACCTGTTTGATTTGCCACTCAGAATGCAACTTGTGTTGATGAGCCAAAATCTCATCTTTCAACTGTTGACAATCCCACTTCTCCTTTTCAAACTGAAGTTTTTTGGATTCTATTTTTGATTTTACTGTTTTTTGGAGGGGAATAGGAATGAGCTTGATTTTGAAAGAAAGTAAAATAAATCAATGAACTTACTTGAATCTTGCTTCTCCATGATATCCTCAAAGCCAGAAAAATTTGAAGTGTTTCTCCGCTTTTGACGGCTATTAGGGTTGAGGTTGATGGAATTGGAGGCCTTTAGCTTTCCCTTTGCAGAGGAGGTTTGCGTGGGAACTTCATTGCTCTCATTTTAAGGGGATGTGGGCGGCCCCATTGGATTGAGTATTTGGACATTCATGAATGAATGTGCCTGTTTTCTTACAATCTAAATCATTCAGGATTAAACAGAAAGAACAGAAAAGATCTTGGTTCCTTACTTGAGCAGATGATTCCAATGGCAGTGATACAGGAATAAATTTCTCCTTCTTGGCCAAGTTGTCAACTTCTTCCACCCCAGGAAGAGAGAAATCCAAAGAAAGAATCAAGGGGTCCAAGGAAGGGTTTGAATTTTTGATAAATTCTGATGTACACGTGATTGGAGCTGATTCTATTGGAATATCCTCCTCCACATCAGATTGGGGCCACTCATAGGTTTCATTGAGATCATCATTGCTAGGCCAAGCATCCACAGCCAGGTCCTCAGAATCAACTGAATCTGATTTTTGGGCATCAAAAGCAGCTAAAGGGGTGATATTGGCCTTCTTTCCAAAGATTTCATCCATTTGAGCACAAAAAGGACAAATGGAGTCCAACTTATCAACCACCAAGTTGACTCCCTTTGCTTTATCAGAGTCTGTGGTACCAAAGCCAGTGGGGATTGACATTGAGTGGGATTTTTTGTACTTGGTTCAATAGTTCTTTTATTACTCCTGCATCTGTTTGGATGAAAGATCAAACCTAACTTTGGTTTTATTTTTGAGTTCAGTAACCATCAGGTGATAAACATTAAAATTAGAGGATGGAGGTTGGCCAAATTGTGTTTCATTGTTGGATCCAAAGCAAGCATCCTAGTTGGATGGAATTTTGAGCCAGTTTACCAGGATGATGTGATCAGCTCTCTTGAGCTTATTTGAGCCTTTGGAAGCTGACGGGGGAGGATTGTTAGATTTTGAGTTCCTGGGGGATGTTTGCTATGGTTGAGTGGACTTGCGGGGGGAGTGTCTCTGAGGGTCCATTGAAAAAGATTAAGTGGGATGAAGTGATGAAGCAATAAAGCAATGAAAGTTAGGATGTGATGAAAGGGGGGATGAAGTGATGAAGCAATGAAGAAATGAGAGGATGGATGTGATGAAAGCAATAAAGTGATGACAGTGATAAAGCAAGGTGGGGGTGATGAAGTGATGAAGCACAATGAAGAAATGAGAGTAATCAAGTGATGTGGATAGAGATGAAGCAATGAGAGTGATGAAGTGATGAGGATAGCAATGAAGCAATGAGAGTGATGAAGTGATGAGGATATCCATGAAAAAATGAGAGTGATGAAGTGATGAGGATAGCGATGAAGCAATGAGAGTGATGAATTCATGAGGATAGCAATGAAGCAATGAGAGTGATGAATTGATGAGGATTGCAATGAAGCAATGAGAGTGATGAAGTGATCAGGATACAAATCAAGAAATGAGAGTGATGAAGTTATGAGGATAGAAATCAAGCAATGAGAATGATGAAGCAATGAGAGTGATGAAGTGATGAGGATAGCCATGAAGCAATGAAAGTGATGAAGTGATGAGGATAGCAATTAAGCAAGAAGACTGATGAAGTGATGAGGATAGCAATGAAGCAATGAGAGTGATGAAGTGATGAGGATAGCAATGAAGCAATGAGAGTGATGAAGTGATGAGGATAGCAATGAAGCAATGAGAGTGATGAAGTATTCCAATAAGTTTGGAGGATGAAACCAGGGGTGATGATGTGGAATGACGCATGGTTGAGCTGTTAAAGACCTTTATATAATTTATTTGAAAAAACCCATTTATTTTAAGGTAACTTTGACACGTCTGATGTTAAATTAGTTGTTTTTTTTTGATTTTTAATGGTGGGTTTGAAATGGTGGATTTGGGTTGAAACAAGCCATTAAAAATGGCGGGTTTGCTTAACTTTGATACGCCCCATCAAGAATAATGAGAAAAGAAATGGATTTCTTTGAATAAATATTATTATTTGTGATTGAATTTCAATATATTTTTAAAAAAATAAATAAAAAAGCAAAAATGACATGTAAAAATATTTAATCATGAAAAAGCAAATATCATCAATATTTACAAAAGAAACTCAATAAAGTGCAAAAATAATCAAAGAAATATCAAAAGTTGATTTCTTTGATTGAAAGTAAATAAAGAGTTCTTATTTTTCTCATAGTTTAGAAATTTATTTTTGGAATCATTCAAAAAATTTTAATTTCTCTCAAAAAGAAGTTATGTGTAGAATTTTTGATTTTTTTTTCTAATTTGGTAATATGTCATCTAAATTTCATCAGAAAGATTGAATTCTACTTGAAGAAATGAGTTTCTGATATTTTCCTCATTATCCTTGAATTTGATGGATTTTTTTGAAACATATTTTGAAAATATTTCAATGCTTTCAATTGAACATGCATATTCAAAATTTTCAAATGTTCTTTTATGCTTGTAAAAATATTATTTGAATTCAATTAGAAATTTCAATCTTTCATGTTTGTATGATTATTCTAGGACTTGATGGAGTTTCTTTTCTTATTTAAAATGATAACTGAATTTATTTAATTAAATAGATTTATGTGTAATTTTTGTAAATTTTTCAAAGTCTGGTAAAATAAAAAAATAGAAATTCTATCACAAATAATGATTTTAATTCAAGGAAATAAATATTTTGTTTTATTATTCTCATTTTTTTATTCAATAAAATTTTTGTTGGAATATTTCAAAAGAATTGAATTACCCTCATAACATACGTATACATAGAATTTTTCTATGTATTTTCACGTTTGTTACAAAGTATATCTCACTGGAAATTTAAATTATTTATATTCAAATGAATCATTATTTATATATTTTATGTTTTCTTTTTTTTCTTGATGGTTAATTTCTTGAAATATTTCTTTTTTTCATTATACTTATGGAATAGAGAGATAAAGCATTGCTCCATAATTTTATTTGATTGGGACAGAGGTATTTATATTCCATCACAAATCTTGAATTTTGTTCAAATAATTGTGTTTTTAATTATTTTCATCTTTATTTATGTATTTTATTCTATTTTTTTTTTGAGAATTTTGCAAATATTTTAATTCCCCTCATCAAATAGGTAAATGCACCATTTTTATATGTTTTTTTTTACTTTTGATACAAAGTTATTTATATTTCAACAGAAATATTCCATTTTATGTAAATAAAATGAGTTTTTATCATTTTTATTATGTTTCTTAGATTAGATTAAGTTTTTAAAAAAAATTCTGAGCTCACATTTGAATTCCCTGAAAAAAATTGATATTTATTGAATTTTTTGTATTAAATCGACTCAATTTGGGCCCATCACTGAGTTCTACCAAATATTATACCCCAGAAAGACCTCACAGGAGCTCTACAGTCCTTAAATAAGCCTCAAAAGGCCTCAATTGACGTTTTAAGGCCTTAGGTCTTTCCAAAAAATTCTCAAAAGGTGTTTTTTCCCACCCAAGGCACTCCTTTAATCCTGAAAAAACAATGTCAAACCTTAATTGTCTATATTCATTCCTTTTTTGTGTTGGCACATCTTTTTAAGGTTTAAATGCTTTACTGGGTTTGGAACAAACACCAGAAGGTAGTAAAACAAATTCTATAATCATTCCTTCCCGCAAAAAAGTGTGTTTTAGCAAAAAAAGTTGAAATCAGACCTTTTTCAAAAAGAAGGCATGGATTTATTAATTTTGAAGATGTGAATTTAGCCTGGGCCAAATTTAATTTTACATGAGGCAATTTTTATGGTTGGTAAGGAAAACATACAAATATATAAAGTGAAAATTTAGCAAATGTTTCTCATGAATGCACCCCTTGCAGATATTAATTCTGTGTATTGATTAGGTGATTGATCCTGGTTGTCTGGAACTTCACATGGTATATTGCATATATTTTTTCTGTGAGGTGGTTGTTTATTTGTTACTGCAGATTTTCTCTTGCATATATTCATGCTGTATTCTGGTCAGCTTTTTTTTGCATCTTGCATAAATTTATGCTGTATGCTGGTAAGTTTTTTTTTGAACTACATGTGGTATCTTGCATAAATTGCTTCTGTATGATGATGAGGTGATTGGTTCTTTCTTTGGAACTTCATGTGGTACCTTGCATATATTGCTTCTGTATGCTGATAAGGTGAACAGTGGTTTCATTGGTGCTGTGTGTGGTTTTTGGCATAAATTTCTTCTGTCAGTTGATCAGATGTTTGTTTGTTTGGTTGGTGCTTTATGTTGTTTATGTCACATAATTCTTCTGTATGCTAGTGAGGTGATTGATTGATTGTTTTTTGCTGCATGTGGTCTCTTTCATTTATTGCTTTTGTATAGTTGTTTTGTACCACTTTTATGTATTTAAATATCCCCCAGGTATTTTGATGAATTGTTTGCTGCTCTGCAACACCTGCTTTGGATATGAGTTGTTCATAGTTCATTTGAGCTTTAAATTATGATCCATGAGAGATAGAGGTTTACTTTGGCTGAGTGACTATGGTTTTATTGATTTAGAATACATTCATAAGGCTATTTTGAGGATTGGAATTTATTTTATAATATGAAAATGAGTTTTATGGTTATCAGGCAGGTTTGGTATCCCATACCATAAGCTGAAGGTCTCTCTATTAAAAAATAAACATATGCTCTCAGATAGACTACCTAATCCTCTTTTTTGCACCTCTCTCAACCCCTTGGTTTTCAAAATTAACCAAAAAATTGCTACTTAATGCAAATTCACATCATGATATCTTCCAGTCACAAGGGGTGTTGAATTCTTGATTTTCATTTTTCACTCATCTCTCTCTTTATAAGTATCTCCTTGTGTTTTTATTTCTTTTGATTTGTCCTTTTTTTCTTCAATTCTAGTGTGTTTCATTCTACTTGCGCTTGATTTTTTACCAAATAAAATAATTGCACTCTTGCAATCCCCATTTTATTTTTACAACTAATTTAAAATTTCAAATGTTTATCAAGAATTTTGTTTTCAGTTCTTCCCCGTCTTTGCTTTGACTTTTCAGATATTTTGCTTCTTCTCTTCCAATCTCCTTTCTTCAAAACTAACTCTTTACCTTGCCTTTTGAAAACATTGATAATGTCTTAAAAAATCTTATTTCAACTCAAAGTTCAACTCCTCCTTCTCTTGATTTTGGTATTCCATCATTAGCCCCAGGCTAAGATCACATCTTCAAATTCCTAAGTGCAAGCCTTTTTTTGAAAAAGGAGTGATTTTAGTAATATTTTTTTCTGAAGGTTAATGTTAAATTAATGGCTCATTGAGCCGTGGACACGGTCCAAAGTGGGCAGTGTGGCATTCCACACATTCCAATCCAAGCCATGTACAACCTTCCACGGCTCAAAGAGTTGTGTGGCCTGCCCAGCCTAGTCCAATGGCGTGTTGGATTCCACACAACTACATTAAATCCTTGTGGAGTTGTACACCACTCAAATGTAGTTGTGTGGCATCAAACACGCCACCAGACCGCAGTGAGCAAAAAAAAACAAAAGAAAAAAAATGGAATGAAAGGGCACAAAAATAACCCATGAATCAAATAAGCCTTCCAAAAAACAGGCATCAACAAAAAAATCAAAGAAATCAAAAAATTTTGATTTTTTGGTTTAAAAAAACAAAAAAATAAAAAAATAAAGAAAAAAAAACTGGGACTATCCAATGGACTAGCCCTAAAGGAAAAAGACCCAAAAAAAACACAAGTAACTGGACTAGCCCTAAAATAAAAACATCAAAAAAAATCACATGTAACTGGACTAGCCCTAAATTAAAGGCACCAAGAAAAAAGACAAGTAACTGGACTATCCCTAAATTAAAAACACCAAAAAAAAGACAAGTAACTTGAATAGCCCTTAACTAAAAACACATGCAAAAAAAAGTTCAACTTGTGTTAACCTGATACCATCAAAAGGAGTAAAATACTCCTTATGATGGAATCAGGCCAACACAAGTTGAAATGACTTAACATTAAACTCTCATTAAAAACACTCAATATAATGAGGTCAACTCAAAACACTCAACATAATGATGTTCAAAATGTGATAATCCTTTATATTGATAGAACTCTTAGTCTATAATCTCTATAATCTAGAATAAATTTTCAGTTGATCTTTGAGATGATCAACCCAATCAGAGGCTTCTTTAGAAATCAAGGAACGGGGTTTTGCTACAATGGGCAGGATTGGAATCATTTCTCCCTCAAGTACTAATAGAACCAAGTGGTTATTGTTCACAAAGTAAATGTAAATTGGATCTGATTGATCAGTAACACCATTTTTAATTGGAGTATAAGTATCACATGAGTCCAATGAAATGAAACATATAGGTCTGGAATATGTGTCTTCTATGATTTGACCCATATCTAATTTAACCAGCCATTTTGAGGAGGGAATTTTTTCATTGATTTTTTCAACATCAAGTCTTTGTTTAATCTTTTCAACCTCCTTTGCACATCCAAGCATCTTAATATAGCATGCTTTATTTTTTTCCAATTTTTGTATCATTTCTTTTCTCACTTTAAACCAACCATGTTCTTCATAACCAAGAGATTTAGAAATGACTTTAAATCTGCCATTCCCATCTCCAATTGGATCCCAAACCTCACCCAAGAACTTGCCAAATTTCTTTGGTATTTGATTGAGGTATTTAACGTTTGGTTCCTATCATCAAAACTAACTTAGTATTCATTTTTTTGATCACATCATTCAAATAAATACTCACCAAAGATGAGTTCTGGTTGAGCTTTGCTACAGGTTGTTTTCCTCTTCAGAAGATTCTGATTCCAAATTAAGTGATACCAATTCACTTTAAGTCTCTTCCTCTGAACTATGAAATTCATATTCAGATTCTACCAACTTTGACTAAGAATTCATCATTAGCTATTAACTAAGTTCATTAAACAAAAAAAATGAAAATATCCCAAAAAAAAGACTTACAATCATTTTTCTTTTCTTATTTGGAGCCCTTTTAGTCCTTTTTTCCACCTTGAGTTTTTTTTCAACATTCTCAAACCAAGATGGTTCATGCCACGTATCTGTCAATTTTGGCAGGCCCCTACTTGATCATAATACTTTAGGTTCAAGTCTTGGCTTTGATCAATATTTTGTAATATTCCAAATAATATACTTCAATAGGCCGCTTTGCTCATGATCTGGAGATTCCAAGATCATTGCATTCATTTTTTCACGTAACTAAGGAATTCTTATAGGCCGCTTTGCTCATGATCTGGAGATTCCAAGATCATTGCATTCATTTTTTCACGTAACTGAGGAATTCTTAGCATTTTTTCAAAATTGCACTTGAAAAATTCAAAAGGATCAACCATTAGTGAATTATGAATCATTAATCAAAAATAATTAATCACATAGTGATTTGAAAAATACAACTTGAACAATCCAACATAAGACAAATTACAGAACTAGAACTGAAAGGGTCATAGTCCAACCTCCACTGAGGATGAACATCTTTGGGTACCACAGACCCTCTGAATGCTAGACAGTCACCTATTTGGTTGGAACTGGGCAAACCCATAGTCTTTGAATATGGCTTGGTGCAAAATTTTCCATCATGATCACATTTTAATTTCTTGAATTTTTCCCTAATAAGCTGAATTGCCTCTAAAGACAATTTGTAACCCAATGGTAACAGTTCAGGTGGAAGAACTGTCCCTAACTTAATTTAACAGTTATAAAGTCATGCATGAACCAATTTAATTTGATTTCAAACTTTTCTGTCAAGGCTTTTCAAAAAATCCAACATGTTTCCTGAAGAGTTTGCAAGGAATTGTTTGAGAGTTCCATGGGCCCCTTCAATCCAAGATGTTTTTTTGTTTCCAAAATCTGGGTTTATACAAGTCCAAGCTGTTTTAAACTTTTCTTTGATAGGAAAAATGTTATTTTACATATAATCAAGTACATCCTCAGAGTCTTTCAAGAAAAACTATACAAGTCAAAAGGCCAGAACCCAAAACTAGGAAAAATAAGAAGCAGTGATTTGGACCTACTCTGAGTTCCGCATCATTGACCTCCGCCTCCTCCTTGATACTTGAGGCCCCATACTTTGCCTACAGAGTCATAAAGCTTTTCCATCCTTCAATGTCATTAACAAAGCGTGCTTTACAGTTTGCTTGTATGTTTTTAGACAATTGCAAAGTGAAAAATTGTCTTGATGACTCAGGGAAACTAGATTCAATAGCACAAATCAGAGATTCTTAACAGTCCATCACAAAGACTCTTGGAAGTCTCTCAGGATCATAAGCCAACTCCTTTAATGCGTTTACAGACCAAATGTAGAGCTCAAAAGTTTCTTTTGTTATAAAAAAAAGATCTTTTGTGAAAGTTTTCTGATTGGATGTCATTCCTACAACTGCAATAGCAGCATTTTTTACTTATTTGTCTTATAAGTACAATCCAAAATAGCAATATGATGGAATTGGTTGGAAAGCTTTACTGCCTCAGGATGTGCTAAGTACAGGACCTACAAGTGACCCCCTCCACAGAAATTTGACTGGTGAATCCAACTTGTTTCTTCAAGCTCTTCATAGAGTACCTCCATAACACTTTCCCCCTTTAGTTCTGCAAGCATCACCTTCCACTTAGTTTTATAGATTGTTTGGTCATGAACATAATACCCTCAATCAATCTTGCTTAATTTCCTCTTAAGCTGGAACATATTGAGCCCATCATTCATTCCTTCTATTAGATTGTCTAAGGCCACCCCCAAGATTCTCCTCAGTTGAGGATGCACAGAGGGATGTTCAGATGGTTGATGGTTATGTTGGGTTTCTTTGGAGGAAATTTGCCACAAGGGTTCTACCTTTGTGCAACTTGCACATATTGAAAACTTGCACCCAAAATTCCTTGTGTGAGTTTGTCTAGACCCTTTGGTAATAAGTTGTCCCAAATAGGAAACATGGCAATCACAGGCCAAATCCACATATTCTTTCTTTGAGTTAAAAACTGTCAGAGTGTAACCATGATTCATAGCCCATGTTTTACCATAGTTTTAGGCCTCTTCCCTATTAGGATAAATTCTCACAGGAGGTGGGTCAAGTGGATCTGGAACCAATTCAATGGTTAGGTTCCGTTGTTTTATAGTTACAGGCACCCAATAAAATAGTTTGAATCAAATTTCATCCTGCAAAGACCTCTGTAAGATAAAATGTTTCTCACAACCAGAGGTTGCATCTCACTGTGAAAAAGTTTGTTCCTTGATTGTCACCCTTGATGAAGATGCAATTGGGGCTTCCAATGTTTCATTAGCCAAATCCTTTTTTTTCTTTTTCCAAAGCTTTGTTGATGGCATTATCAACGTAGACCTTCCATGCAGCCATTTCAGAAGAAGGAGGGCTTTCCACTGTTCCCATGCAAGAAAATGCAATGGTATACTTCATTATTCAATCCAACTTTCAATTGAACAAAAAACGTTTGCTCACTTTTGAGTTTAGAAAGAATTTTTTGTAGATTTTTATATGATTTCAATTTTCAATTTACTTTCACTTTGGTTCCACTTTAAAGTCACCTTGGAATCACTAGGTGTGGAAAAACAGTCCCACAAAGTATGTGGTGATCCCAAATTTGGCTTGAGGGAACCCAAATGTGGTCAAGGGGGTGCTTAAAATTCTGGCACAACATCCAGGGGGTTGCACACCCCCAAAAACGGCGTTTTTGAGCTGTGTACCCCTGTACAGGGCTCCAAATTGCCATGTTTGGGGGGGGGGGTAAACGGCTCCTAAAAAACCCCCCAGGGGTCAGGCGTGTTTGGAATGGCCCTTTGTAGTTGTCTATTGGCCCCCACAGCTCATTTGAGCTGTTGTGGAATTCAAAAGAGGACTTCTCCTTTAATGGTTCCCAATTTTGGAATTTATTGATCCCTTGCGTCTGTAAACCCTGAGTGAAACTCTTCATCCTACGACTGAGAGATAGAGAGAATAGTGTAAAGCGTCCTTCCAACCTCCTGTGATGATGATCTGGTCCCCCCTCCTACATCCGGGTTGAGGGTGCTGTTAAAGTAGCATTCCCCTCAACCTTAACCTAGGTACAACCGCAAGCAAACAAGAAGAATGGAATAAAACCCCTAAGTACAGAAACCTAGCCCAACTCAATCCTTCCAACCCCACCCCATGATCCATATCCCATACCCCATATTCCATCTCTATTGCCCACCTGCCATTATGTCCACCCGGTTTTTCCTTCTCATGACACAGCCCTTGTGCTGCGCCCAACTTGGAGCCCCTCACGCATGTCTGCATCCACCCAACGCGCCATTCCAGATATCTGAGGTACATCTGCGCGTCTTGCAATGTGCAATCCGCGCAATATGTCCAATCCAATCCAATATTACCCATGTCTCCAGATGCTGAGCCCAATTCAACTGCTGCTGAGCCCGCAGCGCAGCTTGCTGCAGCAAGGCCACACCTGTTGCTGAGCGCGCTGTCACTGCTGAGCCTGCCACTACTGCTAAGTGCTCAGCGCGCATCCCATCCCAACTTGCATCCATAAAAGACCACCACATCCCCACCCAACTTGAGTTTTTTCCCCAGAAATCCACCACTATCTCACCTACCCCCAGCTATCCCCAGTTATCTCATCCCCTCACCACACCACTACACCACACCAAGGAGAAAACCCCACCACATTCTACCCCTTCAACATGTCCTGCATGTTCTGCAGTCAGAACAGCCTCTCCTGCCACATCCTTCAGGGCCGGCGCGCCTGTGTTCCGTGCCAAGCCGGCCACCATTGCTGTTCTTTATCCAATGGTATGCCCCGTGACTGTCCTCAAGGTTGTCCGCTCAAGAGGACCCGTTGCAAATTGTTTGTGGTATTGAGCAATGATGACATCTCCACTAATGAATGGACCTGCCTGGCTCACCTTGCAACCAAGCGCAATGCGCTGCTCCACACCCTCCTTTGCGCAAAAACCATGACTTTGGATTGCCATTCTGTTGTGTTGGACCACTGTGGAGCTATGATTTCCCCAATTTTGCGGCTTATGGGAACGCTGCTCACAAGTGGGCCGCACGGGTGCAGATAAACAAACTGGAAATGGACCCGCCAATCTTAAACCAACCAACCGTGCCTCCTCCACTGCGGCTGCATCCTCCCACTCCCCTGCAACCTGCTCCTCCATTTCCTACTCCTCCACCCCCACTGCATCCTCCCACTCCTACTCCTACACCGCCATCTCCATCACTGGCTTCCAGGTAGTCACCCAAACCCATGGGCGTGCCAACTCCCGTGGTCATTGAGTTGTTGCCAGAACCCAGGGCTGCTGTAACTCCTCCCGCTGCCACTCCCAAGATTCTGGAGATCCCCCTAATTCTGGCACTCCCACTTGCAAGGTTCAATGCAATGGTGAACAACGTGGAAAAACTACTTTGGCACTTCCTAGCGGTTCCCCACGCTCACACTACTGGTGTGCAATGCAAAGTTCTTGCGGAATTCCAAAACCTAGCCGCAGCGGCTTGCGCAGACGCGAAGTAGCTGATGAGGACTTGGCCAACCTAGGAGGATTGGACCCTCTCTCCTTTCTTTCTGTCTTGCTTCTATTCCTGCGCCTATCTTTGCATAGAAAACAGACTTTTTCCGCACCAAGCTAAATAGCCTGTGAGATTTTGTGAACCTTTATAGAATTAAGAACCACGCGCAAGATCCGCGCTTTGAGAGAAATTGGCAAGAGTGAGAAAAATAAATGCTTTGAGAGTGATCTGCAAGAGTGAGAAAGTCCATGCTTCGAGAGCTGTTGAGATATCACTACCTCCACTTGTGCCCGCTGCTTCTTTTATCACGCAGCATCCTTGCTGCGGGGATCCCTATCCCTTGGTTCTCACCTCATCTCTTTTTTTTTCTTGTCTGATCTTCTTTTTGCCAATCTTCTTTTTCTGTCTGTTTCTTCTTTTTCTTCTTTTTCTTCTTGTTCTTTCCGTTTTCTCTATTCTTTCTCCATTTCCTTCTCATTGTACCTGTGCTTCTCCACAATCTGCCTCTTTCTATCTTAAACCACTGGCCTCAAACCATCTTTACCTGCTTCTCAATCTCAACCCAAGCCTACTACAATCACAACCTCATTGAACTAAGTATCTACGCTCTATCTCTGCCTGGTAAGACTCCTCTCCCTTGGATTATTAGTCTTCCCTAAAATATAATGACTGAGTCTTCCTACCAGTCTACTCCAAAGTCTGAAACCTGAAATCTGTCCTACGCCACCAACCTCTACCCATACTGTTGGCTTCATACGTAGGGTTCTATTTTCCTGACCTCTCTCTCTATTTCATCTCTGTTCTATTTCTTATTATTATTTGTATTTTCCCCAGTCACTGCTGGTTTTGTGTCATATGAAAATTTAGTCCAAAATTATCACGGTTAAAAGCCAAAGGCCAACAACCTAACAAACAAATAATGAATGAACCAGCAGGAGCCGCTGACTACTTTCATGAGGTGGCCCTGAAAGCCTCTGTCAACACTATAACACCCTTGAATGAAGGGAATTACTCAATATGGCGCGACAAGATGTTGATGCTATTTGATCTCAAAGACATCAAAGATGCTATAACCCAAAATGACGGCCAAATGTCCACCAAGCAGGACAGAGAAATCAGAGAAATAATCCTCTCCAAAATTGATAGAAAAACCCACGCTAAGTTGTCAATGCAACCAACATTACCTCATCTAAGCTGCTGTGGGGCAAAATCACGCAAAGATTTGCTTCTTCTGAAACTGCTAACAGGGCTCAAGTATTCAAACACTTTCTTCATGCAGTTTCTAACAAAAATGCCGTAGAAGGTTTGGTAATTGAAATGCGGAAGTAAATCACGAGAACGTCTGATGTAGGCATAGAACTACCCAAAGACATCCTGGCCTATCTCTTAATCTTCAAGTTTCAACCTGTTCTCAAGAACCTCAAATAGCAAATCATGCATGTGGAAAAACTCCTGAAGGTCAATGTAGTCTTCAATCATCTGATACAATACAAAAACAAAAGAATGGCTAAAACAAAAAAAAATAAACCCTTGACAGATCTCTCTCTTGTAACAACAAAGACTAGAACAAATAAAGACAAAAAGGAAAACAAGATCAGATGCAAAGATGGTTATCACAATCCTAATGCAACCCACTCTAAATTGTTTTTCTTCCATCTACACCCTCAAATTGCCCCAGACTGGTGAATCAAACAAAAAAATGAATGGAAGAATAAAATCAAAAGAAATCCCACAATCAAATATCATGCACTTCTTAAGCTCTGGATTAATTTGCATGTAGCCCTAATCTGATACTGGAATACGAAGCAAATGTTCATATCCTCAATGATTTGAAATTCTTCTCATCAATCAATATCCACAAGGAAATAGATGAGATAAAGACAGGAAAGTTGGAGGCTAATCTCAAAATAGAGGGAACTGGGAACGTTTGATTAGAATGGAAAGATTTGGTTGTCACTCTAGAAGATTGCGTTTATGTGCACAAAATTGTTGTGAACTTAATCAGTCCCAGTCTCCTGGCCAAGAAGGGATGCAGCCTCACCCAGAATCAAGATAGATTAATGGTTGCCCAAGAAGACCAACCTGTACTGAAAGGGCTAATCCATGATTTCCTGTTTGTTGTAGAGAAACCTCAAGCTGCGGGGCAAAACCATACGGTGAATCTCACCAACCAGTCTTCAAGGCATGAAACACTCTCACTGATGGATATCCATAAAATGTACAGTAATGCATCTATCTCATTGCTGAAACCCCTTTTGAAAGACTTATTTCCTAATGAAGAACTCAACAAATTCCAATGCAATAGTTGCGCGAAAAGCAAGATCACCAGATCACCTTTCAATAAGGTATCCACACCTGCTACCAAACCACTGGAACGTATACATCTCAATTTGGTTGGCCCAATCACTCCGCAATCTAAAGCTGGCCATCACTATATTTTTACCTTGGTCAAAAACATCTTGGGCTACCTAGCAGCCTTCCCACTGGCTTCCAAAGACAAGACTCCTGAAAACATTATTGGAATACTCAAGACAGAATATAAAAGATTAAACTATTAACCATTGGAAATCTTCTCTTACAAAGGTACAGAATTCACAAACTCCACTCTCAAAGATTTTGCAAAAATCAAAAATATTAAATTACAGACTTTGGAACCTTATCACTCTCAACACAATGGACAAGCTGAACGGGCACACCAAACCATAATTGAATCTTCAAATGCCACATTTTCTTCCTCACGGCTATCCAAAAATTATTGTCACATTATAACAAGAAGCTGCTGCTTCATGCTCAACCAAATCCCTAGGGAAGGTAAAAACCTTTCTCCTTGGGAACTCATGTTTGGTAAGAGTCTCCCGGCTAATTACTTAAAACCTGTAGGTTCCTCCGTAATCTACCTTGCAAATCAAGTTCAGAAAGGACGGAAATTCAATGAGAAGGGGTAAGAAGGGATTCTAGTTGGTTTCAATCCCACCTTTCACTCTTACCTCATTCTCAATTCTCTTGGCGGTGTCGTTTAAACAAAAAACATTAAAATCCTCAAGACTCAACTGACTGAGTTCCCTTTTCTTGAATTTCCGGGTGTCAAAATATTTTCACAATCCAATCTGGACTCAAATGAATACGACTTCTCTACAAAGGAAAAACAATAACTAATTAGGGAGACGGGTCCGTACTCTTCTGAGTCAGACTCCTACCTTGAAGACAACGTTGACTCTCCTCCCTCTCCATCTCCGCGTCCAGAACTTCCCATCTTACCTTCCCCTGAGCAAACTACATCAGGCGCCAACCTAAGGCCCAGGCGAGAGATTTGAAGACCTCAGAGGTACAGGTTCCATCACTATTACAAACCACCGTCATATAAGTCTGCGCAAAAATTCCCTGAATGGCCAAAATGGAAAATAGCTCCCAAAGAAGAATTAAACTCAATAGAGACTCAAGAAGTCTGGGAAGAATACTAAGGCACACCAAATAACATTTTGAATACAACATGGGTATTTAAGGTCAAAGAAAACTTCCATGGTGAACCTTTCAAGTACAAAGCTAGGCAATGTGTTCAAGGCTTTGATCAAATCCATGGCGTGGACTTTGAAGAGACTTGGGCCCCGACCGGGAAACTTGGCTCTCTGAGACTGGCATTACTCTACAGCCTGAAGAATAAAATGACTTTCACTCAGTTCAATGTAAAAGGGGCATTTCTTCATGCCCACCTAAATGAAACTGTTATAATCAAAACTCCCAAAGATTTGAACAGAAAATCTCCATACTTAAAACTAAAAAAATTGCTGTATGGTCTCCGCCAATCACCAAAGAACTGGTACAAGACTCTTACAGTCTTGATTTAATCTCAAGGATTCAGAGATTCAACAAGCGATCCGTGTCTCTACATAAATTCTAGATACGGAGAATTCCTATACTTCCACGTAGACAACCTTAACCACATAGGAAGATCTGATGCCTTTGTTCAAAAATTTCTGGAACATTTCTTAAATTCTTCTTGCCACCCACCTAACACAATCTTAGGTATGTTGATGGAGTTTGATGACAACATGATTCTCCTAAGCCAGCCTAATCACATAGACCGAGGACTAGATGAACTTGCACTTAGTCAATGCAAAGATAAACACTTGCCTCTCACCCAGAATTCGCATCTTGAACCGGCAGCAGACAAAGATCATGCTGAATTCCGTCAACTGAACATCAACTATTTCTCTGCCATTGGGCTTCTCAATCACATCTACCAATACACCCCTCCTGACATTTCCTTTGCTGTCTCTAGCCTGGAAAGATTTAATACTAAGCCTGGTATGACTAACTGGAGGGAAGTACAAAAGGTCTGGAAATATCTCAAGAACACAAGAAACTTCAAATTAACAATTAAGTACAATCCCTCCCGAGAAGCAATCTTGGGCTATAGTGACGCTATGTGGGGAGACAATCCTACCTTCCGCAATTCCCAAACAGTTTACATTATTCTTCATTATGGCAGCCCTGTTTTTTGGAACCCTTTGAGACAAAGGAACACCACTTACTCTTTGACTGAATCTGAACTCAACGCTCTCCTTGACTGTTACCTGGAGCTAAATTGGATTTCCGTCCTTGATGAGGAGATATACACTAATCTTGAAGCTAAACCAACAATCTACACAGATAATAAAGGATTAGAGGATAAGATAAAGAGATTTGGTTTGCATTCTAAATCCCGACATATTGATATCAAAACAAAAGGCTTACGGGAAGACTTAAGTACCTCTAAATCTGACCTCCACTTAATCTCAACGGGGGAAATGATAGCGGATCAACTGACCAAATCCTCTTCCATCAAGTGCCTTCAACTTCTTCAAAACAAGATTTTCTCGGCAACTTCCACCAAATCCTGTTCTGTCTTGATGCTTACCAGTCACAAGGGGTGTTGAGATATCACAACCTCCACTGCTCTTACCACAACCTTGAATTGAGCCCGCTGAATCTTTTATCATGCAGCATCCTTGCTGTGGGGATCCCTATCCCTTGGTTCTAACCTCATCTCTTTTTTTGTTCTTGTCTGATATTCTTTTTCCCAATCTTCTTCTTCTGTCCTTTTCTTCTTTTTCTTCTTGTTCTTTCCGTTGTCTCTATTCTTTCTCCATTTCCTTCTCATTGTACCTGTGCTTCTCCACAATCAGCCTCTGTATATCTTAAACCACCGTCCTTGAACCATCTTTACCTGCTTCTCAATCTCAACCCAAGCCTACTACAATCACAACCTCATTGAACTAAGTATCTACGCTCTATCTCTGACTGGTAAGACTCCTCTCCCTTGGATTATTAGTCTTCCCTAAAATATAATGACTGAGTCTTCCTACCAGTCTAATCCAAAGTCTGAAACCTAAAATTTATCCTACGCCACCAACCTCTACCCATACTGTTAGCTTCAAAGGTAAGTTTCTATTTTCCTGATATCTCTCTCTATTTCATCTCTTTTCTATTTCTTATTGTTATTTGTATTTTCCCCAGTCACTTCTGGTTTTGTGTCATATGAAAATTTAGTCCAAAATGATCAAGAGCAATCCGCAAGAGTAAGAAAATCCGCGCCAAATGAGAGTATCCACTGAAGATACCTGGAACACCCCAGACAAACTGCCTCACAGTTTCCGGTACCCATCCACAGAACAGAGAGAGCACAAAGAAAAACAGCCGCGCACACACATCCTTCAGAGAGAGAGGAAGAGAAAAAGAGTATCCACCCAAAATATCAATACCTTCCTTCTATAAGATAAACAAAGAAAACCTGAAAAGAGAGAGAGAGAGATTTTTTTTAGCACCAAACCCTTGCCAAGCCCGCGCATTGCTCTTAGACCCACATCTGTTTTGCGCCACCCGCTTCCCTAGTTCCTTGGATCATCCGTTGGAAGTTGTTGTTTTCCCAAATGCCTGGCTTCTCCTTGAGTCCACAGACCCAGCTTTGCGCCATGCCCGTACCTAAAAGAAACTCATAATCTAGCCAGTAATAATCCCAAAAAGCCAATCCGGAGAGAATGAAATAAGAAAAAAACACTCTGGGGTGTTTCAGCCTCCTGAATGGAAAGACCCTTGCTATCCTTTAGCTACAAGAGGTGATAGAATAAAAAACAAATATATTATTTAATAAATGCAGCAAAATCCGTAAAATATTTGGATTAAGCTTTTTTGCAAGGTTAAGTGGTTTGGTTATGGTTTATTTTTTTAAATCAATATGAATAAATTGATTATTAAATATTTTTACAGAGGGGCCACAGTTATATTGGGGATCTTTAATACCTCTCTTCAGGGATTTCAGTATGAAAACACGTAGTCCTGGTTACTTTGGGATCTTTAGTTTAAAGGATATTTTACCCAAAGGTAATATGTATATAAAATACACGGTGGAGTGGCAGGGCCTTGTAAAAAAGCTTCCACGACAGAGAAAGGATAATAAAACTAACTGGTATATTATTAAATCCTTTGGGTATCTGTTTGAGACATGCACTGATGGGTTAAACCTGTATAATGGGACTATAAGGTTGTTCAGCAGTTTTAATTGATAAAAAAGAGGTTGAGGACGGATATTATTGATCAGAATTAGCCATAAACCACTTACTTATCTCTTATAAGTACTTGATTACCTTGGCACGGTGTCTGGATATAAATATGGCTGGGTCTCTGCCCATCAATATCCTCAAAAGAGCTCTTTATTTATAGCTTTTGGAGTCCCCATATTGTCCTTCTGAGGGGTACAGGGGCTCAAAGGGACAGACACTAAGGCTAGCAGGGTAACCAGGGATAGCCTGTCAAGTGTTTTTGGTGCTATAGCACGGGTATCATCTAATTCCTCAGGATACGGGAATTATTATACCTTATAATAGATATTAGGACCTGTGAATAACACTAATCTGTCCCATTTATGTATTATTTAATTAATTATCCTTAGTAAATGTTCCCAGTAATTTTATAATTATATAAATAGACATTTCTAGGGACATCCTGATGTCAGGTTAGTTCTCATTATGTATTTTATAACTGGAGTAAAAGTCATGATATTTATTTTACTACTTATTTTTGAGTTCCAGTAAGATGATTACCTAAAAATATAAGTCATGAGAATTCATGTAATATTTTTACATCATTGGTTTTCTTAGTATCTCACAAGGATATTGATGTCTAGAAATTCTCATAAAAGTATATTGAAGTATTTTAATAAATTTTTAGAAGTTGTCATTGTCTTATTTTCTACATTCTTGGTACTTTGAATTATATTTAATAAAAAATACGTATAAGGATTATTTAAGTATTTTTATATAATATTATGTACTTTTAGACTATCTACTATCCATGGGAAAATTTATTACATATGTAGAATGTTCCCGTGTGGGTTGTAGCATGTTTACGCGGTACCTAAGCCTCTCAGGCTGCCTGTCACTCTGTCAACCAGTAGTCCGGCAGCTGCCTACTTGTCAGAGGCCCGGGGCTGCGTACGCAATCTTGATGGAGTGACAGGGCTGTATCTCAGCCGCGCGCGGGTGCATTGGCTGCTGTGGCTGCGTGCGGGAATTGTGACAGAACACATATCTGTCCGTAACTCCTAAAATATACACAACGCCTCAATTCTGACTGAATTTTAGGTGTGAAACCTATACGTGACAATATGTGTGAAATATTCAATTGGCCAAAATCTCTATAGTGGAGCCGTAGTATTTTGGTCTTACTTTCCTTAATTATTTAAAAATATAAGGAGTTGGATTTCAAGGGTGGGGCAGTGAATGACCCTACCTAATTTTGGGTGGGGAATCCATTTCTGTAATAATATTAATGGTTTTCCTACTCCTTTTTAGGTTAATTGTATTATTATTGTTATTTTTGTTACTTTTTCAGCTTGCTTTGCAATATTAGCAAGCTTAAAGGGTGTCTAGTTGCTCCAGCTGTGAACCAGCTAGAGCACCCCCTCACCAAATCCAATCATATCCCCTATTCATCCATCATTCCCCCCAAGCGGTCTGCAGTTTTTAACTCTTCCGGATGCAAAATGCACCCACGGGCTTCTCCTTGGTCAAAGGATCTGCATTGTCATCCCCTTTGCTATCCAAACCAGCCATCTTGTCAAATGAAGTTGATCCCTGTGCAAAGAATTGTTTCACGTGCAAAGCCAGGGCCTTCTGCTTTAGTGGAGTTCCACCCAATTCCTCCAACTGGTAACTTCCTCCAGTGAACTTGGAGGTTACACAGAAAGGACCATTCCATTGATTTTCCCACAGTTTCCCCCATTGAGTTCCCAGGCTCCAGTTGTAAAGCAGAACTAATTCCCCCTTCAGCAAAGGATCCCAGAGTCTTTGCGCGCAGCGCTTGTCCCAGTGGTGGATAAACTTTGTGCAGGTTGAATTCAGCCTTCCAGCCGCTTTGTCCAACATCTTGTCCCGTTTCAGGAGCTGCTTGGTGCGGGCCTTGACTAAATCCACAGCCGTCTTAACCTTCCACCAATCAATACCCAGAAAGGTCTCCAGCTTGCTGTCAATTGGCAGCACGGTTTGCTGCCCAAATAGCAGCTTTTACAGCAAATAACCCATCAATCTCTTCACCAAAATCTAATATGCAAAAAGAACTACGAGAAGGGTTTACTGCCACGGCTTGACATCCTCCCTGCACATTTTCAATATTGCGTCCTTGATTGGCTGGTGGCTGTGCTCAATCATCCCTGAGCCTTCTGGAAAGTACTCTGTCACTTGCCTGAACTTTGCACTGACTCCACCAATTTTCCCCAGAACTCTGCACCCCCATTGGCTGTTACCAGGCAAAGTGATCCATAACAGGAAAACCAATCTTGCTCCAGAAACTGCCCAACTTTCTCTGGCAAGAGCCTCAAAAGCCGCTGCGCTTCCACCCATCCCAACAGATTGTCATGTGCAACAAGGAGGTATGCAAACTTACCTGCCTTGATGTGTACAGCATCCAGAGAAACCGGCACAAACAAAGCATCCTCCCCAGTGGGAATACCTACTTCACAAGGCAGCATTGCCCTTTGCTTCTGACAAACTTTGCACAACCATACCCACTCCTGAACCACGCGTACTACACCTGGCCACCAGAACCTTGCCCTCACCTGCTTCTGTGTTTCAAGGTTGCTGCAATGGCGGAGATTTTCATGCAGAATTCCCAGAATTACCTCATTATTGGCCCTTGATGTGCTTACCACAAGGCCCAAATAGAAGCTTGTACAGCAAATAACCCGTCAATCTCTTCACCAAAATCCAATCCACAAAGAGGACTACCTGAAGGTTTTCCTTCCACCGCTTGCTGTCCTCCCCGCACATTTTCACCATTGTGTCCTTGATTGGCTGGTGACCGCGCTCAATCATCCCCGCCCCTTCTGGATAGTATTCTGTCACTTGTCCAAACTTTGCTCCGCAACTTTGCACCATCTCTACCCACCATCCCCAGGAACTCTGCAACCCCATCAATCATTACCAAGTGGAGTGATCCCTAATGCGCAAACCAGCCTTCCTCCAAAAACTGCCCAACTTTCTCCGCCAAGAGTTTCACTAGCGGCTGCGCTTCCACCCATCCCAACAGATTGTCACCCGAAACAAGGAGATACACAAAATTAACGGAATTGATGTGCACAAAATCCAAGGAAGCCCGCCCAAACAAGGCGTCCTCCAAAGTGGGAATAGCAACTTTGCAAGGCAGAATTGCGCTCTGCTTCTGACACGCTTTGCAGGACCGTATCCACTCCTACACCTCGCGTACCACACCAAGCCACCAGAACCTTGCCCTCACCTGCTTTCGCGTTTCAACCTTGCCGCAATGGCCTAGATTTTAATTCAGACTTCCCAGGATAACCTCCTGATCCGCCCTAAATGTGCTGACCACAAGCGGTACCGGCGCGCTCCGCGGCCACAGCTGTCCTTCCTGCAGGTAGAAATTTCCTACTCTTTTCCAAATCCATCTAACAATCTTGGCTTGCGTATCATCAGGAAACCAAAGATCCCGCAAAAACAAGCTGAGGACTGTGTAAATCCCAGACAGCTGGAGCAGAAGTCAAACACCTACTTCCATTATTCCTACCTTAGAAATTGGAGCCTCCACATGCAGTGGTTCCATGCCTTTGTACAGATCATTGCACGGGTACCAAGACAGCGCATCTGGAATTGTAAAAGCCTTCCCTGGAACATGTACCACCATGAAAAAAAAAATGAAGGAACGCAACCCACCTGGTCATAGGAAAGTTTGGCAGCATTGGAAAATTGATTATCTGTGCCAGTGCCTCTGCATCCACCAGTAGCATGAAGTGAATCCTCCATAGCAAATGCTGAAACCTCTGCACAATCTTAGTGACGTTGCAAAGCTCCGGCTTTGGCTGCAAATACCAGCTCTCCATCAGCGTAAATGTAATGGACTCGTAAAGAACCAGTCAATCTTTCCCCTCATGCTCCTGTGTCAGAACTGCCCCCACGCCAAGCTTTCTTGAATCCACAGCCAACTTAATTCCTCCGGCATTGTAATCCAAGTCCTGCAGCACAATATTGCGTCCAACAATCTCCTTGAGTTTGAAAAAGGCGTTGTCACATTTCAAACCCCAGGCTCATTCCATGCCCTTACGCATCAATGCCCGCAATGGGCTAGCAACTTCTGCAAAACTCTTGATGAACATTGGAACATAGCTACACAATCCCAAGAAGCGGAAACTTTTTGATACAGTCTTTGGCATTGGCCACTCAAGGACTTTATTGCACTTCTTTTCCGCAATCCACCTTCCATTGGAAGCCACCACATGCTCTAGAACCTCCAGCGCAGGTACGCAGACCACCAAATTTTTCACTGACGCTGTGAGCCCCACTTCCTCAATCCAAAGCAAGATCTGCTCCAGCATTTGCGCGAATTCCCAGACAAATCAACAAACTCCCGCAGTGTTGACAAGCTTTTCCCCTCCTTAATCACCCTTTGGGCCTGTGATGCCCGCGTCTTCAATGAAAAGCTGCACCCCCACAGGAAGATTTTCCTTCAGAATCCAGGGCATCTGCGCTTGGTAAACCACGACCAAGATAGTTGCGCCTTGTGGCAGCTGTGTCAGTTGCATCCTGCCCAATCTGGTTTCAAAGGCAGTCATTGGCCCCAAGCTCCAATCAAGTTTGCGCTCATTGTATCCGCCCATCACATCCACTAACCAGTAGCACCCACGCCCTGCCATAGATTCCAAAAACTCTTCCACGTGCAGAGGTTGTCCCGCGTCTTGGATTGTAAAAAAATTAAGCCAGTGCAAATCATGAACAATCTGTAATGACTTCCCATCCTGCTTAACCACTGCAAAGATTGGAATTGAGTAACTTGATGTCAATCGCTTGTAAAGGTCTGTCTTTAAACGCTTGCGCACCAGCTCCAAGAAGGGCCCCCCAACCACCCGCAGATTTGGAATTGGCTAGATCTTCCAAGGTTCATGCAGAACCGTCGGAATCAAATAAGGGTCTCCTATCTTGCTTATTAACAGTCCCCGCTCTTCAGGTCCAAATGCAAGCACTCTTTCCCGGAGAACAATTACCAAAGTCAGCAAATCCTGTTTCTCCCTGCTCAACCAGCCCGGCAGTCCAAAGTTAAGGGCCGCAACCCGCTCATCTGTAATCTGCTCCAATTGCTTCACCCAGCCTGACACCTTCAGCGGATTTTCCCAAGGGTCCCACAACCAAGGGATTGGTCGCAGTGGTCTTTTCAGATCCTGCAGAATTGCTTTGTTCCAGGGACAGACGTTTTGGGGGACCAGCTTATAATTTCCAACATTGCACCATGCCATCCACACGCATCTGTTATCATAGGTCCTAGTCAAAACCAAACCGTGGCTTTTGCCTTTGCTCACAAGTGTAGCACAATAATAGTGTTTTTGTGAAGTACTTCCAGGCAATTAACACCAAGGAAAGGAACTTAATTCTGGCGCTCGCGCGTCCTGTGCCTCCTCCCTTCATCCCACCTGCTCCTTGCTGGTCCACCACCCGCACAAAGCCGGAGCTTTCTCCATGCAGTAACCTTGGCCAACTAGTCAAAATCCGCCTCCGGACCACCCTTGCAAACCAAATCCCTGCCAGGGTCCTCCTCCTCCTCTCTTGCCAGATCCCGCCCCCACTTCCCCAACCCCTGATCACAGATTGTGGTTTCAAATTGCCCGCTGGACAAATCTTCCAGCGTTGATGCTTCTGTCTCCCCCTCTGGATGAAATATTATTTGCGCTTGGAACCCAAACATGAATGGCAGTCTTAAAAGCCTCCCCGCAATAAACCAATAGAAAAGAAAGTGGTTTATGGACCCTTGCAACCTCAACCTCTTCCTCCTCCACAACCCCATCCATGCAACATGCCCTTCCATTAAGCGTGCAAAGCCCCATTGCACATTTCCGCCAAACCAATCCCAATTAATCAACCAATCTAGAGGGAAGGAGGTTTACCATGGAACCACTATCCACCAGAACCCATACCTTTCTCCAAGAAATCTTCATTGGAATGTAAGCCAGCGGAGTTGAAACCAATTTCATCCCTGCTAGCTTGCACTCCGCGTCATCCTGAGCCACGTTCAACCGCTCCACTGTTGGAGAAATCCTATTGTGTCCGCAATCCTTCAGCCCTTGAACCATCTCATCCACTACCACCGGCAACACTGCTGCCAACTCCTTCAAGGTCAAGGGAAAAATTGTTTTGTTCCCCATGACTCTGCGCATGATCTCCACAACCTTCTTCTTCCCTATTGGATTCACAGGCCGCCTGTCCGTTTCCAGAATGAGGGTGACTGGCTTAGGAACTAACCGCACTAACCACTCTTTAGAATCCACATCTATCCTTTCCACCGCTGCCAGGACCTCCAATGCTAGTACCCTCACTTCTGCTTTGACGCGCGGTGGTTGCCATACCCCAGGACCAGTGAAAATCCCAAGTAAAGCTTGAGCAGTTGACCCCAATTCCTGAACTTGCGCACGCACTTGCTGCATGACAGTTGGATTCCCAGGTTCAGTGGAGATCCGCTTGCCTGTTGGGAACATGAATTCCATTCCCACTGGTTGAACCCATCCCGGCTTGAGGTCCCTTGTCATTTTATTGCACCCCAACCACCAATGCCCCTTGTCCCTGCAGTAATTGCATAACTGCAGTGTGGGAAGATTCAATGGCAGAAGTGGTCCCCCAATGTTAGGAGGCTGATTGCGCAGCGCTGACAACATTTGACTCATGAAGATCTGTAAATCCTTCATCAATTCTTTCATCTTTTTCATCTCTGGGCTTGTTGTTGTTGGTGTTGCCAGAGCGCATTCTGTTTTCAAGGGGCCTACAAACGGAGCCTGTGTTAGCCCTGCCAGAGGTTGAGAAGCGGACTTCTTTGACACCATTGGGAAAAACCTTGCCATGTCCTCCATTAGTTCCTCCAGGTCCAACTTGCTCTCCACCGCCCAAACAATGATCTGAATGTTGGGTGTAAGACCCCCAACGGTGCTAAGCTGCAGGCCTTTCTGCAGAGGGGAAAGGTGCTGTTTAGGCTGCCCTCCTAAGAGTTACAATAATATTTAAATGTTACTGGAATTGAGGTCAAGCAAAACACACTCAAGAATTCCAACAGACAGAGTTCTCTTCAACCAGCAAGGCTATGGTTGGTGATAAGGATCAGGGTCAAAGATGGAAAGATCAAAAATTTGGGTATGGAGGCTCAAAAGGATCAAGGGGAAATCATGGATATACCCAGGATAAAGGTTTCAGATGAAAGGGAAGAGGCCCTTTGGAATGATCAGATCATTTATTACTATGTTGGATGGATCAGATGAGATGGATGCAAAAAGGCAGGGGAGAGCCCCTCCTTTTATAGACCCAAGGCCTGTAGACTATTTACAACAGAGATTTACAAATGAGAGCGGATTTTTTTTTTGGTTGATGAAGAAGATTGGCAACAAGAATAGCCTGAAATGTGAGAGAGAGAAAAAAACAACAAAAAAAAAGAAAAAAGCATGCAAGGGAGAAACCTGCCCGCACCAAGGAAAATGGTGGCAGTGGATGGAAGGTTTGGCCGGCTGAAGCCGCGGTTGGTCAAGGGAGGATCAAGGTGGATTGTTGGAGGATTGTTGGCCACGCGCGAAATGGAGATGCTCGCGCGCAACCATCAAAAATTGGTGCAAAGGTTACGACGGTTGCAAATGACAATGTTGGTTTGCAGACATCAGAGATGGATTGGAGAAGCTGGTAATGAGGTTAAGGAAGGTGATGACGGCTTTTGCAAGAAGAAACGGCGTCATTGGTGTTGACCTTGCTATTAGGTAAGTGCAAGGTTATCAAAGGCAAGGATGGGGATGAGATTGGTCATGGGAGGATTGTTCCCATGACCAATCTTGCGCAGGTTATCATTTGGTGATGGGGCCCATCATGGGGTCACCAACAACAGCAAGCAACGCTTGCAGTCATTGGTCAATAGCAGCAAGGTTGGATGGATTTCTGGAGGGATGACCAATTGAGATCCAATGACTGATTGAGATTCAAGAGGTCCTTGGAGGGGGATGATTTGATGGAGGTGATGGGTTGAGGAGGGGATGGCCGCCCGCGCACGCTTGGCCAAAATTTCAGGGGGAAGCGCATGCAAGGGGGGGATTTGAACAGAGGAGGCAGGCATTGGATGACCAATCAAGACCTCCTAGACTGCTAGGACAGGGAAGAGCTGGGAAACTGGGAAATGAGTGGGTAGCCATAGAGACATTTTTTTTGAAGTTGTATTGATGGATAAGGGAATGTAAAAAAAAAATTCAAAAATTTCCATAACCCATGAGGTGTCCCGGATTGGTCCCACATCTCTCCCCAATCTAAAGACTGTCCCTAGTCTGCCTCTTGAAATTGAAGATATAAAGAGGAGTAAAAATACAAGGAAATTGAACAGAAAATTGGCCATTTATTGATCTTGAAAGGGATTGAAGAGTTGGAAAATATCTTGATCCATCAAAAAGAGCCCTAGAATTGGTAGAGATAAAACCCAGAAGGTGTCTCAGGTGCTCACCTATGTGGCATACAGTAGAGTTGACAACAAAAACGCAGCAAATAACCCTGGTGGTGCACAATTGAGAGGACTTACTTCTAAGACAAGTTGCCTCCACAACAATTCAAATTCTTGACTTGATAAGCAGAGAACCTTCTGGCCATTTGAGTAAGATCCAGCTCCTCCATAATATAAGATCAACCTCTAACTTGGAAAACCACCCAATAAGGACCATTCCAACAATTTGAGAAAAGCTTGCCCCATTGGGTCTCCAAAGATTGATTATAAGCTAAAACTAGATCACAAGGATTCAGGGAGCCCCTGATTTGATTGGAGTCCTTGTCCTCCCAATACTGGACTGATTTTGCTCTGGATTCCATCATCTTCTGGTAAGCTTCATCGCAAACATCTTCACTTTTCTCCAGTTACTTGGATTCAGAAACTAATAGATTGGTGGTTGAGGACACCTTGTGTCAAGGTATACCAAAGAAATATTCCATTTCCAGATCCAAAGGGAGAAATTCTCTTTTTCCAAAGATGATTTTGTAAGTTGAGTAGCCAGTAGTCCTTTTGGTTGAGATTCAATCAGAGAAGAGAACAAGAGGAAGGAATTTGAAACAATGCTTGCCACTTTCACCAGCAAGCTTAACAAGTGCAGCCTTCAAAGTAGCATGGCCTTGGTCCACCATGCCCTTGCCTTCAGGATAATAAGGGGTATTAACTCTATGTTGTCCAGGAAGAGATTGGAGCATTTCAGAAAGTTTGCCACAAAATTTGGAGCCACCATCAGTAGAGTGAGATCAAGCCAGGCCATAACGCATCATCCAGGTCTCATAGAGGAAAGCAGCCACTGATTCAGAGTTAAGATTCTCAAGAAAATTTTCTTCAACCCATCCAGAAAAATTGTCCCTAGCCACAATGAGGTACTTAGCACCACCTGCCTCAATATGAACCACATCCATAGCAATCCTTCTAAAGACAGTGGACTCCCCAGTAGGATAACAAATTTCAGCTGGATACCTAAGATCATGTTTTTGACAAACTTCACAACTCTTGCACCATTGGGAGACAGATTTCTTCAGAGATGGCCACCAGAATTTTTTGGATAATTGTTGAAAAGTTTTTGTTTCCCCACAATGACCAAGATTTTCATGGAGAATTTTAGGGATAGAATCTTGTTTAGAAGGGATAGTAACAACAATAACAGCACAAGGATTTCCTCTTTTCATAAGCCTAGAGTCTTGTACAAAGAAATTAGAGGAATTTCTTTTAAGAGATCAAAATTCTTTATCAGAGAGATCAGGAGGTTTCTGGAGAGTTAAAAAGTACTTCTCTAATTTAAGCCAGAAGCCTTGTTGAAAGCCAGAATAATCTTGAGAAGAGAAAGAGAATACAGGTTGGACTAAAGGTTCTTCTTCATCAAAATAAATTGCAACATCAGATTCATTGTCTCCAAGAGGTTGTTGAGATAAACCATCAGGCATAGTGAAAGATTTCCCAGGCCTATGAACAATATAAAAAGAAAAAAGCTGGATAACGGCCACCCAATGAGTCATAGGAGCATTGGGGAGGCTGGGAGCATTGATCATCTAAATGATGGATTGAGCATCAACTTGCAGCTCAAAATGTTGACCCCAGAGAACGGTTTGAAGTTTCTTCATCATTTGAGCCAGACCAAAAAGTTCCAATTTGGGCTGAGAATACCTAGACTCTACATCTGAAAATAGCAAAGATTCATGAAGAGCAGGAAGGTCACAACCATTCTCATCTTCCTGGGTAAGAACAGCCCCAACAGATTGATAACTAGAATCAACAGCCAGCTTTATCTTGCCAGCTCCAGGTCCATAAGCAATCTTTTTCAAAACTGGATCTTTTCCAACCATCATTTTGACCAACTGAAAAGAATGTTCACAATCTTGGGTCCAAATCCATTCAGCATCTTTCCTGGTTAGATGACATAAGGTTGCACATATTTTGGATAAGGATGGGATAAAGATTCTAACATAAGGGACAACACCTAGGAAGCCCCTAACTTCAGTGGGGTTGATTGGAGTAGGCCAAGAGATAATCTTGTTGACTTTGGCTGGTGCCATCCTTCTTCCTTTCTAGAAGACCACATGACCAACAATATCCAGAGCAGGGACTCAAGCAGCCAGTTTGGATCCAGAGACAGTAAGGCCATACTCCTCAATTCAAAACAGAATCCTTTCCAAAGTAGTAGCAAATTCCCAAATAAAACAACAAATTCCTGAATGCCAAGGTAAGAGTTCATTATCATAGTCAGAAACCTGACCTTTGATTCCACCATCGTCAATAAATATACCAGAAATATCAGGGATTTTGTCCTGGAGGATCCACATCATCTGAGCCTGATAGACTACAACCATATTAGTGGCACCTTGAGGCAATTGAGTGAGTTGAAATCGACCAAGAGGAGTATAAAAAGTAGTGAGAGGGCAAGAAATAGGATTTAAGGATTTTTTTTCATAGCCTCCCATAATGTCCCCTAGAACATAGAAAGCTCTCCCAAAGAAAGATTCAACAAACTCTTGAGTAGCAGGAGGAATACCAGAGTCTTTAATAGTAACTTTATTAAGAGGTTGGAGATCATGAACTATTCTAAGTTTAACATTCCTCTTGAGGACACAGAAGAAAGGGCTGAAATTAATAGAGGTTGATTCCTCATATAGGCCAGTCCAAACTTGTTTGCGGACCAACTTGATAAATTTGCCAACTTCAGCAGCAGGGATAGGGATCTTCTTCTTTTGCCAAGTATCATGTTCAACTACAGGGATGATATAAGGGAGGGCATAGGATTCTTTCAAGAGACCTCTCTCTTCTTCACAGAAAGCAACAGATTTTTCTCTTAGAGATAAGGATTTTTGATCAAATTTAACTCATTAGGAAGAAGCCATCCATCTGGACCAAATTTGACCATCTTCAGAGGTTCTTCAGTGAATAAAACATTGGGCACAAAGGGAGCAGTAAGAGATTGAGGAAGACCACAGTAAGGATCACAAGATAAGGGAAGACACATAAGAGGAGAATTGAGGTTGAGAGGCATGGGCTGGTTGACTGGTTGGACCTTCTTGGCAACTGGCTTGTACTTGGTGGCAAACAAGAGAAGTTCTTGTTTCCTCCAAGAGTTGACCAGTGAGACTTGATTACAAAAACTGAGTCCAAGTTCTAAAATTTTCCATGTCCAATGTTCTGCCATATCCTTGAAGGGTGCCTTTTCCATAAAGGGAGAACCAGGAGATAATACATTTCTCACATGTGTGGCACAAGGTAGGGTTTTGAAAATGATGGTAGAAGGCTTCCCTGGCAGTGGAAAATTGGGAGGACTTACTTGTACCCCAAATTGCCTCCACTGAAGCCCATATTCCTTCATACCACAACCACCAAGAATAGAATTGGGATCAGGATCTATTTTAGACTCATTACAGAGATTCAAACTGGAACTGGTAGAAGATTTATCATACCTAAGAGTACAACAAAAAGAAGACACAACAAATCCAGAGAAAGAAGGAAAAGAAGTATTTTTGGATTTTTCTGTTTTGACATGTTTTTCATTTTTCATATTTTCTATTTTAGATGAAAAATATGAAAAGAATGAAAAATAAACCTGGTGGATGAGAGTTGACCCTTGAGTTGAAGTCTGAGGCTGAAAATAAGTAAAAATATTTGTAGGATCAACTATTCCCAAAAAAAATGAGAGGAATTGGAATTGTCCTTCTGCTTCCCCTTTAAAGATGATTTAGAAGGATGACCGGGAAAATCTCTTTCCCAAAAAACAGAAACCAAAGAAAAGAGAGGAAATTAAATATTTCTACCATGAGCATCAGAGAGAAGAATTCTCTCCCCAACTTGATCAGAAAACATCAGGGTAGCACCAAAATCCATCAAGAACAGTTATCCCAAAACCATAGGCCCTGACAAATGAGTGATCCAAAAATGAAAGGCTCCAATGATATTTCTACCAATCCTGAATCAGAAATCTTCAGCAATACCAACCAATTCACAAGATTGATTACCTATCCCATAGACTGCAGAATTGAATCTGACCCTAGGACTGAGTTTGAGTTTACAGGTCATGGCATCCAAAATTAAGTTGAGCTGAGATCCAGAGTCCACAAGAGGAGAAAAAGTTTTAGCTGATTCACCAAGATAAAAGGGGAGGAAACCAAGAGGACAGGAGTAAAGATTGGAATCTGAAGAAGGACTAGTTCCACCAGAGTCCTCTATCAAAGTGCCAGAGGAGACCTTTAATTTGTCAGGACCAATCTCCACACGTTGACAAGAGGCCCATTTCTTCATTCCTTCAGAAAAGGATTGAGAGATCAATAGGATTTCAGCAACAGATAGATCAGGAATTTGAGATCATAAATTTTCTTTAATAATCCTTCCACAGCATTGGGGTGGTACTTCAAAATTCCCCTTTCAAATCAAACTTTGGGATTGGTGGAGGTAGGATCATCAGGTGAGGCAGGAACTAAAATGGGATCAGAAGGCTGAGGTGACTTGGATGAAAGAGGAGGTTCTGGGTGATCTGGAAACCTTTCCATGAGTGGCTCCTTTTCCACTTTTATTTCATCTACATCAAAGGAAGGAGGCTCAGGTGAGGATTGACATTTGACTGGTTTTTGAAGAATTGAAGTTGGCAAGGAAGGGGCTTTGTGAGGTTTAGGTTCCTCATGTCTTTTCCTAGCTGGATCAGATTGATAAGTAGTCCCAGCAAGACTTGAGGAAGAGATAGCTGGAGGGTACCAAGGTTGAAGAGTACCACAGGAAGATTGGAAATTGAATGAAGAAAGGGATGCTTTCATTGGAGGTGGAGGCTGATAAGAGGCCACCACATGACAAATAGGATGAGACTAATCAAAAGGGATAAGAGCACCATTAGGAAGAAAGAAAGTGTTCCCTTTCTGCTCCACCAACTTTTCCTTTATATCCTTCTGGAGTTCCAAGCATTTTACAGTTCCATGGCCTTACCTATGGCAGGAGTAAAATACTAGGGTAGATTTAGGGACAGAAGTAGAGGGTTTAGGAGTAACAAGAGAAGAAATATTTTGATATATTTTGTTCTCAAAAGCTAAAAGCATCTGAGTTATTTTGTCTAAAGTAGTAGGTTCTTGAGTAGAATTAGGATCTGCTTTAGGTCTTTTATCTGCCATCATCTCATTCATAATATCATTGGATTCTTTCAAAGAAGGAGCATGGAATGGTTCAGTGGTTCTAGGCTTTTCAAAATTTAAAGCAGTTTGAACTTTCATAACTTAATCCACAGTACTCCTAAGGATAAGGAAAAAAGGGAGCTTGAATCAATTTTCCCTGATGGTGATCATAGATCCAGATTTGACCAATTTTTCCTTAATCCTTTCCTGCACAGCCAACAAAAAAGAGTGGAATAATTGTGATCAAACTTTCTCCACTGAATCAATGTAATTGTTTTGGATAAGATAGTTTTGGATAAGGTCCCAAGACTTCCTAAAAGACTGGTAGTCAGAGGCTGAAGAGACACCACCATTTGAGATCCATTGAGAGACAAGAGCATCCAAGTCCTGCAAAGTAAACCAAGCTACATCTATTTTACCCCAATATGCCAACATTGCCTCCCTCAGAAGCGTCCATTCATGGGATTCAAATCCTTTGAAAAACTTGATTACTTCCATAACTTCATCAGAGGAGATAAAGAATTGTAACTGGTAGGCCATATTGTATTTGCTTGCTCCATCCACTTCAGCAGCCATTTTGTAAGAATCCAAGAACTGTTCAACATTTACCCCATTGAACCCTAAGTTCTTGTTCTGAGGTTTGATCTTGACCATCTTTGGTCAAGCAGAGGTGGTTGTAGTACCAGTAGATGCCTTTTTGAATAACAGAATTCCTAGAAGATCCAAAGAGAAGATTTTGAAACTGGCTCACAAGTGTGGCAAGAGTGGGGTTTCATGCAAAAACAACAAATACCTTTACCGGATGGGGCAAAAATTAGGAGGACTTAATCCTAGGATAAGTTGCCTCCACAGATCAGATCTCAGAAGAGAGAGATAAAACAAGAATAAAAGAAAAAGGTTGGATTTCAAAGTTTGATTCCAAACATTGGTGATGATGTTGGGACTGTAAATACCAAGGTTGCTTGTTTGATTCCGGCCTGGGGGACCAAATTTAAGACTCCAAACGGTGCTAAGCCGCAGGCAGTTCTGCAAAGGGGAAAGGTGCTTTTTAGGCTTCCCTCCTAAGAGTTAAAATAATATTTAAATTTAACCAGAATCAAGGTCCAGCAACTTTTAAATAAGGAATCAATGTAAGGGATGAGTTTGAGAATAGTCTGTAGGGAAGGAATCAATACTATCTGAGGCAAGATGATGGAGGTAAAGACTTGAACAAAATAAGTCAAAGTTCTGTTCAGAGTTCAATGGAACAAGGCAGTTCAAAGTAACAACACCCACAAGCTAATCACTCCTGTTTTCAGAAGAAGATTAGGAAAGATCAACTCAATCCCAACCAAACTCCAGGTTCTCAATGAACCTGCCCAAATATCCTCATTCAAGCGCTTGAAGGGTACCAGATAACTGTGGATGGCTGAAAAAAACAAAAGAAATTTGTTTATGAAGCTCTAGAAGCAACGTAATAACAGATTTGAACAAGAATAACCCAACACTTCTCAAGGGCACTCAAGAGTAGTGTGGCGGAATTCAACTTTAAAGGATAAAGGGAGGTATAACACTCCAGTTTTTAAGCTTAATAAGACCTCTTCAATCAATTATGATTGGCTCAATAAATATGATCAGGAAGGATGAAGACCAGTATGGTTGGACAAAGGGATCAAGTAGTGGTATAAAACACTGAAGAATTCCAACAGACAGAAATCTCTTCAACCAGAAATGCTATGGTTGGTGATAAGGATCAGGGTCACAGATTGATGGATTGAAAATTTGAGTATGGAGGCTCAAAAGGATCACACTGGAGAATAAGAATATTTGTTTACAATTATTTTTTGATTTGTTCAAACCTGACACTGTTATTAAGGAGAACCTTCACCCAACTCCTCCAATGACTTTCACTGAATGTCTTCTTAGTATCTACCATCTTCACCAAAACTGATTTCAGGATGCTTATCACTTAAGCATCACAGTCTTTTTAATTTAATGACTGATCTTTTTTCCCTAAAAGTATTTCCATGTCTTCCAAAGCTCTAAACAGAAGACAAGGGTATTATATGGAACTCTTTCTTGTTTTGAGTCACTTAAATTCCTTGGGTTCTCTTCATTTAACTCACCCAGCCTCCTTTCACATTGGGACAATGTGTTTCCAGACGGGGGAATGCTTACTCTGAGCAAAATCCTGATGAATTTGGAACTTCTGAACTTTTTGAACTCTCTTTGAAAAAATTCTTGAAGCACAACTGAGTGAACTGACCGAAAATTGATAAGCTGACAACTTTCTCCAAGAAATTATTTAAAGAGTGAAGAAAGGGGACAAAGTGACCAAAAATTCTATAACTTCCTACAGTTGCTTACTCCTGTTGATTTTTAAAGTGGGTATACCCTACATGCTCACAAAATAAAGCTAGAAATATCCTTTCAATCAAGCAAACTCCTCTGATCAAGATCAAAACAGCCTATGGATAATTTTTGGTTATTTGATTGACTTATTCCTCTCCCTTTTTCTTTATCTTTAATTCTTACTTGATTACCATTGTTTGTCCTGTCTCTTCTTCCTTCTTCTGTCTTTATCTCCTCATCTGCTTCACTTGTCACTATGGTCTCTATTACTATTCCCCTTCATTCCCTTGCTGGGCCTATGTCTTACCCCGAACTACCCAGGGAACCCTGTACGACTCGCAACCTCATCAACAGACGATCCCTGCAATCCATCCATCATTGGATCTTCTCCATTGTCTTGTTATTTGTTCTCCCAGTCATGTTTGTATTCCAACTTGCCCAGCTCTCAACACGACATTGACTTGACCCCCCTTCAACCAAAGAACGGTAGGTATCTCAGCTGATTCAACTCTACATCAAGACTCACCAAGATCCCAATTCCCTATCACAGTTCTCACATTGGTACCGGTCGGATCAGTCTTCCGCGTCTTGAGTTCTCAAGCCAGATTCAAGTGAATAATAAATCCTCCACTCCTTATCTTGGGCTCTCAGCGGATCTATTTTCTTACCTACTCTACTCTTCATGTCCAGATATTACTTAAATAGTTTGCTAAGTCTGTCTATAGGCTATTACCCTGCCCGCAAACTTGTTCTCCGGGTTGGTACAGTCTCTTAATCTTCTGTCCCTTGCCATTTAATCAGATCTGCTATTTGTCTCTATTCTTACATTCCTATTCTCTTACATGCAAGTCAGCCTGGTCTAGGTTTCTCAGTTCACTTCACTTTTTACATGGTTCAAAGCCAAAAAGGACTCGACGGGCTCGACCAACATGGCTCAACCATCTGTTTCACCTGGACCAGGCGGAGAAAGTAATTTCAAGGCTCTGGCTCTCAAGTTGTTAAAGGAATTGACTCCTCTCCTTACCGAATCCAACTACACCGTATGGAAGAAGAAGATGGAGCGCTTGTTCAAGATGCAAGGAATTCTAAATCTTATCAACTCTAGCAATCCCTTTGAGGAAATTCCTGACAACAACAAAATGGCCGGCTATCTTATGTCTAAGCTGGATCCCTCCACTCACACCAACATCATAACTCAAGAAAATGAAGACTCTTCCAAGCTGATCTGGCTGGCTGCTAAAAACCACTTTGCCTCTAGCCAAGCTGCAAACAAGGCACAAATGTTCTTTAATTTTCTGTACCTTGAATTTGATCAAAACAATATAGATGGCTTTGTCACTGCAGTCAAGCAAAACCTGAGCAAACTTGAGGAAGTTGGAATCAACCTGCCTTCCAATATTCTCAGTTATCTCATTCTTTTCAAGTTACCTGACTCTCTCAAATCCATTCAATCTCAAATCATGCACTCTGGAATCAATCTATCCGTAAATCTAGTTCTCAACCACCTAGTACAACATTGAAAAGAATTTCAATCTAAGAATCAGGATCCTTCCAACACATCTTCTGCTCTCTACCATCAAAACTCAAACTCTTCTAATACGCCGCGCTGTGAAAATGGTAAACAAAATCCATTAGTTAAATCTCATCCTCCATCCTCCTGCTGGAGCAAATTCCCTCACCTTCGGCCAGAACATCCCCCAAACAAAGCTAGACGAGGAGCAAAGAAGAAGGAAGAAGCACACTTCTATTCCTTCTTCTGTGCTCTGAAATTGAAATGCCAAGTCAACTCAAACCAATTCATTCTAGATAGCGGTTGCTCTATCCACATGCTTAGAGACAAATCCCTTTTCCCAAGACTCACGGTTCAATCTGGAGAAGAAAAGATCAAGACTGGAAAGGAGGGTGAAGGATTAGCCATACTGGGCCTAGGAACCGCCAACATCCAGACTCAAAACAAAACTATATCACTTGAAAACTCCGCCTGGGTTCCTGAAGCCACGGTCAATCTCATCTCAATGGGAGCTTTACTGAAGAAAGGATGCAGACTAGTGGTGGATATCAAGCCAGCTACTCCCAACTTTACCATTCTACTTCAAGGAAAAACCATTCTAGAAGGTAGCATCAAGAATAACCTTCTGGTCCTAGACCATATGCCCGCTTTGAAGGATCAAAACTGCTATCTGAGCTTATCCAAACTTCAAAAGATTCATAGGAAACTCGGCCATGCCAGTTTGGGCAGAATCAAGAAACAGTTAGGACGTGAACTCAACAGTAAGGTCAAGAACGACTTTGAATGCATACCCTGCAAGAGATCCAAAATCACCAGGTCAAAATTCAATAACCAACAGATCCCTGCTGCACAAGTCTTTGATCCCCTCCACATGGACCTTATGGGACCCTTGAACCCCACTAGTAAAGGAGGTATGAGATATTCTCTCACTGTTTTAGACAGCAAATCCGGATACCTTTCAAGTTTTCCCATACCGTCCAAGGACGCAGCTGCTGCTACCATAATGTTCCTGATTGACAACAAGGCCAAGAAACTAGGATACTAACCTATCAAAGTTGTCACCAATGGAGGTGGAGAATTCGTAAACTCTTCTCTATCCAACTACTTCAAGTCTAAATCCATCAACCATTTGATTAGCAAACCATATCATCCCCAACACAACGGCAAAGCTGAAAGCGCCTACAGGACAATTATGGAATCACTTTGATCGGCCTTTAGTGGCTCTAATATTCCAAAGAATTTGTGGCACATTGTTATTCAAAGTTGCTGTTTCAGCTTAAATCAGATTCCTCAACAGAAGGGCAAAGAGACTCCATGGGAACAAATGCATAAGACTTGCATTCCTGCAGATTACTTAAAACCCATTGGCTCAAGAGTCATTTATATTCTCTCAGATACAAAAATTCCATCAAAACTGTCTGACAAAGGAGCTGACGTAACTCTGATTGGTAACAATCCCCAATTGTTGTCCTATAAGTTACTTTTGAGCAGTGGAAAAGTCATAGAAACAAAACACGTCAAATTCTTGAAGTCACCTGCCAAAATGCTGGATGTATCCACCAAATTGGAGATCTCACCAATCCCGAGTCCTTCTGCTGTCTCGGCAAAGAGTCCTGACTTATCAAATAATCACGTGGATGCCACTCAAGATGAACAAAAGCCGGTAATCCCAGATTTCCTGAGTCCCCCTAACACTTACAAAACAGACTCCATCACCTCCAAATCTGACAATACCAATCAGAAAATTCAAAAATCCCTTTGCCCTCGACTGAGGGATTGTAACTCAATCAAGGCACCTGAAAGATACGGGTATTTTCAATTGAATGAAACTCCTACCAACATACATCAAGCCCTGAAGATTCCCAAATGGATACCGTCCATCAAGAAGGAATTGAACATGGCCAAGGATCTTGAAGTGTGGGAAGAGGGTGATGAAAGCAAAGTAATCAACCCTCTCAATACAATTTGGACCTTCAAGCGTAAGCAAGACCTCCAATCTGGAGAAGCCACTCTCAAATCTAGAGTCTGTGTTCAGGGATTCAATCAGCAATACGGGGTAGATTACTTAGACACCTTTACTCCTACAGGAAAAATTGCCTCACTTTGAGCACTCCTCACCTACACAGTTGACAAAGACCTGCCCATTCTTCAGTTTGACGTCAAGGGTTCCTTTCTTCACGCCCCCCTAGACAAGAACGTCTATATTAGAACTCCATCTGGATCAGAAAGAACCTGCAAATTCCTCAAGCTGAAGAAATATCTGTACGGCTTGAAACAGGCGCCACTCAACTGGTACAAGACCCTAATCAACTGGATCAAGAGTGAGGCATTTCACAAAAGTGACTCTGATCCCTGTCTATATCTTCACAAAGATGGGATTACAAGTGTTTTCTTTCATGTCAATGAAAGTCGTGGTAGGAAACATTGACAAGTTTAAATCCAGCTTCCTGGACAGATTCAAAGATTCCTCAGCTCACAAAATTGACACCCTCCTAGGGATGAGGGTACACCAAAACAAGGACTCCATCATGTAAAGAATTAAATGGTTGGTAAAACCTGAACCTGACTGACATTCCAAGATGAGGACCAAAAATAAAGGTAAACAACGGAAGATTCAACAAAAGAACAGTGAGAGACACCAACAGGCAAACACGACTCTACAGGCCAGATTATGGCCTCTAAAGAGACTAAGTAGAGTCGGTGCACAAACAACTAAATAGCTGTGGACAACTGTCCGAGTCCTTCTAACTGATCAAACCGGAGCGTACGTTCTGCCTTATACAAAGAAATGTGCGTTAACACTGAGGGTGAGTTGAAAGGTTGGTGGCAACCTACGTTTGTTCCATGGATTGCTTGCCTGGCTGTCCAGTTGATTGAGAGGGATTTCTTGATGTCTTGATTGAATCACCGTTTGTGGGATTTTTGTCCTAAGGATGCGCGTCGGCTTGAGATTAACTGGGCCTGGTTTAAATAGTTGGACTGAGTTCGTGATAGCTACGTGACATTTCACATAAGACAACACCCAATCTGAGACACAACTACAGAAGAACTACTGCAACAACTGATGAGGATAGACAAAACACGCAGCAGTCTGAAGAAGTAACTGAGAATAAGAATAAAAGATGACAACAATGATCATGTGACAGAACAGGCTAGAAGAAGGTAGACAATTAGACAAATAATCAACACGCCGGCTCAACTCATCATCAATGATTGGGAGTCAGGAGCCAACATACTTAGCCAGTTTTGAGACTGCCATGGCACTTGCTGCCTTGGTGAGAGGATTGGCCAGCATATCTTGAGAGGAGACAAGTTTGATTTGTATTAGCTTGGAGTTCCAGTCATTTCATAAGCTTTTCATCTTGATGTTGATGTATTTTGCATGTGACTTAGTTCCAAATTTTTTTATCTTGTTGTTCAGTCCCTTGTTATCAATTAGGTGTAGAGGGGGGTCAAACTTTGATCGCCATACTTCGGAGATGAGGTGATTTAGCAACCTGGCTTCGAGATGACTGGCTGAAAGTGCATTGCATTCAGACTCTGTTGAAGAGTGAGCTATACATCTTTGACGCCAGCTTGTCCAATAGAGAGGACAGCCCTTGAGCAGAGTGATGAAGCCGGTTTGAGAGAGGCGGGTGTCAGGATCATCCCCACATGTGGCATTGCTGTAGGTGACTAGGTGATTGGAGCTGTCCTTTTATTTGAAGACAAGTTTGCAATTCATTGTCTTAAGCAAGTATTGCCAAACTCGAATTACTTTGTTCCAATGGACTATTCCTGGTCTTTCTGAGAACCTCGCCAAGTTTGAGACAGCATAACTGATGTTGGGTCTGGCTAGAGTTTCAATGAAGTTTAGCCGTCTTATTGGAGAACGGTAGTTGACGTTTAGTTGCTTGAATTGTTCAATCTTGTCTTTGGTTGCCGGAATTAAGTGAGAACCGGTGGAGCAGGGGTTTGAGAGAGGTTTTGCATTTAGCAGATCAAATTCCTTGAGACCCTTGAGAATGTGGTTTGGCAGTGACAAACTGATTGAGTTTTGATCTTTTTCAACCTTCATTCCAAGCAAAGTGTCCACCTTGTGAGCTGACAAATCTTTGAATTTGCTCAGAAAGAGAGACTTGAATGTATTTACCTCCCCCACCACAACTAAATCGTTGACATGAAAGAAGGGTGACGTAACTCCATTGTTGTGATGATAAAGACAGGGATTGCAGTCGCTCTCAACAAAGCCGACACTCTTGATCCAGTCGCTCAGCGTTTTATACCAATTGAGAGGCGCCTGTTTGAGGCCGTAGAGCGATTTGATGAGTTTGAGATACTTTGACTTCCTCTTTGAGCCAATGGGAGTTTTTATGTAGACATTCTCTTCTAAAGGTGCATGTAAGAAAGCCCCCTTCACTTCAAATTGAAGGATTGGAAGCTTCTTGTCGACAGAGTAGATGAGCAGAGCCCTGAGAGATGCTATCTTACCAGTAGGCGCGAAGGTCTCCAGGTAGTCAATCCCATAGCGTTGGTTGAACCCTTGTACGCATACCCAAGCTTTGAGTGAGATAAGACCCGTGTGCAGGTCTTCCTTGCAGCGAAAAGCCCACGTGGTATTAAGGGGATTGGTTACTTCAGACTCGTCAGCGTCTTCCCACACACCCAGCTCTTCAGCGGTGTTGAGTTCCTTGTGGACGGGTGTAACCCATTTGGGAAGTTTGAGCGCCTCATGGATGGATTTGGGTAACTCAGTGTGATGATAGCCGTACCGTACCGGTGGTCGGAGTTGCTCACGATTGCAAAGCCTTGGAAGGAGTGTCTCCTGGATGACTGAATCGGAGCCCTCAGAATCGGATTGGCTTAGGTTGTCCTCAAGAGGAACATCCAGCTTGACGTTGTCCAAGTTGTTGGGGGCTGAAGATGGTTCTGATATAGCTGATTCTGGTTCCCCTTTTGTCACTATTCCTACTGCGGGAGCAATGTTGTCTTCTACGTTGCCGTTGAGGGAAATACCGTTAGGGCCATGAGATTTCATGAACTGAACATGTTTTGTATTGATGATTTTCCCTGATTTTGACAGAATCTTGTAAGATAACAGCCGAGGGTTGAAACCTACTAGGAGCCCTTCATCACCCTTTTCGCTTAACTTTGAGGGGATTTTGGTATTTTTCAATAGGTAGACGCATGCGGTTCCGACCGGCTTCAGGTAACCCTTGGGCAGTATTGTTCCATGCATTTGTTCCCAGGGAGATTTCATTCCGGTCTCTTGAGGGATTTGATTCAAAGCAAGGCAACAGCTTTGGATGAAAATATTCCAGCAACTTTTGGGAATGGAGGACGATCTGAAGACTGATCGTAGTGACTCCATGATAGTACAATTCGCTCGCTCGGCCTTCCTATTATGTTGGGAGTGATAGGGCTCGCTGACAAGGTGATGAATAGCGTTGGATTTGAAAAATGTCCCGAGCCTTTTGTTAACAAATTCTCCTCCCCCATCGGAGACAACCTCAATAGGAAATCCCTTCTTCTTTTTTGCTTCATTTTTGATGGCGAAGATGATTGCTTCAGCTGTTGAATCCTTACTTGGTAGAGGGAGAGCAGAGAGGTAACCAGACTTGTTGTCTATGACAGTTAGAGCATACCTCATGCCGCCCTTGCCTTGCGGGTTGAGTGGTCCCATAAGATCTAGGTGGAGTTGTTCAAACATGTGTTTGGCTGGCTGTTGGTCCTGTTTAAAGGGAGATTTGCTTATTTTTCCTTTTTTGCAGGCTAAGCATTCAAAAGCTGAGCGTGTTTCTTTCTCAATGCTGTGTCCCAGGTGTTTTTCCATTCTTTCTAGGCTGGCATGACCCAGTGTTTGATGTAGTTCTTGGAGCTTTTCCAGACTTGAAAAACAGGCTTGTTGCCCCGTCGACGTAGGGAGGTTGATGATCAGGAGATTTTTCTCTATTATTCCATTGAGGATCATGGTTCTTTTCTTCTTGAGCGAGAAGGATGGGGGGTCAGATTTGCTGTTGACCCTTAGGGTACATCCCTGGTTGAGAAGAGCGCCCATTGAAATTAGATTTACGGTAGCATTGAGTACCCAGGCCGTATTCTTCAGGCCTAGTTTGATTTCTCCAATTTGCAGAGTTGCAATGCCAAGACCCCTTATTGGTATTCTATCCCCCTTCTTTCCTGTTTTGATGAGTTTGTTTCCGGACTGATTGGTTATCGAGGAGAAAAGGGATCAATCCCTGATCATATGAATGGAGCAGCCACTATCAAGGATTAATTGGTTGCAGTCAGACTTGTTGAGCTCGTTTAGGCCACAGAAGAATGAGTAGTAATGAGAATCTGGAGTTTTCTTCTTTGTACCACGGTTGAACTTATTTGTTGATTTCTCAGGTTTGAGATCTGGGAACTATACCCAGCAGTTGGAGGCTGGATGAGATTTGACAGCCGGGTTGTGCTTGCCGTTTTCACAGCGAGGGTAATCAGTGTCCAATTGATTGTGGGTGTACAGAGCTGAGTTAGAGTCAGATGTTTCTTTGGATTTTGATTGAACTTTGTTTTTATGTTGGACTAGATGATTTAGAACAAAGGCCACTGTCAGATCGACCCCAGAGTGCATGATTTGCAATTGCATTCCTTTCAACAATTCGGGAAGTTTGAAGAGAATTAGATAGCTGAGGATATCACTAGGAAGATCAATCCCAACCTTGTCAAGTTTCCCAAGATGTAGTTTCACCGCAGTAACGAAACTGTCAATGTTGTTTTGATCAAAGCCAAGGTAGAGGAAGTTGAAGAACATCTTTTCCCAATTTGCAGCCTGATTAGAGGCAAAGTGTTCTTTTGCTGCAAGCCATATGAGCTTGGGAGAATCCTTGTTGTCGGCGGTGATTATGTTGGTGTGGGTTGAGGGATCTAGCTTGGACATAAGATAGGCCGCAGTTTCGTTGTTGTCTGGAATTTCTTCATGAGGATTGGGAGAGTTCATGAGTTGGAGAATGCCTCTCATTTTGAAAAACCTTTCCATCTTCATCTTCCAGATTGAGTAATTCGTCTTGGTAAGAAGGGGAGTTGATTCCATTAACAACTTGAGTGCCAGCGCCTTAAAGTTGCCGTTGCCTCCAGGTCCAGGGGAAATAGTTTGTCAATCCATTCCGGTAGCTGGATGAGATCGCTTCGGCTTTTAACCGTGTAAAGAATTAAATGGTTGGTAAAATCTGAACCTGACTGAAATTCCAAGATGAGGACCAAAAATAAAGGTAAACAACGGAAGATTCAACAAAAGAACAGTGAGAGACACCAACAGGCAAACACGACTCTACAGGCCAGATTATGGCCTCTAAAGAGACTAAGTAGAGTCGGTGCACAAACAACTAAATAGCTGTGGAGAACTGTCCGAGTCCTTCTAACTGATCCAACCGGAGCGTACGTTCTGCCTTATACAAAGAAATGTGCGTTAACACTGAGGGTGAGTTGAAAGGTTGGTGGCAACCTACGTTTGTTCCATGGATCGCTTGCCTGGCTTTCCAGTCGATTGAGAGGGATTTCTTGATGTCTTGATTGAATCACTGTTTGTGGGATGTTCTTCCTAAGGATGCGCGTCGGCTTGAGATTAACTGGGCCTGGTTTAAATAGTCGGACTGAGTTTGTGATAGCTACGCGACATTTCACATAAGACAACACCCAATCTGAGACACAACTACAGAAGCACTACTGCAACAACTGATGAGGATAGATAAAACAGGAAGCAGTCTGAAGAAGTAACTGAGAATAAGAATAAAAGATGACAAAAATGATCATGTGACATAACAGGCTAGAAGAAGGTAGACAATTAGAAAAATAATCAACACATCAGTCTTTCTCTACCCAACCACATCAAGAAAGGGCTGGAGGAGATGAATCTCACCAAAGCTAAACCTCTGAACAATCCCTGCACTTCTGGATTACACGTATTGCTGGCCACCAATGAAGACGTCTCCAAGTTTGAAGAACTCAATGTCAGCTACCAATCTCCCATTGGTCGTCTCAACTATATAGCTAGCCTGGGAAGGCCAGACCTCAGCTTTGCTGTGTCCAACCTAGCCCGATTCTCTGAACATCCAGGAATTAAACACTGGCAAGAGGTGGTGCAAGTGTGGCAATACCTCTTGAAAACACTCGACTTCAAACTTGTAATCAAATGGAGAAATAACTCCAACCACCTGGAAATATACAGCAATGCCACCTGGGGTGACAACCCAGACAGCAGACTCTCCCAGTCTGGTCTTCTATGTCTCTTTAAAGGAACCCCTATCTACTGGACCAGCCGTTGACAACGCAGTATTGCACACTCCTTAACTGAATTGGAATGCAATTCCCTGTCAACCGGCCACCTGGAAGGGAAATGGCTCCATCACCTATTAAGAAAACTTTGGCGCAAACCCCTTGGCCCTCCAGTCCACTTGATTGACAACAAGGGACTTGAGGACAAGCTAAAGAAGTTTGGAAAAAAGTCTCACGCTAAACATATAGACATCAAATTGAAAAGCCTACGCAACGACCTAAATGATGGAAAAATTCTGGTGAAACTTATAGTATCACAAGAAATGCTGGCCGATGCTCTGACAAAAGCCGCAAGTAATGCTGCTCTAAAGCGTTTGGCTGAGTATGTCAACTCCTAAACTCTCTTGATGTAGAGTTGAGTGGGCGTGTTGGTTATTTGATTGACTTATTCCTCTCCCTTTTTCTTTATCTTTACTTCTTACTTGATTACCATTGTTTTTCCTGTCTCTTCTTCCTTCTTCTGTCTTTATCTCCTCATCTGCTTCACTTGTCACTATGGTCTCTATTACTATTCCCCGTCATTCCCTTGCTGGGCCTATGTCTTACCCCAAACTACCCGGGGAACCCTGTACAACTTGCAACCTCCTCAACAGACGACTCCTGCAATCCATCCATCATTGGATCTTATCCATTGTCTTGTTATTTTTTCTCCTAGTCACATTTGTATTCCAACTCGCCCAGCTCTCAACACAAAATTGACTTGATCACCCTTCAACCAAAGAACGGTAGTTATCTCAGATGATTCAACTCTACATCAAGACTCATCAAGATCCTGATTCCCTATCACAGTTCTCACATTGGTACCGGTTGGATCAGTCTTCCGCATCTCAAGTTCTCAAGCCAGAGTCAAGTGAATACTAAATACTCCACTCCTTCTCTTGGGCTCTCAGAAGATCTATTTTCTTACCTACTCTACTCTTCATGTCCAGATGTTACTTTAATAGTTTGCTAATTCTGTCTATAGGCCATTACCCTGCCTGCAAACTTGTTCTCCGGGTTGGTACAGTCTCTTAATCTTCTGTCCCTTTCCATTTCATCAGATCTGCTATTTGTCTCTATTCTTACATTCCTATTCTCTTACATGCAAGTCAGCCTGGTCTAGGTTTCTCAGTTCACTTCACTTTTTACAATAATTATATTAACTATGCTGACTGTAATGGAAAATGAATTCCAAAATTAATTAATCCTGGGAATTAAGTATGACCATCTGCAAAGAAAATAACTACTGACAGACATTCCAAGATAGATTTTTTGAGCGTTGTTTTGGAATCTTTGTTTATTTTGGAAAAATTAGGTACTCATGCTTCAAATCCAAAACCCTGATCAACCAATCAATCCATCTATCCATCTATCCATCCATTGATTCATCCATCATCAATCTCATCAACTACCTTCTGGAAACCAACATCCAACTTCACCACCACTGGATTTCCCTGCTTTTTCAACCAATTCAACAGCATTCATCATTCCAAAACCAATTCATTCTATGATCTATTCCCCAATCCAAATTCCAATCACCATCACTTCCCAATCACAACTCAATCCACTTATCCCCCATCAAAATAAAATCCATAAAAAAATTCAATCATCAAAAAACTCAACTCCTTCCAATCAATCACTTCCAAAATAAAATCAAAAATAAAATATAAATAAGAAATAAAATATTTTCCTTCCTATTGTGAACATTCCAAATATTCCTTTTAATCCTACATATTTCATCAAAAAATAATTCTAAATCAAAATATCCTTTGGTTCACCTATCTATTCCTTTTCCATCCCTTATATTACTTCTTACTTCCAATAATCAATCCTCAAATCCATCAACATCAAATCATAATTATCTTCAATCATCCATCCCAAACATTCCTGAAAACCTTCCAACTTCACTTCTGGAGATTCATCACCCTCAGAACTTTGAAAAAATCTTCAATACACCGGAACCTTCCACAATCATTCATCTCAAATACTTCCAACCTCTTCAACAATCTTCCAGAACCTCCTCTTTTCCTTCTCTCTTCTCTTCCACACGAGACCTTTTTCACCTCCACAACTCCCTTATACTTCTTCATTATTTCTTCTCCACTCCCTTTCCTGGATTTTCATCATTTGCTTCACTGCAATCCCAATAATAATCCTTCTCAGTCTTCATCAATAACCTTCACTCTTCAAACAGGTTCATCTGAGTTTATCAAACTTCAAAAAAACCAAATTCTCCCTTTTCAAACTTTGACAGCTTTGACAAGAACTTTGACAGGCATTTCTAGCTTGGAATTTGCTTTGATCATCTTTGCCAGTTTCATCTCCCCTAGGTCAAAATTCAAGAAAGTCCATCTGAGTTTATCAAACTTCAAAAAACCAAATTCTTCCTTTTTGAACTTGGACAGCTTTGACAGCAACTTTTACAGGCATTTCCAGCTTTGAAATTGCTTTGATAATCTTTTCCAGGTTCATCTCCCCTAGTTCAAACTTCAAAAAAGCCCATTTTGGTTCATAGAACTTCAAAAAATCCAACACTCCCTTTTTCAACTTCAACAGCTTTGATGGGCACATTGGCAGATGTTTCCAGCTTTGAAATTGTTTCAATAAGCTTTGCCAGATTTAACTCCCCTAGGTAGAACTTCAAAGAGTCCATTTTGGTTCATCAAAATTTGAACTTTTCAAGCTTCATGCTTCAAAATTCAGTCCCCTCTTTCAAATCTCTAACTTCAACCTTCTGAACTCCCATCCTAGTCTAAGAATTCAAGCCTCAAAACCAGTGCAATTATTCACCAGCTTTAAGTTACTCAACCTTTCTTCCAAGCCTCCCATCTTTCAATCAGCAAGTAAAACAGAAATGAGTCTTCACCTCCAGCACATCCTTTTCTGGGCATCAGGAGCTACCCCTTCCCTTTTGGGTGGGGTACTGTCATAACTTTAGTTCTGACACTCATTCAACTAAACCAACTCAACCCTTCATCAGCTTAAAACAAGGCTCAAGTCCAACTTCACTTACTCCTGTACCTTCAACTGGATAGTAAACCTGTACACCTTTCAGTCTCCACCTTCCCCTACCAGGTTCAACCAATCCACCTATGGGATAACCTCTATGTCCATGTACACCTTACCACTGTGTCATTTGATTCATTCAATCATCTCAGGGTCTCCGCCTCCCATAGTGGCTTGGTACATTTTCCATCTCTCCTCAACCCACTTGGTATATGAGTTAGTACATATTACACTTAGTATATACATAAAACATACTCTCCACTTTCTGTTCAGCCCATACTACCAGGACTCCAGATCAGTACATGTCAAACCTTCCTGGATAGGCTCATAACCCAATCAGTCAACTACAGCCTCCAGCCCAACCAGTGTAAGACTCCAAACGGTGCTAAGCCATGGCAGTTCTGTGGAGGGGAAAGGTGCTGTTTAGGCTGCCCTCCTAGGAGTTACAATAATATTTAAATGTAACCGGAATCAAGGTCCAGAACCTTATGGATGAGAAATCAAAGTAAGGGAAGAGGATAAGAGTTGTTGGTAGCGATGGAAACAACACTATCTGAGGCAAGATGGTGCAGGTAAAGACTTGAACAAATAATTCAAGGTTTGTTCAGATTTCAATAGGATAAGGCAGTTGTAAGTAACAATGCCCACAAGCTAATAACTCTGGTCGTCAGCAGCTGATTATGAAAGATCAACTCAATCCCAACCAACCTCCAGGTTCTCAATGAACCTGCCCAACTCTCCGCAATCAAGCGCTTGAAGGGTACCAGATAACTGTGGGAGGCTGAACAAAACAAAAGCAATTTGTTTATGAAGCTCTAGAAGCAAATCAATAACGAATTTGAGCAAGAATATCCCAACACTTCTCAAGGGACTCAAGAATAGCGTGGCAAAATTCAACCTTAAAGAAGAAGGGAGGTATAACACTCCAGGTTTTAAGCTTAATAAAACCTCTTCAATCAAACGTGATTGGCTCCAGAAAGATGATCAAGGAGAGATCAAGATCAGTATGGTCGGAAAAAGGGATCAGAGTGGTATAACACACTCAAGAATTCAGACAGACAGGAATTCTTCTTCAACCAGCAAGGCTATTGGTTGGTGATAAGGATCAAGGTCACAAGGGAAAGAGTTTGAGTATGGAGGCTCAAAGGATCAAGGGGCAATCATAGATATACCCGGATAAATTGCTCAGATAAGTGGGGAAGGATGCCCACGGATAAGTTTGATTATGATGATGGTCTCATTGGATGCTAGGATGATGATGATAGGATCCTCTGATGCTGGGCCAGAAGGCAGGGGAGAGCCCCTCCTTTTATAGACATGAGGCCCTGTATACTATGTACAAGAGATACTACAAATAGGTGGGGGAAAATGAAAACAAAAAAGAAAAATTACATGAGAGGAAAAAAAAAGAAATGTTGCCCGCATCGAGAATGACCGCGGGCAATCAGATGGACACCCGCGACAGCGGTCACGGGTGTTGACAACGGCTGTTGTTGTCATTGTTGTGAGAGGAATGAACAGACAGATACACACAGTAGAGGAGTAAAATAACTTTCAAGAAGACGATCAATGATTCTTAAATTAAATAATAATGAAACCTCTCCCCCGCCTTGGCCTTAAAATGTTCAAAGATACCAAAGATCCTAGGATCAATGGATCCATAACCGCCCAAAGATTAGGTGACCCTAACTAGCGCGCATGCCAATGGTTTTGATTGCGTGATCTCACCCGTTTTTTTTTATGCTGTCACTCTCATTGTCTGCAAGCGTCTGTGTTTTGAATGACCGAGGGTCAATCACATCGACAAGTCTAACCATTCGGGGGCAAAATCCGGATTGACTTCTTCCCAAAGGGAAGAATGATCGAAGAGTTTGATGAATTGTTGATCCATATTTTGGGATTTGGGGAATGCATACCGTCGGTATTCATCAAAGATTGCGGTCGATGACCAATGCTGTAACTTCCTCAGACATCCCACCAAACATCCGGTGCAATGCTTGCCCTTTTTACAATGAATCAACATCTGATGATTCCGCACGTCCAGGAACTTACAAAGTGCCAATCTGATCTTATCTTTGGGGATATGTACAAATGGTTCTTTATTTCCAGGGATGGCGTATTGGATGAGTTTGATACCAACTTGTTTGTAGTGTTTGATGAGTTCGACCGGATAAGGTTCTTGGACCAGAGTCAAGATTGTTCGTAGTTTCAGTCGATCCAAGAAACCAAAGTGTTCGACTTGAGGGAAGCTCAATCAAAAGAGACCAGATGCGACGGTAGCAAAGTTAGGAGGAGGGTAGAGTAGTGGTGGATGTGGGGATATTAGACCGAGTTGAGGGTTGAAGGATAGAGCCAAGGTGAGACCCCAAAGGTTTAATTGTTGCTTCATGGATGTTGAGGATGATTGATCAAGGTTGGATGGAGGATGGAAGGATCGAAGGGATCGTCAAAGGTGGTTGGACAATTGCTTGCGTCGCCAAAAGTCAGAGCCGCAAGCGCAACAAGTAGGAGTTGAACATAGGAAGGGGGATCAAAGCGGAGAGACAGGCAAGAGGCCTGTCCTAGACCGCTAGGACAGGGAGAAGTTGAGAGATGGGGAGAAATGAAGGTACCCATAGGGGTACAACCGAAAAAGATATATTTTTTTTTTTTTTCCGTGGTGTCCCGGATTGGTCACCACATCTCTCCCCAACTTACAGACTGTCCCTAGTCTGCATCTAAAATTTGAAGGGATTAAAAAAAAAGGCAGGGAACGAAGAAATTGAAGCAAAGATTGGCCATTTCTTGATCTTGAGAGAAATTGAAGAGTTGAGGAAAATATCTTGATTCTTCCAAATGAGCCCTAGAAGCGGCAGGAATAGAACAAGGAGGGCGTCCCAGGTGCTCACATATGTGGAATACAGTAGAGTTTTACAACAAAACGCAGAAGATGACCCTGGTGGGGCACAATTGGGAGGACTTACTTGTACCCCAAATTGCCTCCACTGAAGCCCATATTCCTTCATACCAAAACCACCAAAAACGGAATTGCAATTAGGATCTAGTTTAGACTCATTGCGGAGATTCAAACCGGAACTGAGAGAAGATTGATCAGACTCAAAAGTAGAAGGGAAAGAAGACACAACAGAACCAGAGAGAGAAGGAGATGGAGAAGAAATATTTTTGTATTTTTCTATTTTGATATGTTTTTGTTTTTTAATATTCTTGAGCTCAGAAGAGAATGATGAAAGGAATGAAAAATAAGCCTGAGGGATGGGAGTTGACCCTTGAGTTGCAGTCTGAGGCTGAAAAGAACTACAACCATTAGTAGGATCAACTATTCCCCTAAAAAATGAGAGGAACTAGAGTTATCCTTCTGCTTCCCCTTAAAAGATGATTTGGGAGAATGACCAGGAAAATCTCTTTCCCAACAACCAGAATCCAAGGATCAAAGAGGAACTTCAATTTTCCTGCCATCAGCATCAGGGAGAAGAATTCTCTCCCCAACTTGATCAGAAAACATCAGGGTTGCACCAAAGTCCATTAAGAAGGGTCGTCCCAAGATCATAGGACTGTCCAAACGAGTGATCCAAAAGTTGCAGGTTCCAACAATATTTCGACCAATCCTGACCAGTACATCTTCAGCAATACCAACCAGTTCACAAGCTTGATTTCCTATCCCATACACTGCAGAGTTGAAGCTGACCCTAGGACTAAGTTTGAGCTTGCAGGCCATAGCATCCGAGATTAAGTTAAGCTGAGATCCAGAATCCACAAGAGGAGAAACAGTTTTAGCTGAGTCACCAAGATAACAAGGAAGAAAGCCAAGGGGACAGGAATAAATGTTGGATTCTATAGAACGACTGGTTCCACCAGAGTCCTCCATTAAAGTTCCAGAGGAGAATTTGAGTTCTTCAGGGCCAATTTCCACACGTCGACGAGAGACCCATTTATTCATTCATTCAGCAACAGATGGAGAGATCAATAGGAGTTCAGCCACAGATAGATCAGGAATTTTGAGATCAGAAATTTTCTTTAATACTCCCTCCACAGCATTGGGGTGATCCTTGGAGATGCCCCTTTCAAATCAAACTTTGGGCTGGGTGGGGGGAGGAAGTTCAGGTGACGCAGAATCTAAGATAGGATTAGAAGGTTGAGGTGAGGGAGAAGGATCAGGGTGATCTGGGAACCTTTCCATGAGTGGTTCCTTTTCCACCTCCATGTCTTCTACATCAGAGGAAGGAGGCTCAAGTGATGATTGACGTTTAACGGGTTTTCGAAGGATTGAAGTTGGCAAGGAAGGAGCCTTATGAGGTTTAGGTTCCTCATGTCCTTTCCTGGCTGGATCAGATTGATAAGTAGTCCCAGCAAGACTAGAGGAAGAAATAGCTGGAGGATACCAAGGTTGGAGGGTACCACAGGATGATCGAAATTCAAAGGAAGCAAGAGATGCTTTCACAGGAGGTGATGGCTGGTAAGAGGCTACCACATGTCGGATAGGACGAGACGAGTCAAAAGGGATTAGGGCACCAGTAGGGAGGAAGTAATTGTTTCCCCTCTGCTCTTCCAATTTTCCCTTAAGGTCCTTCTGAAGTTCCTGGCATTGTCCGGTTCCATGGCCTTCTCTATGACAGTAGTAACAGACCAGAGTTGATTTGGGGACAGAAGAAGGAGTTTTAGGCGTAGCAAGCAAGGAAATCTTTTGATCTATTTTGTTCTCAAAGGCTCTAAGTAACTTGGTGATTTCATCTATAGTAGTAGGTTCCCAATTGGAATTAGGATCTGCTTTAGGCCTACGATCTGCCTCCATTTTAATCATAATATCGTTTGACTCTTTAAAAGAAGGAGCATGGACTGGTTCAGTAGTTCTAGGCTTTTCAAAGGTAAGAGCAGTTTGACCTTTCATGACTTTATCCACAGTACTCCTAAGGGTAAGAAAAACAGGGAGCTTGAATCGATTATCCCTGGTGTTAATCATGGATCCAGATTTGACCAGTTCTTCTTTAATCCTTTCCTGCACAGCTGAAAAAAAAGATTGGAAGAACTTTTTTTGAATTTTTTCCACTGTGTCAATGTGATTGTTTTGGATAAGATAGTTTTGAATGGGATCCCAAGACTTCCTAAAAATCTGATAGTCAGAGGCTGAAGAAATACCACCATTGGAGATCCACTGCGAAGCCAGAGCATCCAAATCCTGCAGAGTAAACCTAGCCACATCTATTTTACCCCAGTATGCCAACATAGCCTCCCTGAGAAGCGTCCAGTTGTGGGATTCAAATCCCTCAAAAGACTCGATTACCTCCATAACTTCATCAGAGGAGATAAAGAATTGCAACTGATAAGCCATATCAAATTCACTAGCTCCATCCACTTCAGCAGCCATTTCGTAGGAGTCCACGAATCGCTCAACATTTGTACCGTTGAAGCCTAAGTTCTTGTTCTGCTGTTTGATCTTTACCATCTTAGGTCGGACAGGGGTGGTTGGAGTAGCGGAAGATGCCATATAAAATAACAGAGTTCCTAGGGGATCCAAAGAGCAGATTTCCAAAGTGGCTCACGAGTGTGGCAAGAGTAGGGTTTCTCCAAAAACAAAAAGTATCTTCCCAAGCCGTGCACAAATTGGGAGGACTTACTTCTAGGATAAGTTGCCTCCATGGATCAGATTTGAGAAGAGAAAAAAATGGAAAAAAAAAATTGGATTTTGAGGTTGACTTTAAATGTCTTGGGACTGTAAATCCCAAGGTTGCTGGTTCGATCCCGGCCCGGGGGACCAAATGTAAGACTCCAAACGGTGCTAAGCCGTGGCAGTTCTGTGGAGGGGAAAGGTGCTGTTTAGGCTGCCCTCCTAGGAGTTACAATAATATTTAAATGTTACCGGAATCAAGGTCCAGAACCTTATGGATGAGAAATCAAAGTAAGGGAAGAGGATAAGAGTTGTTGGTAGCGATGGAAACAACACTATCTGAGGCAAGATGGTGCAGGTAAAGACTTGAACAAATAAGTCAAGGTTTGTTCAGAGTTCAATAGGACAAGGCAGTTGTAAGTAACAACGCCCACAAGCTAATAACTCTGGTCGTCAGCAGCTGATTAGGAAAGATCAACTCAATCCCAACCAACCTCCAGGTTCTCAATGAACCTGCCCAACTCTCTGCAATCAAGCCCTTGAAGGGTACCAGATAATTGTGGGAGGCTGAACAAAACAAAAGCAATTTGTTTATGAAGCTCTAGAAGCAAATCAATAACAAATTTGAGCAAGAATATCCCAACACTTCTCAAGGGACTCAAGAATAGCGTGGCAAAATTCAACCTTAAAGAAGAAGGGAGGTATAACACTCCAGGTTTTAAGCTTAATAAAACCTCTTCAATCAAACGTGATTGGCTCCAGAAAGATGATCAAGGAGAGATCAAGATCAGTATGGTCGGAAAAAGGGATCAGAGTGGTATAACACACTCAAGAATTCAGACAGACAGGAATTCTTCTTCAACCAGCAAGGCTATTGGTTGGTGATAAGGATCAAGGTCACAAGGGACAGAGTTTGAGTATGGAGGCTCAAAGGATCAAGGGGCAATCATAGATATACCCGGATAAATTTCTCAGATAAGTGGAGAAGGATGCCCACGGATAAGTTTGATTATGATGATGGTCTCATTGGATGCTAGGATGATGATGATAGGATCCTCTGATGCTGGGCCAGAAGGCAGGGGAGAGCCCCTCCTTTTATAGACATGAGGCCCTGTATACTATGTACAAGAGATACTACAAATTGGTGCGGGAAAATGAAAACACAAAAGAAAAATTACATGAGAGGAAAAAAAAAGAAATGTCTCCCGCGTCAAGAATGACCGCGGGCAACCAGATGGACACCCGCGACAGCGGTCGCGGGTGTCAACAACGGCTGTCGTCGTCATTGTTGTGAGAGGAATGAACAGACAGATACACACAGTAGAGGAGTAAAACAACTTTCAAGAAGACGATCAATGATTCTTTAAGTAAATAATAATGAAACCTCTCCCCCGCCTCGGCCTTAAAATGTTCAAAGATAAAGAAGATCCTAGGATCGATGGATCCATAACCGCCCGAAGATTAGGTGACCTTAACTAGCACGCATGCCAATGGTTTTGATTGCGTGATCTCACCCATTTTGTTTTATGCTGTCACTCTCGTCGTCTGCAAGCGTCTGTGTTTTGAATGACCGAGGGTCAATCACATTGACAAGTCTAACCATTTGGGGGCGAAATCCGGATCGACTTCTTCCCAAAGGGAAGAATGATTGAAGAGTTTGATGAATTGTTGATCCATATTTCGGGATTTGGGGAATGCATACCGTCGGTATTCATCAAAGATTGCGGTCGATGACCAATGCTGTAACTTCCTCAGACATCCCACCAAACATCCGGTGCGATGCTTGCCCTTGTTACAATGAATCAACATTGGATGATTCCGCACGTCCAGGACCTTACAAAGTGCCAATCTGATCTTATCTTCGGGGATATGTACAAATGGTTCTTTATTTCCAGGGATGGCGTATTGGATGAGTTTGATACCGACTTGTTCGTAGTGTTTGATGAGTTTGACCGGATAAGGTTCTTGGACCAGAGTCAAGATCGTTCGTAGTTTCAGTCAATCCAAGAAAACAAAGTGTTTGACTTGAGGGAAGCTCGATCGAAAGAGACCGGATGCGATGGTAGCAAAGTTAGGAGGAGGGTAGAGTAGTGGTGGATGTGGGGATATTAGACCGAGTTGAGGGTTGAAGGATAGAGCCAAGGTGAGACCCCAAAGGTTTAATTGTTGCGTCATGGATGTTGAGGATGATTGATCAAGGTTGGATGGAGGATGGAAGGATCAAAGGGATCGTCAAAGGTGGTTCGACAATCGCTCGCGTCGCCAAAAGTCAGAGCCACGAGCGCAACAAGTAGGAGTTGAACATAGGAAGGGGGGATCGAAGCGGAGAGACAGGCAAGAGGCCTGTCCTAGACCGCTAGGACAGGGAGTAGTTGAGAGATGGGGAGAAATGAAGGTACCCATAGGGGTACAACCAAAAAAGATATTTTTTTTTTCTTTTTTTTTTTTTTTTTTTTTTTTTTCCGTGGTGTCCCGGATTGGTCACCACACCAGTCAACATGTAATAACCTGGGAACTCCAACATAAAACACCAGCCACTCATCCCTCAAGGCCTCCTTCTCAGCTCTCACATATACTGGCCTCTCCTTCCCTCCTGGACTAATTCCCCTGAAGGAATTAGTATACTACTTCTTACTGGTTAGTCCCTCTGTCATTAGGTGTAATCTCAGCACAAGCTAACCTTCACCCAGCCTTCTTAACTCATATCAACTTGTCCCTTCCTGGCTCTACTCTTATAGGATTCAACAACCACTTATTCAAAAACCTCCTCCTGGACTTCTCCATTCAATCCTTAAATCTTATCATCACTTGTACTCCTCCTCTCATCTTTTTCATTGCAATTCCAACAAATCATCCTTGAGTTCTATGAGTAGTAGTGCCTTTTCCTTCAGCCTCTTTCACACCAGGGGCAGTCATGAAACCAATTTTCCTTCAGAGACTGGGATTAAACTTATGGAGGACCAATAATGAATTCCCCAGCGGATATCCAATGCATTCAAATTTGATTTTTCCTTCCGTTATGTCTCATCCAAGGCCAATTGGCCCTTCTTCCTCAACTTCAATCTCCTTTTCTCCATGCGCCTCATCTTATACTCCAAAGAATTCACTAGGAAAAAAAATTAAACCTCTATGTGAAGAAAGCCCTGCAGCAATCAGAAGACAAGCAAAAGCACTCAAATGTGGTGGACCCATCCTGCTGGATACCCCCAGGTATAAACCTGATTCTTCAGGTGCTTCTTTCACTTCATAGACCCCTCCAAAATTTTCCTCTACCCATAAAACTGGTCCATCTACCTTCTTTCCAACTTCAGAGGTTCCAGAAGAGGGCCTCTTGTGTCTCCTACAATATTCAAATTTCCCAGAATTGGGGGTGATGCTGGTGGTGCATATCTTCTCAGTCTGAAGGCACATGGAAAAGGGTGGATGGTATTGGTTTACAGGATTGTAGCCATTTTTCTCCTTCATGGTCAATGAAATAGTGGGTTATCTGTTGTAGGATGAATGGGATGGACATCTGTCAGGTGGTCATGATGATGGATATGGTGGCGGGAAAGACAAATGATCCATGGTGAAGAATTAAATCTACTTCTAATGTTTTCAAATGGTTATCAGCAGCTACCCCCTTATCTCCTTGGGGGTTGAACTATCCCTGCATCCCCTGCAGGGACTAGGGAATCCCCCAGGCTCTTGCTCTCTCTCTATGGCTTTGTGCATCCTCCACCTGTCCTCAAACCAAAATGGTATAAGAATTGCATACATGCCCCATACTATAAATCCACAGTACATAATCCACACTGGACAAGTTAAACTCCAAGTTAAGTAAATTCCCTACCTTTCTGGACAGGACTATTACTCAATCTGGCAAGCCACTTCCTGCATTTTAATTTGTCAACATGTAATCATGGGTCATCTCAGGCCGGCACCAGTCATCAATTCTCAAGTTCTCTTCCCAGCTATCACTTATACTGGCCTCTCCTTCCTTCCTGGTCTCATTCCTCTCATAGAATTCTTAGGGCGTATCAAAGTTAACCAAAACGGCCATTTTTTGATGGCAGGTTTCAAACCAAATCCGCCATTTCAAACCCACAATTTAAAATCAAAAAAATTCACTTATTTCACATAAGACGTGTCAAAGTTAACATGAAATAAGTGGGTTTTTTCAAATAAAGTATTTAAAGGCTTCTGCCACCTGTCCATGTCATCCACCCCTGGCTTCCCACCTCCTTCTACCTCCAAACTCATTACAAATTTTTTTACCTCCAGCCTCATCATAACAAAATTCGCCACTATCATCACTTTATCACTCTTATCATCACTCTCATAAATTTATCAACCTCATCACTTGATCACTCACCACTTTATTGCTCTCATTGCTTCATTGCTCTCATTGATTCATTGCTCTCATTGCTTCATTGCTCTCATTGCTTCATTTCTCTCATTGCTTTATTGCTCTCATCGCTTCATTGCTTCATTGCTCTTATTGCTTCATTGCTCTCATTGTTTCATCACTCTCATTGCTTCATAGTTCTCATTGCTTCATTGCTCTCATTGCTTCATCACTCTCATCACTCTACCTCCAACCTCATCCAAAGAATACAATCATTCTTTTATTGCTCTTTTCACTTTATTGCTCTCATCACTTCATATCTCTAATCACTTTATCTTGCTTTTAACTTTATCCCTCTCATCACCTTATTGCCCTTACTCTTTCCAAATGGCCCCTCAGCAAATCTCCCCCCGCAAGTCAACACAAAAGTCCAACACACCAAAAGGAAAATCCCCCAGGAACTCCACAACAAACAATCCTCCCCCATCAGCTTCCAAAGGCTCAAACAATCCTCCCCCATCAGATTCCCAGGGCTCAAGTCAGCTCAAGAGAGCTCATCAAATCATCCTGGTCAACTGGCTCAAAGTTCCCTCCAACTATGATGCCTGCTTTGGATTTGACAATGAAGCACGTGTTGGCCAACCTCCATCCTCTAAGGTCAATGTTTATCTCCTCATGGCCAATGAACTCAAGAACAAAACAAAAGGTAGGCTGGATCTTTCATACAAACAGATGAGGGAGTGATTCAAGAATTATCAAGCCAAGTAAAAAAAGGCCCACTCCATGTCAATCTCCACCAGCTTTGGTATCACCAACTCTGACAAAGCCAAAGGAATCAACTTGGTGGTTGATAAGTTTGACTCCATTTGTCCTTTTTATATTCAAATGGATGAAATATTTGGAAAGAAGGCCAACATCACCCCTTAAGTTGCTTTTGATGCCCAACAATTCAATTCAGTTCACGCTGAGGACTTGGCTGTGGATTCTGAGGCTAGCAATGGTGATCCTGAAGAAACCTTTTCCTTGGAGTGGCCCCCATCTGATGCCAAGGAGGATATTCAATTTCTATCATCTCCAACCACGTCTACTTCTGCATTGATTGATGTTTCAAACCATACCTTGGTCCCCTCCCCTTCTTCTTTGGATTTCTCTCTTCCTGGGTTAGCAGATCTCATCCACCTTTCTGATGCAAAACAAGATACTCCTCAGTCTCCATTACGCTCAACATCTGTTCAAGTAAGAAACCAAGCTCTTTTCTCTTCTGTCTTGTTTATCTTTACTGGTTTAGATTGTAAAAAATTAGGCTCCTTAATTCCAGAATGGCCAGAAACTCAAGCCAATGGGGCCTCCCTCATCACGTTCAAACACCAGTTACAACTTTAGGAATCAAACCTCCGCTGCCAAGGGTTAGCAAAAGGCCTCCAATTCCATCAATATCAACCCCAAAAGTCATGAAAAGAGGAGAAAAACTTCTTTTTTTTCAGGCTTTGAAGAAATCATGGATAAGCAAGATTCATTTAAGTCCATTGGTTTAATATCCTTGCTTTCAAAACCATGCTCATTGCTTTTCCCCTGCAAAAAACAGTCAAATCACAAATAGAATCAAAAAAACTTGACTTTGAAAAGCAAAAGTGGGATCATCAACTGGACATGGATTTTCAAAAGCAGAAAGCCAAGATTTTAGCTCATCAACAAAAATGGGATGCTGAGTGGAAGTTGAAACAGGCTGAGATAGAGTTTCAAAAAGAGGAAAAGGAGAAGGATCAACAGCAAGCCCAACTGGAAAAGGAGAGGGAATGAATTGCAACCAATAAAAAGGATAAGGTATCAGTAGCCTTTGCTTGCATTTGCAGCAGTAGAACATTACAAGAGATACAGCAGATAACTCAAATGCTTGGCTTGTAAATATATTTCCAAGGGTGAAAGAAAAACAAAAAAAATATTTTTGATTACAATGTTTGAGAGTATTCTTAACCCCACCAATACACAAATCTTTTCAATTTTAATTTATATTTTGTTTTCTAGAGTAAATTTGGAAATTATTCAAGTACCTACAAGTTTTTCTAGTTGTTTTATTAATTTGAAGTGACATGGCCATTCTGGTATGGTTTGCTGTGTCCACAGCAGGAAAGATGCAGTGCTTGTACTCATTAGCTGCCCAAACAATTGTTAATATACCTTTTTGCTTGAAATAAATTCCAAATTCAAGGTCAGGACAAACAAATTGACCATCCAATACTTGATATTTTTCTGTATTTTTAATAAGTCAACCATTTGATTTCTTGGTTCGAACCACAAGTAAAAAGGAGTAGCCAGAGATGTTGCCTTTGATGATATGAGGAGAGTTTTAAAAAGAATAGGGGGTGAAAGTTATGTGTGGGGAGCAATCAAAAGTTGTAGTCTTGGAACCAAATTCAAACAAAGAGAAAGAGGCAATGTTGTTGTCCTTCATGGCATCACAGTTTACTTCAAAGGAAAGTTTGGCCAAATTTCAAAACATTTGTCCTAGAATTTGGGATAATTTTTTGGCCTTACGGTTGAGGAAAGCATAATCTTGAGGAGAAGATCTAATGGATGATTTCTTCAAATAAAGTCCAAATAACTCTTAAGGTGCATCAATTTTTCCCATCCAACTTCCCACATTTTTCCACCCCAAGCTCTTGAAGGACCAACTGGGTTGAAAAACTTTTTTGACTGGTGAAGGAAATTTTTCACAAAGTTGATGTCCTTCTTGTCTTGGTCAGAAAGTTTCTCTAATGGGAAAAATTCAATTATTGCAACCAGGGCTTGATGATTGGATCAATTGAGGACAATTACTTTTCCACAGTGGAAGAAATGGAACCGTTTGACTGTTTGTTTTGCTTTCTCAAACTCTTCCTGGGTTGGTTTTCAACTATTCTTTTTCTTTTTGGCAACAATTCAAGGGTAGAGATCCAAAGGACGCGGTTTCTGACCTGACCAGACCACCTTTTTATTAATAACTTCCTCAGAAACATCCAAAGGTATTTTGGAATCTCTCATTTGATTCCTCTTTTGGCAAGCAGCCCTACTCTTCCCTCCTCTCTGTATGATTTTCAAGTCATCTCTTTCCATCTTGTTCCCTCCCAATACTATACTTAGATTTGGGTGTGGAACAAGAATAGATTTGGATGTTTGTGTAAAATTTTGAGGGGGTGGGAGAAGACTGGGATGATCCCCAAAAGCGGTCAAATGTTTTCCAAAAAAAAAAAAGTCAGTCCAAAGACACCATCCCTGAAACATGATTGAATAAAAAAAATAAACCAAACCTGGACTTGAACCCAGGGACACCGGAAGCTGAATCCCCCCCCCCCAAAAAAAATTGGCATGAGTGACCCAGGAAACACACCAACAAGCAATTTTATCAAAAAAATTAAAAAAAATAACATACCTTCCATGGCAAAGAATACCTGAAATAATCAAAAAAGAACCTGATGGCTTCCAGTGCAGTCCAGAGAAACCTAAAAAGAAAAAAAATAAAAAAAATAAAAAATAAAAGAAGAGGTCAGCACCACAGAACACTCCAAAAAAAGGTGGAGGAGAAGACTGAAACAATTGATTGATTGCTTGCAAAACAATTGATTGATTGCTTGAAAAACAATTGATTGATTGCTTGCAAAACAATTGATTGATTGCTCAAAAACTGATTGATTTCAAATCAATTGCTTGATAGATTTGCAATCAATTGATTGATCAATCAAAACCAGATCAATCAATCAATCAGGATTCAATTTGTTGATTGATTCCTAATCAATTGATTGATTGGTTAGGATTCAATTGACCAATTGATTGATTGATTAGGATTTTATTGGTCAATCAATTCCTAATTGATCAATCAATCAGTTAGGATTCAATCAATCAATTGATTACTCATTGATTGATCAATTGATTGATCAGGATTTGATTGGTCAATCAAATCCCAATCAATCGGAGAGGGGTGGTTGAGCAAGGCGGGAGGAGGAGGAGAAAGGTGAGACAAAGAGAAGGGAGAGGCTTACCAGATGAGGAGGGGGATGCGATTGAGATGAGGTGGAGCTGAGGGAGAAGACATGGGGGGAGTTCAAAGGAGAGGTAAGCAAGGGTGGATTAGTGAGTGGAAAGAAAGAGGGAAGGGGACTTACTGAGTCTATTGGTGAGTTGGATGGTGGATTTTTTGGGGAGCTTGGTGAGGATGATGAGGCTGGTGAGGTTGGAATGGTTGCTGAGGTTAAGGGGGTGGTTTAATGAGGAGGAGGAATGAAGATGACTGGTGTGTGAGTGGGGTGAGGTGGAAGTGTTGGAGCCGTGATTTGGAGGGGAGAGGTGGATGGGATGGCAAGTTGTGGGGAATGAGGTGGAGTTTTTTTTGATTTTTTCTAAGTCCACTGAAAAAAAAATAAAATAAAAAATAAAATAAAGAATAAAAAAAAAAAACCCCTGACTCAGCCTGGATACTTGGGTGAAGAACCAAAAAAAAAAACTTACTGTGAAGTTATTTTTCACCTATTTAAAAATCAAACATTACTCATCAAAGCAAGCAAGGGTGAGAGGAAGAATCTTCTCTCTCATAGAAGAAGATGAGGGACAAGATGAGGCAGGGATGACTTGAGGTGGGTCAGGAATATCATCTTCAAATATTTTTTTCCATTCATCTTTGATGTGGGCCAAAAAATTGTGAAGGATTAAACAAGTGATAATCCAGTTGATGAGGATCTTCATTTCTTTGGGGTTTTGAAGCTGGTTTTGCATTTCTCTTAAGCTGGCCAATCTTCCTTTCAGGACTCCAATGGCATTCTCAATCTGAACGCGTGATTGGGCAAGATGATAGTTGAAATCAGTTTTTCCTTGATTGTTAGATGAAACGTTTGGGTATGCTGGAACCACATATTTGCCACTAGCATAAGCTGAATTGGCAAGAAGGTATTGATTGTGGTCAAAGTTGTTCTTTGTTTGTTGGGAAATCAGCATCCAATTTAACACGTATGAATCATGACAGGAACCTGGAAGGCCAGCATGGAGGGATATGAACTTCTTGTTGTTATCACAAAAAAGATGTAGGGCCACAGAGTATCTAAAAAAATTAAAAATATTTGGTCAGTGGTGTGATCAAGGGTGTTATCAAAGTCATTGGAAAAGAAATGAATCAGTTGCCTTTTTTTGCGATCAAAACAGTGGTTGCCATCTAGCTTGGGTTTTTGACTCAAGGTGATGGTGGTTCCATCAACAAACCCAATGCAACCAGGAAAGCCTTTGGTCTCCATTACTTGAGGCATCTCCTTGCCTTCTTCTTTGGTTGGCCAAGAAAGGACTGAGAAACAGAAAGATAAGATAGCAAGCATGAATCTTTTGGTGTATAAGTCAATGCTTCCATAACTGACTGAGAATATATTTTACAATTGATGTATTGCTGCTCCATTTCCATTTGATCCCAATCTCCAAAGAGCAAATGCCAGTTGGATGGCTGGATTGCGTTGAGGATTCCAAGAATTGCTCTGAAAGATGTGGTGGTCTTCAATCATCTCCAAAAGTTTCATGAATGAAGGCAATAGAGTTTGAAATAGTTGCTGGAAGCTTAAGTTGGGGATGAGATGAAGCTTTTGCCTTTCATACATAGGTTTTTGGAGGGTGTGTATTCTTTGAACCATTTATTGCTTTCCCAACAGAGAATTCAAAGCCAACCAAGTTGATTCCAAATTGGAGTCTGAATCAGAGTCTGAATGGGAGTTAAACAGTAGCAAAATTTCAGTCAGCTTTTTTGCATTTTCAACTTGCTGGCAGGAAGTTTAATTGGACATGTTGAGAAAGATGGTGATGTGATTTGGCGTGATGAAATGATTGTATTTGTGTGAAGATGGAGATGTGAAAATCAATAGAGATTTGAAGCAATGGAAATGAGATGTCTGTGTTGCAATGGAGATGCAACCGGTATGGATTTGCTGATGTGGATGGGTGTTTTAGATGTGATGGATGTTGGATTGATGATGATGCATAAATAGTGGTTTTAATTGCGGAGTTGATGTTTGAAATCAGCCATTTTGATGAAGCCCGCCATTTCAAAATACACCAGTCATGGGGTATGTGTATTTTGAAACCGGCCATTTAAAATGGCGGGTTTGGTCAAAGAAATGGCGCTTTTCTAATGGCGGGTTTGCTCACTTTGATAAGCCCAATTATACTACTTGTTATTGGTTAGTCCCTTCCAATAGGTGTCATCTCTGCAAAAGAAAGCCATCAAGCCTACCATACTCATCTCACCCATCCCTCTGATGTTACCCTTATGGGTTTCAGTCATCAGTCTTCCTCAAAAGCCTCTCTCCTGCATTACTCTTATAATTTTATTCCTTCATCCTTTTCATTGATCTACCTATGTTCATTGCAATCAATCTCATCTCTATATACTGAGTTCTTTAAGCATTAGTTCCTTTTCCCTCAGCCCCTTGCATGCCAGGGCCATTTTAGGCAGCTTACTAGATAGAACCTGATTTAAAGTTGTCTAAAGCTTGGGAGAAGTGATGAAATGAACAAAATTAATGGAATGGTTAAATCAAATACACCATAAAATCTATCAAAGGTGGTAGGGCTAGTTCAAAAAATAGACATTGCAATTACAGGGTCATAGCAGGATTAATGAATGAAATGCAAAGATAAGGAATTCAAATGAACAGATATATTTATGCAGGGTGTGGGACTAATCCTTAAAAAGACATTATAAATGATATGAATTTCTATACAAAATGCAAGACAATATAAATAGCAAGACTAACAATAGGATAACTACGTCCAAAAATGGAAGAAGCCACGTTGATTGGTTGGTCAACTAATCATTTGATGGAACTGCAAGCATCACAGGGATGGAATTAGTTACAAAATTTGGATAGTTCCTTTGTGTATAAGCCAGAGGTAGTAAGGAGACATGCTAATATTGGAGGATTTAATTCTATCATGCTTGTAGGTTGAGGTAGATTTTACTGGGTAATATGATTTGTTTGATGAATAATTACACTGGAATCCAAATTTCAGCATTGGATTCTTATCTTTAACCTTCCTGCCTTCCTTCTGTTCCAATCCCTTCCACATCCCCTTTCTGTTTCCTCCCGCCCCCTTTGTTTTCTTGCCTGAATTTCATGCCTTCACTCTCCCAATTCTTTTACTACAATTACTTTAACTTTAACGTGGCTCTGAACCTGGGTAATTCCAGTCTCTGTTGGTGGTGGGGGTGGAGGTGAATTTATAGTGTAACTCCAAACTTTTTGTAGTATTAGAAAGAAAAATGTTATCTATTAGTTTTATTCCATCTTCTGATTTGATTTATCAATATTTTCTCAAAAAAAGTTTTCCCTCTAATAAAATTCACTTCCTGAAGCAGTATTATCTGAGAATTGACCCTGGTAACCAAAAATTACTGCAACCTTTTCTCAATGATGATATTGCAGCTTTGATGAGTGGGTCACTAAGGGAAAAAGAATAGGCCAGTTTTTGAATTTGAAAAGCCTTGCATTGATGGAAAACTCCTCAAAACGCAGTGCTAGGTATGCATTGATACTGGGTACTAGATATACATCAATTGTTGTGGAAAATAAAATTATTTCAAAAACAAGGATAGGGCAAAATTTTGAATCCAAAACTTTAATTCAGAAAATAGTATGTAAATTTATCACATAGACAGTAAATAATCATGATATCAGCCTCCTGGATGCCAAGATCCTTGCTATCCTTTAGCTGCCAGAGGTGATAAAATAATTATTAAATATATTAATCAATAAATGCAGCAAAAAATCCATAAAATATTTGGATAAAGCTTATTGAAATTTTAATTGGTTTGGATATGGTTTATTTTTATAAATCAACATAAATGAATTGATGATTAAATATTTTAATAGAGGGGCCACAATTATATTGGGGATATTTAACACCTCTCTTCAGGGAATTCAGTATTAAAACATATAGGCCTGGTTACTTTGGAACCTTTAATTTATATTCTTAAAGGATATATTGCCCAAAGATAATATGTATATAAAATACTCGGTGGAGTTGAAGGGCTTTGTAACCAAGCTACCATGACAGAGAAAGGATAACAAGACTCACTGGTATATTATTAAATCCTTTGGGTACCTGTTTGGGACATGCACTGATGGGTTAAACATGTATACTGGGGTTATGAGGTTGTTCAGCAGTTTAAATTGATAAAAAGGGTTTGGGACAGTGTAAGACTCCAAACGGTGCTAGGCCCTGGCAGTTCTGTGGAGGGGAAAGGTGCTGTTTAGGCTTCCCTCCTGAGTGTTACAAAAATATTTAGATGTAACCAAGATCAAGGTCCAGAACCTGGTAAATGAGGAATCAAGGAGTAGAGGATAAAGATGATAATAGTTTGGTAGCAAAGGAACAGCACTATCTGAGGCAAGATTATGCAGGGAAAACTTGAACAAAAGAAGTTAAAGTCTGCTTAGAGTTCAAAGAACAAAAGCTGTTGAATGTAAACAACGCCCACAAGCTAATAACTCTGGTTTTCAGCAGAAGATTGGGGATGATCAACTCAAACCCAACCTACCTCCAGGTTCTCAATGAACCTGCCCAACTCTCCGCAATCAATTGCTTGAAGGGTACCAGATAACTGAGGGTGGCTGTACAAAACAAAGCACAACGTTTAAGAAGCTCTAAAAGCAAACAGTAACTGATTTGAAGCAAGGATAACCTCAACACTTCTCAAGGGACTCAAGAGTAGGCTGGCAGAATGCAACTCCAAAGAAAATAAAGGGAGGTATAACACTCCAGGTCTTAAGATTCATAAGACCTCTTCAATCAATTGTGATTGGCTCCAGAAAGATGATCAGGGATCAGGACCAGTATGGTCAGAGAAAGGGATCAAGGAGTGGTATAACACACTCACAAAATTCCAACAGACAGAATTTTTCTTCAACCAGCAAGGCTATTGGTTGGTGATTAGGATCAGGCCACAGAGGGGTAAAGACTTAGGGTCAAAAAATGGATCAGGGGGCAATCAAAGATATACCCAGGATAAGGATCAGGATCATAATTTCACAATGGGGGGGACATAAGCACACACTCCCTTGGATGAATTTTTATGATGATCCCCCAGAAAAAGCAGGGGAGAGCCCCTCCTTTTATAGACCAGAGGCCTGTAGACTATTTACAAGAGATACTACAAACAGAGCGGAGAAAAAAAAGAAAAAAAAATTTTTATGGATCAATGAAATAATAAAAGGAAATGAATGAGCAAGGGTGACGGGCCGCGCAGACAGGCCAATGCCCCTTGGCATCTGCTGGCCTGTGGATGACTGCGCGGTCATAATCCTTGAGGGGCGCGGGACACATAACCAACCCGCGCAGGCAACAGAAGACTTGCGCGGGAAACCGGTGATGCATCAAACGCGCGGATTGGATGAGGGGTGAGGAGTAGATGGATGGGTTGACGGACGGGATGATGTTGGATTGTATGAGGCTGAGAGTCTAGGAAGTGAGGCAAGCAAGGGTCAGGGATGGAGGGCCGACTGCTGAGGGCAATTGTTGTGGAGGGAGGAGCGGAGGAGGAGGATGCGGAGGATAGTAGGTTGAGGACAACGGCAAGGTTGTTGGCGGTCATGAGATTCTTATTGTATCAATTGGAAAAGATGGCCAGAAGATCAAGTAGGTAGAGGAGTAGGTATTGACTTGGAGAGCTTAAGGATGAGATGAAGGATTTGAATAACTTGATCTGAGTGGGTTCATCGTGGGGATACTTGAGGAGGACTTCCCTGAGGTATTTGTACATTGATTGAGATATTAAGGGTTTGGGTAAGCACATCAGATATTGCCGGAGGATGTTGGCGGCATCATGAATGGAGAAGTAAGGTTTGAGGTGATGAGGTTCGGAGGGAAGCTGGGGATTGGATTGGGCTGGATGATGGGACCAGTCCAAGTCCTTACCCTAGAACGGGGGTTGGTCAAAGATTGATTGGAGTTCCTTCATTCGTTTTGTGAAACCCAAGATTCTGAAGATACCTTGGACGAGGGTGGCATCCTGTTTGAGGTATAGAATGCACTTGGCAACAACAACGGGGATGAAGCCGTAGATGTAAGCCTTGTGATCTTGAACCATCATGGAGATGGCTTTGGAGGCTAATTGTAATGAATCCTTGAGTCGAGTTCCAAAGACCCTAGGATGAAGATGATGTAGGTTGAGTTTGGATTTTCTTTTTTTTTTTTCTTTTTTTTTTTAATGGTACCTATGAATGATTATAAGGAAAAATCATAAAAAAATTAAAATCTCTGCACTGGCCAGGGTGTCCAGGATGGGGCACCACAACGGATATTATTAATCAGACTAAATCCATAAATCACTTACTTATCTCTTATAAGTATTTGATTACCATGGCACAGTTTCTGGATATAAATATAACTTGGTCTCTGGGTATCAATATCCTTAAAAATAGCTCTTTATTTATAGCTTTTTGAGTCCCAATATTGTCCTTCTGAGGGGTACAAGGGCTCAAAGGAACAGACACTGAGGATAGCAGGGTAAACAGTGACAGAATGCCACATGCTCTTGGTGCTGTAGCATGGGTAACATATAATTCCACAGGGTATTGGAATTATTCTACTTTATCATTGATGTTTGGAAGTGTGAATAACACTAATCTGTTCATTTTATTTATTATTTAATTAATTATCCTTAGTAAATGTTCCCAGTAAGTAATAATTATTTTAATAAAAAATCTTACGGATAGTCTGATGTCAGGTGAGTTTTCATTGTGTATTAAATAATTGGAGTAAAGTCATGACATTGATTTCACTCCTTATTTTTGAATTTTTGTTAATTTACTAAAATGATTATTTAAAAATATAAGTCACAAGTATTTATGTAATATTTTTACATCATTGGTTTCCAAAGTATTTTACAAAAATAGTAACGTCTTGTAGTTATCATAATTTTATATTAAAGTATTTTAATATATTTTTAGAAATAGTCATTATCTCATTTTTGACATTCTTGGTTATTTTAAATTATATTCAATAAAAATACGTATAATGGTTTTTTAGGTATTTTTACATACTTTTATGTATTTTTAGACTATTTACTATCCACAGGAACATTTGTTAAATACGTAGAATATTCCCTTGTAGGTTGTAGTATGTTTAGGCAGTACCTAGTTTTCTCAGGGTGCCTGTCACTTTGTGAACTTGTAGTCCCGCGGCTGCGTACTTGTCAGAGGCCTGGGGCTGCATAAATGGCTTTGACAGGGTGAAAGTGAAGCAGCTCAGCCGCGCGAGGTTGTATTGGCTGCTGGGGCTGCGTGCGGGAATTGTGACAGAACACATTTCCATCTGTAACTCCTAAAATATAAAAAACACCTCAATTCTGACTGAATTTTAGGTGTGAAACCTATACATCACAATACATTTGAAATATTTAGTTGGCCAAAAAAAGACCATAATGATGCCGTGGTATTTTGGTCTTTCCTTTCTTAATTATTTAAAAATATAAGGAGTTGTATTTCAAGGGTGGGGTAAGTGAGTGACCCTACCTAATTTTGGGTGGAAAATCCATTTCTGGAAAATTTTTCATGAATTTCTTAATACTTATCAAGTTAATATTAATATTCATTATTTTTATGTCACTTTTGTTACTTTTGCAGCTTTCCCTGCAATAGTAGCAAGCTGGCATTCCCCCACTCCAAGATATGGCCATATCTGAAAAAAAAATCTGGAAAATGTTGGGAAAAAAATTAATTCCATGTGTGTTTCAGTTCCTTTTTCTGGCTCTGTAGTTTCTAAGATTTGTTGGTCCATCAGGTATATTATTCTCTGGTAACCATTCATCTTTTTCTGAAGATTCTCCTTTGTATCTCACTAAGTATAGTTTAACACCTTTTCCTTGCACTCTCTCTTTCTTGTCCCTCAACATCCTTCTGACTTTCCCTTTTTCTTTCACAGGGTCAGGTTCTATTGGGATCATTGCTGGAGGGAGGTTGCTAACTTCTCTTGGTTGAAAGTGTTTTACTAGGCTAACAGGAAATACTGGGTGTTTCCTTGATAATTCTTCACTCAGGATTACTTCTACAGCATTTTTACCATGCATCTTTTTGATAAAAAATGGTCCAACAAAGGCTGGTTTCAGCTTTCTGTTACCTGCTAAATTGTTGAATTTGGCAGCAGATATCAAGATCTGATCTCCTATTTTAAAGTCAGGTTCTCTGTGTGATTTTTCCCATCTCTGTTTGTTGTTTTCCACTGCTTCTTCTACAAATTTCTGAGCATGATTATTTGCCAGGTCTATGATTTTCTTGAAGTCAAGATATTTTGGATGAATGGTGTCTAAGTTAAAGTACCTAGGGAGTTTTGGAATCAATCCTCTTTCTAGTATGTAAGGGGGTTCTTTGGTAGTAGAATTCTTGCTGCTGTTATAAGCCATTTCCAGAGCTGGGAGTAGGCTTACCCAATCATGGGAATAACTATCTGAGTTCTTTTATTCTATACCAAAGCTACAGAACCTTCTAAACATATCTTCCAGGTTCTGTATCATTTTTTCAGCTAATCCATCAGTCTGGGTATGTTATGCTATAGAAAATGCTTTAGTATTACCCAGTATATCATGTAGATTCCTCCAAAATTCAGAGGTGAATTTGGGGTCTCTGTCAATGATTATAATCTTGGGTATACCAACATCAGCTATAATCTTATTCCAAAATAGTAGAGCTACATCCATAGCACTATCTTCTTTGTGGTTAGCTAAGAATTTTGCCTTCTTAGAGTATCGGTCAACTATAACCCCAACAGAGTTATATGAATGAGTACCTCCAGGGGGGAGGCTGGTGACAAAATCATATTAATAATTTCCCATCTAGTTTTGGGCTGAGAGATCTTCTGTAGGAGTCCAAACCTTTCCCCAGTAGTTTTATTAGATTTTTGGCAAGTCTCACATCTAGTAACATAATTAATAGTAATTTCTTTCCAGTCTATCCACCAAGCAGTTTGTTTTAATTTCTCCAAGATTCTTTCAGTGGATAGATGCCCTGATGAACAGTTGTCAAGGAATTCCTGGAGTATTTGTTGTATATTTTCTATGTTACTTAGTACTCATACACTGGAATGTTGGTTTATGTAGTAAAGTGGACCGCCCCAAAAGGTAAACCTTCATGCTTTATAGGGTTTAAGTAATGAAGCAGTTAAACTATCTATCAGAGCTGCTTCTGGGGATTCACATTCCAAAGTGGTAATCAGCACCTAGGTATCAGAGGAGTAGTTTTCCCTCACTAGATTGAAGAAAGCATTATCTAATTCACATAAATGGATCCCCATAATTGGAGCATCAAATGCAAAAAGATTGATGTTGAAGGTAAGAAAGATATCCTGATCCTCAGGGTCATATGCTGGATTGCTAGAGTCATTAGGCAAAGAATTCCTACTTAGAATATCAGCATTCTGGTTTTTAGCTCCAGCTTTATGCACTATAGTCATCTTGCCTCTATACTGTTGTATAGCAATTTGCCACCTGAGCATATGTCTGCTGGTGGTCTTCATGTTCATCAGAGTTCTTACAGAATTACAGTCCATGATCACTTGGAAAGTGGTGCCCTCTAAGTAATAGTTTAGCTTTTCTAAATCCCATACTAGAGCCAAGCATTCCATCTGACTGGCTCCATATCTCCTTTTGGTGTCTTTGATCTGTCTAGATATGAAGAGGACTGGTTTCTCAACTGCTTTGTATTCTTCTATTCTTTCTTGATGTAGATCAGCTCCTAACCCTTCCATACAGGCTTCAATGTAAAGTTTAAAAGGTTTGGAGTAATCTTTTTGAATGAGTAGAGGAGTGGAGGTCATAGCTATTTTCAATTCCTCATACTTTTTCAATCTTTCATGTGTCATTTCAAAGAAAGTTTCATTGTTGCATATTTCATACAGAATTTTAGTTAGCATAGAAAACTTGTGGATTTACTGTCTGTAGTAACTGCAAAAACTAATGAAAGACAGTAACTCTGTTTTATTCTGAGGCATCGGTCTGCTCATGACAGCAGCTATCTTATTTTGGTCAGCAGCTAGAGTTAGACCAGAGACTATATTCCCTAGAGCTTTTAATTTTCAATATCCAAATTTGAATTTCTTCATGGATAATTTTAATCCTGCTTTAGAGATTGTTTGGAGTACTTATCTTATTTGGTTTATATGAGTATCCCAATCATCAGAATATATGATAACATCATCTATATATACCATCATCAATCCTTGTCTAATGTAGGTACCTAGAACTGTATCCATTGTTCTCTGGAAATGTGATGGGGCATTCTTTATACCAAAGGGCATCCTAAGATATTCATATATTCCAAAATGACAGATTATTCTCATAAAATTTCTGCTTTCAGGGCTTATAAGTATCTGGTGGAAACCTTTAAGCATATCCATATTAGTGATTTATTTTGCGTTGGACAATTTATGTAGAGCATGATCAATCCAGGTTATAGGATGATAATCTGCCTGAGTATAATTATTGAGCATTCTGAAGTCTCCTACCATCCTTGACTTGTCATTATGCCAAGCTATGATTACAGGTGTGGTCACATCTACATGCTCATTGTGTCCTACTTTCCTTAATACTTGTAAGTTTATCAGTTCTTGGATATGTTCCTGAACTACTATTCTAGATTTAGGGCTAGAGGGATAAGCTGGTCTTCTTAGGCTGGAGGATAAGGAGGATTAATATTCAATGTCAAAACCATGTCATTTCCTTTGATATCACAAATGGGGTGATCTTTAGTACAGAAAGCATTTTGGTTTGCAAAGCAGCCTGTCAATATATCTTTCTTCTGTTCCTCAGAAAATTTCATATTTAAAGCTTGTTGAGATGTCAATATATCTTTCTTCTGTTACTCAGAAAGTTTCATATTTAAAGCTGCTTGGGAGAAGTATTCTTGATTGAATTCTTCTAAATGCTTTTGGTAAGTGGGAGAGGGGAATTTAGATTGGATGGTGAATATCTTAAACTTCTCTTCCCAATTACTACCCACTGTGAAGTACCCTCCTTTACTCTGGAACACATCTATGCCATATAGACATCAAGCATCATTTCCTATTATCAGGTAGTCACATAATCCGTTGAGAAATACTACAAATTCCACTTTTATCCTCAAAGATCCTTGATTTTGGGGTAATATTATAGGAGCAGTCCATACTCCAGTAGAATTCATGGTAGAGTTGCCTTTTGGGACGTGAAAAAGGTTTTCTTTCCAATTGGGATCCCATTTGCTTAAGAATTCAGTACAGACACATGAATAAAAAGCTTCACTATCAAGTAATACCCTTATAGGTCTGTATTTATACAATCCTGTTGCCTAAAAAGTTTGATCAGTGATATAACTCTTACAACTCATAGGCTTGACTGTTAATTGTTGAACATCCGTGATATGTCTAGGGATTATGGTAGGCTCCCATTGTTGGGGCAAACTAGAGTCACCATGGATGTTATTGATTTCTATAGAAGTGCCTATATCTCATTCTATTACATTAACAGGGTTGGTTGGGATCATTTCACATTCAGAAAAGGATCTTTCATTATCATCTATATCTTCATAGTTCTGATTCCCTTCAACCTCCTGCTCTCCTTCCAAGACTGCTATCTTTCTTTTTGGTAATGGGCAGTCTTGTCTCATATGCCCTGTCTTTTACAATTCCAACAAGTTCCAGGAATTCTCTCTTTATCCCTGTTCTCATTAGGTTTTTTATTGTCAGAGATATTTATCATAGGGGGTTGTTCTCTGGTTTTTTTAATATTGAATTTCTCTTTAGGTCAAAAAGGAACCTTCTTGTCTAACCCATTCATGTCTATGACTTCTTCTAACACATTGATAAGAGTTGGTAAGTCAGCATTCATACTCATCCTGCATCTTAAACTATGGTTAATATTTCCAGGACACAAGTTGGGGAGTCTTTCATTTACTTCCTCTTTATCAGCATCTGGATGGAAGAAGTATTGTCTTCTCTTCTTTTCTAAGCACCATTTGTGAGGCTTATCCTTGAATGGATTGAACGAGGAATTTTCGAAATTTTTCCTCATTTTTATTTTCCACATTCTAGAACCATATTTTTCTTTAATTAGAAATTTCCAAGTATTACATGGTAAGGATCCCACTTCTTCTCTTTTAATGATAAACCAGTCTAAAGCTAATCCTTCAAATAGTCTGGTAAGCCTGACTACAGCTATAGCTTCTGGTAGGACATAAGAGTTAATTGTATAGTCAATAAATTTAATGAAATTTATATGATTGTACTCTCCTTCAATGGAGAACTTAGGCCATTCAGAAATTGGGGGTAAAGGTTTGAGGGCTTGTTCCATTTCAGGGGTAGGAATAGGCCTGAAAGTGTCACTTCTATGCATTCCTAGTAAGGGTGGTGCATAAGGAGTAGTGGTTTTTCTGGGAGGTTTGGGTTCCTATGTGGTACTCCCCAAGGGAATGGTCAGACAGACTTTTAAGTCACTAAGTTCCTTCTTTATCAGATTAAGTTGCAGGTCCACTTTATTATTAACAAGATCTAATTTCTCACTAAGGGAAAGAATGGAGCTGTTAGTATTATTTATTACTTCTTCTTTTAAAGGCTGAAAAGACATAATAAAATCTTCTTTGATACCTGATAACATATTCTCAATTGTTTTAGTTTTTCTAATTTTACCTTGATTGATTGTCTCCAATAATTAATCTGTATGCTCTTTGTCCTACGGTTTTTGTTTGGTTATGAATTCATTTGGCTACTACTGAGGTTAACATATCCATTTGCGTGTAGACACTTTCCAAATTTCCACAAAAAATCTTGAAATTATGACGCATATCATTAGAAAAGGAAGTAATTACATTAGAATTTGCTTTAGACAAGTTACTTGGTTCAGAATTAGAGGCTAATTGTTGCACACATTTTTCCACTTTTGAGCTAAGGATATTATCTGATCCCTATCCTTCTTTCCCTTTGGATTTGGATGGGAAGAAGATGTCTTCTTTCCTGATCCTCTGCCTTTCAGTTGGGCTAATTGATCCCAAGGATTCCACTTTTCTATGTAGGATTCTACCTCTTTCCTTGGAATCATTTTCTGTGGAGCTATCTGGGTAGCTTTTGCCTGGGAGATTATCTTTTTCATGGATGCCATGTCTTCCTTGGCTTGGGATTCTTTGAACTCTTCCCAATATTTCATGTGCTCTCTGACTAAGTCTTTGATCCTGGCTTCCTTGCCCCGATTCTGCTGGGGTGGCTGCAGGGAACCTTCTTGTAATGGAGGGGGGCTTAATTCTACTACCTTCTCCCGCTTGAGGTTGGGGGAGGGCAACAGTACTTGGGGCTTGTTGCTTTTTCACCAAAATTTGATTCAGGGGTTCCAGTCCCCTCATGGTTGTCATTATTTGTGGTCTCATGGTTACTGGGGGCTCCTGGAAAATATCCATAGGAGGTAATTCTCCCTGAGTCTCTTGTATTACGTCTATTCATATTGCATAAAATGTTAATAAGTGTTTTTCTAAAGAAAAATCTGTAAAATTAAGTTTGTTTGAAACTTACTTAAAGTGATATTCAAAGGTACCAGGACTTTATTGGGATTAAATTGGTCCTTAATAGGTAATCCTACGGGGTCTTGGTGTGTTCCAATGAGGTCTTCACCCATCCAATCAATATTTTCAGGGCTTCCAGAGATATCTGGGACTTCTTGGTCCAATCAATCAACTTCAGTGACAGTGGTTTCTTGGATAACAGTGTTCACTGATGGTGAAAAGATATTTTATTAGTAAATAACATATATTAATATTATTTTAATAAAAATAATATGGTAATACAAGTGTTATACTTACTTTTAGATTTTAAAAATTAATTTATAGCGTATTTCTTCCAAGCTTAATGTTTCCTTAATAGGGCCGGGAAGTTGATACGCCTCTCAAGATCTTCTTGTTCAAGGAGTTTATCTAGGTGTTCACATGCAGAAGAAATATGAAGTTTCTCAGCTTGAGTTAAAGCTTCCCAACCAGTTGGTTTATATTTTTTAATGTATTCTTCTTTTGTTATCTTTAAAAGATTTAAAGAAAATATTATTAATTCTGCATTTGTTTTTAAATTCACTGCAAAATCAATTAATGATAAATCACCTTTAAAAAGTCAGATAAATTATCTTTGATTGGATTTTACGAGAAATGTCTGGTCCAAGGTATTGAATATAATGAAATGGAATATTTCCCGGCCAGACCCCCAATTTTCAGCCTCCTGGATTTCAAGATCCTTGCTATCCTTTAGCTACTAGAGGTGATAGAATAAATAATAAATATATTATTCAATAAATGCATCACAAAATCCATAAAATATTTGGATAAAGCTTATTGCAAGGTTGATTGGTTTGGATATGGTTTATTGTTATAAATCAACATAAATAAATTGATGATTGAATATTTTAATAGAGGTGCCACAATTATATTGGGGATCTTTAACACCTATCTTCAGGGAATTCAGTATGAAAACACATAGGCCTGGTTACTTTGTAACCTTTAATTTATACTCTTAAAGGATATATTACCTAAAGATAATATGTATATAAAATACACAGTGGAGTGGCAGGGCCTTGTAACAAAGCTTCCGTGATAAAGAAAGGATAATAAGACTCACTGGTATATTATTCAATCTTTTGGCTACTTGTTTGGGACGTGCACTGATGGGTTAAACCTGTTTACTGGGGTTATAAGGTTGTTCAGCATTTTAAATTGGCAAAAATGGTTGGGCACAAATATTATTAATCAGAATAAATCCATAAATCACTTAATTATCTGTTATAATTATTTTCTTACCTTGGCAGGGTTTTTGGATGTAAATATAACTGGGTCTCTGGGTATCAATATCCTCAAAAAGAGCTCTTTATTTATAGCTTTTTGAGTCCCAATATTGTCCTTCTGAGGGGTACAGGGGCTTAAAGGGACGGAAAATGAGGCTAGAAGGGTAAAAAGTGGCAGCCTGTCACGTGCTCTTGGTGCTGAAGCACGGGTAACATCTAATTCCACAGGGTATGGGAATTATTTTACTTTATAATTGATGTTTGGACATGTGAATAACACTAATCTGTTCATTTTATATATTATTTAATTAATTATCCTTAGTAAATGTTCCCTGTAAGTTAATAATTATTTTAATAGACATTCCTTTGGATAGTCTGATGTCAGGTTAGTTTTCATTATGTATTAAATAATTGGAGTAAAGGCATGACATTGATTTTACTGCTTATTTTTTAATTTTAGTTGATTTACTAAAATGATTATTTAAAAATATAAGTCACAAGTATTTATGTAATATTTTAACATCATTATTTTCCATAGTATGTCACAAAAATACTAATGTCTTGTAGTTCTTTTAATTTTATATCAAATTATTTTAATTTATTTTTAGAAATAGTCATTATCTCATTTTCAACATTCTTGGTTATCTTCACTTATATTGAATAAAAATACGTATAAAGGTTATTTAGGTATTTTTATATCATTTTATGTATTTTTAGACTATCTCATATCCACGGGAACATTTATTACATATTTAGAATGTTCCCGTGTAGGTTGTAGCATGTTTATGTGGTACCTAGTTTTCTCAGGCCGCCTGTAACTTTGTCAACTTGTAGTCCCGCAACTGCGTACTTGTCAGAGGCCTGGGGCTGCATACACCGCTTTGACAGGGTGAAAGTGCTGCAGCTCAGTCACGCACAGGTTTATTGGCTGCTGCGGCTGTGTACGGGAATTGTGACAGAACACATTTCTGTCTGTAAATCCTAAAATATACACAAAACCTCAATTCTGGCTGAATTTTAGGTGTGAAACCTATACGTGAAAATAAATGTGAAATATTTGATTGGCCAAAAAAGTCTCATAATGGTGCTGAGGTATTTTGGTCTTTCCTTTCTTAATTATTTAAAAATATAAGGAGTTGTATTTCAAGGGTGGGGTCAGTGAGTGAACATACCTAATGTTTGGTGAAGAATCCATTTCTGCAATAATATTCATGGTTTTCCTACTCCTTCTTAGCTTAATTTTAATATTATTATTTTTATGTTATTTTTGTTAATTTTGCAGCTTTCTCTGCAATAGTAGCAAGCTGACACATGAATTGATGGAAAATTTATGGAACTCTTGCAGGAGCTCACATGTTTTATACCTGGGGAACTTTCAGGCTCTAATTCCAAGGGTTATTGGATACCTCATTCTTTGGAATATCATATTCCTCAGTAACATCTACCTCAGTCTTTAAGGGGGACACAAGCATTACCCTTATTATTAGAATGTTCACTTACTACCTCTGGCTTATAAAGAAGTGACCTCTCCAAATTTGGCAACTCAGTCTATGCCAGAAATCCCGGGGGTTTCATCCAACAATTTTTCAACCATCCTAACAACCTTGCTTATTCCATCTTTTGACTTATCTATCCCATTCTTGGTCATGCTAGTCATATTGACTTGCATTTTTTATACAAAGAAATATCAGTTGTAACATCTGCTCCAGGGCTAGCCCTACACCCTGCGTAACTACATCTGTTCATTTGCATTACTTCTCTTTGCACTCCATTCATTCATCTTGCCTTGTCCCTATCCTACCACTGTCTATTTTTTGCACTTTCCCTATGACCTTGGATAAAATAAACTTTGTATTTCATTTAACCATACCATTCCTGTCATCCATTGCATGATTTTCCCTAGCTGTAGATGACTTTCAATCAGGTTTTATCTAGTCACCTCAAGTCATCTTATAAGGACCATTCATTCTGCCTGAAGATTGTTTCCTCAGTTTGCTACCTTCATAAGTTCTTGAATCCTTTGCTGAGATCATTTTATCACATTGGAACTTCCTTATTTTCCTTCCATTGGAAAAATCCATCCTTCTTGCAGTTTTTTGAGGCTCTGGACTAATTTTTTTCACTTCACATTTGGCTTTGCCATACTCACACTTCCCTTGCAACAGCACTCTCCCATTTGTGCTCAAAATCATGTAAGATTTCCCTATAGTACATGGGGTGGTTTTGTGAAATGAACTCAAAATTCACAAGTAATCTCTTAACCGGTTAGCTGACACTGCATGCAAACATTGTAAAATTTGGAATAATTTTCACCCAGGCCTTCCCGCAGGACCTAGCTCTCTCTGCCCAGAAATTTCTTGGGACATTGAGGCTGAAAACCATCTGGCAACATTGCAGCTCAATTCTCTCAAATCAAAAGCTAAGTCCTGCAAGTATCCCGCAAGAATGCCTTGGGTGAAAATCCTCCAAAATTGTCTCTTGTTTGCATGTGGTGTGAGCTCGCCATGGCCAGATGGGCCATTGTGACTGTTCATTACCAAGGTTTTGCTTTTAAAGACCTGATGTGTTGTTTGACAACGCTGTTCAGTTTTTCAGTTCCAATACATAGAATTGGTGGGCGCAAGTGGGAATTAAGAGTAAATTTTGACTCCAACATAATCATCATAGTGCTTGATTTCTATCTTGCAATCCAAGTCTCCAACTTTTGAGCTTTCTTTTCTGCCACTACAGCATTCCTTATTTTCTCAGTGGGTACGGTACCCGCGGACATAGACCTCAATGAGAACTCAGGAGGTATGACTAACGGCATCCAACAAGAGACAAAGGAGAAAGAGCAGGCAGGAATTCAGCCAATACCTATGAGAAGAAGAAAAGAGTGTTCCCAATTGTGAAATGTGCACCATAAATTAAGGATTGAGCGGCAACAGCTACCATCATATTGATACATCAGAACATATCAGGGAGGAGTGCGAAAATTTGAATAGAACAAGAGTGAATGAAAAATGAAAACCAAGAGACCAGAGCTGGATCACAAGATGAACAGGGACCAGAGACCATGGGAGCCACAAGATTAAAGGTGCAAGGCTCAAAACTATTTTCTTCAGACTGTTGCATGAAACATTGAGAAATTCAGCCCCCATGTCCTGATCAACATTTCTTATCCCCTTTGTCCCGTAGTATTTTGGCAATGCTTTTTGTCCTTTTACAGCGTGGGTCTGCCAGGTTTTCAGCTTGCTACTATTGCAGAGCAAGTTGCAAAAGTAACAGAAATAACATAAAAATAATAATAATAAAATTCACCAAAGAAGGAGTAGGAAATACATGAATATTATTGAAAAAAAGGATTCTCCACCCCAAATTAGGTAGGGTCACTCACTGTCCCCACCCTTGAAATACAACTCCTTATATTTTTAAATAATTAAGGAAAGAAAGACCAAAATACCAAGGCACCACTATTGAACTTTTTGGAAAATTAAATATTTCACATGTATTGTCACGTATAGTTTTCATACCTAAAATTCAGTCAGAATTGAGGTGTTGTGTATACTTTAGGAATTACAGATGGAAATGTGTTCTGTCACAATTCCCGCACGCAGCCACAGCAGCCAATGCACCCGCAAGCAGGTGAGCTACAGCTCTGTCACTCTGTCAAAGTTGTGTACGCAGGCTTGGGCCTCTGAAAAGTATGCAGCCGCGGGACTATGGGTTGACAAAGCGACAGGCGGCCTGAGAAACTTAGTTTCTGTGTAAACCTGCTACAACCTACACCGCAACATTCTACATATGTAATAAATGTCCCTGTGGATAGTAGATAGTCTAAAAGTACATAAAATTATATCAAAATACTGAAATAACCTTCATATTTATGTTTTATTAAATATAATTAAAAGTACCAAAAATGTCGAAAATAAGACAATGACTACTTCTAAAAATATATAAAAATACTTTAATATACTATTATGATAATTTCTAGTTATCAAACTTTTTGTGAAATACTAAGAAAACATATGATGTAAAAATATTACATAAATACCAATGACTTACATTTTTAAGTATTATTTTAGTAAATCAACTGAATTTTGAAAATAAGGAGTAAAATCAATATCATGAATTTACTCCAAATATTTAATACATAATGAGAACTCACCTGAAATCAGAATATCCGTAGGAATGTCTATTAAAATAATTATTAACTTACTGAGAACATTTCCTAAGGATAATTAATTAAATAATAAATAAAAAGGACAGATTAGTGTTATTCACACGTCCAAACATTAATTAGAAAGTAGAATAATTCTCATACCAGGTGGGATTAGATGCTACCCATGTTACAGCACCAAGAACACGTGAAAGGCTACCACTGGTTACCCTGCTAGCCTCAGTTTCTGTCCCTTCAAGCCCCTGTACCCCTCAGAAGGACAATATTGGGACTCCAAAAACTATAAATAAAGAGCTCTTTAGAGGATATTAATACCCAGAGACCCAGTTATTTATATCCAGGCACCATGCCAAAGAAATCAAATCCTTACAAGAGATAAGTAAGTGATTTATGGCTTTAGTCTGATTAATCATATTAGTCCCCAACCCTTTTTATCAATTTAAACTGCTGAACAACCTTATAACCCCAGTTAACAGGCTTAACCCATCAGTGAACATCCCAAACAGGTACCCAAAGGATTTGAAAATATACAAGTGAGTCTTATTATCCTTTCTCTGTTGTGGCAGCTTGGTTACAAAGCCCTGCCACTCCACCATGTATTTTATATACATATTATCTTTGGGCAAAATATCCTTTAAACTAAAGGGCCCAAAGTAACCGGGCCTAGGTGTTTTCATACTGAATTCCCTGAAGAGAGGTGTTAAAGATCCCCAATATACTTGTGGTCCCTCTGAAAAAATTTTTAATAATCAATTTATCTATATTGATTTATAACAATAAACCATAACCAAACCAATTAACCTTGCAATAAGCTTTATCCAAATATTTTATGGATTTTTTCTGCAATTATTAAATAATATATTTATTATTTATTCTATCACCTCTGGTAGCTAAATGATAGCAAGGGTCTTGGTATCCAGGAGGCTGAAACATGTGTTGAATAGTAGACTGAGTAGACTGCATCTTCAAATTCTTTGGTTGATGGGAGATTAGAGGCAGGGTCTTGATTCCAATTGGCCTCTTGTTGGTAGACTTAAAATTCAGACCCAATGCAAGTTTGTGAGCCTTTGGAAATCACATGATATTTCTTTATCCACCACTGGTAAGCGGAAAAGATGAAAGTAAAACAAACCTCCAGAGTGGGCTCTTTGGCTATATGTTGGAGGGAAATTTGAATGTCCTGATGGATAATGGTGGTTGGCTGCATTGTATACCGGGCCACTAGCCATTTGGGGGTGGTAGGGAGCGGCTGCCACCCATGAATTTGTGAAATCCACTTGGGAGTGTGGGGTGCTTGGAGGTGGGACGGGCAGGTGGCTTGTGGGATGAACGGCAACTTCATAATTGTAATGCAGTGGGTACCCCGGTGGCCCGCGGTGAACCGGTGGCCCGCGTTGAGCCGGTGGCCCGCGTTGAGCCGGTGGCCCGCGTTGAGCCGGTGGCCCGCGTTCAGCCGGTGGCCCGCGTTGAGCCGGTGGCCCGCGTTGAGCCGGTGGCCCGCGTTGAGCCGGTGACCCGCAGTGAGCCGGCGGCCCGCGGTGAGCCGGTGGCCCGCGGTGAGCCGGTGGCCCGTGGTGAACCAGTGGATTCACCTGTGCTTCGAGGTTTTCTGTCATTGCTGGCCAAGCCTGGGGTGCTTCATTTGGCCTAGGGAACCTGCAAGCTACAGGCAAATTTAAGTGATAGAAACATAGTTGCAACAGCAAGCAATTTAGGAACGAGTAGGTGAGGAGGTCTTTAGCCATGTCGCTTGGTCAAGAAGTTGGTGATGATTTTAGAGTCAAACAAGCGAACTGTTTTCCAAACTTTCCTGGTGGGAGGCCCTTCGTGAATTGAGACGGGCTTATAAAACTAAAAGAGAGGTTGGTAGACCAGCCTCAATGAACCTTGCTGCAGAGTCAGACGTGATCGCCGTGAGTTGCCACCGCCCTCAGAAGAGAGCGGGACTCTGTGCATATGGTTATTCCGACAATCTGAAATCGCCCAGACCGACAAGCGCAATGCACATGTCTGCGTCTGCGCGCAGCAGATGGGGAAACGGTCGCATCAACACTGCCGAATGAGCTCCAGGCCGAGTTAGGCAATATGATTCTGGACTATAAAAATTGTATCTATGATCCTAGAGAAACTGGATATCATGAAAACTGAGAACGGCCAGTACATTCTAGTATCCCGCAGCTGTTTTGGTATGGATGTACTTGTTTGCTTCGTTTACCTTTGTGGTGGGTTTTAAGACATTGGCCGCAGCCTAGGGGGCGAGGGGGAATGAGTGGAGGAAGCTTGGACATTAGTGTCAAGATGACCAGCAAACGTCAGTCTTTCCTGCGTCCAAGAGGGTCAGGACGAGTGGATACTCCTGGCAAAGGAGTCAGATCAAGTAAGCTATAAGACCCAAAACGGTCCTCATCAAAGCTGTACATCATCCTAACTAGGCTCTCTGCACCCTGTCTCCAGGGACAAAACTGTTGTAATCCTAACCCAGGTTACACATGCATATACCCGACTATGCATATACCGTACTATATAAAACTTGCAATACAACATCCCAGAGCTTAGAGCTATGGAATCTTAGTTGTCTGCATCCTAGCAGGTTATGTCACGGTCTCAATGTTTGGGTAGATGATGAGATAATTGGATTTCAATAAGAGCAAGGTTGAACCAATGAGGAAAGACAGAAAGAGGAGATACATTGGGGTTATATAGTAAATCAGAAGACTGAGGAAAGGAAACATAAAGAGAGGGGGGACCAAAGGAAGAAGGGATAGTGCAAAGGAGAGTAGAAGTTTTGCAAAAAATAAAGAATTATGCGGATATAATAGAAGGAGTGGAAACAGAGTAGAAGTTAAAGGAAACTTGATACATTTATTTCCATAAAAAGGCTCTGTGTATTTGCCAGGGAGAGTACTTGGCATTATGGTCTCCTTCAGTTGGGAGTCTAGCAAAATAAGGGGATAGAAGGTTTGTATTGAATACAGGGTGGAGTTTGTGAAAGGGTGGGTGCAAGAGGAGCTTAGCGGCATGAGAGCCAACAAGTTCTAAGATTTTGAAAGGTCCCATATGTCTAGTGTTGTGGAAACAAGAGAGATGTACTCTCCAAGTTAGCCCCAATTGCCCCCCTCTACCTTCCTGAACTAGCTGCCCGCAAACCTGGTCTGGCCGGCTCCATTCTTGGGTCTCCAATGTCTGAGCAAGCTGCAACCCGCCACACCCAGTTAAGCTCAACCCGCGCCTGGTATGCTGAACCCCACAGCAGCGACTGCTGAGACCGCGCACATCCAAAATGCTGAGCCTGACCTACCAAATGCTGAGAGTACTGACTGAGGCATGGTTCCCAACCAAGGCTATATAACAAAACCACAGCGTCCAGCTTCCCAGAGGGTTGTTTAGTAGTGATGTTTTTCCTGGATAGCCAGACCCATTGGCCGGGTTCAAACTCCTTAATCTTCCTGGCCTTCTTATTGTACTGAGCTGCTTGGGTATCTTGGGTGAAAAAGAGGTGGTGGGTGGCTTGGATTTGGGATTCTATCAGTTTTTCAATGAATTTTTCATCCTGAGGGATGTTAGAAGGATTGGTGTTAGAACCTAAACAAGGGTGGTAACCTTTCTTAAGAATAAAAGGGGAAAAGTATCAGCTCTGTGATACCAGGAAACTTGCAGTTCTTTAGCTACAGAGAGTGATAAAAATAACGGAATAATAATAATAGTAATATTCCAAAGATACACACTCAAAAATCTCAAAGAATCAATATTTTAAGGACAGTTGAAAGGTTTAATTGGTTTGGTTGAAAAGGTTTTCAATTTTTTATTAAAAGAGGGGCCACAGTATTATACTACTGAGTATCTTTACAGACAGACAACCTCTTTTCAAGGGGCCTCCTTAGGCAGTTTAAGAACCTTGGAATGAATAATGGGTGCCTTATAAGAACTTATCCACTGATATGACCGGTCAAAAAAGCACAATGGCCAAGGCAGGAAGGGAAAAACTCACTCTGAATCAAGTTGATGTGGGAGGAACAGTAAAAAGGAGTGATCTGGGATCCAAATTCCAATGAAGAGAAAGAGGGGATATTGTTTTCCAGCATTTTTTGACATTTGCAATCATGTGCCATTCTGGCTAATTTTTGTAACATTTGGCCTAAGATTAGTGAGAAATTTTCTGGACTCAGGTTCAAAAGAGAAAAATCTTGAAGAGAAGATTCAATAGCAGCTTTCTGAAAATACCCTCTGAATAGTTCACAAGGGTGCATCATTTTTTGACATCCAATTGCCCACATTTTCCCAACCCAAGATCTTGAGGGACCAAAAGTGTTGAGAAACTATTTGGATTGATGAAGGAATTTTGTGACTGAGATGATTTCATTCTTCTGCTGCTAAGTTTCATGCTTCAAGGTTAAGATTTATTGTCTTCCACACTTCAAAATATCCTTTTCCTCATTACCATCTACCTCAGTCCATAAGGGTGACACAAATAAAGCACAACATCAATGGTGGCTTCCGCTTACTACCTCTGGTGCGCATAAAAACCTTCCAATTTTGGAAAATCAGTATCTACTTGAAAATATTGCAGTTAACTCTAAACACCAGTTGACCATCCATTCAAAATTTTCCCTTCTATCCTGGTAATCATCAATACTTGGACTTCCATTTTGGTCACACACTAACACTAGTTCACACTCATTTCCAGAAAGCCCTATCAACTGTATAGTTGGCAAATGGACTAGTCCCTTACCCTACATAAACTAAATCTTCATATTTGCATTGTACTCTCAGTTCATTCCTTCCTGTCTCATCCGTTATGTTCTCGTATGCTCAGATTCTATTGTCTTGCACCTACGCTGCAACCTCAGAAACAACTGTAATTTTATTTTATTTGCCATTTTTTTCCTTTCATTCACTGCCTCACCACTCTGTAGCTGAAGTTGGCCATCCACTGGCTTGTATCTAGAAATCTTTGGATTACCTTATAAAGGCTGGGTTGGCTGCCTGAAGATTGTCTCCTCAGTTAATTAATTTCATATTTTCTTGCATTTTCAAAATCAAGTCATCACATCAGGCTTGGCTTTAGTTTTTTTCCATTGAAACCATCCCCTCCTTTTTCTGTTTGTTGAGACATCAAATCATAAGCAAGACACTCATTTTGTTTTTACAGAACAAAGCGCTTTGGAGTTCAAAGCTCTAAAGAAATCCTTCACTACTGCTCCAATATTCTCTCATTTTAACAAGCTAGCTTGCACTATTGTGGAACCAGACGCAAGAGACTGTCCAATCACAGGAGTAATCTTTCAGTTTTCTTTGTATTCCTGTCTTTTTCATCCCATAGCCTTTGAGTCTGGAAGATTGCTTGCTGAAGAGCTTAATTAAAAGATTCATGACAAGTAACTTCTTGCAAGTTTTTATTGTTTGAATAAACGGTGTTAATACCTTTTGAGTCTTATGAAACCCTTTGAGGCCTTAACTGATCACAATTCTCTTAATTATTTCATGAGCTTGAAAATTTTTACACACAGACAGGAATTTTTGGCTGAATACCTCTCCAAGTTCAATTTTAAAATCATGTACCTCACTGTGAAACAATTGGTAGTCCCTGATGCTTTATCACGTTGGAAATATGTTTTCCCAGGAGGGGAGCACCTTTGCCAATAAAAAACATGAAAAATTTAGGGAAGTATTCTTTAAAAAGTCTGCCAAAATCAGTTTGATCATCACCCACCTTCAAGACACAGCTTCTGAGCTTCAACAGGCTCAACTCAACAACCCCAATTGTAATAAATGTTTCAAGAGTGCACAAATATTAGGGCGTATCAGAGTTAAGCAAACGCACCATTTTTCAATGCCGGGTTTCAAACCAAATCCTAAAACCGCCATTAAAAATCAAAAAACCCACTTATTTCACATCAGATGTTTCAAAGTTACCTGGAAATAAGTGGGTTTTTTCAAATAAAGTATTTAAAGGCTTCCACCACCTTTCCATGTCATCCACCCCTGGCTTCCCACCTCCTTCTAACTCTGACCTCATTGGAAAAAAATTTAATTCATTGCTATTCATCTATTCATCAATATCCTCATCACTTCATCCCTCTCATCAATTTATTGCTTTCATCACATCCAGCTAACTCTCATTGGATCACTATCCTGATCAGTTCATCACTCTCATCTGTTTATTGCTTTCATCACATCAAGCTAAATCACATTGGATCACTATCCTTATCACTTCATTTCTCTCATCCGTTTATTGCTCTAATCAAGTCCTAACTCTCATTGCTTTATCCCTCTTGTAACTTCATCACTCTCATTTCTTCCTAATCTCTTTGCTTCATCACTCTCATCCTCTCATAAAATCATCACTCTCACCACTTGAACACTCTCATAGCCCTTCATCCCTTCATCCCACTTACTATTTTTAAATGGCACCTCAGCAATCTTCCCGCTGCAAGTCCACAAAAAAATCCAATGGACCAAAGCAAACATCCCCCAGGAACTCAACATCCAACAATCCTCCCACATCAGCTTTCAAAGGCTCAAGTCAGCTCAAGAGAGCTCATCACATCATCCTGGTAAACTGGCTCAAAATTCTGTCCAACTACCATGCTTGCTTTGGATCCACTAATAAAACATGCATTGGCTGACCTCCATCCTCTAAGGTCAATGGTTATCTACTGATGGCCAATGAGCTCAAGAACAAAAAAAAGGTAGGCTGTATCTGTCATCCAAACAGATGAGGGAGCAATTCAAGAATTATCAAGCCAAGTACAAAAATTCCCACTCCATTTCAATCTCCACCGGCTTTGGTATCACCAACTGTGAAAAAGTCAAGGGAATCAACTTGGTGGTTGATAAGTTGGACTCCATTTTTCCTTTTTATATTCAAATGGATGAAATCTTTGGAAATAATGCAAAAATCACCCCCCTAGCTGCTTTTGATGCCCAACAATCCAATTCAGTTGACTCTGGGGACTTGGCTGGGGATGCTCAGCCTAGAAATGGTGATCCCAAAGAAACATATGAGTGGCCCCCATCCAATTCAAAGGAGGATATTTGAAGGCAATCAGCTCCAATCACCTCTGCTTCCGCGTTGATTGAGGAGTCAAACCCAACCTTTGACCTCTCCCCTCCTTCTTTGGATTGCTCTCTTCCTGGGGTGTAAGAACTGGAGAACTTGGCCAATGAGGAGGATGTCATTTCCATATCACCATTGGCATCAACATCTAGATTTGAAATAAACAGGCTCATCCATTCCTGAATGGCCAAACCTTAAGCCAATGGGGCCTCCAGCATCCCCTTCAAATGAAAGCAATAATGTTCCCACACTAACCTCCTCTGCCAAGAGAAAGCAAAAGGCCTCCAATTCCATCAACATCAACCCCAATAGAATTCAAAAAAGGAGAAACACTTCAAATTTTTGGGGCTTTGAGGTGATCATGGAGAAGCAAGATTCAAGTAAGCTCATTGCATTTTCCTTGCTTTCAAAATCAAGCTCATTCCTATTCCCCTCCGGAAAACATTGAAATTGCAAATTGAATGTGAAAAAATTCAGTTTGAAAAGGAGAATTGGGATTGTCAACTGGCTATTGATTTTCAAAGGCAGAAAGCTGAGAGTTTGGCTCATCAGCAAATATGGGATGCTGAGTGGAAGTTGAAACAGGCGGAGCTAGCATTTCAAAAAGAGGAAAAGGAGAAGGATTTAAAACAAGTGCAACTTCAAATGGAGAGGGAACAACTGGCAACAGAAAAAAAGGATAAGTGGTCAATGGCTGCAGCATACATTGGTAGCAGCAGAACAGTAGATGAATTAAAGCAGATTACTCAAATGCTGGGCTTGTAAATATGTTTTATTTGATGGAAAACTTAAAAAGAAAAAAATCATTTTTGATTACAACAATGCTTAAGACTATTTTTAACCCCACAAATAAAAAAATATTTCTTCTTTTTATTTATATTTTTTTCCTGGATTATATTTTCCTACTCCCCAAGTCCATGCAAGTGATTCTAGTCATTTAGTTGATTTGCATTTCCATTGCCATTCTGGTATGAGTGGCAGTCTCCACAGCAGGAAAAGAACAGTGCTTGCACTTATTGGCTCTCAAAACCATTTTCACCACACCTTTTTGCTTGAAGTAAATTCCAAAGCCCAGGTCAGGAAAAACAAATTGGCCATCAGATACTTGATATTCATTTGTGTTTTCAATAATTTTTCCATTTTATTTCCTGGTTGGAACTGCAAGTAAAAATTAACAATAAGAGATTTCACCTTTGTCAATGTGAGGTGAGTTTTAAATAGAGTTGGATGTGAAGGTGACATGCGGAGAGCAGTCAAAGGGAGTAGGCCAAGATCCAAATTCAAGTGATGAGAAGGGGGGGATGACATTGTCCTTCATTATTTCACAGTTTGATTCAAAGGGAATTCTTGCCAAATTGCAAAACATTTGTCCTAAAATTTGAGTGACTTTGTCTGCCTTAAGATTGACAAAATCATACTCTTGAGGCAAAGATTGAATAGATGATTTCTTCACAACGTTTCCAAATAACTCAAAGGGGTCCATTGATTTTTCCATCCAATTGCCCAAATTTGTCCACCCCAAGGTCTTGAAGGACCAACTGAGTTGAAAAATGTTTTTGAATGGTGAAGGAAAGTGTTGTCAAAGTTGATTTCCTTCTTCTTTTGATCTGAGAGTTCATCCAAGGGAACAAATTTGATTATTGCAACCAGGGCTTGGTGATCATATCAATGAAGGAAAATTACTTTTCCATGGTGGAAGAAATGGAAGGAGCTGATTGTTTGATTGGCTTGTTCAAACTATTCCTGGGTGGGTTTTCAAGTATTCTTTTTCTTTTTGGCAACAATGGAAGGGTACAGATTGAAAGGAGGTGGTTTTTGACCAGACCAAACAATTTTTTCATTAATACCTTTCTCAGAAACTTCCAAAGACATTCCTGAATCCCAAGATTGAAGCCTCTTTTGGAAAGCAGCCCTACTCTTCCAACCTCTCTGTGTGTTTTTCAAGCCATCTCCTTCCATCTTGTTCCCTCCCAATCCTATACTTAGATTGGGGTGAGGAACTAGACAGAATTTGATTTTTTGTGTAACATTTTGAGGGGGGTGGGAGAAGAATTGGAAATTCACCAATAGTGGTTAAGGGATTGAAAAAAAAAACAGTCAGTCAAATGGACATCATCAGTGAAACAAGATTGGTTCAAAAAAAACAAAACCAAACCTAGACTTGATCCCAAGTTCACCAGAAAGGTGATCACAAAAAAAAAAAAACTCTAGCAAAAAAAAAAAACATCACATCAACAAAAAAAAAAAAAAAAAAAAAAAAAAAAAAAAAAAAAAGAAAAAAAAATAACTTACCGGGGTGTGACAGAATTGGGCTGGGCCTTTGGGTTGGGATTTTGGTTGGGTTGGGGTTGGGCAAGGGGCCAGGTAGGCAGGGCCCGGGAACTAGGGAGGGGGGGAGGTTGGATGGCTGGGCAGGCAGGCCATGGGGTGCGGGCATCAAGGGGGGGGGGGTGTCTGAAGGCGGGGGGTGTCCAAGGGGGGGGGGGCTGATGCAAGGGGGAGGGGGGCGGGCCGCGGAAATGGCACTGGCAGGCAAGGAAGGAGGGGGGGGGGAGAAGGCAGGGGCCGGAAGATTGAGAGGGGGGGCCAAGGTGGGGCCAACTGATTGAGAGGGGGGGCAAGGTGGGTCCAGCGGGTGAGGAGGCGGGGGGGGGGGGCTGAGGTGGTGCCGGAGGCCAAGCAAGGAGGGGGGGGGGCCAAGGTGGGGCCAGGTGGCAAGGAGGGGGAGAGCAAGGAGGCAGGGGCCGGCGGATCAAGAGGGGGGGGCCAAGGTGGCACGGGCGGACAAGGAGGCGGGGGCTGGAGGATCAAGAGGGGGGGCCAAGGTGGCGCAGAGGGCCAAGCAAGGAGGGGGGGGCCAAGGTGGGGCCGGCTGGCAAGGATGCGGGGGCTGGCAGTTCAAGAGGGGGGGCCAAGGCGGGGTCGGAAGGTGAGCAGGTGGGGGCCAGCAGATCAAGAGGGGGGGCCAACATGGCGCCGGCGGACAAGGAGGTGGAGAGCAAGGAGGCAGGGGCCGGCGGATTGAGAGAGGGGGGGCCAAGGTGGTGCCGGCAGGCAAGAAAGGAGGGGGGGCAGAGGTGAGGCTGGCAGGCAAGCAAGGAGGCGGGGGCAGAGGTGGGGCTGGCAAGCAAGGAGAGGGGCAAGGTGGTGGGGGGGTGGTGGTGTGGCCGGCAAGCAAGTGAGGAGGGGGGGTTATGTTGACATATTGCTGCATAATAGCGCTCCATTATTATGATTTCTTATACTCATTCTCTGTTTACTCTTTTCCTATGCTTCTTATTTTCTTCATTCTCTTTGTTATCACTTTATTCTCCTTTTCTTTCCATACGCGCGCCCTACCAATCCAGGCCAGTTTGTATTCAAAACTAGTATTCAATATGCTTCACCCCACTCCGCGCGGCAAAAGTACTTAGTCTGAAGATCAAACAAATCACAAAGAAGGGACTCATCAACCATCTTCTTTTCTATTTCGGAAGTGTTCAACAACTCAATTTCAATACTCAATTGTCAACATACAAACACTTTCAAGAAGAAAGATTGGCCCACTCACGCAGAACCTATTCCAATTTGGTGCAATCCCCTTTTCAACAGGCGCTTCATTCTTCATCTCCCTTGTTTGACTCTCTCTCTTATTTATTCTCAGAGGTATTCCAGCATCATCAACAGAGGTAGTCTAGATCAAAATTTCATCATCGTCCTATAGTGTGGTCAGACTTATAACTGATAGAAGCTGGGTATGGTCTATCACTACCATCATTTCTTGATCTCCAAGTTCATGCACTACTTCTCCAACTATCTTGTATGTTTTTGCTGGTTTTATTCTCATTGAGAAATTCAGGTTCATCACGATTAACAGTTGAAGAGTGGTAACTCAACCAGTCAACCAGCATGTCCAAATCCATGACAGGAAAATTCTTAAAACCGCCATTGAAGCTATTCCTCTTCTCACCATGGACAATTTCTCAATCTGGCGTAATTGAGTGGTGAATATGTTGGATCTTCAAGAAGATATTTATGATAAACTTACTGGAAGAAAATCGGACTCTTCTGGAAACCCTGTTGGACTTACCCACACGGAAAAGGTAAGGATTAGGACTATTCTTACCTCTAAGCTAGACACTTCTGTTCAAGCCAACATCATAAACCCCCAAAACAAAAAAAAAACGCCATTCTTATATGGACAAGCATCAACGAATACTTCGCGTCAAACCATGCCTCAAATCGTGCAAGAGTCTTCAAAGAATTTCTCAGGACTCCTTTCTATGTTACAAACGTCATGGGGTTCATTACCGACACAAAAATGGCCATATCTTGACTCCACAAGGTAGGAATTGAGCTGCCGGTTGACATCATTGCCTACCTTATCTTAGAGAAGCTGCCTCCATCCATGGATACAGTAGTCCAAAAAATCACTCACTTGGACAAGAAATTCACTCTGGACCACGTTCTCAATCATCTTAGGCTCTTCCACAACAATCAATCTCTTGGAAGTTCCACGACTGACAATAGCAAAAAGGAAGACACGAACTCAGTCTCTTTTTTTAACAAAGAACTCAAACCCTGTGAAGACAATTGGCACAATCCCAAGGCCACTCATCCCGAGGGATGCTGCTGGAAACTTTACCCCCAGCTCAAACCCAGTTTTCCAAAGAAAAAGAAGTCAGAGGGTAATGAATCTAAACGGGCTGCAACAAATGTTAGATCTCTTCATTCCACTGATCTCAAAACGTCTTCCTCTCATTTATTTGTCCTTGACTCCGGTTCATCAACCCACATGGTGTCTGATGATAAGCTCTTTGATTGTCTAGACCAATCCCTGAATGGGTCAATTTCTACAAGTTCTGGGGTGAATAGTCTTGCTTATTCTGGAAGAGGAACAGTCTCAATAACTGATGAGAAGGGACAGAAGGTGACGTTGTCAAATGTGTTGTATTCTCCGCGGAGCACAGCTAATCTTCTATTGGTCAGATCATTGTTGTTAGATGGATTTCATGTCTCATTTCTTGTTGACAAGGTGGTACTCAGGAAAGGGAGTTGGATAGCTATAGGGTATTATGACTGCAATATACCTATCTTTCATCTCAATCAGGAGGTTTCTAACCTGGTGTCTCATTTAAGTCAAGAAGGAATTCTTCACAAATCTCTTGGTCATGTCAGCTATCATTGCATCAGACACAAACTGGGAATAAAGGTATCCAAACCAAAGGAATGCGAGGCCTGCACTGTCAGCAAAATCACCCAAGCGTCCTTCACATCCAAACATAAAAGGGCTGAAAGGCCTTTTCAAGAGTTACACTGTGACCTGATAGGTCCAATCAAGCCGAGGAGCATTCATCATGATTTGTATATACTGACTATAGTTGACAGCTGTCCTAGATTTGTTGCTGCCATTCCCATTAGAGACAAAGGTCAAGCTGGTTCCACTCTCCAATTTCTGATCAGCATGGAGGCAAAGCGGTATGGGTATTCTCCAATGGTCCTACACTCAGACAGGGGAACTGAGTTTTCCAAAAAATCGTTGAAGAATTTTTGTCAAGAGAATAACATTAAACAGACGTTCTCTGATCCTTATACTCCCAAGGAAAATGGACTGGCTGAGAGGTACAACCAAACAATTCTTGAATCTATTTGAACAGTTCTCCTTGACTCAAGGATTTCCAACAAGTACTGGAGCATACTCCTTAAAGCCTGCACTCTCATCATTAACCAATTTACGTCTCATCAATCAAACACGTCACCGTATGAACAATTCAAGGGGAGGAGGATTGAGTTGAGTTACTTTCATCCTATTGGTAACCCCCTTACGTACATCTCTGGTGACAAGCCCTCCTCAACAAAGCTTGAACCCCGTGGGGCCTTTGGGAGACTGATAGGATACAACAAAGATCTTCTTTTGTACAAGGTGCTCACAGAGGAAGGTTGTATTGTTGACACGAAAAGCATCAAAATTCTGGATTTCAATGCCTCCCTCACTCCGCCTACTGATGACTTTGAATTCTTGGTAGACAACAATGAAGACATCACGGTCACGGCAGAAGGGCAAACTCAACCGCATTCTCAGGAAGAGAGGACAGATGAGATTTCAGAGGAGTCCTTTCCTCCTCCTCATCTAGCTGAGTCTGGAGCCAATGATTCTGGTGGCGTATTTGCTCAGCCTGATTCCTCAACTACCACAGTGGTGCCCGCAAAGGATTGCCCAGTTGAATCTAGATCTAGGTACGGACTTAGAGAACAAACAGAGAAGATCAGACCAACTCGATACTCACATCTCAACGGGCTGAAGAAAGAACCGTTGTATTGGAAGGATTCTTGCAGCGTTGAACTGGAAAGCATCAAAGACAAAAACTTGTGGGAGGACTATGACGGGATTCCTGATCACTTTCTCAGGACGATGTGGGTCAACAAGGTGAAACCATCCACTGTCTCAGCGTCTGAAGGTAAGAAATCTAGGCTTTGTATCATGGGCAACCTACAGACGCCAGGTGTGGATTTCAGAGAGACGTCTGCTCCCACGGGAAAGTTCACCTCACTGCTCATCCTACTCATTCACAGAATTGATCTCGGGCTGAAGATAAAGCAATTTGATGTTAAAGCCGCGTTCTTATTTGCTCCTTTAGACGAGGACATATATATCTTGAAGCCAGAGGGATGCAATTGCAGATCTCGTTTCCTTAAGTTGAACAAATCCCTGTATGGTCTTAGACAGGCTCCGGCAAACTGGTTCAAGACCCTGACAACTTGGTTGGAGTCCATTGGGTATACCCAATTGGTTTCAGATCCTTGCTTATACGTTCACAATCTAAAAGGGTCTTCTCTTTTTTTCATGTAGACGACGACGTGGTGGTGGTAGGAGAGGTGGATTGGTTTGAAAGCTTGTTCCTGGAACGGTTCCCTAGGTCCTCTGCGCATGACTTGGACACCGTGTTGGGGATGGATGTTGCAATGACTGACGGGGAAATACGTCTCAGTCAGCTGTATCTCATCAAAGAGACAATCAAGGAGCTGGGTCTGGCCTCTTGTCATACTGTTGGCACGCCTCTCACACCTGGCTTGAGATTAATGCCGGCAACGGATGAAGATTGCGAGGAGTTCAGCAAACTCAAAATTAATTATCAAAGGTTCACAGGGATTTTAAACCATCTGTTGTGTAGAACTTGCCTGGATCTCTCAGCAGCAGCCTCTCTATTGTCCAGGTTCAACCAGAAACCCGGTCTCACCCACTGGAACAAAGTCCTCCATGTGTGGAAATATCTAGTTGGAACCACTCAACTTGCTCTCACCCTTTGTCCTACGGGTGATAATCATCATGTAGAAATCTTTTTGGACGCCATGTGGGCCAATGACCCAGATACCCAACGGTCTCAATCAGGTTTCCTGGTGAGGTGGCTGGGCTGTCCTATTGCTTGGAAGAGCCGCAAACAGACCAACATCACTCTCTCAACGACGGAGTCTGAACTAAATGCCCTCACTGACAGCGCACAAGAGGGACTGTGGATAAAATCCGTCATAGAAGAGCTGTGGAAAAGAAAACTACCACCTACGAAGTTTCTCATCGACAACAAAGGGTTATTGGACAAAATAAAACACTTTGGCTCTAACTCAAAAACAAAGCATATTGACATGAAGCTCAAATGGCTTCAAGAACAATACACAAATTGTGGGCTGTCAGTTGAGCTGATTGCTTCCAAGCTTATGGTTGCGGACGCGCCCTCAAAACCCTCAAACAAGCAAATGCTTCATCTGCTCATACAGCGTTTCCTTCAGTGATCAACACCAAATTCCGGGGGGATGTTGACATATTGATGCATCATAGCGCTGCATTATTATGATTTATTATACTAATTCTTTGTTTACTCTTTTCCTATGCTTCTTATTTTCTTCATTCTCTTTGTTATCACTTTATTCTCATTTTCTTTCTATACGCGCGCCCTACCAATCCGGGCCGGTTTGTATTCAAAACTAGTATTCAATATGCTTCACCCCACTCCGGGCGGCAAAAGTACTTAGTCTGAAGATCAAACAAATCACAAAGAAGGGACTTGTTGACCATCTTCTTTTCTATTTCAGAAGTGTTCAACAACTCAATTTCAATACTCAATTGTCAACATACAAACAATTTCAAGAAGAAAGATTGGCCCACTCACGCAGAACCTATTCCAATTTGGTGCAATCCCCTTTTCAACAGGCGCTTCATTCTTCATCTCCCTTGTTTGACTCTCTCTCTTATTTATTCTCAGAGGTATTCTGGTGTCATCAACAGAGGTAGTCTAGATCAAAATTTCATCATTGTCCTCTAGTGTGGTCGGACTTAGAACTGATAGAAGCTGGGTATGGTCTATCACTACCATCATTTCTTGATCTCCAAGTTCATGCAATACTTCTCTAACTATCTTGTATGTTTTTGCTGGTTTTATTCTCATTGAGAAATTCAGGTTCATCAGGTTGGTGAAGGAGTAAGCAAGAGGGGGGAAGTGGCTAGGATGGAGGGAAATGGAGGATGAGGAGGACAGGGTGGAGCTTAACTGAGGACCTGAAGGTACCTGGAGGGGGATGGAACAATTAGTTAGCTTCTGATGATGGGGAGTATGAGGAGGAGGATGAGGAGAGCTTACCAGGGGTGCCAGAGGTGGTGGGTGAGGTGGAGGTGGTGAGTGAGGAGGAGGGGGTGGGTGAGGAGGAGGGGGTGGGTGAGGAGGAGAGTGGACCTGTGCTTTGGTGGGGTGAGGTGGGTGGTGTGGTGGGGTGAGGTGTTGGGTCAGTTTTTTCTAAGAAAAAAAAAATGGAGTGAGTCAGCCTAGGATTCTTGGTTGAAAAACCAAAACAAATAAATTTTTTCTTACCTATTTAAAAAAAAAATATTACTCATCAAAGTGGGAAAGGGTGAGAGGAAGAATCCGCTTTCTCATAGCAGAAGATGAGGTACAAGATGATACAGGGATGACTTGAGGAGGATGGGAATATCATCTTCAAATATTTTTTCCCATTCATATTTGATGTTGGCCAAAAGATTGTGAAGGATTACACAAGTGATAATCCAGTGGATGAGGAACTTCATGTCTTTGGGATTTTCAAGCTGTTTTTGTATTTCCCTTAAGATGGCCCAACTTCCTTTCAGGACTCCTATGGAATTCTCAATCCAAACTTTTGATTGGGCAAGATGATAGTTGAAATTGGTTTTTCCTTGATTTTTGGACAAAACATTCCAGTAAGCTGGAACAAAATATTTTCCACTAGCATGAGCTGAATTGGAAAGAAGGTATTGATCTTGGTCAAATTAGTTCTCTGGTTGTTGGGCAATCCCCATCCAATTGAACATGTATGAATCATGACAAGAGCCTGGAAGGCCAGCATGGAGGGATATAAACTTCTTTTTGTTATTGCAAACAAGTTTTAGTGCCACAGAGTATCTAAAAAAACAGAAAAAAAGTATTTGGTCATTGTGTGATCAAAGGTTTTATCAAAGTCATTGGAAAACAAATGAATCAGTTGCCTTTTTTTGCAATCAAAATAGTGGTTGCCATCTAGCTCGGCTTTTTAACTCAAGGGGATGGTGTTTACATCAACAAAACCAATGCAACCAGGAAAGCCTTTGGTCTCCATTACTTGAGATATCTCCTTTCTTTCTTCTTTGGATGGCCATGAAAGGACTGAGCAATGGAAAGATAGGATAGCAGTCATGACTCTTTTGGTGTATGAGTCAATGGTTCCATAAAAAACTTAGAATAGCTTTTTTAATCAATGAATTGCTGCTCTATTTACATTTGATCCCCATCTAAAAAGAGAAACAGCAAGTTGAATAGCTGTATTGCATTGAGGATTCCAAGGATTTTTCTGCAAGATGTGGTGGTCTTCAATCATCTCCAAAGGTTTTATGAATGAAGTCAATAGAGTTTGGAAAAGTTGTTGGAAGCTTAATTTGGGGAGGAGATGAAGCTTTTGCCTTTCATAAATAGTGTTGTGGAGAGTTTGTCTTCTTGGAACCATGTATTGCTTTTTTAATAGACCATTCAAAGCCAACCATTTTGGTTCCTAATTGGAGTATTAATTGGAGTCAAATACTGACAAAAGTTGGTCAGATTTTTGCATTTTCAACTTTCTGGCAGGAAGCTCGATTGGAAATGTTGATGAAGATGGTGATTTGATGTGGGGTTATTAGATGATTATAGGGTTTTTGTGAAGATGGAGATGTGAAGAAATAGAGATGTGAAGCAATAGAGATTTGAAGAAATGGAGATGTGAATCAATAGAGATGTGAAGTGATGGAGATGTGAAGCAATGGAGATGAGATGTGCCTGAAGCAATGGAGATGGGAGTGGTATGGATTTGCTGATGTGGATGGGTATTTTAGATGTGATGGATGGTGGATGGATGATGATGCATAAATGGTGGGTTAATGGCGGTTTTGATGTTTGAAATCGGCCATTTTCATGAAACCCGCCATTTTGAAATACACCAGTTAGATGGGGGTATGTGTATTTCAGAAACATGCCATTAAAAATGGCAGGTTTTGTCAAAAAAATGGCGGGTTTCTAATGGCGGGTTTGCTAACTCTGATACACCCTATTAGAAAGTGATTACAGTATTGATGAAATTGGTTATTTGTTTTAAATATTTTATATTAGTACATGATAATCCTTGAATTAAGTTAGATATCTTCAAGTATCAGCATGATTCCCCACTTGCCATGGGAAAAATAAAATCTACCAATTGATTGCACAAGACTTCTATTTTGCTGGTATGACCAAGGAAGTCAAAGACTATGTTAGCGTGTGCTATGAATGAAATTGTAACAATTCCTCAAAACAATGAATTTATGGGCTTCTCCAGACACTTCCAATTCCCCCTCTTCCTTGGAACTTTTTGTTGATGGATTTCATTTTGCAATTAAAAATTTCTAGTGGTTATGATGTTATTTTAGTAGCAGTAGATTGCTTCTGGAATATGGCTTTATTTATTTGCAGTACTGTCACTGCCTCTTTGGAAGATTTACCTAATTTATTCCTAGAACATGCATTTTTCAAACATGGTCTTCCTGATAATATATTTAGTTATTGTGGATCTTTGTTTGTCTCTAGCTTCTGGACCTTGCTATGCCAACATTTAAAGATCACTTGCAACATATAAATGACTTACCACCGGAAAAAAATTGGCAAAAAAAGCAATTAAATCATATGCTTGAACAGTATCTTTGAATTTATGTTGCCTATTAACAGGGCAATTTGTTGCAATGGCTCCCATTAGCCAAGTTTTCCTACAACAACTCCACTCATTCCTCCACCAAACAGTTTCCCTTACAAAATGTCTATAGTAGAAAGGCAACTTTTGCTTTGATTCACATAGGACCTTCTGAAACTGCTACCAATTATCTCAATAAAATTCAATATCTTAAATTGAAACTTCAAACAAAAATCAAAGCAGCAAACCAGCGCTACAAGGAGCAAGCAGACCAACTTTGCACTATGACACCAACCTTTGCAGTAGTAGATCAGGTCACCAACCTTTGCAGTAGGATATCAGGTATGGCTCAATGCTTGCAACATTTGCAGTACTTGCCTAACCTGAAAACTCTCTGAAGAAAACATGGCCCTTTCAAATGCAAATCATTCATCTCTCCCAACACCTTCAAATTTACCTTACATGCAAAATGGAAGGGTAACCACCCGTTCTTTCATGTTTCTCTCCTAGAACCACCTTGAGTGTTATACCCAGGCAAGAATAATCCCCCTCCAGAACTTTTCAATGTCCAAGACCATCTAGTGTGGGAAGTAAGCTGTATTCTGGATTCCAGGTTATGCAAAGGAAAACTCCAATAAATTGTTGAATAGACTGGCTTCCAGTCCAAACAAAATTGCACCTCATGGGAACCAGCCCATCATCTTTTAAGCTCTCCTGATTTGTTTGAGACTTCCATTCAAACTAACCTTGAAAACCTTTCCAATCTTAGTTCCATCCTCACATTGCAAATTTCCATCCTAACCCATCTCATCAATCCCATCACACTTCTTGTTCCATCCCATCCTACCTCATTTCCAGTTTCTTTTTTTCTTTAATTTGCCTCTTTTTCATTGCAGCCTTGATTTTATACATGTATTGATTCTCCTTATTTCAAGCAACACAAATACTTCATCTCCAACACAAAAAAAAAGATCTATATAGTAAAACACAAAAATTACATAAATTACAAACTAAAAGTTCAACTCCTCCTGCTCTTGATTTTGGTATTCCATCATTAGCCCCAGGCTAAGATCACTTCTTCAAATTCCTAAGTGCAAGCCTTTTTTTTGAAAAAGGAGTGATTTTAGTAATATTTTTTTCTGAAGGGTAATGTTAAATTCATGGCTCATTAAGGCGTGGAAACGGTTCAAAGTGGGCCGTGTGGCATGCCACACAGTCCAATCCAAGCCATGTACAACCCCCCACAGCTCAAAGAGTTGTGCGGCCTGCCCAGCCTAGTCCAATGGCGTGTTGGATTCCACACAACTACATTGAAGCCATGTGGATTTGTACACCACTCAAATGTAGTTGTGTGGCATCCAACACGCCACCAGACCGCAGTGAGTAAAAAAAAAACAAAAGAAAAAAATGGAATGAAATGGCACAAAAATAACCCATGAATCAAATAAGCCTTCCAAAAAACAGGCATCAACAAAAAAATCAAAGAAATCAAAAAATGTTGATTCTTTGGTTTAAAAAAACAAAAAAATAAAAAAATAAATAAAAAACAAAAAAAACAAAAAAAACTGGGACTATCCAATGGACTAGCCCTAAATTAAAAAGGCCCAAAAAACACAAGTAACTGGACTAGCCCTAAAATAAAAACATCAAAAAAAATCACATGTAACTGGACTAGCCCTGAATTAAAGGCACCAAAAAAAAACAAGTAACTGGACTATCCCTAAATTAAAAACACCAAAAAAAAGACAAGTAACTTGAGTAGCCCTAAACTAAAAACATATGCAAAAAAAGTTAAACTTGTGTTAAGCTGATACCATCATAAGGAGTATTTTACTCCTTATGATGGAATCAGACCAACACAAGTTGAACCGACTTACCATTAAACTCTCATTAAAAACACTCAATATAATGAGGTCAACTCAAAACACTCAACATAATGATGTTCAAAATGTGATAATCCTTTATATTGATAGAACTCTTATTCTATAATCTCTATAATCTAGAACAAATTTTCAGTTGATCTTTGAGATGATCAACCCAATCAGAGGCTTTTTTAGAAATCAAGGAAAGGGGTTTTCTACAATGGGCAGGATTGGAATCATTTATCCCTCAAGTAAATATAGAACCAAGTGGTTATTGCTCACAAAGTAAATGAAAATTGGATCTGATTGATCAGTAACACCATTTTTAATTGGAGTATAAGTATAACATGACTCCAATGAAATGAAACATATAGGTCTGGAATATGTGTCTTCTATGATTTGACCCATATCTAATTTACCCAGCCAGTTTGAGGAGGGAATTTTTTCATTGATTTTTTCAACATCAAGTATTTGTTTAATCTTTTCAACCTCCTTTGCACCACCAAGCATCTTCATATAGCATGCTTTATTTTTGTCCAATTTTTGTATCATTTCTTTTCTCACTTAAAACCAACCATGTTCTTCATATCCAAGAGATTTAGAAATTAATCTAAATCTGCCATTCCCATCTCCAATTGGATCCCAAACCCCACCCAAGAACTTGCCAAATTTGTTGGGTATTTGATTGAGTTATTTAACGTTTAGTTCCTATCATCAAAACTAACTTAGTATTCATTTTTTTAATCACAACATTCAAATAAATACTCACCAAAGATGAGTTCCAGTTGAGCTTTGCTGCAGGTTGTTTTCCTCTTCAGAGGATTCTGATTCTAAATTAAGTGATCCCAATTCACTTTAAGTCTCTTCCTCTGAACTATGAAATTCAAATTCAGATTCTACCAACTTTGACTAAAAATTAATCATTAGCTATGAACTAAGTTCATTAAACAAAAAAATGAAAATATCCCAAAAGAAAAACTTACAATCATTTGTCTTTTCTTATTTGGAGCCCCTTTAGTCCTTTTTTCCCCCTTGAGTTTTTTTTTCAACATGCTCAAACCAAGATGGTTCTTGCCATGTATCTATCAACTTTTGGCAGGCCCCTACTTGATCATAATACTTTAGGTTCAAGTCTTGGCTTTTAAAAATATTTCATAATCTTCCAAATAATATACTTCAATAGGCCGCTTTGCTCATGATCTGGAGATTCCAAGATCATTGCATTCATTTTTTCACGTAACTGAGGAATTCTTATAGGCCGCTTTGCTCATGATCTGGAGATTCCAAGATCATTGCATTCATTTTTTCACGTAACTGAGGAATTCTTAGCATTTTTTCAACATTGCACTTGAAAAATTCAAAAGGATCAACCATTAGTGAATTATGAATCATTAATCAAAAAGAATCAATCACATAGTGATTTGAAAAATCAAACTTGAACAATCCAACATAAGACAACTTACAGAACTAGAACTGCAAGGGTCATAGTCCAACCTCCACTGAGGATGAACATCTTTGGGTACCACAGATCCTCTGAATGCTAGACATTCACCTATTTGGTTGGAACTGGGAAAACACATAGTCTTTGAATATGGCTTGGTGCAAAATTTTCCATCATGATCACATTTGAATTTCTTGAATTATTCCCTAATAAGCTGAATTGCCTCTAAAGAAAATTTGTAACCCAATGGTAACAGTTCAGGTGGAAGAACTGTCCCTAATTTAATTCAAGAGTTATAAAGTGATGCATGAACCAATTTAATTTGATTTCAAACTTTTCTGTCAAGGCTTTTTGAAAAATCCAACATGTTTCCTGAAGAGTTTGCAAGGAATTGTTTGAGAGTTCCATGGGCCCCTTCATTCCAAGATGATTTTTTGTTTCCAAAATCTGGGTTTATACAAGTCCAAGCTGTTACAAACGTTTCTTTGATAGGAAAAATGTTATTTTCCATATAATCAAGTACATCCTCAGAGTCTTTCAAGAAACACTATACAAGTCAAAAGGTCAGAACCCAAAACTAGGACAAATAAGAAGCAGTGATTTGGACCTACTCTGAGTTCCGCATCATTGACCTCCGCATCCTGCTTGATCCTTGAAGCCCCATACTTTGCCTACAGAGTCATAAAGCTTTTCCATCCTTCAATGTCATTAACAAAGCGTGCTTTACAGTTTGCTTGTATGTTTTTAGACAAGTGCAAAGTGAAAAATTGCCTTGATGACTCAGGGAAACTAGATTCAATAGCACAAATCAGAGATTCTTAACAGTCCATCACAAAGACTCTTGGAAGTCTCTCAGGATCATAAGCCAACTCCTTTAATGCGTTTACAGACCAAATGTAGAGCTCAAACATTTCTTTTTTTATAAAAAAAAGAGCTTTTGTGAAAGTTTTCTGATTGGCTGTCTTTCCTACAACATTCAATAGCGGCATTTTTTACTTATTTGTCTTATAAGTACAATCCAAAATAGAAATATGATGGAATTGGTTTGAAAGCTTTACTGCCTCAGGATGTGCTAAGTACAGGACCTACAAGTGACCCCCTCCACAGAAATTTGACTGGTGAATCCAACTTGTTTCTTCAAGCTCTTCATAGAGTACCTCCATGACACTTTCCCCCTTTAGTTCTGCAAGCATCACCTTCCACTTAGTTTTATAGATTGTTTGGTCATGAACATAACACCCTCCATCAATCTTGCTTAATTTCCTCTTAAGCTGCAATTTATTGAGCCCATCATTCATTCCTTCAATTAGATTGTCTAAGGCCACCCCCAAGATTCTCCTCAGTTGAGGATGTGCGGAGGGATGTTCAGATGGTTGATGGTTATGTTGGGTTTCTTTGGAGGACATTTGCCACAAGGGGTCTACCTTTGTGCAACTTGCATGGATTAAAAACTTGAACCCAAGCTTCCTTGTGTGAGTTTGTCTAGACCCTTTGGTAATAAGTTGTCCAAAATAGGAAACATGGCAATCACAGGCCAAATCCACACATTTGTTCTTTGAGTTAAAAAGTTTCAGAGCGTAACCATGATTCATAGCCCATGTTTGACAATAGTTTTGGGCCTCTTCCCTATCAGGAAAAATTCTCACAGGAGGTGGGTCAAGTGGATCTGGAACCAATTCAATGGTTAGGTTCCGTAGTTTCATAGTTACAGGCACCCCATAAAATAGTTTGAATCAAATTTCATCATGCTCTCACTGTGAAAAAGTTTGTTCCTTGATTGTCACCCTTGATGAGGATGCAATTGGTGCTTCCAATGTTTCATTAGCCAAATCCTTTTTTTTCTTTTTCCAAAGCTTTGTTGATGGCATTATCAACGTAGACCTTCCATGCAGCCATTTCAAAAGGAGGAGGGCTTTCCACTGTTCCCATGCAAGAAAATGCAATGGTATACTTCAGTATTCAATCCAACTTTCAATTGAATAAAAAAATTTTGCTCACTTTTGAGTTTAGAAAGAATTTTTTGCAGATTTTTATATGATTTCAATTTTCACTTTACTTTCACTTTGGTTCCACTTTAAAGTCACCTTGGAATCACTAGGTGTGGAACAACAGTCCCAAAAAGTATGTGGTGATCCCAAATTTGACTTGAGGGAACCCAATTGTGGTCAAGGGGGTGCCCAAAATTCTGGCACAACATCCAGGGGGTTGCGCACCCCCAAAAACAGCGTTTTGGAGCCGTGCACCCCTGTACAGGGCTCCAAATTGCCATGTTTTGGGGGGGGTAAACGGCTCCTATGAAACCCCCCAGGGATCAGGCGTGTTTGGAATGGCCCTTTGTAGTTGTCTATTGACCCCCACAGCTCATTTGAGCTGTTGTGGAATTGAAAAGAGGATTTCTGCTTTAATGGTTCCTGAGTTTGGAAGTTATTCATCCCTTGCGTCTGTAAACCCTGAGTGAAACTCTTCACCCTAAAACTGAGAGATAGAGAGAATAGTGTAAAGCTTCCTTCCAACCTCCTGTGATGATGATCTGGTCCCCCCTCCTACATCCGGGTTGAGGGTGCGGTTAAAGTAGCCTTCCCCTCAACCTTAACCTAGGTACAACGGAAAGCAAACAAGAAGAATGGAATAAAACCCCTAAGTACAGAAACCTAGCCCAACTCTATCCTTCCAACCCCACCCCACGATCCATATCCCATATCCCATATCCCATCTCTATTGCCCACCTGCCATCATGTCCACCCGGTTTTTCCTTCTCATGACACGGCCCTTGTGCTGTGCCCAACTTGGAGCCCCTCACACATGTCTGCATCCACCCAATGCGCCATTCCAGATATCTGAGGTACATCCGCGCGTCTTGCAATGTGCAATCCCCGCAATATGTCCAATTGAATCCAATCTTACCCATGTCTCCAGATGTTGAGCCCAATTCAACTGCTGCTGAGCCCACAGCTCAGCTTGCTGCAGAAAGGCCACACCTGTTTCTGAGCGCTGTAGAGACTCCTGTGGGATTATATAAATAAAGTAGCAAATAGCTTGCTGGCAGTCCTTGAAGGGGAATTTAGTATTGCTTCTACTCCTTTGGAGTAATAGTATATACTAAGAGTGGTTTTGAATTGCCTGCCCTTCTAGTACTATAGTAAGTCTGCACAATAATTTATTTAAATTAATGGCTGGTTTCTTTGAGACTTAAAATAGGTCTCAGATCAGACCTAGGTTAGTTATTAATTGTTATTGGTAGGGTTTGTTGAAGAATAGACCAGATGTATTGGATTATTGGTTAATTATTGATCAGATATATGGGATCTTAACCAGTATCCCAATATCAAAGGGGTTCAAGGGTTTTATCAAAGGGATGGTTCAGGAGAGGACCCAAGGATGGGTTTAACCACAGGGGGCTGGGTAGAGGAAAGGTTGTTAGTTTCTTTTTGTTGTGCTCTCTTTCTTTGTAAGGGTTATTTATTAATTAATGGGTGGGTTTTCTTTAATCTGGTGCTGAATATTTAGGTCACAGAAGAACCCTTATTCAAGCACCTGTTGGGTGGTTTAACTGGTTAAATATGGTTAATAAATTGGTTTCTGATTTCCTGTTTCTTTATAATTGGTTCACTACTAATATGTATTTGGGTAGGTACCACAGATGGATGGGTTGATGGGGTGGATGGATAGATGATGAGATGGGTGGTAATGATTAGGTGAGTAGGTATACAACTTGGATAGGGCAGAGAGGCCCTCCTTAAATAGACAAATCCTGCCCCCAGGGGTGCTCAAGGCTGCCCCTGAGGGTTCTCCCTGTTCTGGTGAGGACAGTGAGATACAGTTACATGAGGCATTTCTGCTGGTTGGGAAAAGTTTGTACAGTTACATGAGGCATTTCTGCTGGTTGGGAAAAGCTTGTACAGGGGTTTCATGCATGCACAGCCTTGCATAGATTGCTGTGTAGTTCAGATAAGGTATATTGCTGTGCTTTACTGGTAGTTTATTCAGTGATTCTTGCTTCTACCTACATTTATTGCTGTGCAATACTGTTGGTTTGTTTGGTTCTGGTTAAGGCTGGTTCCACTTTCTCCTGCATATATTGCTCCTGTATACTTCTGCACAGCCTCTTGTATGTGTATTTGCTGCATGTTTGTTGGGTTCAGGTGACCAGATCTGACATGCTGCACTGCCTCCTGTATCTGTATTGCTGTATTCTGGCTGTGGTGACTGGATCTGGACTGGTTGCACTGCCTCCTGGATCTGTATACTGTATGCTGGATGAGGTGACTGGATCTGGCATGCTGCACTGCCTCCTGTATCTGTATGCTGTATTCTAGATGAGGTGACTGGATCTGGCATGCTGCACTGCCTCCTGTATCTGTATGCTGTATTCTGGATGAGGTGACTGGATCTGGCATGCTGCACTGCCTCCTGTATCTGTATGCTGTATTCTGGATGAGGTGACTGGATCTGGCATGCTGCACTGCCTCCTGTATCTGTATGCTGTATTCTGGATGGACGGGTTGTTGTGTGGTCCTGGTCTTGAGGATAAGCTGCCACTGGTATGTACTTGAGGGTTTACTAGGTATGCCTTATGTCTTCCACAGAGATGTGACACCTGGGTGGGTATGAGTTTGCCACAGTTGAAGGTTTCTTGGGCTGTATCTTCTAATCCATGAGAGATAGAGGGGTATGTTGGCTGAGTGACTATGGGTTATTTTCAATGTAGAATCCATTTCTGAGGTTAATTTGAGGGTTTGAGCTGTTGTTACACTAGAAAAGTGAGTCTGATGGCTATAGGACAGGTTTGGACTACCACAGCGCGCTTCCACTGCTGAGCCTGCCACTAATGCTGAGTGCGCAGCGCGCATCCCATCCCAACTTGCATCCATAAAAGACCACCGCATCCCCACCCAAATTGAGTTTTGTCCCCAGAGATCCACCACTATCTCACCTACCCCCAGCTATCCCCAGTTATCCCATCCCCTCAACGCACCACTACACAACACCAAGGAGAAACCCCACCACATACTACCCCTTCAACATGTCCTGCACATTCTGCAGTCAGAACAGCCTCTCCTGCCACATCCTTCCAGGCCGGCGCGCTTGTATTCCGTGCCAAGCGGGCCACCATTGCTGTTCTTTATCCAATGGTATGCCCCGTGACTGTCCTCAAGGTTGTCTGCTAAAGAGGACCCGTTGCAACTTGTTTGTGGTATTGAGAAATGATGACATCTCCCCTAATGAATGGACCTGCCTGGCTCACCTTGAAACCAACCGCAATGCGCTGCTCCACACCCTCCTTTGCCCAAAAGCCATGACTTGGGATTGCCATTCTGTTGTGTTAGACCACCGTGGAGCTAGGATTTCCCCAATTTTGCGGCTTATGGGAACGCTGCTCACGAGTGGGCCGCACGGGTGCGGATAAACAAACCCGCAATGGACCCGCCAATCTTAAACCAACCTACCGCGCCTCCTCCACTGTGGCTGCATCCTCCCACTCCCCCGCAAACTGCTCCTCCATCTCCTACTCCTCCCCCGCCACCGCATCCTCCCACTCCTACTCCTCCAACGCCATCTCCATCACTGGCTTCCAGGTAGTCACCCAAACCCGTGGGCGTGCCAACTGCCGTGGTCATTGAGTTTTTGCCAGAACCCAGGGCTTCTGTAACTCCTCCTGCCGCCACTCCCAAGATTCTGGAGATCCCCCTAATTCTGGCACTCCCACTTGCAAGGTTCAATGCAATGGTGAAAAATGTGGAAAACTACTTTGGCACTTCCTAGCGGTTCCCCACGCTCACACCACTGGTGCGCAATACAAAGTACTTGCAGAATTCCAAAAACTAGCTGCAGTGGCTTGTGCAGAGGCGGAGGAGCTGATGAGGACTTGACCAACGTAGGAGGATTGCACCCCCTCTCCTTTCTTTCTTTCTTGCTTCTATTCCTGCACCTAACTTGGCATAGAAAATAGAATTTTGCCGCGCCAACCTAAATAGCCTTTGAGCTTGTGAGAACCTTGAGAGAAATAAGAACCACGCGCAAGAGCCGCGCTTTGAGAGAAATTGGCAAGAGTGAGAAAAATCAATTCTTTGAGATTGATCCGCAAGAGTGAGAAAGTCCATGCTTTGAGAGCTGTTGAGATATCACAACCTCCACTGCTCTTACCACAACCTCCACTTGCACACGCTGCGTCTTTTATGAAGAAGCATCCTTTCTGTGGTGATCCCTATCCCTTGGTTCTCACCTCATCAATTTTTTTGTTTTTGCCTGATCTTCTTTTTACCAATCTTCTTTTTCTGTCCGTTTCTTCTTTTTATTCTTGTTCTTTCCATTGTCTCTATTCTTTCTCCTTTTCCTTCTCATTGTACCTGTGCTTCTCCACAATCTGCCTCTGTCTATCTTAAACCACTGGCCTCAAACCCTCTTTACATGCTTCTCAATCTCAACCCAAGCCTACTACAATCACAACCTCATCAACCTAAGTATCTACGCTCTATCTCTTCCTGGTAAGACTCCTCTCCCTTGGATTATTGGTCTTCCCTAAAATCTAATGACTGAGTCTTCCTACCAGTCTACTCCAAAGTCTGAAACCTGAAATCTATCCTACTCCACCAACCTCTACTCATACTGTTGGCTTCATAAGTAGGGTTCTATTTTCCTGACCTCTCTCTCTATTTCATCTCTGTTCTATTTCTTATTTTTATTTGTATTTTCCCCAGTCACTGCTGGTTTTGTGTCATATGAAAATTTAGTCCAAAATTATCACGGTTAAAAGCCAAAGGCCGACAACCTCACCAACAAATAATGAATGAACCATCAGGAGCCACCAACTACTTTCATCAGGTGGCCCTGAAAGCCTCTTTCAACGCTATTCCACCCTTGAATGAAGAGAATTACTCAATATGGCGCGACAAGATGTTGATGCTATTTGATCTCAAAGACATCAAAGATGCGATAACCCAAAATGATGGCCAAATTTCCACCAAGAAGGACAGAGAAATCAGAGCAATAATCTTCTCCAAACTCAATAGCACGACACACGCTAGGTTGTCAACGCGACCAAAATAACCTCATCTAAGCTGCTGTGGGCCAAAATCACACAAAGATTTGCTTCTTCTGAAACTGCTAACAGGGCTCAAGTATTTGACCACTTTCTTCATGCCGTTTCTAAAAAAAATGCCGTAAAAGGTTTTTTAATTGAAATGTGGAAGTCAATCACCAAAATGTCTGATGTAGGCATAGAACCAACCAAAGAAATCCTGGCCTATCTCTTAATCTTCAAGTTTCCACCTGTTCTCAAGAACCTCAAACAGAAAATCATGCACGTGGAAAAACTCCTGAAGGTCAATGAAGTCTTCAATCATCTGATACAATAAAATAATAAAAGAATGGCTAAAAAGAAAACAAATAAACCCTTGACAGATCTCTCTCTTGTAATGACAAAGACGAGAAAAAATAAAGAAAAAAAGAAAACCAAGATCAGATGAAAAGAAGGTTATCACAATCCTAATGCACCCAACTCTGAATTGTTGTGCTTCCATCTACACCCTCAAATTTTACAGGACTGGTGAATCAAAGAACAAAATGAATGGAAGAATAAAATCAAAAGAAATCCCACAATCAACTATCATGCACTTCTTACGCTCTGGATTAATTTGGATAGTAGCCCTAATCTGATACTTGACTCCGGAGCAAATGTTCATATCTTAAATGATTTGAAATTCTTCTCATCAATCAATCTACACGAGAAAATAGATGAGATCAAGACAGGAAAGTTGTAGGCTAATCTCAAAATACAGGGAAATGGGACTGTTTGATTAGAATGGAAAGATTTGGTTGTCAATCTAGAAGATTGCCTTTATGTGCCCAAAACTGTTGTGAAATTAATCAGTCCTGGTCTCCTGGCCAAGAAGGGTTTCAGCCTCCCTCAGAATCAAGATAGATTTGTGGTTACCCAAGAAGACCAACCTGTACTGAAAGGGCTAATCCATGATTTCCTGCTTGTTGTAGAGAAACCTTGAGCTGCGGGGCAAAACCATACGGTGAATCTCACCAACCAGTCTTCAAGGCATGAAACACTCTCACTGATGGATATCCATAAAATTTACGGTCATGCATCTATCTCATTGCTGAAACCCCTTTTAAAAGACTTATTTCCTAATGAAGAACTCAACCAATTCCAATGCAATAGTTGCATTAGAAGCAAGATCACCAGATCACCTTTCACTAAGGTATCCACACCTGCTACCAAACTGCTGGAATGTATACATCTCAATTTGGTTGGCCCAATCACTCCGCAATCTAAAGCTGGCCATCACTATATTCTTACCTTGGTCAACAACTTCTTGGGCTACCAAGAAGCCTTCCCACTGGCTTCTAAAGACAAGAATCCTGAAACCATTATTGGAATACTCAAGACAGAATATAAAAGATTAAACTATTAACCATTGGAAATCTTCTCTGACAAAGGTACAGAATTCACAAAATCCACTCTCAAAGATTTTGAAAAAATCAAAAATATTAAATTACAGACTTTGGAACCTTATCACTCTCAACACAATGGACAAGCTGAACAGGCACACCAAACCATAATTGAATCTTCACCTGCTACATTTTCTTCCTCACAGCTATCCAAAAATTATTGGCACATTATAAGAAGAAGCTGCTGCTTCATGCTCAACCAAATCCCTAGGGAAGGTAAACACCTTTCTCCTTGGGAACTCATGTTTGGTAAGAGTCTCCCCGCTAATTACTTAAAACCTGTAGGTTCCTCCATAATCTACCTTGCAAATCAATTTAAGAAAGGAAGGAAATTCAATGAGAAGGGGTTAGAAGGGATTCTAGTTGGTTTCAATCCCACCTTTCACTCTTACCTCATTCTCAATTCTCTTGGAGGTGTATTTGAAACCAAAAACGTTAAACTCCTCAAGACTCAACTGACTGAGTTCCCTTTTCTTGAATTTCCCGGTGTCAAAATATTTTCACAATCCAATCTGGACTCAAATGAATATGACTTCTCTACAAAGGAAAAACAATAACTAATTAGGGAGACGGGTCCGGACTCTTCTGAGTCAGACTCCTACCTTGAAGACAACGTTGACTCTCCTTCCTCTCCATCTCCGCCTCCAGAACTTCCCATGTTACCTGCCCCTGAGCAAACTACATCAGGCGCCAACCTAAGGCCCAGGCAAGAGATTTGAAGACCTCAGAGGTACGGGTTCCATCACTATTACAAACCACCGTCATATAAAGCTGCGCAAAAATGCTCTGAATGGCCAAAATGGAAAATAGCTTCCAAAGAAGAATTAAACTCAATAGAGACTCAAGAAGTCTGGGAAGAATACCAAGGAACACCAAAAAACATTTTGAATACAACATGGGTATTTAAGGTCAAAGAAAACTGCCATGGTGAACCTGTCAAGTACAAAGCTAGGCAATGTGTTCAAGGCTTTGATCAAATCCATGGTGTGTACTTTGAAGAGACTTGGGCCCCAACCGGGAAACTTGGCTCTCTGCGACTTCCATTACTCTACGTCCTGAAGAATAAAATGACTTTCACTCAGTTCAATGTAAAAAGGGAGTTTCTTCATGCCCCCCTAAATGAAACCGTTATAATCAAAACTCCCAAAGATTAGAATAGAAAATATCCATACTTAAAACTAAAAAAATTGCTGTATGGTCTCCGCCAATCACCAAAGAACTGGTACAAGACTCTTACAGTCTCAATTTAATCTCAAGGATTCAGATATTCAACAAGCAATCTGTTTCTCTACATAAATTCTAGATCCGGAGAAGTCCTATACTTCCACGTAGACAACCTTAACCACATAGGAAGATCTGATGCCTTTGTTCAAAAATTTCTCAAAATTTTCTTAAATTCTTCTTGCCACCCACCTAACACAATCTTAGGTATGTTGATGAAGTTTAATGGCGACATGATTCTCCTAAGCCAGCCTCATCACATAGATTGAGGACTAGATGAACTTGCACCCAGTCAATGCAAAGATACACACTTGCCTCTCACCCAGAATTTGCATCTTGAACCGGCAACAGACAAAGATCATGCTGAATTCCGTCAACTGAACATCAACTATTGCTCTGCCATTGGGCTTCCCAATCACTTCTACCAATACACCCCTCCTGAAATTTCCTTTGCTGTCTCTAGCCTGGAAAGGCTTAACACTAAGCCTGGTTAGACTCACTGGAGGGAAGGACAAAAGGTCTGGAAATATCTCAAACCACAAGAAACTTCAAATTAACAATTAAGTACAATCCCTCCCAAGAAGCAATCTCAGGCTATAGTGATGCTACGTGGGGAGACAATCCTACCTTCCGCAATTCCCGAACCGGTTACATTTTTATTCATTATGGCAGCCCTGTTGTTTGGAACTCTTTGAGACAAAGGAACACCACTTACTCTTTGACTGAATCTGAACTCAACGCTCTCCTTGACTGTTACCTGGAGCCAAAGTGGATTTCCCACCTTACCAAGGAGATATATACTGATCTTGAAGCTAAAGCAACAATCTACACAGATAATAAAGGATTAGAGGATAAGATAAATAGATTTGGTTTGAATTCTAAATCCCAACATATTGATATCAAAACAAAAGGCTTATGGGAAGACTTCAGTACCTCTAAATCTGACCTCCACTTAATCTCAACAGGGGAAATGATAGCAGATCACCTGACCAAATCCTCTTCCATCAAGTGCTCCAACTTCTTCTAAACAACATTTTCTTGGAAACTTCCACCAAATCCTGTTCTGTCTTGATGCTTACCAGTCACAGGGGGTCTTGAGATATCACAAAATCCACTGCTCTTACCACAACCTCAGATTGCGCCCGCTGCATCTTTTATCGCGCAGCATCCTTGCTGCGGGTATCCCTATCCCTTGGTTCTCACCTCATCTCTTTTTTTGTTCTTGTCTGATCTTCTTTTTCCCAATCTTCTTCTTCTGTCCGTTTCTTTTTTTTCTTCTTGTTCTTTCCATTGTCTTTATTCTTTCTCCATTTCCTTCTCATTGTAACTGTGCTTCTCCACAATCTGCCTCTGTCTATCTTAAACCACCGGCCTCAAACCATCTTTACCTGCTTATCGATCTCAACCCAAGCCTACTACAATCAAAACCTCATCAACCTAAGTATCTATGCTCTATCTCTGCCTGGTATGACTCCTCTCCCTCAGATTCTTGGTCTTCCATAAAATTTAATGACTGAGTCTTTCTACCAGTCTAATCCAAAGTCTGAAACCTGAAATCTATCCTACGCCACCAACCTCTACCAATACTGTTGGCTTCATACGTAGGGTTCTATTTTCCTGATATCTCTCTCTATTTCATCTCTGTTCTATTTATTATTGTTATTTGTATTCTCCCCAGTCACTGCTGGTTTTGTGTCATATGAAAATTTAGTCCAAAATTATCAAGAGCAATCGGCAAGAGTGAGAAAATCTGCGCCAAATGAGAGTATTTGCTGAAGGTACCTGGAACACCCCAGACAAAATGCCTCACAGTTTCCCGTACCCATCCACAAGACAGCGAGAGCACAAAGAAATGCTGCTGCGCACGCACATCCTTCAGAGAGAGAGGAAGAGAAAAAGATTATCCACCCAACCCATCAATACCTTCCATCTATAAGATAAACAAAGAAAACCTGAAAATAGAGAGAGAGAGAGATTTGTTTTTAGCACCAACCCCTTGCCAAGCCCACGCATTGCTCTTAGACCCACATCTGTTTTGCGCCACCCGCTTCCCTGGTTCCTTGGATCATCCGTTGGAAGTTGTTGTTTTCCCAAATGTGCGGCTTCTCCTTGCCTCCACAGACCCAGCTTTGCGCTGTGCCCGTACCTAAAAGAAACTCATAATCTAGCCAGTAATAATTCCAAAAAGACAATCCAGAGAGAATGAAATAAGAAAACAACATTCTGGGGTATTTCAGCCTCCTAGATGCAAAGAACCTTGCTATCCTTTAGCTACCAGAGGTGATAGAATAAATAAAAAATATATTATTTAATAAATGCAGCAAAAATCTGTAAAATATTTGGATTAAGCTTTATTGCAAGGTTTAGTGGTTTGGTTATGGTTTATTGTTTTAAATCAATATGTATAAATTGATTATTAAATATTTTTATAGAGGGGCCACAATTATATTGAGGATCTTTAACACCTTGCTTGAGGAATTTCAGTATGAAAACACGTAGTCCTGGTTCATTTGGGCTTTTTAGTTTAAAAGATATTTTACCCAAAGATAATATGTATATAAAATACACGGTGGAGTGGCAGGGCATTGTAACCAAGCTGCCATGACAGAGAAAGGATAATAAAACTCACTGGTATATTATTAAATCCTTTGGGTATCTTTTTGAGACGTGCACTGATGGGTTAAACCTGTATACTGGGGTTATAAGGTTGTTCAGCAGTTTTAATTGATAAAAAAGAGGTTGAGGACAGATATTATTGATCAGAATAAGCCATAAATCACTTAATTATCTCTTATACGTACTTGATTACCTTGGAAAAGTTTCTGGATATTAATATAACTGGGTCTCTGCCCATCAATATCCTCAAAAGAGCTCTTTATTTATAGCTTTTGGAGTCCCAATATTGTCCTTCTGAGGGGTACAGGGGCTCAAAGGGACGGAAACTAAGGCTAGCAGGGTAACAAGAGGTAGCCTGTCACGTGTTCTTGGTGCTATAGCACGGTTAGCATCTAATTACTCAGGTTATGGGAATTAATCTACCTTATAATATATATTAGGACCTGTGAATAACACTAATCTGTCCCATTTATGTATTATTTAATTAATTATCCTTATTAAATGTTCCCAGTAATTTAATAATTATATAAATAGACATTTCTAGGGACATCCTGATGTCAGTTGAGTTCTCATTATGTATTATATAACTGGAGTAAAAGTCATGATATTAATTTTACTCCTTATTTTCAAGTTCCAGTTGATTTACAAAGATAATTACTTAAAAATATGAGTCATGTGAATTCATGTAATATTTTTACATCATTAGTTTTCTTAGTGTGTCACAAAGATATTGATTTCTAGAAATTCTCATAAAGGTTTTTTAAAGTATTTTAATATATTCTTAGAAGTTGTCATTTTCTTATTTTCTAAATTCTTAGTACTTTGAATTATATTTAATAAAAAAAATGTATAAGGGTTTTTAAGTATTTTTATATAATATTATGTACTTTTAGACTATCTACTATCCATGGGAACATTTATTAAATATGTAGAATGTTCCGGTGTGGGTTGTAGCATGTTTACGCGGTACCTAAGCCTCTCAGGCTGCCTGTCACTCTGTCAACCTGTACTCCCGCAGCTGCGTACTTGTCAAAGGCCCGGGGCTGCATACACAACCTTGAAGGAGTGACATGGCTGTATCTCAGCCGTGCCCGGGTGCATTGGCTGCCGCCGCTGCGTGCGGCAATTGTGACAGAAAACATATCTGTCTGTAACTCCTAAAATATACACAACACCTCAATTCTGACTGAAGTTTAGGTGTGAAACCTATACGTGAAGATATTTGTGAAATATTCAATTGTCCAAAAGCTCAATAGTGGAGCCGTAGTATTTTGGTCTTTCTTTCCTTAATTATTTAAAAATATAAGGAGTCGGATTTCAAGGGTGGGGTCAGTCAGTTACCCTACCTACTTTTGGGGGTAAAATCCATTTCTGTAATAATATTAATTTTTTTCCTACTCCTTTTAAGGTTAATTGTATTATTATTATTTTTATGTTATTTTTGTTACTTTTGCAGCTTGCTTTTCAATAGTAGCAAGCTGACAGGGTGTCTAGTTGCTCCAGCTGTGAACCAGCTAGAGCACCCCCTCACCAAATCCAATCATATCCCCTATTAATCCATCATTCCCCCAAAGTGTTCTGCAGTTTTTAACTCTTCGAATGTGGAAACCAAAGGGGAAACACCCCTGAAGTTGTCCTCGAGTTCCAGAAGTTATTGATCAAAGCATATGTAAGGAGATTGGATGCAGCTGATCAAGAGAAAGAGAGAGAGGGAGAGAGTGAGTGATAGAGCAATAATGTGTGAATAAGATGAATTCCTTCCTTTCCAATCCAATCCAATGATAAAGTGATAAAAGTCCTGTGATCTCCCCCTCCCCTACAACCCAGAGTTGAGAGTGAAGTATTTAAGCCCTCCCTCTCAACCCTAACCTAAGTACAACCATAAGTAAGCAAGAATGATGAAATACAACCACTAAGCACAGAAACCTAGCCCAATCCTACCCCTCCATCCCTTGCCCCATAAACCATGCCCCGTCCGGGCCGGGAGCGGCAACGGGGACAGGAGCCAGTTTGGGCAATGAAGGGACCACGACAGGGGAAGGTTGACGGGCCGGCTTGGGTGAGGAACGCAGAGCAGGGGATGGTGACAGCGGTGGCGGGGCAGGAAGCGGAGCTGGGGCTGGTTGCAGAGGAGGCGGAGGAGGAGCTGCCAGACAAGTGGAGAATTGCGGGTCCATCGCAGGCTGGTTGATGTGGACCCGGGCCGCCCAGATTTGAGCTGCGTTCTGATACGCCGCAAAGTTTGGGAAGTCCGCGCGTCTTGGAGGCCCAGCACGATGGTATGGTGAGCCCAATTCATGGCTTTTGAACAAGGATGGACCAGGAGGAGCACAGGGCGGGGAGTTGTTGGGGGAGCTGGCCGGGGTCCACTCGTGGCTTGAAATTTTCTTGTTGCTCAAAACCACAAACAAGTCGCAACGGGCCCTCTTGCGCAGTCGGGGTTGGGGTTGGGAACGCGGACGAGCATGCGGCATACCATCACTCAGCAAGCAACAGCGTTGGCCGGCGCGGCAAGGGATGCATGCGCGAAGGCCAGGATCGATCCGGCAGACAAGGCCTTTCCGGCTGCAATAGGTGCAAGACACCATGGGGGAGAGCAAGGGAGAAGGGGGGGTAGTGTACTTGCTGGCGAGGGGTGGGGTAGTTGCGACAAGTGGGGGAGGGGGTTCAACTACGGAAGTTGAAATGGTGGGAGATCTCTGGGGACAGAACTCAAGTTGGGGGGGGATGTAGTGCTCTTTTATGGATGCGAGTCGGGAAAGGGCTGCGGGCAGCGCGCTCAGCAGTGGCGGCATGCTCAGCAATGGGTAGGGCCTTGCCGCAGCTAGCTGCGCTGCGGGCTCAGTAGCAGTCAGGTAGGCCAAGCAGCGGTCAGGTTGGGCTCAGAACCTGGAGACAGGAGACAGATGGGTTGCGCGGATCACGGAATGGAAGGATTGTGCAGATTGGAAGGATTGCGCGGATTGGACGGCTTGCGCGGATCAAGCGGATTGCGCATTGCAAGACGCGCGGATTGGATCACGCGGGTAAGCCCCGGATACCTGGAATGGGTTGTCAGGCGGACGCGCGCGGCCGGGCAAGCCGGGCATATGTCAATATTGAGGGGCATGGGTTATGGGGCAAGGGATGGAGTGGTAGGATTGGGCTAGGGTTCTGTGCTTAGGGGTTGTATTTCATCATTCTTGCTTACTTTTGGTTGTACTTAGGTTAGGGTTGAGAGGGAGGACTTAAATACTTCACTCTAAACTCCAGGTTGTAGGGGAGGGGGAGATCATGGGACTTTTATCACTTTATCATTGGATTGGATTGGATTGGATTGGAAAGGAAGGAATTCATCTTATTCACACATTATTGCTCTATCACTCTCTCTCTCACTCACTCTCTCTTTCTCTTGATTGGCTGCATCCAATCTCCTTACAGACACTTCAATCAATAACTTCCGGAACTCAAGGACAACTTCAGGGGTGTTGCCCCTTTGGTTTCCACACAGGATGCAAACCAGACGCATGGGCTTCTCCTGGGTCAAAGGATCTGCATTGTCATCCCCTTTGATATCCAAACCAGCCATCTTGTCAAATGAAGTTGATCCCTGTGCAAAGAATTGTTTCACATGCAAAGCCAGGACCTTCTGCTTTAGTGGAGTTCCATCCAATTCCTCCAACTGGTAACTTCCTCCAGTGAACTTGGAGGTTACACAGAAAGGACCATTCCATTGATTTGCCAACAGTTTCCCCCATTGAGTTCCCAAGCTGCAGTTGTAAAGCAGAACTAAGTCCCCCTTCAGAAAAGGATCCCAGAGTTTGTGCGCGCAGCGCTTGTCCCAGTGGCGGAAAAACTTTGTGCAGGTTTCATTCAGCCTTCCGGCCGCTTTGTCCAACATCTTGTCCCATTGCAGGAGCTGCTTGGCATGGGCCTTGACTAAATCCACAGCTGTCTTAAACTTCCACCAATCAATACCCAGAAAGGTCTCCAGCTTGCTGTCAATTGGCAGCACGGTTTGCTGCCCAAATAGCAGCTTTTACAGCAAATAACCCATCAATCTCTTCACCAAAATCCAATCTGCAAAAAGAACTACAACAAGGGTTCCCTGCCAAGTCTTGCCATCCTCCCCGCACATTTTCAATATTGCGTCCTTGATTGGCTGGTGGCTTTCCTCAATCATCCCTGCCCCTTCTGGAAAGTACTCTGTCACTTGCCTGAACTTTGCACTGACTCCGCCAATTTTCCCCGGAACTCTGCACCCCCATTGGCTGTTACCAGGCAAAGTGATTCATAACGGGAAAACCAATCTTCCTCCAGAAGCTGCCCAACTTTCTCCGCCAAGAGCTTCACCAGCCGCTGAGCTTCCACCCATCCAAACAGATTGTCACGTGCAACAAGGAGCAACACAAACTTACCTGCCTTGATGTGCACAACATTCAGAGCAACCCGCCCAAACAAAGCATCCTCCCCAGTGGGAATACCTACTTCAAAAGGCAGCATTGCGCTTTGCTTCTGACACGCTTTGCACAACAATACCCACTCCTGAACCACGCGTACTACACGTGGCCACCAGAACCTTGCCCTCACCCGCTTCTGTGTTTCAAGGTTGCTTCAATGGCGGAGATTGTCATGCAGACTTCCCAGAATTACCTCATTATTGTCCCTTGATGTGCTTACCACAAGGCCCAAATAGCAGCTTGTATAGCAAATAACCCCTCAATCTCTTCACCAAACTCCAATCCACAAAGAGGACTACTGGAAGGTTTTCCTTCCACTGCTTGCCGTCCTCCCCGCCCATTTTCACCATTGTGTCCTTGATTGGCTGGTGACCGCGCTCAATCATCCCCGCCCCTTCTGGATAGTATTCTGTCACTTGCCCAAACTTTGCTCTGCAACTTTGCACCATCTCTATCCACCGTCCCCGGGAACTCTGCACCCCCATCAATCATTACCAAGCAGAGTGATCCCTAACGCGCAAACCAGTCTTCCTCCAAAAACTGCCCAACTTTCTCCCACAAGAGTTTAACTAGCGGCTGCGCTCCCACCCATCCCAACAGATTGTCACCCGCAACAAGGAGATACACAAAATTACCTGCCTTGATTTGCACAAAACCAAGGAAGCCCGCCCAAACAAGGCGTCCTCCCCAGTGGGAATAGCAACTTTGCAAGGCAGAATTGTGCTCTGCTTCTGACACGCTTTTCAGGACCGTATCCACTCCCGCACCTCGCGTACCACACCTGTCCACCAGAACCTTGCCCTCACCCGCTTTTGCGTTTAAAACTTGCTGCAATGGCCTAGATTTTCATGCAGAATTCCCAGGATAACCTCCTGATCCGCCCTAAATGTGCTGACCACAAGCGGTACCGGCGCACTCCGCAGCCACAGCTGTCCTTCCTGCAGGTAGAAATTTACCACTCTTTTCCAAATCCATCTAACAATCTTGGCTGGTGTATCATCCGGAAACCAAAGATCCTGCAAATACAAGCTGAGGACCGTGTACCTCCCAGAAAGCTGGAGCAGAAGTCAAACACCTACTTCCATTACTGCTTACTTAAAAGTTGGAGCCTCCACATCCAGTGGTTCCACGCCTTTGTACAGATCATTGCACGGGTACCAAGACAGCGCATCCGGCATTTTAAAAGCCTTCCCTGGAAAATGTACCACCATGAAAAAAAAAACTGAAGGAATGCAACCCACCTGGTCATAGGAAAGTTTGGCAGAATTTGCAAATTGATCATCTGTGCCAGCGCCTCCGCATCCACCAGTAGCATGAAGTGAATCCCCCATATCAAATGCTGAAACCTCTGCACAATCTTAGTGACCCCGCAAAGCTCCAGCTTTGGCTGCAAATACCAGCTCTTCATCAGCGTAAATGTAATGGACTTTTAAAGAACCGGTCAATCTTTCCCCCCATCCTCTTGTGTCAGAACTGCACCCACTCCAAGCTTGCTTTAATCCTCAGCCAACTTAATTCCTCTGGCATTGTAATCCAAGTCCTGCAGCACAAATATATTGTGTCCAACAATCTCCTTAAGTTTTAAAAAGGTGTTGTCACATTTCAAACCCCAGGCTCATTCCAGGCCCTTACGCATCAATGCCCGCAATGGGCCAGAAACTTTGGCAAACCTCTTGATGAACATTGGCACATAACTACACAATCCCAAGAACTGGAGAATTTTTGATACAGTCTTTGGCATTGGCCACTCAAGGACTTTATTGCACTTCTTTTCCGCAATCCATCTTCCATTGAAAGCCACCACATGCCCTAGAACCTCCAGCGCAGGTACGCAGACCACCAAATTTTTCCTGAAACTGTGAGCCCCACTTCCTCAATTCAAAACAAGAACTGCTCCAGCATTTGCACAAATTCCCAGACAAATCAACAAACTCCCGCAGCGTTGACAAGCTTTTCCCCTCCTTAATCCCTGTTTGGGCCTTTGATGCCCGCGTCTTCAATGAAAATCTGCACCCCCTCAGGAAGATTGTCCTTCAGAATCCAGGGCATCTGCCCTTGGTAAACCACAAACAAGATAGTTTTGCCTTGTGGCAGCAGCATCAGTTTTATTGTGCCCAATCTGGTTTCAAAGGCAGTCATTGTCCCCAAGCTCCAATCAAGTTTGCGCTCATTGTATCTGCCCATCACATCCACTAACCAGTAGCACCCGCGCCTTGCCATAGATTCCAAAAACTCTTCCACGTGCAGAGGTTGTCCCGCGTCTTGGATTGTAAAAAAATTAAGCCAGTGCAAATCATGAACAATCTGTAATTACTTCTCATCCTGCTTAACCACTGCAAAGATTGGAATTGAGTAACTTGATGTCAATTGCCTGTAAAAACCTGTCCCTACACGCTTGCGCACCAGCTCCAAGAAGGGCCCCCCAACCATCCGCAGAATTGGAATTGGCTAGCTCTGCCAAGGTTCATGCAGAACCGTCAGAATCACATAAGGGTCTCCTATCTTGCTTATTAACAGTCCCCGCTCTTCAGGTCCAAATGAAAGCGCTCTTTCCTGGAGAACAAGTACCAAATTCAGAAAATCCTGTTCCTCCCCACTCAACCAGCCCAGCAGTCCAAAGTTAAGGGCCGCAACCTGCTCATCTGTAATCCGCTCCAATTGCGTCACCCAGCCTGACACCTTCAGCAGATTTTCCCAAGGGTCCCACAACCAAGGGATTGGTCGCAGTGGTCTGTTCAGATCCTGCAGCATTTCTTTGTTCGGGGGACAGACCTTTTGGGGGACCAGCTTATAATTTCCAAAATTGCACCATGCCATCCACACGCATCCGTTACCATAGGTCCTAGTAAAAACCAAACCGCAACTTTTGCCTTTGCTCACAAGCATAGCACAATAAGAGTGTTTTTGTGAAGTACTTCCAGGCAATTCACACCGAGGAAAGGAACTTACTTCTGGCGCTTGCGCGTCCCATGCCTCCTCCCATCACCCCACCTGCTCCTTGCTGGTCCACCGCCCGCACAAAGCCAGAGATTTCTCCGTGCGTTGACCTTGGCCAACTAGTCAAAATCAGCCTTCAGACCACCCTTGCAAACCAACTCCATGCCAGGGTCCTCCTCCTCCTCTCTTGCAAAATCCCGACCCCACTTCCCCAACCCCTGATCACAGATCAGGGTTTCAAATCACCCGCTGGACAAATGTTCCAGTGTTTATGCTTCTGTCCCCTCCTCTGGATGAAACATTATTTGCGCTTGGAACCCAAACATGAATGGCTGTCTTAAAATAGCCTCCCTGCAATAAACCAATAGAAAAGAAAGTGGTTTATGGACCCTTGCAACCTCAACCTCTTCCTCCTCCACAACCCCATCCACGCAAAATGCCCTTCCATTAAGCGTGCAAAGCCCCATTGCACATTTCCGCCAAACCAATCCCAATTAATGAACCAATCTAGAGGGAAGGAATTTACCATGCAACCACTATCCACCAGAACCCATACCTTTCTCCAAGAAATCTTCATTGGAATGTAAGCCAGCGGAGTTGAAACCAATTTCATCCCTGCTAGCTTGCACTCCGCGTCATCCTGAGCCACGTTCACCCGCTCCACTGTTGGAGCAATCCTATTGTGTCCGCAATCCTTCAGCCCTTGAACCATCTCATCCACTACCACCGGCAACACTGCTGCCAACTCCTTCAAGGTCAAGGGAACAGTTGTTTGGTTCCCCATGACTCTGCGCATGATCTCCACCACCTTCTTCTTCCCTACCGGATTCACAGGCCTCCTGTCCGTTTCCAGAATGAGGGTGACTGGCTTAGGAGCTAACCGCAGTACCCACTCTTTAGAATCCACATCCATCCTTTCCACCGCTGCCAGGACCTCCAATGCTAGTACCCTCACTTCTGCTTTGACGCGCGGTGGTTGCCATACCCCAGGACCAGTGACAATCCCAAGCAAAGCTTGAGAAGTTGACCACAATTCCTGAACTTGCGCACGCACTTGCTGCATGACAGTTGGATTCCCAGGTTCAGTGGAGATCTGCTTGCCTGTTGGGAACATGAATCCCATTCCCACTGGTTGAACCCATCCCGCCTTGAGGTCCCTTTTCATTTTATTGCACCCAAACCACCAATTCCCCTTGTCCCTGCAGTAATTGCATAACTGCAGTGTGGGAAGATTCAATGGCAGAAGTGGTCCCCCAATGTTAGGAGGCTGATTGCGCAGTGCTGACAACATTTGACTCATGAAGATCTGTAAATACTTCATCAATTCTTTCATCTTTTTCATCTCTGGGCTTGTTGTTGTTGGTGTTGCCAGAGCGCATTCTGTTTTCAAGGGGCCTACAAACGGAGCCTGTGTTAGCCCTGCCAGAGGTTGAGAAGCAGACTTCTTTGACACCATTGGGAAAAACCTTGCCATGTCCTCCATTAGTTCCTCCAGGTCCAACTTGCTCTCCACCGCCCAAAAAATGATCTGAATGTTGGGTGTAAGACCCCAAAAGGTGCTAAGCTGCAGGCCTTTCTGCAGAGGGGAAAGGTTCTGTTTAGGCTGCCCTCCTAAGAGTTACAATAATATTTAAATGTTACTGGAATTGAGGTCAAGCAAAACACACTCAAGAATTCCAACAGACAAAGTTCTCCTCAACCAGCAAGGCTATGGTTGGTGATAAGGATCAGGGTCAAAAATGGAAAGATCAAAATTTGGGTATGGAGGCTCAAAAGGATCAAGGGGAAATCATGGATATACCCAGGATAAAGATTTCAGATGAAGGGGAAGAGGTCCTTTGGAATGATCAGATTATTTATTACTATTTTGGATGGATCAGATGAGATGGATGCAAAAAGGCAGGGGAGAGCCCCTCCTTTTATAGACCCAAGGCCCGTAGACTATTTACAACAGAGATTTACAAATGAGAGCGGATTTTTTTTTTGGTTGATGAAGAAGATTGGCAACAAAAACAGCATGACATGTGAGAGAGAGAAAAAAACCACAAAAAAAGAAAAAAGCATGAAAGGGAGAAACCTGCTGCCGCTATTGCATGTTGTAGGAATGACAGCCAATCAGCAAACTTTCACAAAAGCTCTTTTTTTATAACAAAAGAAATGTTTGAGCTCTACATTTGGTCTGTAAATGCATTAAAGGAGTTGGCTTATGATCCTGAGAGACTTCCAAGAGTGTTTGTGATGGACTGTGAAAAATCTCTGATTTGTGCTATTGAATCTAGTTTCCCTGAGTCATCAAGACAATTTTTCGCTTGGCACTTGTCTAAAAACATACCAGCAAACTGTAAAGCAAGCTTTGTTAATGACATTGAGGGATGGAAAAGCTTTATGACTCTGTGGGCAAAGTATGGGGCCTCAAGGATCAAGGAGGATGCGGAGGTCAATGATGTGGAACTCAGAGTAGGTCCAAATCACTGCTTCTTATTTGTCCTAGTTTTGGGTTCTGACCTTTTGACTTGTATAGTGTTTCTTGAAAGACTCTGAGGATTTACTTGATTATATGGAAAATAACATTTTTACTATCAAAGAAACGTTTGTAACATCTTGGACTTGTATAAACCCAGATTTTGGAAACAAAACATCATCTTGGATTGAAGGGGCCCATGGAACTCTCAAACAATTCCTTGCAAACTCTTCAGGAAAAATTTTGGATTTTTGGAAAATCCTTGACAGAACAGTTTTAAATCAAATTAAATTGGTTCATGCATCACATCATTCAAATAAATAATCACCAAAGATGAGTTCCAGTTGAGCTTTGCTGCAGGTTGTTTTCCTCTTCAAAGGATTCTGATTCCAAATTAAGTGATCCCAATTCACTCTAAGTATCTTCCTCTGAACTATGAAATTCAGATTCAGATTCTACCAACTTTGACTAACAATTCATCATTAGCTATTAACTAAGTTCATTAAACAAAAAAAATGAAAATATCCCAAAAGAAAGACTTACAATCATTTGTCTTTTCTTAGTTGGAGCCTCTTTAGTCCGTTTTTCCCCCTTGAGTTTTTTTTTCAACATGCTCAAACCAAGTTGGTTCTTGCCACGTATCTGTCAATTTTGGCAGGCCCCTACTTGATCATAATACTTTAGGTTCAAGTCTTGGCTTTGATCAATATTTTTTAATCTTCCAAATAATATACTTCAATAGGCCGCTTTGCTCATGATCTGGAGATTCCAAGATCATTGCATTCATTTTTTCACGTAACTGAGGAATTCTTATAGGCCGCTTTGCTCATGATATGGAGATTAGGACTTACTTCTAAGACAAGTTGCCTCCACAACAATGAAAATTCTTGACTTGATCAGCTGAGAACCTTCTGGCCAGTTGAGTACCATCCAGCTCCTCAATAATATAAGATCCACCTCTAACTTGGCAAACCACCCAATAAGGACCATTCCAACAATTTGAGAAAAGCTTGCCCCATTGGGTCTCCAAAGATTGATTTTCAGCTAAAACTAGATCACAAGGGTTCAGGGAGCCCCTGATTTGATTGGATTCCTTGTCCTCCCAATACTGGACTGATTTTGCTCTGGACTCCATCATCTTCTGGTAAGCTTCATCAAAAACATCTTCACTTTGCTCCAGTTGCTTGGATCTAGCAACTAATAGATTGGTGGTTGAGGACACCTTGTCCCAAGGGATACCAAAGAAAGATTCCATTTCCAGATCCAAAGGGAGAAATTTGCTTTTGCCAAAGATGATTTTGTAAGTTGAGTAGCCAGTAGTCCTTTTGGTTGAGATTCAATCAGAGAAGAGAACAAGAGGAAGGAATTTGCAACAATGCTTGCCACTTTTACCAGAAAGCTTAACAATTGCAGCCTTCAAAGTAGCATGGCCTTGTTCCACCATGCCTTGGCCTTCAGGATAATAAGGGGTAGTAACTATATGTTCTCCAGGAAGAGATTGGAGCATTTCAGAAAGTTTTCCACCAAATTTGGAACCACCATCAGTAGAGTAAGATCAAGCCAGGCCATAACACATCATCCAGGTCTCTTAGAGGAAAGCGGCCACTGATTCAGAGCTAAGATTCTTAAGAAAATTTTCTTCAAACCATCAAGAAAAATTGTCCCTAGCAACAATGAGGTACTTAGCACCACCTGCCTCAATATCAACCACATCCATAGCAATCCTTCCAAAGACAGGGAACTCCCCAGTAGGATACCAAATTTCAGCTGGACGCATAAGATCACGTTTTTGACAAACCTCACAAATCTTTCACCATTTGGAGACAGATTTCTTCAGATATGGCCACCAGAATTGTTTGGATAATTGTCAATATGTTTTGGTTTCCCCACAATGACCAAGACTTTCATGGAGAATTTCAAGGATAGAATCTTGTTTAGAAGGGATAGTAACAACAATAACAGAACAAGGATTTCCTCTTTTCATAACCCTAGAGCCTTGTACAAAGAAATTAGAGGAATTTCTTTTAAGAGATCAAAATTCTTTAGCAGAGAGATCAGGAGGTTTCTGGAGAGTTAAAAGGTACTTCGCTAATTTAAGCCAGAAGCTTTGTTGAAAGCCAGAATAATCTTGAGAAGAGAAAGAGAAGACAGGTTTGACTAAAGGTTCTTCTTCATCAAAATATGTTGCAACATCAGATTCATTTTCTCCAAGAGGTTGTTGAGATAAACCATCAGGCATAGTGAAAGACTTCCCAGGCCTATGAACAATATCAAAAGAAAAAAGCTGGATAAAGGCCACCCAATGAGTCATAGGAGCATTGGGGAGTCTGGGAGCATTGATCATCTCAATGATGGATTGAGCATCAACTTGAAGTTCAAAATGTTTGCCCCAGAGAACGGTTTGAAGTTTCTTCATCATTTGAGCCAGACCAAAAAGTTCCAATTTGGGCTGAGAATACCTAGACTCTACATCTGAAAATAGCAAAGATTCATGAAGAGCAGGAAGGTCACAACCATTCTCATCTTCCTGTGTAAGAACAGCCCCAACAGATTGATAACTAGAATCAACAGCCAGCTTGATCTAGCCATCTCCAGGTCCATAAGCAATCTTTTTCAAAACTGTATCTTTTCCAACCATCATTTTGACCAACTGAAAAGAATTTTCACAATCTTGGGTCCAAATCCATTCAGCATCTTTCCTGGTTAGATGACATAAAGGTGCACATATTTTGGATAAGGATGGGACAAAGATTCTAACATAAGTGACAACACCTAGGAAGCCCCTAACTTCAGTGGGGTTGATTGGAGTAGGCCAAGAGATGATCTTGTTGACTTTGGCTGGTGCCATCCTTCCTCCTTTCTAGAAGACCACGTGACCAACAATATCCAGAGCACGGACTCAAGCAGCCAGTTTGGATCCAGAGACAGTAAGGCCAGACTCCTCAATTCAAAACAGAATCCTTTCCAAAGTAGTAGCATATTCCCAAATAAAACAACAAATTCCTGAATGCCAAGGTAAGAGCTCATTATCATAGTCATAAACTGGAACTTTGATTCCACCATTGTCAATAAAGATACCAGAATGATCAGGAATTTTGTCCTGGAGGATCCACATCATCTGAGCCTGATAGACTGCAACCATATTAGTGGAACCTTGAGGCAATTGAGTGAGTTTAAATTGACCAAGAGGAGTATCAAAAGTAGTGAGAGGGCAAGAAATAGGATTTGGGGATTGTTTTTCATAGCCTCCCATAATTCCCCCTAGACCATAGCAAGCTCTCCCAAAGAAAGATTCAAAAAATTCTTGAGTATCAGGAGGAATACCAGAGTCTTTAATATTAACTTTATTAAGAGGTTGGAGATCATGAACTATTCTAAGTTTAAAATTACTCTTGAGGACACAGAAGACAGGGCTGAAATAAATAGAGGCTGACTCCTCATATAGGCCAGTCTAAACTTGTTCCTGGACCAACTTGATAAAGTTTCCAACTTTAGCAGCAGGGACAGGGATCTTCTTCTTTTTCACAGGATCATGTTCAACTACAGGGATGATATAAGGGATGCCATAGGATTCTTGCAAGAGACCTATCTCTTTTTCACAGAAAGCAATAGGGTTTAGGGTTTAGGGTTTAAGACATTTTTGATCAAATTTAACTCATCAGGAAGAAGCCATCCATCTAGACCAAATTTGATCATCTTCAGAGGTTTTTCAGTGACTCAACCATTGGGCAAAAACGGGACCAGTAAGAGATTGAGGAAGACCACAGTAAGGATCACAAGATAAGGGAAGACACATAAGAGAAGAATTGAGGTTGAGAGGCATGGGCTGGTTGACTGGTTGGACCTTCTTGGCAACTGGCTTGTACTTGGTGGCAAACAAGAGAAGTTTTTGTTTCCTCCAAGAGTTGACCAGTGAGACTTGATTACAAAAACTGAGTCCAAGTTCTAAAATTTTCCATGTCCAATGTTCTGCAATATACTTGAAGGGTGCCTTTTCCATAAAGGGAGAACCAGGAGATAATAAATTTCTCACATGTGTGGCACAAGGTAGGGTTTTGAAAATGATGGTAGAAGATTTCCCTGGCAGTGGAAAATTGGGAGGACTTACTTGTACCCCAAATTGCCTCCACTGAAGCCCATATTCCTTCATACCAAAACCACCAAGAATAGAATTGAGATCAGGATCTATTTTAGACTTATTACAGAGATTCAAACTGGAACTGGGAGAAGATTTATCAGAAATAAGAGTACAAGGAAAAGAAGACACAACAGATCCAGAGAAAGAAGGAAAAGAAATATTTTTGGATTTTTCTGTTTTGACATGTTTTTGATTTTTGATATTTTCTAGTTTAGATGAAAAAGATGAAAAGAATGAAAAATAAGCCTGGGGGATGAGAGTTGACCCTTGAGTTTAAGTCTGAGGCTGAAAAGAACTAAAACTATTTGTAGGATCAACTATTCCCATAAAAAATGAGAGGAATTGGAATTGTCCTTCTGCTTCCCCTTTAAAGATGATTTAGAAGGATGACCAGGAAAATCTCTTTCCCAACAACCAGAAACCAAAGAAAAGAGAGGAGCTTCAATATTTCTACCATCAGAATCAGAGAGAAGAATTCTCTCCCCAACTTGATCAGAAAACATCAGGGTAGCACCAAAATCCATCAAGAACAGTTGTCCCAAAATCATAGGCCCTTCAAAATGAGTGATCCAAAAATGAAAGGTTCCAATGATATTTCTACCAATCCTGACTGGGCCATCTTCAGCAATACCAACCAATTCACAAGATTGATTACCTATCCCATAGACTGCAGAATTGAAGCTGACCCTAGGACTGAGTTTGAGTTTACAGGTCATGGCATCCAAAATTAAGTTGAGCTGAGATCCAGAGTCCACAAGAGGAGAAACAGTTTTATCTGAGTCACCAAGATAAAAGGGGAGGAAACCAAGATCACAGGAGTAAAGATTGGAATCTGAAGAAGGACTAGTTCCACCAGAGTCCTCTATCAAAGTTCCAGAGGAGACCTTTGATTTTTCTGGACCAATCTCCACACGTTGACAAGAGTCCCATTTCTTCATTCCTTCAGAAACAGATTGAGAGATCAATAGGAGTTCAGCAACAGATAGATCAGTAATTTGAGATCATAACTTTTCTTTAATACTCCTTCCACAGCATTGGGGTTGTCCTTCAAAATTCCCCTTTCAAATCAAACTTTGGGCTTGGTGGAGGGAGGCTCATCAGGTGAGGCAGGAACTAAAATGGGATCAGAAGGCTGAGTTAACTTGGATGAAAGAGGAGGTTCTGGGTGATCTGGAAATCTTTCCATGAGTGGCTCCTTTTCCACTTCCATTTCTTCTACATCACAGGAAGGAGGTTCAGGTGAGGATTGAAGTTTGACTGGTTTTTGAAGAATTGAAGTTGGCAAGGAAGGGGCTTTGTGAGGTTTAGGTTCCTCATGTCTTTTCCTAGCTGGATTTGATTGATAAGTAGTCCCAGCAAGACTTGAGGAAGAGATAGCTGGAGGGTACCAAGGTTGAAGAGTACCACAGGAAGATTTGAAATCAAAGGAAGAAAGGGATGCTTTCATTGGAGGTGGGGGCTGATAAGAGGCCACCACATGACAAATAGGATGAGAATAATCAAAAGGGATAAGAGCCCCATTAGCAAGAAAGAAAGTTTTCCCTTTCTGCTCCACCAACCTTTCCTTTATATCCTTCTGGAGTTCCAAGCATTTTCCAGTTCCATGGCCTTCCCTATGGCAGTACTAAAAGACTAAGGCAGATTTAGGGACAGAAGTAGAGGGTTTAGGAGTAACAAGAGAAGAAATATTTTGATATATTTTGTTCTCAAAAGCTCAAAGCATCTTAGTTATTTTATCTGAAGTAGTAGGTTCTTGAGTAGAATTAGGATCTGCTTTAGGTTTTTTATCTGCCATCATCTCATTCATAATATCATTGGATTCTTTAAAAGAAGGAGAATGGACTGGTTCAGTGGTTCTATGTTTTTCAAAAGTTAAAGCAGTTTGACCTTTCATAACTTCATCCACAGTACTCCTAAGGATAAGGAAAAAAGGGAGCTTGAATCAATTTTCCCTGGTGGTGATCATAGATCCAGATTTGACCAATTTGTCCTTAATCCTTTCCTGCACAGCCAAAAAAAAAGATTGGAATAATTGTGATCAAACTTTGTCCATTGAATCAATATGATTGTTTTGGATAAGATAATTTTGGATAAGGTCCCAAGACTTCCTAAAAGACTGATAGTCAGAGGCTGAAGAGACACCACCATTTGAGATCCATTGAGAGACAAGAGCATCCAAGTCCTGCAAAGTAAACCAAGCTACATCTATTTTACCCCAATATGCCAAAATTGCCTCCCTCAGAAGCGTCAATTCATGGGATTCAAATCCTTTGAAAAACTTGATTACTTCCACAACTTCATCAGAAGAGATAAAGAATTGTAACTTGTAGGCCATATTGTATTTGCTTGCTCCATCCACTTCAGCAGCCATTTTGTAAGAATCCAAGAACCCTTCAACATTTAACCCATTGAACCCTAAGTTCTTGCTCTGGGGTTTGATCTTGACCATCTTTGGTCAAGCAGAGGTGGTTGGAGTACCAGTAGATGCCGTTTTGAATCACAGAATTCCTAGAAGATCCAACGAGAAGATTTTGAAACTGGCTCACAAGTGTGGCAAGAGTGGGGTTTCATGCAAAAACAACAAATACCTTTCCCAGATGGTGCAAAAGTTGGGAGGACTTACTTCTAGGATAAGTTGCCTCCATGGATCAGATCTGAGAAGAGAGAGAGAAACAGAGAAGAAAAGAAAAAGATTGGATTTCAAAGTGTGATTCCAAATGTTGGTGATGATGTTGGGACTGTAAATCCCAAGGTTGTTTGTTTGATTCTGGCCCGGGGGACCAAATTTAAGCCTCCAAACGGTGCTAAGCCGCAGGCAGTTCTGGGGGGGGAAAGGTGCTTTTTAGGCTTCCCTCCTAAGAGTTAAAATAATATCTAAATGTAACCAGAATCAAGGTCCAGGAACTTGTAAATAAGGAATAAATGTAAGGGATGAGTTTGAGAATAGTCCGTAGAAAAGGAATCAACACTATCTGAGGCAAGATGATGGAGGGAAAGACTTGAACAAAATAAGTCAAATTTCTCTTCAGAGTTCAATGGAACAAGGCAGTTGCAAGTAAAAACTCCCACAAGCCAATAACTCTGGTTGTCAGAAGAAGATCAGGAAAGATCAACTCAATCCCAACCAACCTCCAGGTTCTCAATGAACCTGCCCAAATCTCCTCAATCAAGCGCTTGAAGGGTACCAGATAACTGTGGGTGGCTGAAAAAAACAAAATCAATTTGTTTATGAAGCTCTAGAAGCAAAGTAATAACAGATTTGAACAATAAAACCCAACAATTCTCAAGGGCACTCAAGATTAGTGTGGCGGAATTCCACTTTAAAGGATAAAGGGAGGTATAACACTCCAGGTTTTAAGCTTAATAAGACCTCTTCAATCAATTGTGATTGGCTCCAGAAAGATGATCAGGAAGGATCAAGACCAGTATGGTTGGACAAAGGGATCAAGGAGTGGTATAACACACTGAAGAATTCCAACAGACAGAATTCTCTTCAACCACAAAGGCTATGGTTGGTTATAAAGATCAGGGTAACAGATTGATGGATCAAAAATTTGAGTATGGAGGCTCAAAAGGATCAAGGGGAAATCATGGATATACCCAGGATAAAGGTTGCATATGAAGGGTAAGAGGCCAGTTGGAATGATCAGATTATTTATTACTATGTTGGATGGATCAGATGAGATGGATGCAAAAAGGCAGGGGAGAGCCCCTGCTTTTATAGACCAGAGGAGGCCTTTAGACTCTTTACAAGAGAGATTTGCAAATGAGAGCGGATTTTTTTTTTTGGTTGATGAAGAAGATTGGCAACAGGAACCGCCTGACATGGGGGAGAGAGAAACAAAAAACAAAAAAAAACAAATCATGAAAGGGGGAAACCTGCCTGCGTCAAGGAAAAGGGTGGAAGTGGATGGCGGGTTTGGCCGGCTGCGGCTGGGGTCAGTGGAGGGAGGATCAAGGTAGATTGTTGGAGGATCATTGGTCATGCCAGCAATGGAGATGGTTGCGCACAACCGTCAAAAATTGGTGTGAAGGTTCCAACGGTTGCAAACAACAATTTTGGTTTGCGGCCGTCAGAGATGGATTGGAGAAGCTGGCCATGAGGTTGAGCAAGGTGATGACAGCCATTGCAAGAAGCAAAGGGTCATTGGTGTCAACCTCTCTATTAGGTAAGTGCAAGGTTATCAAAGGCAAGGATGGGGATGAGATTGGTCATGGGAGTGATTGTTCCCATGACCAATCTTGCGCAGGTGATCAGGTGGTGATGGGGCCAGTCATGGGGTAACCAACAACTGCAAGCAATGCTTGCGGTCATTGGTTTATGGCGGCAAGGTTGGATGGATTGATGGATGGATGACCAATCAAGATTCAAGAGGTCCTTGGAGGGGGAGTATATGATGGAGGTGATGGGTTGAGGAGGGGATGGCTGCCTGCGCGCACTTGGCCAAAAATTCAGGGGGAAGCATGTTCAAGGGGGGGTATTTGAGCAGAGGAGGCAGGAATTGGATGACCAAGCAAGACCTCCTAGACCGCTAGGACAGGGAAGAGCTGAGAAACTGGGAAATGAGTGGGTAGCCTTAGAGACAATTTTTTTTGAAGTTGTATTGATGGATGAGGGAATGTAAAAAACAAATTTTAAAAATTTCCATAACCCATGAGGTTTCCCAGATTGGTCACCACACGGGGAGAAGCATAATACTCCCATCCAACAACCTCTTTACCAATTTTTTGCCATACAAGTGCCACTGCACCTGTCTGCGGAGTTGGGGACAAAGTCCACCCAAAAAAACCCATTTCATTGCGCCTTTCGGCCCTGCTATCACCTTGTTTCTCACCAGGTAGTGGTAGATCCGGTCAAACATTGCTACCTACTCCCCCAATTGCACCTTCTTCAGGAATGTACCATTTGCGCTTGCTTCTGCTGCGGCTTGCTCAGAGTTGCTCTCCCAAAACCAAGGTTTGTGCCTTCCCCACCGCGCCATGATTTTTACCTTCAGTTTTGGCCAATCAATTTCCTTGTTTCCTTCCATCTCTTCCACATCCCAAAGCTTCTCTTTTTCCTTAATGAAAAGTACAAAAAGACAAGCCTTATCCAAACCCATTGCGCCTTCCGTGTTGGCAATTCCTTTGTATCAAGCAAGGAATTCCTCAACTTCCTCACTTTTGAGCCAAACGTGTTGATAGTCTTGCGGCCTGATGCAAACAGGATTGTGATTGACGCTGTTGTTGGAGCAAGGGAAACTGTATCCTGTCCCTGATGAAGGTTGCTTCCAAGAAGCCGGAGGAGGAGGAGGAAGAGAAGGAGGGGTAATGTTAGAAAACCCCAAAACAGTTAATGGGTGGTACTGAGACATTGCTCTTTTTAGTTTCAAGAGACAAGGAAAAAAAGATTACTTCCTGGCCAGACCCCCAGATGTAGAATTTAAAAGAGGACTTCTCCTTTAATGGTTCCCAAGTTTGGAATTTGTTGATCCATTGCGTCTGTAAACCCTGAGTTCAACTGTGCACCCTAAGACTGAGAGATAGAGAGAAGAGTGTAAAGCTTCCTTCCAACCTCCTGTGATGATGATCTGGTCCCCCCTCCTACATCCAGGTTGAGGGTTTGGTTTAAGTAGCCTTCCCCTCAACCCAAAACCTAGGGAAAACTTCAAGCAAACAAGAATAATGGAATACAACCCCTAAGTACAAAACCCTAGCCCAACTCTATCCTTCCAACCTCATCCCATGATCCATATCCCATACCCCATATTCCATCTGTATTGCCTGCCTGGTTTGTCCTTCTCATGAGGCAGCCCTTGTGCTGCGCCCAACTTGGAGCCCCTATGCATGTCCGCATCTGCCCAATGTGCCATTCCAGATATCCAAGGCACATCTGCGCAATCCAATCCACACGTCTTGCAAAGTGCGATCCGTGCAATTTGTCCAATCCAATCCAATCTTCCCTGTGTCTCCAGATTCTGAGCCCAATTCAACGTCTTCTCAGCCTGCAGAAAGGCCCCACCCATTGCCAAGCGCGCAGCACATTGCCACTTGCGTCCATAAAAGACCACCACACCATGTAGGGCCCTAAAAAACTACCACATGGTTGTAGCTGTGAATTTATCATCAACCTTTTCTAAATTCATGCCTTTCTATGAAGAATGGTGTGAATATAGCATTTCTTTTCCTAAATTTTTGCCTTTGAAATTTTTTCCTACTTCAAGATGGTGTGTAAACATTAAAATTCTGTTAAAACATAAAAAAAGGTGTGAATACAGGCATTGAAGTTGTAGAAAATCTTTTAAAGGTTTAGATGGATTTATGGGGTGGTAAAAAAATCCCATCAAGGGTTTATGCATGCATTTTGAGGTTCAAGGGGCTCCTGGGGGTGGGAAAGCAAGCCTTTTGAGGTTGAAAGGAGTACTTGAGGTTCAAAACAACTCTTTTTGAAGAAATTTTGGGTCTATGTAGGTCTGTAAACATCCATTAAGGTTGAGGGCTAAAAGAAGGCCCCCAGAACTCCTTCAGTTTCTTTCCAGGATTAAATTCTCTGCATAATCAAATTATTAGCATCAATTAGTTAATGCAACATGTGGAAATTAGAAAAAATATTATTTTTTTCCAAGGAATTCAAATATGAGGTCAGATTTCAGGAAACCAACTCCATGAAATATGATAAAAAAAGAAAAATCATCTTTTTTAGACAGAAAAGAATATTCCTTGTGGAAGATTAGAACCCCTTTTTCCCAAAACCTGAAACAAAAAAATGCTTAATATACCTATTTTGCAAGGGGAATTGTCAGCTTGCTAGTTGACAAGAGAACCCTGTCAAAGCAGATCAAAAACAGAAAATAGATAAAAAAATTATGAGTAGTGGGAAATACATGTATATTATTTCAGGAATGGACTCCCTACCCAAAAATAGGTTGGGTCATTCACTGAACCCACCCTTGAATTCCAACTCCTTATATTTTTAAATAATTTCAGGAGAAAAGACCAATAAAACACAGAACCACTATGGCACTTTTTGACTGTTCTAATATTGCACACATAACACCATATATAGGTTTCACACCTTAAATTTAGTCAGAATTGAGGTGTTGTGTATATTTTAGGAGTTACAGGCAGATTTGTGTGATGCAACAATTCCGGCGCGCATCCCTGCATTCATATAGCAAGGGTACACACGCCTGACACTCAGTATGTAGGCGAATGTAAAGAATCCTGCATGCAGAATGACTGATGATGGATTCCTGCACGCAGCTGTCAATTCTGCGCAAGTCAACAGCAGCTGTACTAATTTCAACAGCCAGGTACCACAGGAACATGCTACAACTTGCATGTATACATCATGCATATGTTAAAAGTTGACTAACGGATAGGGAGATTTTTGAAACATAAGAAAATTGAATAAAAATATGAAAATCAAAACATTAAATAAAATAAATTCTGAGAAACAATAATGAAGGTTGTCACCTAAATGAGATTGACAAATCTTTATGAATCACGAAACACACCAAGAAGTCTACCAAAAAATTATTAAAAATTATCAACATGTGCAAAAGACGGCGTAGAATCTACGAATACCCACTTCTATTCATGCCACTCTAAAGAAGGTAATAAAAAATTAGGAAATATGTCTGAACCATGAAAAATAGAAAATTAATATTTAAATACCTTCTGAAAATTATTTCACATGGAAATATGACACAGACAAGGCTAACCAGCTTACAGAACCAAGACTTCTTGCCAAATTAGCCCTGGCTAGCCTTCCAGCCTCAGCATACAAGCAAAACCCTCTCTACATGCCCCAAGAAAGTCTTATTACCTTAGAAAGGTATATAAACAGCTCCTTTCAGATGTTTTAAACACCATTAATTTTTAAGTAATCGATTCAGACCCCTGGCAATCCGTGATCAAGTGTTTATTCAAGATAAACAAGTGATTTATGGCCTCAGTCTGAGATTATCATTATTAATTCTAACCCATTGTTAATTCCATTGAAGAATATCAGCAATAATCCCCAAATATTTCCCTGAGACCCTTTCAACCATGAATTTCTGCAACTTTCGTGGAGTTTCTGCCTACATTAGTAAGTTATCTCCTCCTTGCCTCCAGGAATAAGTGCTGTGAGTCAGCCATTCAAACCAATCCCCTTGAGTAAACCCCTTTTGAGTAATCACTTAGGACCTCACTGTCCCAAGGTCTTTACATGGTTCAAAAGAGCCCCTTGAAGAGACGTTGTTATCCAATAAAGATCCCCTGTTTGCATAAACTGTGGCCCTCTTGAAAAATATATTTGAATCAATTCAATCCAAACAAACCACTCAAACTTTGCACTTGCTTCTAAATCAACCATTTGATCATTTTAGATAATTTACTTGAAATTATTATTATTCCAACACCAATATCACTTGCTGTAGCTAAAAGTTGGCAAAGTTCCTGGTATCAGTAAGCTGACAAGAATTGGGGAATTAAAATTTATTTGAATATTTCCACAAAAATATTATCAAGTATAAAGAAAATCTGTCAGCCTCCTCAATGCCAAGACCCTTGCTATCCTTTACCTACCAGAGGTGATAGAGTAAATAATAAATATATTATTTAATAAATGCAGCAAAAATCCCCTCAATGCCAAGACCCTTGCTATCCTTTACCTACCAGAGGTGATAGAGTAAATAATAAATATATTATTTAATAAATGCAGCAAAAATCAGTAAAATATTTGTATTAAGCTTCTTGCAAGGTTAAGTGGTTTGGTTATTGTTTATTTTTTTGAATCAATATGAATAAATTGATTATTAAATATTTTTATAGAGGGGCCACAATTATATTGGGGATCTTTAACACCTCTCTTCATGGATTTCAGTATGAAAACATGTAGTCCTGGTTACTTTGGACTCTTTAGTTTAAAAAATATTTTTCCAAAGATAATATGTATATAAAATACACAGGGGAGTGGCAGGGCATTGTAGCAAAGCTACCACACCAGAGAAAGGATAATAAGACTTACTGGTATATTATTAAATCCTTTGGGTATCTTTTTGAGACGTGTAATGATGGGTTATACCTGTATACTGGGGTTATAAGGTTGTTCAGCAGTTTTAATGGATAAAAAGAGGTGGAGGACAGATATTACTGATCAGACATTGCCATAAATCACTTACCTATCTCTTATAAGTACTTGATTACTTTGGCACGGTGTCTGGATATGAATATAACTGGGTCTCTGCCCATCAATATCCTCAAAAGAGCTCTTCATTTATAGCTTTTGGAGTCCCAATATTGTCCTTCTGAGGGTTGTAGGTGCTCAAAGGGACGGAAACTAAGGCTAGCAGGGTAGCCAGGGGTAGCCTGTCATGTGTTCTTGGTGCTATAGCACGGGTAGAATCTAATTCCACGGAGTATGGGAATTATTCCACTTTATAATAGACATGTGGACGTGTGAATAACACTTATCTGTCCTATTTATGTATTATTTAATTAATTATCCTTAGTAAATGTTCCCAGTAATTTGATTATTATATTAATAGACATTTCTACGGACATCTTGATGTCAGGTAAGTTCTCATTATGTATTATATAACTGGAGTAAAAGTTGTAATATTTATTTTTCTCCTTATTTTCGAGTTCCAGTTGATTTACTAAGATAATTACTTAAAAATATAAGTCATGTGAATTCATGTTATATTTTTAAATCTTAGTGTCCTTAGTATGTCACAAAGATATTTATGTCTAGCAATTCTCATAAAAGTATTTTAAAGTATTTTAATATATTTTAATATATTTTTAGAAGTTGTCATTTTCTTATTTTCGACATTCTTGGTAATTTGAATTATATTAAAAGAAAAATACTTATAAGGATTATTTATGTATTTTAATATAATATTATGTATTTTCAGACTGTCTACTATACACGGAAAAATTTATTACATATGTAGAAAGTTCCTGTGTAGATTGTAGCATGTTTACGCGGTACCTGAGCCTCTCAGGCCGCCTGTCACTCTTTCAACCCGTAGTCCCACGGCTGCGTACTTGTCAGAGGCCCGGGGCTGCGTACACAACCTCGATGAAGTGACTAGGCTATATCTCAGCCGCGCGCGGGTGCATTGGCTGCCGCGGCTGCGTGCAGGAATTGTGACAAAACACATTTCTGCCTGTAACTCCTAAAATATACACAACACCTCAATTCTGAATGAATTTTAGGTGTGAAACATTTACTTGACAATGTGTTTGAAATATTTAATTGGCCAAAAAGCTCAATAATGGAGCCGTAGTATTTTGGTTTTTCTTTCCTTAATTATTTAAAAATATAAGGAATTGGATTTCAAGGGTGGAGTCAGTGAGTGACCCTACCTAATTTTGGGTGGAGGACCCATTTCTGTAATAATTTTTAAGGTTTTCCCACTCCTTCTTAGGTTAATTGTATTATTATCATTATTATTTTATTTTTGTTACTTTTGCAGCTTTCTCTGCAATAGTAGCAAGCTGACATTCCCCCACTCCAAGATATGGCCATATCTGACAAAAGATTCTGGAGGAAGTTGGGACAAAAAATTAACTTCATATGTGCTTCAGTTCCTTTTTCTGGCTCTGTAGTTTCTGAGATGAATTGGTCCATCAGGTATATTATTTTCTGGTAACCATTCATCTTTGTTTGCAGATTCTCCTTTGTATCTTACTAAGTATAGTCTGATATCTTTTCCTTGTACTCTCTCTTTCTTATCTCTCAATATCCTGCTGACTTTCCCTTTTTCGTTCACAGGGTCAGGTTCTATTGGGATTATTGCTGGAGGGAGGTTGCTGCCTTCTCTTGGTTTAAATTGTTTGACTAGGCTAACAGGAAATACTGGATATTTTCTTGATAATTCTTCACTCAAGATTACTTCCACAGCATTTTTGCCATGCATCTTCTTGATAACAAATGGTCCAAAAAAGGCTGGTTTCAGTTTTCTGTTGCCTGCTAGGTTGTTGAAATTGGTTGTAGATATCAAGATCTGGTCTCCTATCTTAAAGGCAGGTTCTTTATTGGATTTGTCCCATCTTTGTTTTTTGTATTCAACAGCTTCTTCTACAAATTTCTGAGCATGATTATCTGCCAGATCTATCATCTTCTTAAAGTCAAGAGATGTTGGATGAATAGTGGCTAATTTATAGTTCAAGTTATTCCTAGGGAGTTTTGGAATCCATCCTCTTTCTAGTATGTAAGGAGCTTCTTTGGTAGTAGAATGTTTACTGCTTTTATAAGCCATTTCTAGGGCTGGGAGTAGGCTTACCCAATCATGGCAATAACCATCTGAGTTTTTGTATTCCAGACCAAAGCTACAGAACCTCCTTAGCCTATCTTCTAGGGTCTTTATCATCCTTTCAGCTAATCCATCAGTTTGGGGATGGTATGCTGTAGACAATGCTAGAGTATTACCCAGTATATCATGTAGATTCCTTCAAAACTCAGAGGTGAATTTGGGGTCTCTGTCACTGATTATAATCTTGGGTATACCCACATCAGCTATGATCCTATTCCAGAATAGTAAAGCTACATCCATAGCACTATCTTCTTTGTGGTTAGGTAAGAATTTTGCCTTTTTGGAATATCTGTCAACTATAACTAGGACAGAGTTATATGAATGAGTATCCAGGGGGGAGGCCAGTGACAAAATCCATATTGATTATTTCCCATCTGGTTGTAGGTTCAGATATCTTCTGTAAGAGTCCAAACTTTCTCCAGTAGCTTTATTAGATTTCTGGCAGGTTTCACAGCTAGTAGTATATTCAGTAGTGATTTCTTTCCATTCTATCCACCAAGCAGTTTGTTTTACTTTTTATAAAGTTCTCTCTGTGGATAGATTCCCTGATGAACATTTGTCATGGAATTCCTGGAGTATATGTTGTTATTGTTCTTTGTTGCTTATTACTAATATGCTGGAATGTTGGTGTCTATAGTAAAGCAGACCATCCCAAAAGGTAAAACTTCCTACTTTATAGGGTTTAACTAGTGAATCAGGCAGGCTATTCATCAAGGCTGCTTCTGGGGATTCACATTCCATAATGGTAATCAGCAGCTTGATTTCAGCAGAGTAGCTATCCCTCACTAGGTTGAAGAAAGCAGTATCTAATTCACATAATTGGATCCCCATTATTGGAGCACTCAATGCAAAAAGATTGATTTTCCAAATAGGAAAGATATCTTGATCTTCAGGGTCATATGCTGGATTGTTAGAGTCATTAGGCAAATCATTCCTACTTAGAATATCATCATTTTTATGTCTAGCTCCAGCTTTATGCACTATAGTCATCTGCCCTTTATACTGTTGTATAGCAATTTGCCACCTGAGCATATGTCTGCTGGGAGTTTTCATGTTCATAAGAGTTCTTACAGCATCGCAGTCCGTGATTACTTGAAAAGTGCTGCCTTCTAAGTAATAGTGTAGCTTCTCTAAAGCCCATACTAGTGCCAAACATTCCAATTGACTGGCCCCATATCTCTTCTCTGTATCTTTGATCTGTCTAGATATGAAGAGTACGGGTTTTTCTACTGGTCTGTCTTCTTCTATCCTTTCCTGATGTAAAGCAGCTCCTAGCCCTTCCATGCAAGCGTCAATGTAGAGTTTGAAGGGCTTAGAGTAATCTGGTTGGATAAGTAGAGGAGTAGAGGTCATATCTATTTTTAATTTGTCATGGTTTTTTAGTCTCTCATGAGTCATTTCAAATAGGGTGTTGTTTTTGCATACTTCATACAGACTTTTAGTTAGCATAGCAAACTTTGGTATGTATTGTCTGTAATAAATGCAAAAACTAATGAAAGATAGTAATTCTGTTTTTTTTGAGGCATAGGTCTATTCATGACAGCAGCTATCTTATTTTGATCAGCAGCTAGAGTTAGACCAGAGACTATATGTCCTAAGGCTTTCAATTCTCCATAGCCAAAGTTGCATTTCTTCATGGACACCTTCAATCCTGCTCTGGAGATAGTCTGGAGTACTAATCTTTCTTGGTTAATATGAGTATCTCAGTCATCAGAGTATATGATAACATCATCTATATATACCATCATCCATCCTTGTCTGATGTAAGTACCTAGAACTGTATCCATAGTTCTTTAGAAGTGTGATGGAGAATTCTTTATACCAAAGGGCATCCTAAGATATTCATATATTCCCAAATGACAGATTATTCTCATAAACTTCCTGCTTTCAGGGCTTATTAGTATCTGGTGGAAGCCTTTAAGCATATCCATAGTAGTAATGTACTTAGCCTTGGACAAGTTGTGCAGAGCATGATCAATCGGGGGTATAGGATAATAATCTGCTTGAGTGTAATTGTTGAGCATTCTGAAGTCTCCTACCATTCTAGACTTGTAATTATGCCAAGCTATGATTACAGGTGTGGTCAAATCTACCTGTTCATTATGCCCTACTTTCCTTATTACTTCTGAGTCTATTGGTTCTTGGATATGTTCCTCAAGAGCTTTTCTAGACTTAGGACTAGAAGTATAGGCTGGCCTTCTTAAGTTAGGAGGATAAGGAGGCTTAATGGTCAATTTCAATACCATATCATGTCCTTTAATATCACCAATGGGATGATCTTTAGTACTAAAAGCATTCTGGTTCTCAAAGCAGATTTTCAATATTTCTTTCTTCTGTTCCTCAGAAAGTTTCATATTCAGAGCTGCTTGAGAGAAATATTCTTGGTCAAAGTCTTCTAAATGCTTTTGTTAAGTAGAGGAGGGGAAGTTTGACTGGATGGTGCATATCTTAAACTTCTTATCCCAATTACCTCCTACTGTGAAGTATCTTCCTCTACTCTGGAACACGTTGATACCATATAGACATAAGGCATCATTACCCAGTATCAGGTAGTCACATAGTCCGTTGAGCAATACAACAAATTCCACTTGTATTCTTAAAGATCCTTTAGTGTGAGGTAGTATTATAGGAGCATTCCATACTCCAATAGCATTCATGGTAGAGTTGCAAGAGCTGAACCTGGCTTTTGGGACGTGCAAAAGGTGTTCCTTCCAATAGGGGTCCCATTTGTTTCAGAATTCAGCGCAGACACATGAGCAAAAGGCTCCACTATCCAGTAATAACCTTATAGGTCTTTTTTTATACAATCCTGTTGCAAAACAAGTTTGACCAGTAGTATAACTTTTCCCACTCATAGGTTTAACTGTTAATGTTTTGAAATCCATAATATTTCTAGGAATTATGGTAGGATCCCATTGTTGGGTCAAGCTACAATCCCCATGGATTTTATTGATTTCTGCAGAAGTGCCTATATCTCCTTCTATAACATTAACAAAGTTGGTCAGGATCAATTCACATTCAGAAAGAGATCCTTCAGTATCAGCTATATCTTCATAGTTCTGATTCTCTTCAACCTCCTATTCTCCTTCCAAGACTGCTATCTTCCTTTTTGTTAATGGTCATTCTTGTCTCATATGCCCAGTCTTGTTACAATTCCAACAAGTTGCCGGCATCCTCTCTTTATCCCTATTCTAATTAGGTTTCTTATTATCAGAGGCATTTATCAGAGGAGGTTGTTCTCTGGCTTTGTTTATGTTATAATTTTCTTTGGGTCTGGAAGGGGATTTCTTGTCCAACCCATTCATTTCTATTACTTCTTCTAGCACATTGATTAGAGTGGGCAAGTCCGCATCCATACTCATCCTACATCTTACACTATGGTTAAGATTTCCAGGACACATGTTGTGGAGTCTTTCATTTACTTCCTCTTTATCAGCATCTGGATAGAAGCAATCCAATCTTTTCTTCTGTTACAAGCACCATATGTGAGGTTTATCCTTGGCGGTTTCAAATGAGGAATTTTCAAAATTTTTCATCATTTTTGTTTTCCACATTCTAGAACCAAATTTTTCTTTGATCAGAAGTTTCCAAGAATTACATGGTAAGGATCCTAAATCTTCTCTCTTACTGATAAACCAGTGCAATGCTACTCCTTCAAATAGCCTGGGTAGCTTGACTACAGCTATAGCTTCTGGTAGGTCATAAGAGTTAATGGTGTAGTCAATAAATTCAATAAAATTTATATGATTGTATTCTCCTTCTCCGGAGAACTTGGGCCATTCAGAAATAGGGGGTAACAGTTTGAGTGCTTGCTCCATCTCAGGAGTAGGACTAGGCCTAAAGGTATCACTCCTATGCATGCCTAATAAGGGTGGTGCATAAGGAGTAGTGGTTTGTCTTGGAGGTTTTTGTTCCTCTGTAGTACTCCCCAAGGGGTTGGTCAGACGGACTTTCAAGTCTCTAAGATCATTTTTGATCAGATTAAGTTGCAGGTCCACTTTGTTATTAAGCACATCCAATTTTTCACTAAGGGATAGAATAGAGCTGTTAGTGGTGGTTTCCAATTCTTGTTTTAAGTGGTGGAAAGACATAATAAAATCTTCTTGGATTCCTGATAACATATTCTCAATTTTTTTAGTCTGTTTGATCCAACCTTGATTAATTGTCTCCAATAACTGTTCTGTGTGTTCTTTAATTTCTTCCATTCCTACTTTCTTTGTTTGCTTATTAATCAATTTGGCTACCACTGATGTTAATTTATCCATTTGGGTATAAACCCCGTCCAAATTTTCACAAACAATTTGGAAATTATGACGCAAATCATTAGAGAAGGAAGTAATTACATCAGAGGTTTGTTTGGTCTCAGAATTAGAGGCTAATTGTTGTAAACCTTTTTCCACTTTTGAGCTAGGGATATTATCTGGTCCCAGTCTTTCTTTCCCTTTGGCTTGGGATGGGAAGAGGATCTCTTCTTTCCTGATCCTTTGCCTTTCAGTTGGGCTAATTGATCCCAAGGATTCCACTTTTCTACATAGGATTCTACCTATTTCCTTGGAATTATTTTTGGAAGAGCTATCTGGGTGGCTTTTGCCTGGGAGATTATCTTTTTCATAGATACCATGTCCTCCTTGGCATGGGCTTCTTTGAATTCTTCCAAATATTTCAAGTGCTCTTTGACTAATTCTTTGATCCTGGCTTCCTTGGGCAGATTCTTCTGGGGTGGCTTCAGGGACTCTTTTTGTAAAGGAGGGTGGCTTGATTCTACTACCTTCTCCGGCTCTAGGTTGGGAGAGGGCAGAATTGATTGGTGCTGCTCCTTGTCCATCAACATTTGATTCACGGGCTCTAGTCCCTTCATGGTTGTCCTTATTGGTGGTCTCACGGTTACTGAGAGCTGTTGGCAAAGATCCAAAGGAGGGAATTTTTCCTGAGGCTCTTGTGTTACGTCTATTCATTTTTAGAATAATATGTTTTTAAGTGTTTTACAGAAAAAATACATAAAAATAAGTTTTATTCAAAACTCACTTAAATTGATGTTCAAAGGTACCAAGACCTTATTGGGGTTAAATTGATCCTTAGTAGGTAATCCTAAGGGGTCTTGGTGTGTTCCAATGAGGTCTTCACCTGCCCAATCAATATTTTCAGGGCGTCCGGAGATGTCTGGGACTTCCTGATCCAATAGATCAACTTCAGTGGCGGTAGTTTCTGGTACAGGAGGTTTCACTGATAAAAAGTGTATTTTATTGGTTAATAAAATATATCAATATTATTTTCTTTAAAAATAATATGGTAATGCAAGTTGTATACTTACTTTTATATTTCAAAAATTAATTTATACAGTATTTTTTCCAAGCTTTATGGGTCCTTAATAGAGCCTGAAAGTTGATACGCCTTTCAAGGTCTTCTTATTCAAGAAGTATATCTAAGTGTTTAGGTGCAGAAGAGATATTAAGTTGCTCAGCTTGAGTTAAAGCTTTCCAACCAGTAGGTTTATAATTTTTAATATATTCTTCTTTTCTTATCTTTGAAAGATTTGAATAATAGATTATTAATTCTGCATTGGTTTATAAATCCACTGCAAAAGAATTTAATAATATATCACGGTTATAAAGTCAGATAAATTTATCTTTGATTTTATTTTTTCCTGAAAATGTCTGGTCCAAGGTATTAAATATAATAAAATGGAATATTTCCCGGCCAGACCCCCAATTTTCTGCCTCCTGGATGCCAAGACCCTTGCTATCCTTTAGCTACCAGAGCTGATAGATTAAATAATAAATATATTATTTAATAAATGCAGAAAAAATCTGTAAAATATTTGGATTAAGCTTATTGCAAGGTTAAGTGGTTTGGTTATTGTTTATTGTTTTGAATCAATATGAATAAATTTATTATGAAATATTTTTATAGAGGGGCCACAATTATATTGGGGATCTTTAACACCTCTCTTCACGGATTTTAGTATGAAAACATGTAGTCCTGGTTACTTTGGACTCTTTAGTTTAAAGAATATTTTTCCAAAGATAATATGTATATAAAATACACATTGGAGTGGCAGGGCCTTGTAGCCAAGCTACCACAACAGAGAGAGGATAATAAGACTTACTGGTATATTATTAAATCCTTTGGGTATCTGTTTGAGACGTGTACTGAAGGGTTAAACCTGTATACTGGGGTTATAAGGTTGTTGAGCAGTTTTAATTGATAAAAAAAGGTGGAGGACAGATATTACTGATCAGGCATTGCCATAAATCACTTACTTATCTCGTATAAGTACTTGATTACCTTGGAACGGTGTCTGGATATGAATATAAATGGGTCTCTGCCCATCAATATCCTCAAAAGAGCTCTTTATTTATAGCTTTTGGAGTCCCAATATTGTCCTTCTGAGGGTTTTAGGTTCTCAAAGGGACGGAAACTAAGGCTAGCAGGGTAGCAAGGGGTAGCCTGTCATGTGTTCTTGGTGCTATAGCACGGGTAGCATCCAATTCCACATATTATGGGAATTATTCCACTTTATAATAGACATGTGGACGTGTGAATAACACTTATCTGTCCTATTTATGTATTATTTAATTAATTATCCTAAGTAAATGTTCCCAGTAATTTAATAATTATATTAATAGACATTTCTACGGACATCATGATGTCAGGTAAGTTCTCATTATTTATTATATAACTGGATTAAAAGTCATAATATTGAATTCACTCCTTATTTTCGAGTTCCAGTTGATTTAATAAGATAATTACTTAAAAATATAAGTCATGTGAATTCATGTAATATTTTTACATCTTAGTTTTCCTAGTATGTCACAAAGATATTGATGTCTAGCAATTCTCATAAAAGTATTTCAAAGTATTTTAATATATTTTTAGAAGTTGTCATTGTCTTATTTTCGACATTCTTGGTACTTTGAATTATATTAAATAAAAATAAGTAAAAGGATAATTTATGTATTTTTAAATGATATTATGTATTTTCAGACTGTCTACTATCCACGGGAACATTTATTACATATGTAGAAAGTTTCCGTGTAGATTGTAGCATGTTTACGCAGTACCTGAGCCTCTCAGGCCGCCTGTCACTCTGTCAACCTGTATTCCCGCTGCTGCCTATTTGTCAGAGGCCCGGGGCTGCGTACACAACCTTGATGGAGTGACAAGGCTATATCTCAGCCGCGCGCGGGTGCATTGGCTGCCGCGGCTGCATGCGGGAATTGTGAAAAAACACATTTCTGCCTGTAACTCCTAAAATATACACAAAACCTCAATTCTGACTGAATTTTAGGTGTGAAACCTATACGTGAAAATGTCTGTGAAATGTTTAATTGGCCAAAAAGCTAAATAATGGAGCCGTAGTATTTTGGTTTTTGTTTCTTTAATTATTTAAAAATATAAGGAGTTAGATTTCAAGGGTGGGGTCAGTGAGTGACCCTACCTAATTTTGGGTGGAGAACCCATTTCTATAATAATATTTAAGGCTTAGGTTAATTGTATTATTATTATTTTTATGTTATTTTTGTTACTTTTGCAGCTTGCTCTGCAATAGTAGCAAGCTGACAAAATCATAATAAATTTGAAAAAAATTATTTGAAGAAAACACAAGATTTCTAGTGGCATGTGGATACCTTGGGAGAAAGTAAACCTAGAAGAATGTTAAAAAAAACTATTTTGTGAGGAACTTTCAAATTTTTTGAAATTTTCCAGAAAAAGGTTCATCAAGAAAAGAAAAAAAAAATATAAAATATATCAAATTGATTTCTTTGGATAATAATTGAAATTATCAGTGTGATGTCAGTCCCTTGATCAAAAAAAATAAAAGATGCCAAATTTTACATATTCCTAACATATGAGGGGAATTCAAAGATTGCAAACTATTCCATCAGAGAAATTAATTGATTAATATAATGATATTAATAAATGAAAAATTGATTTATTTGGCCAAAAATTGATATTTCTCATGGAATGTAAATAAATCTTTTCCAAACATAAAAAATCATTTAAAAATTTCAAATCAAACACTTGAATATGAGGAATTTAAATGTCATGAATAATTAAAAAGTAAACTTGATCAATTGCAAGAATAATCAAACAAATAACAAAAATTTATTTGTTTCATTAAAAATTGACATTTCCAATGGAATTTAGGGTCCAAGCTAAAATCATTATGATTTAACTAGGCCACACCATGATGTTTTATCCCAAACAAGATGGAAAGGTATCCCAAGCCAAATGAAATTTTACAACACGCAAGATGTAACTGCACTTTGCAAGGGATAACTGCACTTTTCAAGGGATAACTGCACTTCCCTCCCCCAACTGCATCAACAGGCCTGAAGGGGGGGGACTGGCCCTTCTGGAAGTAGAGCAGGCTTTCAAAAGAATGGGGCTGCATGGTTTTGACAGCCTTCATGGTTTTGAAATCCCATTCAAAACAATGCATCGCTGATGTTTTTTATTGACTGACTTGGCCATCAAAACTGCCAAATACCCATGCATTTTTGACAGCCATTCCAAAAATATGAAGCAACATGGCTGTTAACCTGGCCATCAAAAAAACTGGGTGTTGTAGTGTGTTTTGGGGGGCAGGATGAAACATGCCATAGTTTTGGTTTTTCTGAAAAATTCTGGGATGTGGCAGGTTTTGAAATTACTGTGACTTTGATGAGATAGTGGCTTTGCCCACCATTCTTTTCTCCTTTTCTTTATATATCTTGTATATTTCTTACATGTATATTTTTTTTTTAATTTTTTTTCTTTTTTGAATTTAGTGTAAATTATTTTTCTATTATTTTTTGGGTAAAATTGAAGTGAAATATTTTTTCTGGCAATTGTTCAGAGCCCCCCTTATTTTTTTTTTTGGAATTCAATTTTTTTCAATTTTTTTGTTAGTGGTATTTAGTTTTATATTTTTTAATATCTAATATTTTATTTATATTTAATTTTGATTTCAAACAAGAAAAGTTAGATTTTGTTTCATGATCCAGATTTTGAAAATTATTTTTTTCATTTCATTAAAAAATTTCATGCAAATTTTGATGAGAATATCAATCTTTGAACTGTAGTCTAAACATATTTCATCTTTTTCCCAAGGATTTCATGTTTATAAGGGTAAAATAGGACTCTGAACTGATTTTTCAGTCCTCACCACTTAGATATTCATCACCATTCTCTCACCACAGCTCCTTTACCCACCCAAATAATCAAAAATCAACTAAAAAATTGATAAAACTAACAAATCTAATTCTTATCATGATGAAATAAAGAGAAGAATAACTCCATCTCCAGAGAGGATAATCAATAGTGCTTAAAATAAATAACCTTCTATGATTAGTGCCTTTGGTAATTCAAGTCTAACCAATTATTAAACCTACAATTTCTTTAATATTCATCAAGATGTTCATAATCCACTAAAAACAACATTAACCACCTCTGAATCCAATTACCAAAATCCTTTCAGTGGGTATTTGGGTATAAAATATGATCCATTGTTTTATACCCTGGGATACACCAAGAAATCTGATTTGTATCAAGATCCCATAATTTACAGAATATGTAAAAAGCTTATGAACCTCCTCACTATTCCAAAGGCCTTCAACCATACCAAACTGAAAACTCTTATATTGAACAAAAAACTCAAAAGGAATAATTTTTCTTCAGACACTCAATGTTTTTTTCTTTCTTTTTAATTCTTTTATATAATTTATACTGATTAATGGTTTTATTATTTTATTATATGTGTGGCAAGGCAAGATGTGAATATAAAAAATGTTTTATTTTTTTACAATTTTTTTAACCTAATTTTGAAGGCCTTTCACTGGACCAAAAATTTTCAAACAATTAGGCCAATGTTAAATTTGCAACCCTGGGGTCACAAAAGGGGCGCGAAATTCCGTTTGCAACCCATCTGAGTCGAAAATGGCCCTTTGTGACCCATCTGAGTCGCAAATGGATATATATATATATATATATATATATATATATATATATATATATATATAATTATTTTTTTACTTTTTTTATCTTATTTTTTTGTTTTATTTTAATAAAAAATAATAAATAAATAAATAAATAAATAAATAAATAAATATATAAATGAATAAATAAATAAATAAATAAATAAATAAATAAATAAATAAATAAATAAATAAATAAATAAATAAATAAATAAATAAATAAATAAATAAATAAATAAATAAATAAATAAATAAATAAATAAATAAATAAATAAATAAATAAATAAATAAATAAATAAATAAATAAATAAATAAATAAATAAATAAATAAATAAATAAATAAATAAATAAATAAATAAATAAATAAATAAATAAATAAATAAATAAATAAATAAATAAATAAATAAATAAATAAATAAATAAATAAATAAATAAATAAATAAATAAATAAATAAATAAATAAATAAATAAATAAATAAATAAATAAATAAATAAATAAATAAATAAATAAATAAATAAATAAATAAATAAATAAATAAATAAATAAATAAATAAATAAATAAATAAATAAATAAATAAATAAATAAATAAATAAATAAATAAATAAATAAATAAATAAATAAATAAATAAATAAATAAATAAATAAATAAATAAATAAATAAATAAATAAATAAATAAATAAATAAATAAATAAATAAATAAATAAATAAATAAATAAATAAATAAATAAATAAATAAATAAATAAATAAATAAATAAATAAATAAATAAATAAATAAATAGAAAATAAATAGAAAATAAATAGAAAATAAAAAATAAATAAATAAAAAATAAATGAAAATAAAAATAAATCAATTAATTAAATTGAAAATATAAATATAAATAAATATAAATAAATGAATTTAAAGCATTATTTTTCTCATTCATCCAACCCTTTATCGCATGCATTTTGCTGTTGCCGCCCAATTGCACCCCTTTGGTATTTCACGCAAAAATACTTTATTTCACACAACTTTCAAGAATTCATTTTTTTTTAATTCTGACTGCGCAGCCCCATAGCAGCGGTTCTTAAAACACTAACCAAAATCTTTGTTAATTTTATAGCCATTAGAACCCATTCAAAAATGTAATCAAAAAATGAAAAAATTCCATAAAAACAAATTTTTGCATGGGTTTTTGGATCATCATTTTGGCTATTTTTATTGTTTTTTTTTTATTTCAGCTGCAATAAATTTTTAAAAAAATTGATAGAGTCTTCAAATATTTTTTTTTTCATATTTTTTGGATGTATCCTTTCACCTTGAAAAATTCCTTCAAAAAACACAAAAATCAAAAAAATAAAATTTCTCTTTAGACATTTGAATCCTTTTATTTCCCTTTTTATTTCATTTTTTTGGGTAATCCAAGCTATCAAAAAGTTGAAGAAACATTCAAAGAGAATTATAATATTTTTCTCAGATTTTTTGGATGTATTATTTTTACCTTAAACAATTCCTTCAAAAAAGCAAAGAATTTGAAAAATTCAATTTTCTCATTTGACTTTTGGATCCTTATGTTTGCCATTTTGACTCCTTTTTCTTGAATTTTCAAGCTTTCACGATTTTAAGAGAAATATTCAAGAGATTTTTAAATTTTTTTCTGGATTTTTGGATGTTATTTTTTGACCTTTAAAACTTGCATCAAAAAACCAAAAAATTTGAAAAATTCACTTTTCTCATGGGATTTTTGAATCCTTTTGTAGGCTATATAATTGTCTTTTTAGGGTGATTCAAGCTTTCACAATGTTCAATGTTAAGAAAACAAAAAAAAATTCTTTAAAAATTTTTGAAGATCATCTGCATTCTTGCATACACCTTACAAGCTTCATTCAAAAAATTAAAAATAAAGATAAAATGTGGATAAAAAAATTAAAATTTATTCAACTATGATTGGTTTTATTTTTCTACTTTATTTTTGTTGAGGGGACAAAAACACATTACCAAGATCCAAATTTCTCTGAAAAATGGTTTTCCAAGATTTGGAATCCTTTGTCACAAAGCTTTCCCAAAGTGGATCTAACCCGGAGATGGCAAATCATCAGACTTGATCTTGAATGAGACTATATAATTGAATTCTTCTAAAAGAATGAAGGAAATAGGAGAAGTTTTGGAATTTGGAGTGGGAGGGACATTCAGATGAAGATAAGTGCAAGTGATTAAAGAAGAAAACAGAAACACTCAACACTTATATGTTTCAGCCAGAAGGAAATCATGGCATGGAAATTTCATCCACATATTCATGGGAGCTGGGCAATAAAGCTGGTTCAGTTGCCTTCTTGCTTCTTGGAAGGTTTCACCCCAGATATCACGCAGTAATCTTGTTTCCTTGAAGATTAGGTTTGAATCAAGCTCTTTCACCATTTCTTTCCTGACTACAATCAAGTCTTCTGAGATCCTCCCCAAGCAAATTGCTGCTGCTCTAAAGCCAAATTTCCCATCCCCTATGACATCTTTAACATGGGAGATATGTGGAATGGCTGTTTTTGGGGAAATGGATTCTTTGTAATGGAACTAAAACCAAAAATAAGAATTTTTATAATGGAAGATATGGAATTAAGATAATACTCACTTATTCAATTGATTCTTGGTCAAATATCCCAGAAGAAGAATAAGACAGTGTGCAGGAAACCTAGAGGAAAAAACAAAAATAAATCAGACAAAATTCAAAAATGAGAAAATACCAAATGTAATCACTTTCTCACTGATTGTGGGGCTGCTAATACCTTCCCCCCAGGAGGATGGCAAGGAGCATTGCAATCTTCATTGGATAAATTTATTCTCTTGATTCTTGTCCCAGGATTGCATTCAGGAGAAGCAACTTGCTTATTCACAATGGTTCCAGACCTCTGATAAAGGTTTGAATGAAAAAATCAATGAAAAATTATATCCAAAAAATTAGCCAAAAAAAAAGAAGCTCATCATCTTAATTACATCCACATCTGGCATCTCTTCATCTGCTGAATCTTCCCCTTCATCCAAATCTGTCAACTCTTCATCTTCTGAATATTCCTCTTTAGTCAGCAATTCACTTTATGTTAAAAAAATGAGAAGGACTCATCAAAAAAACAACCCATTGCAGAAAAAATAAGTATAGTTATAAAATTATCTCTTCCTCTGATTCCTCCTTCTTTTTTTCCTTCCCCTTCCCTTGGATGGCCTTGAACCTTCTTGAAACCTGACACATAAGAAAAAAAGTTAATTATGAATGTTGATATATTTTTTTTGTCCAAAAAATTGGTGACTGACCTTCAAATTCGCCATGAATTTCTTCTTTGGCCTTCCTCTCCTGTTGGGTTCTCCTAAATATTAAAAACCAGATGGATCTCTTATGATTGAGGACTGAGAGACCTTCTTGAACTTATTTTCCCCTCCTTTGGGTCTACCTGTCAATTTGGATCTTTGAGTGGAATTTGGTTCTTCAATCATGGTAAGTTGATATCTTCCACTGTACAGCTTCATGCTTTCACCCAAAGAATATGGAGGTTCTCCAGGTGGCAAATTTCTGAATTCTTCAAAGGTTTTAGTGAAATATAGGTTTTCATTACTGTCTTTTGTTGGAACTTCAAGTTTTTCTGAATATTCAGTTGATTCAGGGTTCACAGTCAACTGGAGAAAGGAAAATCAAAATCAATCAGGACATAATTCATTTGAGCTTGAATCCCCCCCCCCAAAAAAAAAAGAGAAGGGAAATGTTAAAATCACTGCTCATTGAGCCGATGTGGAAAGAATAAAGGTTTTCCCCCTATAATTGTCCCAAGTTTTGGAAGTTAACAGTTCCCTGCGTCTGAAAGGAGATGAGGATGCCCAAAGTTGCACTTAAATGAGAAATAGAAAAATAGACAGAGGGTGAAATCGCCAATCCTTCAATCCTAAGAACTTTCCACCTGGATGTGTATACGGTATGAGTTTCTTTAATCTCTTGGTGATATGATTGATCCAATCCAATGATATGATGGTCTGATTCCATGCCCCCCCCTCCTAACCCGGAGTTGAGAGTGAGGATGAGTCCTCCCTCTCAACCCTAACCTAAGTACAAGCGCAAATAACAGTATGACAAAGAAACAGAAAACAATCCCAAAACAGAAACCCTAGCCTCCTCTCCCCACCTCCGTACCAAACTTCCCCCAACGTCTTACGCCGTTCCGTCAATCCGGTTTGTCCTTCTCATGACGCGGTTCTTGCACCGCGCCCTACTTGGAGCCCCCCGCGCCTGTCCGTATCCGTTCTTCCGCGCCCGTTGTGGATGTCCGGTATTATCCGGCGTGATCCGCGCGCTTGCACGCGCGCTCCATGCATTCCTTTATAGCCCACAGATTGCTCTGCTCCTACGTATCCAAACCGGCGCGCCCACAAACCTAGTCAAGCGCACTACCTTCCAAATCCAATCTCCGGCGCGGATTGCCGCCCACGCCGCATTCAATGCTGAGCCCAACCCGTCCACTAGGTGCGGAGCCAAACAGCGGCTGCCGCTGCTGAGCACTCCGCATACCCTAATGCTGAGCCCGCTTGCCTCCAATGCTGAGCGCGCAGCCGCAAAGCAGTTCCCAATCCCTGTCTATAAATTGACACCACATCCCCCCCCCAACTTGAGTTCTGTCCCCAGAAGTCTTTCATTGCTTCACCACACTACCACCACACCCACTTCCACTACCATCCCCACCACTCCCACTACCACCTTCCTCCATCCTCCTTCCTCACCCTCATCATGGTCCCTCCCTGCACCTACTGCACAAGGAACGGTCTTCCGTGAACACTCCTCTCTGGCCGTCAAGCTTGCTCGGCCTGCCCTGCCGGCCACCGCCAATGTTCTCTTGGCAACACAATTCCGCAAGCCCGGACCCAACCCCACCCGACCGCGCATGAGAACCAGGTGCGACTTGTTTGTGGCCTTGAGCGACAACTTGAGCTTGGAAGGCTCGTGGACACCCCCCGGTTCACCTTCACCCCGCCGCCCCCAAGCTCTGTCACCCCCCACCTTGCACGTGAGCCGCAACTTGGCATCACCTCTCCGCCGGGCCGGACCTCCGCAAAGAAGTAGATACAGAACCTCGGAGGAATGGCGCGCGGCAACCCGCGCTTGGGCCGCTGCTGTCGGCGTGAATCAAACGGTACCGGACCCAAGGCTTTCCGGACAACCCGCGGCTGTGCCAGCACCCCCTCCTCCTCCTCCACAACCGCCGACACCCCCTCCGGCTCCGTCGCCTACTCCACCGCCACCTTCATTGCCATCTCTGGTCCTGGCGTCCTCCCCCTCGCCAGCCCCCTCACCGGAGAGGGTGGTTATCTTGTCCTCACCTCCCCCCGCGCCACCTGCCCCTGGTTGGACGTCTCCCAAGGTCCCTGAGATTCTGATTTGCCGCATGCTACCCAAGGTTTGATTCAATTGGTTTGCGGACGACTTGGTCGAGCTACTTTGTGGCTTCCTCTTGATCCCAAGGGCCCACGGAACGGATTCCTCGCGCAAAGTATTGGCGCAATTCCAGGCGCTCCTGGCGGACGCAAGGAATGGAATGGTCCGGGCAATGGAGGCAGATTAGGAGGGGCCCCTCTTTCCTTTCTTTTCCTTTTCCTTTCCTTCACACTCTTTTTGTACCTTTTCTTCTCATCATTCCGCGCTTGAAATCAATTACCCATTGCGCGTAACACTTCCAAGTGAGCCAGTGAGCGGCCTAAGTAAAAGTAAGAGACCCCGCGAGTAAAATTGAGAAAAATCTAAGTCAAAAAAAGAGAGGGTGGAGCCGGAGTAGGTCCGCGCACAAGATTGGCGCATTCCACAAAGTTGCCTTCCGGTGCTCCGCAAAGGTACCTGGACCGCCCCAGACAGACTGCCACACAGTTCCCCGTACCCTTCCTGTAACAAACACAACAACCAAACACCAGCGCGCACCACCGTAAGGGAAGAGAGAGAGAGAGAGTAAGAGAACGGACATTCTGGGGTGCCTAGTTGTCCCGGCTGTGAACCGGCTAGAGCACCCCCTCACCAAATCAAGCTTATTCCCATACCAACCACCCATCCTTGAGATATCCTGAGAGAAAAGAAAAAGAGAAAAAGAAACCAACAGAGAAGACAAATAGAAAAGAACACATAATATTTTTTTTTTTGCGCGACGCCCGTAGACCGCCCGCAAATTGATCTTTGTCCCGCTTCCCCCATCTGGGGGATTGTCCTTGCATCCCAGTTCCGCGGGGCTTGTACTCGCGTTCACGGACCCGGCTTGGTGCCGCGCCCGCGTTTCCTGCAAAAACCCCAAGACAGCAAAGACCCCACAATCCAGATAAGAAAGAAACATAGAGAAACAAAAATTCTGGGGTGTCTAGTTGTTCCGGCTGTGAACCGGCTAGAGCACCCCCTCACCAAATCAAAACTTATCCCCTACCCCCACCAACTTCCCCCCCAACTTGGCCACTGTCCCCGGCTGGTCGCAACCACCTACTCCGTCGCAACAGCACGTCTTCCGCTTCTCGGCCTGAAGACAAATCCCTGGATTGCGTTCCTACACCATCTCCGCGCTCCACACTCCCCTCATCTGATCCGTCACCCCCTTCTTCTGTCTTGTCAAACAAGGTAGATCCTTGCGCAAAGAAGCGCTTGAAATGCAAAGCTACCGCCTTCTGTTTCAGCGGAGTACTGTCTAATTCCTCCAACTGATAGCTGCCGCCCTCGAACTTGGACGACACGCAGAACGGGCTGTTCCACCAGTTAGCAAACAACTTCCCCAACTGAGACTCCAGACTCCGGTTGTACAGGAGCACCAAATCCCCCTTCCGCAAGCAATCCCGGAGACAATGCGAGCAGCGCTTGTCCCAATAGTGCACCAATGCCGTCCAAGTCTTCTTCAGCCGTTCTGCAGCCTTGGCAAGCATCCTGTCCTTTCAAAGGAGCTGTTTGGTGCAATCCTCAAGCAATTTGGCGGAGGTCTTAACCTTCCACCAGTAAACCCCCAGGAATGTCTCCAACTCAATGTTCACCAGAAGCACGGGGCGCTGTCCAAAAAGTAACTTGTACGGCAAGTATCCTGTTGACCGCTTCACCAAAATCCAATCCGCAAACAGAACCATTGGAAGTGTCTCCTGCCAGCGCTTACTGTCCTCCCCGCACATCTTGACCAGGGCGTCCTTGATTTGTTGATGCCAGCGTTCAATCATGCCGGCCCCCCTGGGATAATACTCCGTTACTTGGCCAAACTTGGCTCCGCAACTCTTCACCAACTCAACCAAACGGCCGCAAAACTCAGCCCCTCCGTCCACTGTAACCAGAAAAAGCAACCCGTACCGCCCAAACCAATCTTCCTCCAGAAACAGAGCAACTTTGTCCCCCGAGAGCTTGACCAACGGACGCGCTTCTGCCCAACCAGACAGGTCTTCCCGTGCGACGAGCAGATAGGCAAACTTACCGGCCTTGATGTGGACAACATCAAGGGAGACTCAACCAAAGAGGGTGTCTTCCCCTGTGGGGTTTCCCACTTCCTTAGGCAATCTCGCCCTCCGCCGTTGATAGGCTTTGCAGGACGCCAACCATTCCCGTACTGCACGCACCACCCCTGGCCACCAGAACCGCTCTTTCACCCGCCTCCACGTTTCTACCTCCCCTCGATGGCCAAGATTGTTGTGAAGGCTTTGGAGGATAGCTTCCTGATCCGCCCTTGAAGTGGTAACCACGCGAAGAACCGGAGTCTTCCGCCGCCAAAGCTGCCCCTCCTGTACATAAAAGTTTCCCGCTTGCCACCTTGCCCATTGCATGTGCTTTTCTGTAGTTCCATTGGGAAAATGAAGGTCCCGCAAGTAATCACAAAGAATTGCGTACTGCCCGGTCTGCTGGAGCAGCAGCTGAACGCCCGCCTCCACAACCCCTACCTTGACAACCGGGGTCTCCACATTGAGCAGTTCTGCGTCCCCAAACGGGTTGTCCCTTGGATACCGCAACAACCCGTCAGGCATATTGAACACTTTCCCCGGAACATGAACAACAGCAAAGGAAAAAAGTTGAAGAAATGCCACCCACCGGGTCATGGGAGCATTGGGAAAAGCCGGAGAATTTATCATCCGCGCCAGCGCCTCCGCATCCACCAAAAGCTCAAAGTGAACCCCCCACAAAAGATACTGAAGCCGCCGCACAATCTTGGTGACCCCGCACAACTCCAACTTTGGCTGAGAGTACCAGCTTTCCATCAGAGTGAAGGTGACCGACTTGTAAAGCACCGGCCTATCCTTACCTTTGTCCTCTTGAGTGAGAACCCCCCCCCTGCGCCAAATTTTCTGGAATCGACCGCTAGCCTAATTCCTCCTGCATTGTAGTCAAGATTGCGGAGCACAATGTCATGTCCCACAATCTCCTTGAGCTTCCCGAACGCGCTATTGCACTCTTCTCCCCGATTCCACTCTGCGCCTTTCCGCGTTAGTGATTGGAGCGGGCTTGCCACCTCCACAAACCTCTCGATGAACATACGGACATAGCTACATAATCCCAAGAACTGAAGGATATGCTACACCGTCTGCGGGGTCGGCCATTTGAGGACCTTGTTCTGCTTTTTCTCTGCAATGCGCCAGCCGTCGGAAGCAACAACATTGCCAAGGACTTTGAGCGCCGGAACACAAACCGCCAACTTCTTCCCCAACACTGTCAGTTCTGCCTCCTGAATGCAAAACAGGATGTGTTCCAACGTCTGCGCGTATTCCCACACAAAACGTTGGACGCCAGGAACTTCAACCAGCTCTGCTCCTCCGTAATTGGATTTTGGATCTTTGATGCCCGCGTTGTCAATGAAGATTTGGACTCCCTCCGGAAGATCATCTTTCAGGATCCAAGCCATTTGCGCCTGGTACACTTCCACAGAATTGGTCGCGCCCTGGAGTAGCCAAGTCAGCTGCATTCTTCCCAACCCAGTCTCAAATTCCGTTAGAGGCCGCAAGCGAGGATCCAACTCGCGCTGGTTGTATCCCCCCATCAAATCCACTAAACCGTAAGAAGTGCTCCCCGCCATTGACTCAAGGAACTTGTCAACGCAAGGGGGCCGTCCTGCTTCCCAGATCGTAAACGAGTTGAGCCGCTGCAGATCATGGAAAATCCTCAACAACTTTCCGTCCTGCTTAACTACTGCAAAGATTGGACTGGAGTAACTAGATGTTGACTGTTTGTAAAGGCCAGTCTTCACCCGTTCCTGCACCAACTCCAGAAACTGCTTCTGGACCGCCCATGGTATTGGAATCGGCTTGATCTGCAACGGCTTGTGATCAACAGTGGGGATGACATAGGGGTCGCCAATATCATTTTTCAGAAGCCCCCGCTCTTCAGGTCCGAACGCAAGCCCTCTTTCCCAAAGAACCAGAACCAATACCAGCAACTCACGCTCCTCCGTACTCAACCATCCCGTCGGGCCGAAATTGAAAGCTGCAATCCGCTCCTCTGTGATCCGCGCCAAACTAGTAACCCACCCCAAAGCCTTAATTTGCGTGAACCAAGGGTCCCGCAACCAAGCAATCGGTTGAAGCGGTCCGTTCAATTCCTGGGGCATCAGCTCATTCCTTGGTCGGACCTTCCCCAACACCAGCTTGTACTTTCCAGCGTTGCACCGCATCATCCGCACGCATCCTTTGCTGTAGGTCCTGCAGAGAACGCAACCGCGGCTTTTGCCTTTTCTCACAAGTGTGGCACGATGATAGGGTTTTTGAAGTGTAGTACCCTTGGGAAATGCATACTGAGAAAAGGGACTTACTTCTGTGACGTGCACGCCCTGCACTTTCCTTCCTCCCTGCTCCTCATTAGTCAACCGCCCACACAAAACCGGAGCTTGTTCCGTGCGGTCTCCTCGGTTGACTAGGAAAAATCCTCCAAGGGTTGCCTGTTGCAGACCAACTCCGCGTCCGGTTCCTCCTCATACTCCAACACTCTCCTCTGCTTTCCTTGCCCGTGATTGCAGATAGTTGTCTCGAACCTTCCGCCGGACAAATCCTCCACCGTCAATGCCTTCTTTCCTGCCTCTGGATCAAAAACCATTTGTGCTCGGAACCCAAACATGAACGGCCTTCCCAAAATCACATCCTCAAAGTCCACCAAAAGAAAAGAAAGAGGCCTACAGACCCTTGCAACCTTGAACTCCTCCTCCTCAACTACCCCATCCACACAACACTCCCCTCCGTTAAGCGCGCGGAGACCCATTGCACATTTCCGCCAAACCAACCCCAAATCATCCACCATCCGCGATGGCAGCAGGTTCACCATTGAACCGCTGTCCACCATAGCCCACACCTTCCTCCCCGCTATGACCATTGGAACGTAAGCAAGCGGAGTTGAAACCGATTTCAACTCACACTCCTCGCGCCCCTCCTCCTTCCGCGCCACATGAACCTGCTGCACTGTCTGAGGTACCCGGCCCTGACAGCAATCCCGCAACGCCTGCACCATCTTGTCTACCACCACTGGAGACACAGCCGCCAGTTACGGCAAGGTCAGCGGGACTGGAGTCTCATTCCCCATCACCCTATGTACAATGTCCGCCGCTTTCTTCTTCCCTACAGGATTTGCTGCCGGCGCCTCAATTCCGGGCACGCGTGCGGCTGGTTTTGGAATGGTCAACGGGGGTTGCTCCTTTGCATGCACCTCCATCTTATCCAAGACCGCCACCTTCTCTTCTGTTGCCACTACCCTTACCTCAGCTTCCACCCGAGGTGGTTGCCACAATCCGGGACCGGTAAAGATGCCTAGTGATGCTTGTGCTGTTGTTCCCGCCTCCTGACCCCGTGTGCGCACCTGCTGCATTGCAGTTGGCTGGCTTGGCTCCATTGGAATCTGTTTGCCCATTTGAAACATGTACCCCATCCCCGCCGGTCAAACCAATCCCGCATTGAGATTCTTTGTAAGCTCCTCGCACGCCAATTGCCAATGACTGTTTTCCCCGCAGTACAAGCACCCCCTTGGCACAAAGGTACCTGGCAGCCAAAACCCTTCCACCATGTGAGGTGGAGGCCCTCGTGGCTGCTGCTGGCCCATACGGCTCATGCAGACCTTCAAATCCTTCATCAGTTCCGTCAATTCACTTACCGGAGGGGCGGGCGCGGGTTGAGGAACCGGAACACGCGTGGAAGTAGGTGGAACCGGGGCCAAAAATTGCGCCGGAGCCAAAACCTGGGGGGTGGATTTCTTTGGTCCCGCTGGGAAGGACTTAGCGGTATCCTCAATAAGCTCTTCTAAGTCAAGCTCACTCTCCACAGCCTGGCGAAAGACAGCCAACTCTGGAAGGAGCGCAATGCTCCCATCCAATGACCGCTTTACCAAGTTGTGATTGTAAAGATGCCGCTGCACCCTTTCCCGGAGTTGAGCGCCTAAACCGCCCAGAAATGCGTGTTTCATGGCCCCCGTCTGTCCCGCCACCACCTCGTTCTTTGACAAGTACCAATAGATCCAATCAAATTTTGAGGTGTAATCCGCCAGCTCCACCTGAGTTCTGACTCCTCCGGGCGCGCTCGCCTCTGAGGCCACGCGGTCAAAATTGCTTTCCCGGAATCAAGTTTTGTGCCTACCCCACCGCGTTAGGATCTCTGCCTTCAGTTTTGGCCAATCCTGATTCTTGTAGCCTTCCATCTCCTCCACATCCCGGAGCTTCTCTTTGTCCAAAATGAACAGGACAACAAGCCGGGCTTTATCGGCGTCTGACGCACCTTCCACATCTGCAATACCTTTGTATCTTGAGATGAATCGCTCCACATCCGCAGTGTTGAATCGGATGTGAGGGTAGTCGCGCGGCCTGATGCAAACCGGACAAGTGGTTTCATGGTCACTGGAGACCAATAGGGGAACGGCGTAGCTTGACCTGGGTCAAGCGGAGGGAGGGGGAGGAGGAGGGATGGAAGACGCGAGTGGGGTTGGAGTAGCGGACCCGGAAACAGAAGGAGAAGAAGAAGAAGAAGAGGAAGCAACTGTAGGGAGGTATGAATAGGACATCGCGCCCAGTTACCTTTAAAAGACAAAGAATGGAAGGTTACTTCCCGGCCAGACCCCCAGATGTGGAAAGAATAAAGGTTTTCCCCCTATAATTGTCCCAAGGTTTGGAAGTTAATGGTTCCCTGCGTCTGAAAGGAGATGAGGATTCCCAAAGTTGCACTTAAATGAGAAATAGAAAAATAGAGAGAGGGTGAAATTGCCAATCCTTCAATCCTAAGAACTTTCCACCTGGATGTGTATCCAGTATGATTTTCTTTAATTGCTTGGTGAGATGATTGATCCAATCCAATGATATGATGGTCTGATTCCATGCCCCCCCCTCCTAACCCGGAGTTGAGAGTGAGGATGAGTCCTCCCTCTCAACCCTAACCTAAGTACAAGCGCAAATAACAGTATGACAAAGAAACAGAAAACAATCCCAAAACAGAAACCCTAGCCTCCTCTCCCCACATCCGTACCAAACTTCCCCCAATGTCCATACGCCGTTCCGTCAATCCGGTTTGTCCTTCTCATGATGCGGTCCTTGCACCGCGCCCTACTTGGAGCCCCCCGCGCCTTTCTGTATCCGTTCTTCCGCACCCGTTGTGGATGTCCGGTATTATCCGGCATGATCCGCGCGCTCCATCCGTTCCTTTATAGCCCACGGATTGCTCCGCTCCTACTTATCCAAACCGGCGCGCCCGCAAACCTAGTCAAGCGCACTATCTTCCGAATCCAATCTCCGGCGCAGATCGTGGCCCACGCCGCATTTGATGCTGAGCCCAACCCGTTCACTAGGTGCGGAGCCAAACAGAGGCTGCTGCTGATCCAGCTGCTGAGCACTCCGCATACCCTAATGCTGAGCGCGCAGCCGCAAAGCAGTTCCCAATCCGTGTCTATAAATTGACACCACACTGTGCACACAGTTTAAAAGGGGCTGTGTGGCATGCCACACAGTCCAATCCGAGCCATGTACAACCCCCATGGCTCAAAGAGTTGCGCGGCCAACCCAGCCTGGTCCCCCAGCGTGTGGCATCCCACACGCCACCTGACTGCGGTGAGCCAAAAAGAAAATGAATGAAAGGGTAATAACATAGCCCATAGACTAAATAAACCTTCCAAAAAAACAGAAATCAACAAATAAACCAAAGAATGTTCATTTTTTGGTTAAAAAGTAAATAAATAAATAACAAAAAATATGGTACTATCCAATGGACTAGCCCTAAAGTAAAAAGACCCAACAAAACACAAGTAACTGGAGTAGCCCTAAACTAAAAACACCAAAAAAAGACAAGTAAATTGACAAGCCCTAAAGTAAAAAAACCTTGACTAGCCCTAAATTAAAAGCGCCCAAAAATTTAATAAGTCTTTTGACCAGCCCTAAAGTAAAAGTGCCCAAAAAAATACAAGTCTTTTGGCCAGCCCTAAATTAAAAACACCAAAAAAAAGACAAGTTTAACTTGTGTTAAGCTGGTCCCATCCCAAGCTTACCATAAGTTAAGCTTGTGATGGAATCAGACCAAGACAATTTGATAAATTAAGACACTCAACATAATGATGTTCAAAATGTGATAACCCTTTATATTATCAGAACTTGTTAGCTGCATTAGAATTAAAATTTAAAAGAAACCCAATTATGAAATGAGGAAAAAGTCTATTACAATCTAGAATACATTTGAAGTTGATCTTTGAGATGATCAACCCAACCAGAGGCTTTTTTAGAAATCCAGGAATGTGGTTTTTCTAAAATTGGCAGGATTGGAATCATTTCTCCCTCAATTACTAATAGAACCCAGTGGTTATTATTTACAAAGGAAATGAACATTGGATCTTTTCAATCAGTAACACTATTTTTCATTGAATTATCACTATCACATGACTCCAATGAAATGAAACATATAGGTCTGCAATATTTGTCTGCTATTATTTGAACCATATTTAAATTAGCCATCCATTTTGAGGAGGGAATCTTTTCAATGATGTCTTCAACATCAAGTCTTTGTTTAATCTTTTCAGCCTCCTTTGCACCACCAAGCATCTCAATTTAGCATTTGCTATTTTTCTCTAATTTTTCTATCATTTCCCTCCTAAATTTAAACCAACCGTGTTCTTCATAACCATGAGTTTCAGAAATGACTCCAAATCCACAATTACCATCTCCATTTTGATCCCAAACCTCACCCAATAACTTATGGAATTTCTTGAGTATTTGATTGAGGTATTTCACATTTGTTTCCTATCATGAAAACTAACTTAGTATTAATTTCTTAAATCAGATTAATTAAATGAATACTCACCAAAGATGAGCTTCTGGTTGAGCTTTGCTGCAGTTTCTCTTCCTCTGAAGAGGATTCTGATTGCAAATTAAGTCATACCAATTCACTTTCAGTCTCTTCCTCTGAACTATGAAATTCAGATTCAGATTCCGCCAACTTTGAATAACAATTCATCATTAGTTAGTAGCTAAGTTCATTAAACCAATAAAATGAACATATCCCAAAAGAAAAGACTTACAATCTTTCTTATTTTCTTGTTTGGAGCCCTTCTAGTCCTTTTTCCCCCTTGAGTTTTTTTTTAAGATGCTCAAACCAAGATGGTGCTTGCCGCGTATCTGTCAATTTTGGCCTGCACCTACTTGATTTTAAGAATTTAGGTTCAAGTCTTGGATTTGATTGATATTTTGTAATCTTCTGAATGATATAATTCAATAGGCGGCTTTGCTCATGATCTGGAGATTCCAAGATCATAAACAATCCAACTTAAGCCAACTTACAGAACTAGAACTGCCAGGGTCATAGTCCAGCCTCCACTGAGGATGAACATCTTTGGGTACCATGGATCCTCTGAATGCTAGACGGTCACCTATTTTGTGGGAACAGGGCAAACCCACAGTCTTGGAATATGACTTGGTGCACACTTTTCCATCATGATCATGTTTTAATTTCTTGAATTGTTCCCTAATAAGCTGAATTGCCTTTAAAGACAATTTGTAACCCAATGGTAACAGTTCAGGTGGAAGAACTGTCCCTAACTTAATTCAAGAGTTATAAAGTGATGCATGAACCAATTTAATTTGATTTTAAACTGTTCCATCAAGGCTTAACCAAAAATCCAACATTTTTCCTGAAGAGTTTGCAAGGAATTGTTTGAGATTTCCATGGGCCCCTTCAACCCAAGATTTTATTTTTTTTCCAAAATCTGGGTTTATACAAGTCCAGGCTGTTAAAAATGTTTCTTTGATAGGAAAAATTTTATTTTCCATATACTCAAGTACATCCTCAGAGTCTTTCAATAAACACTATACAAGTCAAAAGGTCAGAACCCAAAAATAGGAAGAAGAAGAAGCAGTTATTTGGACCTTCTCTGAGTTCCCCATCATTGACCTCTGCCTCCTCCTTGGTCTTTGAGGCCCCATACTTTTCCCACAGATTCATAAAGCTTTTCCATCCTTCAACGTCATTAACAAAGCGTGCTTTACAGTTTGCTTGTATGTTTTTAGAAAAGTGCCAAGTGCAAAATTGTCTTGATGACTCAGGGAAACCAGGTTCAATAGCACAAATCAGAGATTTTTCACAGTCCATCACAAAGACTCTTGAAAGTCTCTCAGGATCATAAGCCAACTCCTTTAATGCTTTTACAGACCAAATCTAGAGCTCAAACGTTTCTTTTGTTATAAAAACAAGAGTTTTGGTGAATATTTTCTGATTGACTGTCATTTCTACAACAAGCAATAGCAGCATTTTTTACTTATTTGTCTGATGAGTACAATCTAAAATAGAAATATGATGGAATTGTTTTGGAATCTTTACTGCCTCAGGATGTGCTAAGTACGGGACCTCCAAGTGACCCTCTCCACTGAAATTTGACCGGTGAATCCAACTTGTTTCTTCAAGCTGTTCATAGAGTACTTCCATAACACTTTTCCCCTTTAGTTCTGAAAGTGTTATCTTCCACTTAGTGTCAATGATTTTTTGGTCATCAACATAACCCCGCCCATCAATCTTGCTCAATTTTCTCTTAATTTGTAACGTTTTGAGCCCATCTTTCATGACCTCCTTAAGTAGATCCAAGGCATGCCCAGAGATTCCAATCAGTTGAGGATGCACAGAGGGATTTTCAGATGGTTGATGGTTATGTTGCATTTCTTGATAGGAGATTTGCCACAAGGGGTCTGCTTTTGTGCCAATTGCATGGATTAAAAACTTTCAACCAAACTTCCTTGTGTGAGTTTTTCTTGACTGTTTGGTCAGAAGTTTTCCTGAATAGGAACCATATTTATCACATGCTAAATCCACATATTGGTCAAGTTTTGAGTTGAAAACTGTTAAAGCATAACTATGCTTCATTGCCCATGTTTGAAAATAGGTTTGTTTCTCTTCCCTAGTAGTAAAAGCTCTCACAGGAGGTGGGTCAAGTGGATCTGTCATAGTTACATGGTTATATTGATAAAATGCACTCCATCAGATTCAATAAAATTAAATACGGCAAAGAACAGTAACATAAAATGTTACTCACAACCAGAGTTCAAATCCAACTGTGAACATTTTTTTCCTCAATTTTCACCCTTGATGAGGATGCAATTGGGGCTTCCAATGTTTCATTACCCAAATCCTTTTTTTCTTTTTCAAAAGCTTTGTTTATGGCACTATCAATGTACACCTTCCACGCAGCCATGTCAGAAGAAGGAGGGCTTGCCACTGTTCCCATGCAAAAAAATGCAATGGCATACTTCAGTATTTAATCCAACTTTCAATTTAACAAACAAAGTTTTCTCACTTTTGAGTTGAGAAAGAATGGTTTGCAGATTTTTATATGATTTCAATTTTCACTTTACTTTCACTTTGGTTTCTCTTTAAAGTCTCTTTGAATCACTAGGTGTGGAACAACAGTCCCACAAATTATGTCTTGATCCCAAATATGGGTTGATAGAACCCAAGTGTGATCCAGGGGGTGCCCAAAATTCATGCACAACTTCCCAGGGTCATGCACCCCCAAACACAATGATTTTGAGCCGTGCACGGGGGTAAATGGCATTTTTGAGTTGTGTACGGGGGTACACAGCGGTTTTGAGCCGTGTACGGGGGTACAAGGCTTGAATTTGCCATTTTTGAAGGCTACACTGCTCCTTATACACAACCCCCGGGGGTTGGGCGTGTTTGAAACGGCCCTCTGTAGTTATTTATGAGCCCCCAAGGCTCATGTGGGCCGTTTAGGGCCCTACACAACTACCACACAGTTGGAGCCGTGAATTTAACATCACACAAAAGAGAAACATGCTGAGATAGGAGCTTTGACATGCCATTGGGGATGAAAATAATCAAGTTGGAAGATTTCACCCTTTCTGATGGCCAATTTGACTTTGTGAACACATGGTATACACATGTAAGATGAGTAATCACAGTTGTTTCAATTGGTGGGAGAGTCAGCAACTTGATGAGATGAATGAATGATTTTGAGGGAAAAGTGGCTGATCTTTCCAGAAAGATGATCCACACAGTGAGGCAAACCAATGAGATTCTTGAATTTTTCCTGAGAGGCTTCAATGGCTCTCTCACGGTTTTGGATATTGATGGTGAGATAAATTGAGTTGTTCACTAAGACCAGACTGAGATTGATTTCATAAAGAAAACAATGCGAGTGATAGGTTTGGAAAAGAGTGAGTATTCAAGAGTGAAAATTGACAAACAGAGTTTCAATCTGAATGAAATAAAGGAATCAAAATATGGAGAAGGTTTTGGATTGAGAGAGATAAATTGGTCAGAAGAGGTTGAGACAAGCCATGCACAATATTCCAAAAGTTCAGAATGGGTGCCTTGAGTGATCTGTGTAAGAACAGTATAATTTATTGTTGATTGGTGAGTTGGAGAGTTTATTCTTACAATGATCAAGCTGGCTGCCAAAGAACATAAGATAATAGAAGATTTACTTGTGTTGATTGTAGCTTGAGGAATTGTAGGAGTGAGTTTGCGGTTGAGTTGTTTTTTGTCTGAGTAAGGACTTCCATGTTTGGATTTTGTTGAAGAGACGTGAGTAGTACTGTTGCACCAGTCATTGATTGAAGTTTCCACACTGGTTTGCTCAAAGGAACCAATAGTGAGTGCAAAGGAGACTGAATGTGAGATAAAAGAAGAAAAATAAAATTAAATGATAACAAAGAAACAACAAAGGCATGCACCAATAAGGTGTACATGTTCATGAGTCAAAAAAACAATATTTTGTTGTAACTGAATAGTAAATATCTTGAATGTAACAAGAGAACAAAAGATTTTAAGAATAAGATTTTAACAGCCCCCTTCAACTCATCAATCAATGGAATAGAGTACTGAATGCATTTACAAGAAGGGTATTTGAAGTCTTGTTGGCGGCCTTGGTCAGGGCATTGGCCATCATCAAGAGAGAAGGAATCAGTTTGAGATCAATAAAACCATTTTTGAAATTTCATTGCAGAATCTTTGTTTTGAGATCTATATGCTTTGCCTTTGAGATCAATCCAAATTTTTTAATTTTGTCATTGAGTCCCTTTTTATTGATAAGATGAAGGGGACATTTGAACTTGGTGCAATGTACTTCCTTGATCAGTTGTTGCAGCCAGCAAGCTTTGAGGTGACAGCTGGATAAGGCCACACATTTGGATTCAGTGGAAAAATGGGTGATGCTTTTCTGCCTCCTACTGGTCCAGTCAAGCGGGCTACCTTTGAATGAGCATATGACGCCATTTTGAGAGATTCTTGAAGTGGGTTTGTCACCCCAGGTGGCATAACTGAAACAGATGAGCCTATCTGAGATTGATTGTTGACCAAGGGTCAGAGTGAGATTCTTAGGCTTTGATAGGTACTTCCAGACATGACAAATTTTGTTCCAATGGCCCATGCCCCATTGCTCACAGTATTTAGCTAGGCTGGAAATAGCAAATCTTATTTCAGGGCAAGCAAGACCAGCTATGAAGTTTGATCATCCTATAGGAGACTTGTAGTTGACTTGGAGCTTGAGGAATTCTAGGTTATTGTCTTCACTAGCAGGTGTAAGATGAAGACTGGGAGTAAGAGGAGTAGATATGGAACAAAGATTTTTCATATGAATCTCAGAAAACCCTTTTTCAATATGAAGGGGAAATGACAGCTGGATGAGATCATCCTTGCATACAACCTTCATTCCAAGCAGCGTTTTTGGTTTGTGAGCTGATGAGTTTTTGAATTTGGAAAGGAAGGCATCCCTAAACTGGTCAATGTTTCCTGCTACAAGAAGATTGTCCACATGAAAGAAAAGCACTGAACAGAAATTTTTTTGGATTTAGAGACATGGATCACAGTTTGATTCTTTGAATCCTTCAGATTTGATCCAATCACTTAGCATGCAATACCAGTTTTTCAGTGCATGCTTCAGTCCATACAAGGATTTCTTGATTTGTAAATATTTTGATTTACAATTGCAGCCATAGGGAGTTTTCATAAATACTTTTTGTGTCAAGTTCTGAATGCAAAAATGCGCCCTTGAAGTCAAGTTGAAGGAGTTTAAGATTCTTGTCTGCCGCATAAGTGAGGACTGCTTGTAGTTAACACCTTACCGGTTGGTGCATAGGTCTCAAAATAATCTAAACTGTATCTTTGACTGAAACCTTGGACGCAAAGTCAAGTTTTGAAGGTTTCAGGCTTTCCATGAGCATTGTGCTTTATTTTAAAGACAGGAACAGTGTTCAATGGATTGGTGACTTGATTTTCATTGACTTCCTCCCAAACTCCTTGGTCTTCAATAGTAGCAAACTCTGTTTCCGCTGACTCCTTCCAGTGTGAAATTTTCAAGGCCTCTTCAAGACTTGTTTGTAGTTTTTCTGCTGGAAAACCATATCAATTGGGTTTGGAGATTTTGTCTCTATTCCTTAGAGTTGGTAAAACATCTTGCTCTACTTAGGATTTGTTAACAAAACTTGTCTTGCTTTCAAGATCTGACGGTTCACTAATGGATTCCTCTTTGATTTCTTTGACTTGTTTTATTGATTCCGCGTTTTCCAAGGCGCCAGTGAGCTGTTTTGGAGCTTGCAAAAGTTTTGGGGCTTGGAAAAGGTCATCCTCAACTGAGATTCAAATTGCTTTTGATTGTTGAATATTACATGTTTGGTGTCAATTATCTTACCAGACAATTTGATCACTTTGTAAAATAAAATCTATGGATTGAACCCTACTAACATCCCAGAAGCTCCTCTTTCATCTAGTTTAGAATTTATGTCCATGTCATTCAGTTTTTAATTGAGGAAAGAGACAATTGGTTTTTTATAATCTTTTGGTAGATCCTTGTTATGCATCTTCTTCCACGGTAAATCTTCATTCTTTTCTTTTGGAATTTGGTTTAGAATCAAAAAAAAGCCTTTCAATACCTTGTGTCAGAAGGATTTTGGTAGACCAGTGTCAGAGATAGTGGCTCTTGCGGCCTCAATTACTGTTTGGTTGGTTCATTCAACTCTGCCATTGTGTTGTGAGTGATATGGTTCACTGACTATTTTATTGATGTGATGACCATGATAATACTCTTGAAGTTTTGAATTAACAAATTCTCCCCCTGCATCAGAGCACACCTCCTTTGGATACCAACCAGTCTTCTGATGTTGGTTCTCAATGAAAAAGATAATGACGTCCACCGCATCTCTTTTTAACTTGAGAGGGAAGCTTGCTAGATACCCAGAATAGGAATAAATCAGGTTTAGTATGTATTTGAACCCACCTTTAGAAGTGGGGTTTATTGGACCAATCAGATCTAGATGGATTTTTATGAAGTATTCAGAGGCAACATTCTGTTGATGACTGAATAGTTTTTGGGTGATTTTTGCCTTGTTGCAACTGAGACACTTGAATTTATTCTTATCCACTGATGGTATGGAGTACTTTAGGAATTTCTCCATCCTGCCAAGACTAGCTTGTCCTAGTGATCGATGAAACCTCATGAGATCCTCTTGCAAGTAACAGGAAACTTTTGGCTCAGACAGTATGTTGATGAAAAATAGGTTGTTGCTGATCTTCCCATACATAAAAGTTTTCCCCTCCTTGAAAAGTTCAAAAGTGCTAGGTTGAAAACTTGAGTTGACAGTGAGCAATGCTCCTCTTGTCATAAGAGCTCCCAGAGAAATCAAATTTATGGTGGAGTCAGGAACCCTTTCTGCATTGGATAGAGCTATTAAGGAATCCTTGGTGGCAAGTGCTGCCTCTCCAGTCTCATTGATTCTGATAGCCGCATATTGTTTGCCTGTAAGAACCTTATCTGAACCCTTGCTGAGATGAAGATGATTGAAGGAGTCTTTGTTAATGATCATATGGACCAAAAACCCAAAATCCAAGATGAATTACCTAAAGAGAGTATCTGGACTGTCTGAGCTGGCACTCATCCCACAGAAAAATGAGTAGAAATGTGCCTTGTTTGATGGCTTTGACTTGGATTTATTGCCGCAATTTTGAGCGTTTGGAGGCTTGAGTTTGGGAAACTCAAACCAACAGGAACTGGCAGAGTGCAACGTAACAGCAGGGTTATGTTTGCCATTCTTGCATCTTGGACCACAATATAGAGCTACATTGATGGGTTTGACACAATCATCTTGCACTATTGCCTCATTTTTTTGTTGGATGAGATGATCTAGCACAATGTCAATCTTCATTTCCCTTGTCATGTGCATAATTTGAGATTTCATGTTTTGCATGGAAGAAGGCAACTTGAAGAGAACTAGGTAGGCAATGATGTTGGTGGGAAGTTCAATGCCCACCTTGTTCATTTTCTTTAGGTAGACCTTTATTGAGGTAACAAAAGTATCAATTTTAGACTGCATGGTCAGATGGAGAAATCCATTGAATACTCTTGCTCAATTTTCTGATTCAGAGGAGGCAAAGTGATTTTGAGTCAAGATCCAGATGAGCTTGGTGTTATCCTTGTTGGCATTGTCAATAAGGTTTTTGTAGGTATTTGAGTCTAGTTTGGCCATTTTGTGTGCTACAAACTCTTGGTTGACTTCTTCATTGAGACGTATTGACTTTTCAGGATTCTCCATGATGTCAAAAATTCCTTGCAATTTGAATAGCTTTCCAAACTTCTTCCTCCACATGCTGTAATTTTCTTCCCTGAGTATTGGGGTGTACTTGATTAATAATTTGATAGTGAGAGACTTGTAGTTCATGGAATCCCCCCCTAGTCCTGGTGTTTTTGATTGGCCCAGCCAGCAATCCATATCAAGCATAAAGTCTTTTAACCGTGATAGAAATTGAGTTGGTCACCAAGACCAGACTGAGATTGATTGCATAAAGAAAACAATGTGAGTGATAGGTTTAGAAAAGAGTGAGTATTCAAGAGTGAAAATTGAAAAACAGAGTTTCAATCTGAATGAAATAAAGGAATCAAAATATGGAGAAGGTTTTGAATTGAGAGAGATAAATTGGTCAGAAGAGGTTGAGACAAGCCACGCACAATATGTCAAAAGTTAAGAATGAGAGCCTTGAGTGATCTGTGTAAGAACAGTATAAGTTATTGTTGATTGTTGAGTTGGAGAGTTGATTCTTACAATGATCAAGCTGGCTTCCAAAGAATTTAAGATAATAAAATATTGGCTTGTGTTGATTGTAGCTTGAGTAATTGTAGTAGTGAGTTTTTGGTTGAGTTGTTTGTGGTCTGAGTAAGGACTTCCATGTTTGGATTGTGTTGAAGAGACGTGAGTAGTACTGTTGCACCAGTCAGCAATTGAAGTTTCCACACCGGTATGTTCAAAGGAACCAACAGTGAGTGCAACGGAGACAGAATGTGAGATAAAAGAAGAAAAATAAAAGTAAATGATAAAAAAGAAACAACAAAGGCATGCACCAATAAGATTTACATGTTCATGAGTCAAAAAAACAAGAAAGTGTTTTAACTGAATAATAAATACCTTGAATGGAACAAGATAACAAAACATTGTAAGAATAAAATGTCAACAGATGGAACTGTAAATTTTTTGAAATAAATTATAGAAAGAGCCAATAGAAGAATTGATGAATCTTTTAATGTAGGAGTGAGAACCTTCTATTCTTGATGTACTTGTCTTTCCAAAGTGAAAGTATTTGTTTTCAAGATAGGAGAAAAATTCTCTTTTTAGAGGAATACAGTTTCAAGAAGGTAGTCAGAAGTGGGAGGATTCCAGAACAGAGAAAGTTTTATGAATTTTTTGTGAAAGCTTGATTCAGATTTTGAATAGACCAAATTATGCCATTTTTTATGGAATAGCTTCCATTCAGTTTCAGATTTAAAGTGCTTCCTGCAATGAGTTTGAATATTCTTTAAAATGTGCCAGACACAGAGAAGATGATGAGAGGAAGGGAAAACTGGTTCAATTAAGCTAATAAGTTCTTGTTCCTTGTCTTTCACAATCACACTAGGTTCTTTATCTTCAAATATTTCATGAAGTTCAGTCAGGGCTCAATCATAGTTCTGTTTTTTCTCTTGAGATAAGAAACAGAATGAAACTGAGAAGCTTTTAGCAGAATTTTTTAGCCCAAAAATATGAAGAAGGGGCATTCCAAATTTGTTGGTTGTATATGTACATTCCATCATAATGAGAGTAGGGAAAAGGTTGAGAATTTTCATGGATTCAGGGCGTGAAATAAATAATGAAGTAATTTGACCATCCACATTATTTATTTTTTAGTAAAAAGAAGAATTCCTGAAATCCAGTATGAATTCTTCCACAGTAGTTCTGCCATCAAGAGCATTTTTTTGTATTTGGGATCTTTTTTTTGAATTTTAGGGAGATTTGTATTGATAGGTGATGATGATTTTTCTATAAGAGAGTTGAGAATTTTTAAAGGGGAAATCCTGCTTTGGATAAATTTTCAAAAACCTACTTTTTCTCCTCTTTGATTCTTCTGTGGATGGGATGAGTTGAAGGATCAATTGAAGGTGGATGGTTGTGCTCTGGAAATATAAAATTCACCACCCAAACACCCAAACTTTTTGAAAAATTCCCTGGTAACCTGAAAGGACAATTGGTTTTCCTTGAATTTTTTATTTTTGAGGTATCTTTTCTAGGTTTATATTCCCCAGATTTATCACAGTGGTAAGTGTAGGCCTGACTCTTGTGATTTGATACTCTGGTACATATGGCATATCCATGGGACTTTTCCCATGATTGGATAGCCTCAACCAGTGTCAGCTTGCTACTATTGCAGAGCAAGCTGCAAAAGTAACAGAAATAAAATAAAAATGATAATAATGAACTTAACCTACAAAGGAGAAGGAAAAATATGAAAATTATTGCAAAAATGGATTCGCCGCCCAAAATTAGGTAGGGTCACTCACTGTCCCCACCCTTGAAATCCAACTCCTTATATTTTTAAATAATTAAGGAAAAGAAAGACCAAAATACCACTGCACCACTATTGAACTTTTTGGCCAATTAAGTGTTTCACATGTATTGTCACGTATAGGTTTCACACCTAAAATTCAGTCAGAATTGAGGTGTTGTGTATATTTTGGGAGTTACGGTCAGATATGTGTTCTGTCACAATTCCCGCACACAGCCGCGGCAGCCAATGCACCCGCGCGCGGCTGATATACAGCTCTGTCACTCTGTCAAAGTTGTGTATGCAGCCCCAGGCCTCTGACAAGTACGCAGCCATGGGACTACCGGTTTTCAAAGTGACAGGCGGCCTGAGAAACCTAGGTATCATGTTAACATGCTACAACCTACACGGGGACATTCTACATATGTAATGAATGTTCCTGTGAATAGTAGATAGTCTAAAAAAATAACATTATATAAAAATACTTAAATAAACTTTATACGTATTTTTTATTGAATATAATTCAAAGTACCAAAAATGTCGAAAATAAGATAATGACTACTTCTAAAAATATATTAAAATTCTTTAATATAATATTATGAGAATTTCTAGACATCAAGATTTTTTGTGACATACTAAGAAAACTTATGATGTAAAAATATTACATGAATACCCATTACTTCTATTTTTACATAATTACTTTAGTAAATCAACTGAATTCTGAAAATAAGGAGTAAAATCAATATCATGACTTTACTGCAATTATTTAATACATAATGAGACCTCACCTGTCATCAGAATATCCGTAGGAATGTCTATTAAAATAATTATTAACTTACTGGGAACATTTACTAAGGATAATTAATTAAATAATAAATAAAAAGGACAGATTAGTGTTATGCACACGTCCAGACATCAATTATAAAGTAGAATAATGCCCATAGCCCGTGGAATTAGATGCTACCCGTGTTACAGCACCAATAACACGTGACAGGCTACCACTGGTTACCCTGCTAGCCTCAGTGTCCATCCCTTTGAGCCCCTGTACCCCTCAGAAGTACAATATTGGGACTCCAAAAGCTATAAATAAAGAGCTCTTTAGAGGATATTGATACCCAGAGACCCAGTTATATTTATATCCAGACACCGTGCCAAGGTAATCAAATACTTTTAACAGATAAGTAAGTGATTTATGGCTTATTCTGATTAATAATATCCGTCCTCAAACCTCTTTTTATCAATTTAAACTGCTGAACAACCTTATAACCCCAGTATACAGGTTTAACCCATCAGTGCACTTCCCAAACAGAACCCAAAGGATTTAACAATATACCAGTGAGTCTTATTGTCCTTTCTCTTTTGTGGCAGCTTGGTTACAAAGCCCTGCCACTCCACTGTGTATTTTATATACATATTATCTCTGGGCAAAATATCCTTTAAACTAAAGGGCCCAAAGTAACCAGGCCTACGTGTTTTCATACTGAATTCCCTGAAGAGAGGTGTTAAAGATCCCCACTATAATTGTTGCCTCTCTATAAAAATATTTAATAATCAATTTATCTATATTGATTTATAACAATAAACCATAACCAAACCAATTAACCTTGCAATAAGCTTTATCCCAATATTTTATGGATTTTTGCTGAATTTATTGAATAATATATTTATTATTTATTCTATCACCTCTGGTAGCTAAAGGATAGAAAGAGTCTTGGCATCCAGGCGCTGAAAACAATCTCCTCCTTTTGATTATATCATAGATCAGAAGGAGGGGCCAGAGGAGTGGCATCAAAAGTTTGAGTAGATGAATAAGGAGCAAGAGGATTTGAATCACTAGTTTTATTGAATGAGATCACGGAGGATGGGCCTGTTGATACATTTGAAATGGTTCTAAAAAGTGGGTCAATGTTTTCTTGAGCCATTGGAAAAAGAGATGTTCTTGTTTGGAATTATCTGGAGTGTTAATTTGTTTTGATGAGTGGTTGGTGGTGTGGTGTGGAAATTTGTGGTGTGGTGTATTGTGGTGTGTTTTTATGTGTTGTGGTGTTTTGTGGTGTGGTGTGGTATGGTGTGGTGTGGTGTGGTATGGTGTGGTATGGTGTGGTAGGTATGGTGTGGTAGGTGTGGTGTGGTGTGGTATGGTATGGTAGTGGGATGGTGTGGTGGGGGGTAATGGGAGGGTGGAACAGTTCAAGGGGGTGGTTTATAAGATAATTGGCGCGCTCCAAGATGTTTGGTGGTCCCAGGAAAAGGTTTTCAGTCATATTGAATATATGCATGTGAAGGGCTCAAAGAAGAGTGAATTTTTCAAATTTTTTGGTTTTTTGATGGAATTTTTAAAGGTCAAAAATGACATCCAAAAATCCTGAATTTTTTTGAAAAAATTTCTTGAATAGTTCTCTTAAAATTCTCAAAGCTTGAAACACCAAAAAAACAAGTCAAAATGGCAAACAAAAGGATCCAAAAGTTAAATGAGAAAATTGAATTTTTTGAATTTTTTGCTTTTTTGAAGGAATTTTTTAAGGTAAAATAATACATCAAAATAATCTGAAAAAAATATTTTAATTCTCTTTAAATGTTGGTTTAACTTTTTGGTAGCTTGAATTACCCAGCAAATGAAATAAAAATGAAAATAAAAGGATTCAAATGTCAAAAGAGAAATGTGATTTTCTTGATTTTTTGTGTTTTTAGAAGGAATTTTGTCAAGGTGAAAGGATACATCCAAAAAATATGAAAAAAGATATTTGAAGACTCTATTAATTTTGGTTGAAATTTATGGAAGCTGAAATAACCAAAAAAAACAATGAAAATAGCCAAAATGATGATCCAAAAACCCATGCAAAAATTTGTTTTTACAGAATTTTTTCATTTTTTGATTGCATTTTTGAAGGGGTTCTAATGGCTCCATAATTAGCAAAGAATCTGGTTAGGGTTGAAGACTCCCTGCTACGGGTCTGAACAGTCAGAATTCAAAAAAAATCATTCTTGAAAGTTGTGTGAAATAAAGTATTTTTGTGTGAGATACCAAAGGGGTACAACCACGTGCCAACGTTGAAATGTGTGAAATAAAGGGTTGAATGCATGAGAAAAATAATGCCCTCCATTTAAATAAAATAAAATGAATAAATAAATAAATTAACATATCAAAAATGAATTAATTAATTAAATTAAATTAAAAATAAAAATATAAACAAAAATATAGAAATAAAATGAAATAAATACTTAAATCAATTTCTTTTTTTTGCCATTCACTACCCAAAATGGGTTGTGAAGAGCTATTCACAACCCAAATGAGTTGTGAATGGCTTTTTGCAACTCAAATGGGTTGCAAATGGCTGTTTGCGACCCAAAATGGGTTGCAAATTGCGCCACACAACCCGTTTCTGGTAGTGGACAGGGGTTGCAAGGTTGCCAATTTAACATTGGCCAAAAATTATTAGAGAGGTTTTAGATGCCCCCTTACGCAGTGGTTTTTTTTGCTAATTCAAAAAAACAAATAAATTTGAGGAAAACCACTTGGATGGGGGAAATTTTGGGGATGTTGAAACCACACAAAAATAAGGATTGTGGGTGTGAAAAAAATAATAAACTAAATAGATTATGAAGGAAACTCAAAAAATTTTAAATTTTCCAAAAAATAATTCAGTCAGTCATACAATGAGAATGATCAAAACAAAAAATGATTTATTTGAATAAAAACTATTATTTGTGAAGAAATGTAAACATCTTTTACCAGAAAAAACAAAAAAAACTCATAAGCCCATTTAATGAGATGAAATCAAATATCCTTAGAAATTACATCAGAAACTCCATCAAGTGCAAGAATTTTCAAAAAAATATCAAAAGTTGTTTTAGACACCCAAAATCATGTATGTATGGCAGTTTTGGTAAAAGAAAACAGTGGATTTCTAATGGTGGGTTGGCTCCATTTGATAAACCCTATTTTGGTGTTGTAAAAAACCTAATGCAACCATGAGGCCCGCTGAATTCATTTTTATGAATGTTGGAAATTGCTCTAGTATGTATTCCAAAGCCTATCCCTGTATTTTACCAACTAGAAAAAGCACTTTGTATTTTGATACCCATGCTACAGTTTTTTGATCACCTCAAAAGAAATATAATTGAATTTTTAATTTATTAGAGATTGTACTAATGGCAGTTTCAAAATTTGAATCTTGAGGGAAATACAAAATTTATATCTTTGTTTGTTTTGGAAGTTTTCTTGCTTTCTGCTATAAAGATAATTATCTGGTACCTTTTCAATATCTAGAAATCTATTGCAACCACTTAAAATGTGTATTTTTCTGCATTTTTGGTTTCAAAGTATTCAGATGTTGTTAAGTTGATCTTGTTTTCCAAGGATTGCAATTCACCTTTGAGGAAAATACATTTTTTTATTTTTTCACACCTAAAAGATCAAGTCATCAAATCTCACCGCAGAACAACCTCTGCATAAAAATTTCTCACTTCAAGATATATTTCAATGTACTTCCAAGTTGAGATGGAATCTAAAGAATATTTAAAGTTTGGATAATTCAAATTTTGATTTAGGTGATTAAAATATGATTTTTCATCAAACACAAAATTTAATGTGAAGTGCTGAATTGAGAACCTCAAAATTCTTATGTTTTCAAATGAACTCATTCAAAAAGATTTCCAAATTGTTGAATAAATTCAGTCTCAAAAAGTTTTAATTGTAGTGTTTTGAAATTCTTGATAGGATTGATTCAATGTTTGAAGCTCTTTTGTAAGAAATACCAAACATGAAACGTTCAAACAAACATAAATTCCCAAGTATCATAAAGATATTTGTTTCCATTTCTGGTCATCAATCCAATCTTCTAAGAACACAGAAAAACTAGGACTGTTGCCATGAAGATATCAACCCTCTTTATGTTGGCATGGTAATTAATCAAATATAATTCCAAGTTCAGAATCCTTTTCCCATAAACAGCCAATCAGAATGTGTGCTACTTTGAAAGAAAGAAAAACTGCAAGCTTTTGTGATTGGGCACTTCTCAATTTTGTTTTAGGGGAAGTATACCCTAAAATTTGGAAAGATAAACATCAACAGGAAATTCCAACTCATGAATGATTTTATTACTATGATGGAAATCCCAAAGATGATCTCATGTAGTAAACAGTGTGTCCCATAATATACACAAACAGGTCTCAAATAAGAATGAATGATGTTTTCAAATTTGTTGTGTTATATTTGAATCTGAACAAACTGGGATGCCATTTTCTGAGATTCTCATTGATGCAAAATACTGATGATGTGCCACAGAAGTGAAATTCTTGAAGGAAAAAAATGTGAAAGGCAGCAGCAACAAGCTGAGTTGCACCTCAAACAATAATTATTGGATCCAACTAACATTTTACGCAAATGCCATAAACTGTTTGTTGTGCTTCCAAACCTCTTATTTGTGGCAGGAATGATTGGCCCTGGCTCCCAGAAACCTCAATAGCTTTTTAGACCAAGATTCAAGTCCTTAACATGTTGATTAGTCTTCATCCACACTGTATTAGGCATCATATTCAAGCGCGATCCCCCTCTGCGATGAATAACAGTAGTATTGAGGAGGCATTGCTTTGCTTCAAGTTCTCTTGTTTCACTTTCTCGGCCTGAATCCAACTTCGAATAACTACAAGCGGTTTGTTTGAGAGAAATTTTCACCCTAAAACCCAGAGCCGCAGATACGACTGTAGACAGTTTTATCCTTATGTCGCAATCATCTTTAGGCTAATTTTTCACCAGTCTTGTTGGACGTGGCAACTAAAGATCCAACAAAGATCATGTTTGTGAATGCCGAGCTCTGGGTCGACTGGCTCAGGGCATGGGATAAATCAAAGGGCAGCAAAACACGTGGAAGTCTGACATGTCAAACACCAAGGGTAAAACTGAACAGCGGATTCATTGGATTTCTCTCCTTTCACCCCTTAACAAACGATCGTAATCATCTATGACGGTTTGAAAGGTTTCCTGCAGCTTCTCGCGACGTTCATCTTTCGACAGATTAACCAGGCTGTCGTAATTGAACCTACAAAAATTTACGCAAAAATGAAGGATTTAGGATAGGTATCCAAAATACTGCTCTTGTGGCTACATGCACGAATAGTTGGCGGTTCATTTCAAACAGAAGTGAACTGCATTATTAATGTTCACTAACCGGTACAGCCGTTCCTTGACAGAAATTCGATACAACCTTTCCAGTTTGGAGTGCGCAGGATCCTTGGATGAAGTAAACTTCCATCTCAAAGCAATTTCCAGTAACCTGGAAAACTGCCTCTGAGTATTTGAACGGTCCAATATCAGCACTCATGTCAAACAGGTTCCTCAAAGTAATCTGTCAAAACTGAATCATACACAAATTTGCTTACATCAGCCAATTTCCACTTGTTTTTGGTATCTCGGTACCACTCTTTGGAGACTGGTACCATTTCATCAAGCTTTTTTTCATCAAGTACTTTGTTCTCAAACAATAGCCTTAAATCTTCCTTGTCCCTCAGATCTTCAAAGGATTCAGATGGGTCTTCCAAAGTCAATTCTGCAACTTCTGGGCGCGTCAGCAGATATTGAAAAATCTGCGAATATAGCATTGCTATAAAAGTGACGATAAGCCTTTCTCAATTGACCTACATCATTCGATTCCTTTACTTACATCCATGGCCGGTTGATTGGTAGGGCGGTAAGATAATGAATTGAGAGAGTCGCAGCCGAATAGAGGAGGGATAGTGATAAAAGGAATAAAGGGAGGCGTAACCGCAAAAATGATAGCTGTACGGTTGTGAATCTTGATCCGATGATTGGAGTTTACGTCGTTCAAACCTTTGAAAGAGCAAGGGGTTCCCAAGCGGAAGAAGTAAGCCGGTGGCTTAACTAGACAACTCTGCGCCATAAAATTCGCAAAATATAGATCCATGATGGCATACGAACAAGAGAACAAATTCCCAGCGGTTATCGTCTTCCTCGATGAAGATGCCACCTTCGATGTAAAGTAAAACGAGGATCTGCATTCGACGATGATATTCACGAAACCCAAGAGTTTTCCAATCGGTAGCCCACAATTCATAAATCACATCCTGTTCGTCTTCCATTTGCTGATCCTGGCATCTTTCCCAACGTTTTGCGGTCAGAAACAGCTCAGATTTTGTTTTACCCTTTGAAGGCAATGAACGGTAAGATGAGATTTTTTTTCCAGGTGGAATGAATTTTCGAGTGCTTTCAGATTCGAGATCGGTCAAAAAGCTAGCCTCTGTTTTCGTATAATCTGGCGGGATATACTTGTAGATAATTTCTTCAACCGGATCAGGTTTAACCGATGAACTTTCGGGTAACTTAGCTGTGTAATTAATCGAAAGATAATTTTTCAAGGTTGATGAGTTAAACGCAAGCTGGGCATCATTTTGGTCAAAGTATAACACAGGCGTAAGTATATCGTCTGACTCCATCACAAAAGCTTGGTTAGTGCGAAGTATCCTCGGTATGCTCGGAGAAATGAAGAATCTAGCAATCTGAGGAACTCGTAGGGTACCCAAATCAAGGGTGCCAACGATTGCGACAGGAGACAAACCTCAATATCCAGATTTTCGTAGCCATAAATAGTTTCCTCTGGTCCGAAAAGCGGGTAGACAAACTTCGGATGAAAACTCGATATGAGATGCTGCTCCGTGGCTGAAAGTTGATCGGCGGCCGCAGAACTACGAGCTATCATGAGAAAAAGAATTGCTTCAGACTTGGGGTGGCAGCGAAAGTATGGACATCTGCATAAACGCAGGTATCACACGAAGCACGAAAAACTCACCGAGTCGAAGGGACAGGGCACCTGTGCCATCAGATGCCCATCGCACCGGATCCTCTGCCAGCCCGACCATGACCCAGAATAGAAAGGAAGGAGGGTTTCAGGAGGGCGCCGGGGTGTTTTTGGACGAGAGGAATATTTCAAGTTCGCCTTAAGAATGTGTGGTGGGCTGGATGCACCGGGGTTGGCCAGTAGACTCGACGCGTCTTCATGCGATCGAAAAGGGGCGACGCCGGGCTTCGAAAGACCGAATTCGCGGGCTAAGAGTCTCCAGCGAGGGCGGGGTTTGAGTTCCCCCGACAAGACTTGCGAGTGGACTCAAGAAAATCATGGATCATGATGAAAATCGATGCCTTCCACTTCAACCAAGTCCTCCACCAAAATCAGGCTGGTAGGTAAGCACGGATTTTTATTGATTTTTCTTTGAAAGTCTTGATCAATATATGTACTTGCTGCCCAGAAATTTTCTTTCTCCCTGCACTGGTGAAGGACATCAAGAATGAACAAATCAAGTGTACCAGACATCTCAATTATGGCCAATTCATTCCAGCATGTACAGAATCAATTTTGCAAATGAAGAAATCATCAAAAAAAATGCAAAGATGAAAGAAATTATTGAATCACAGTTCTCCCTTAGGAAAACATTTGTGTACCAACCTTTTAAGGCATGGCTAGCAAGTTTTTTGCAACGCAATGGAATTGAAAAGGATCTTTCTTCTCACCTGGAAAGTTCACCAAGGGATATCATGACCAATATTTGGGATGGTTTTGTTTGTAAAAAATTCAAAGGAATTGGTGAATCAGAATGCTTCTTTCAAAAAGGGAAAATTTGGCTTTTAAACTTTACATTGATTGGTTCAATGCATTTGGAAATTCCAGCAGGCATGTAAGCTTGGGATCAATAGTCTTGGTTTGTCTCAATCTTCCTCCTGAAAAACGTCACAGAACAGAAAATTCATATATTGCTGTAATCATACCTGGACCCAAGGAGCCTACTGGAGTCCAATTGAACTATGTACTACAACCCCTTTTTGGAGAACTAAAAGAACTTTGGAATGGTCTTTTATTCTCAAAAACAGCTCTAAATACAAATAGATCCTTCATCAGAGTTGCCGTTTTGACTGTAATTGATGATGTTGTAGCTATGAGGAAGCTCACTGGTTTCACAAGTCATGCAGGAACCAAGTTTTGCAATTTCTTCCATATTGAGAAATCCCAAATGGATGTTTTTCAGCCATTCCTGTTCCCAAATTTCAAATTGAAGGACCACAAGGAAAGTGTCCATAAATGGCTTTGGGCACCCTCAATTAATGCACCTGAGGAATTCTTTCAAAAAACAGGTGTGAGATATTCAATCTTTGAAGAGCTGCCTTATCGGGATACAACTAAGATGATAAATCTTGTTGTGAGGAAGAATATGGTCCTTGAGCTTTGAAAGATCATGCCAAAAATAAACTCTGCCTGCCATAATCAACATGGAAGAAGAACAAGAGCAAAAAGGAATTTTTTTCCAGTAGTGACACACTCTCAAGAAGTGAAAGTGAAAATGAAGATTACATACTAAATGAAGACATTGACTCAAGATAGGTGAGATATCTGAGGAGGGGTGCCATTCTAGATCTTCAGAGCATGCCCAAAGCCGCCACAAAAATATTTCCAACAATCAGAAAAATACCACCACTCCCTATTTAGAAAGAAGTGCCAAATTTCTTCACACCTCGGGACCTAGTAATCAATATGATGATGATTTGGACTATGTTCCAATATCAAGCATCACTAGCTCTGATTTTGAGTCTGAAAGGGTTGATGAAAAAATCATTCAAGCATTTACATTTGACTCAGAAACTCTGAAAGAAATCCAAAACTTGATTGAAAGGACACCCATTCCCTCCAATTGGACCAGGGTGCCAAAGAATCTTGGTATGGCCTCTCATGGAAGGTTGAAAGCTGCAGAATGGCTCTTGATATATAAAATTTATCTTCCTCTTTTATTTATAACAAGAGACTGTTAGGAATGCCATTCAACCTCTCACCTGAACACCAACAACTCTCCCTCTTTGACTACCGCGCACTCTAAGCTCCAAGACCCCCTTGCCTCAACATCTCTGAAACCTAACCCAAGAGACCACTCCTGGGGGCTCTCTTCTCCTCTTCTGATGTTGACATGCTTGCAATGCGACTGTTCTAGCCTTGTACTGGATAAAATTGGATCTCTACATTTTCCTTTTTCTTCTCATACTTCTTTTCTTTTCTTCTTTCTTTTCTTTCTTCTTTTCCTTCTAACTTGACTCTCTACATTTTTCAATCCACCAATCATGATAATTGACAATCCCGCCTGCTCAACCATCCAGGACTAACCTTAATCAATTCTCAGTCTGCCCTCTCTGTCATTCCCTGTCTGGTAAGATGATTTGCGCCTCAGCACTATGACCAACCGCCAAAATGCTCACACCTTTTCCAAACTAGCTCTTGTCTTCATTCTTTGTCCCAAGTCTGCTTCCCCTCATCTGTCCAGAATCTACTTCTCAACCTCTCCAGCCTGTCTTCTCTCTTGTGTCCAAACTGACTGTTGGTCTTCTTTATTTCTTTCAATTTGATTTCCTTGTGACTCTGATTCTAATCATAAAATTCAGTCTTCTGGTTCTTAGTTTTCTAATTCAAACTCTTGAAATTTATCAGAGACAAAGGGGGAAATACACTTCCTGCAGAGATTGTTTAAAACACTCCTCACCTTCTGAGTGCACTCAAAATAGCTACCAGCTGGCTTGTTACTCAAAATTCTGCTCCAGAATTTACCAAGCATTGGACAAAATACCAAAATAGTTTTCATAAGCTTTTTTCTGCATGCAAATCAAAACCAAACCATCACCTTTCTAGACATATACCTGAGCTGCTGATGCAATGGGGTCCTGCTCCCTGTTCTGCCACATGGGAATATGAAATAATAAATCAGCTTTTTCCCATATTAACAATAAAAATTCAACAGGTACAGGATAAGCTCAAATTTTCAATCATATTAATCATGAAAAAATAATTTTCATTTCTTTCTGATTGCAGAAACTATAACCTTCACTCTGTTGCAGAAAATATCCCAATCTAACAACTTGAAGAACATTTTGAACTACCCTGAAGCCCCCCCAGAAGTAAGAATTATGAAATCATATTTAAAAAGCAAAGCTGAAAATGAAAATTAAAAAGCAAAGATCCAAATGAAAATCAGATTAATTAAAAGCCATATCTGGCCAAAAGGAAAGATTACACTCATTTCCTTGGTATTTTCAGGAAGGTAAAACCACATATTAACTGGATTGATCATGATTTTCCAACTAATTTGTGTGACTCTTGGAACATCATTTTTTCCCCATGGTGGAGATCACAATAATCTTACATGGAAGAATTCAATCTTCACCACGCACAATAAACATATGGGCAATAGAATTGTTTGTTTTTATCCATATAATACTCCACATTTTGATAAGATTACAAAAATTATCAATATTGTTGATTCTGTTCATTATTTCCCTGATTTTTATATTTTTATTAATTTGTTTGAAACAAATACACAATTACTTTCAAGTTGGGAACATCTGATTGTTTTTCAAGTGAGAGCAACCAACAATTGGAAGATGATAACTTGTGGTGATATTGATTTTCATGCTGCACTGTATGAAAAAATGGCCTGTCTATATTAGTTTGGCTCCACTCAACCAATTTGTAATTATAAAAAGTATTTTGATATATTGATAGGCATACCAAAATCATAGTGGTATTTATTAAATGAAATAAAATCAGGTCAAAACCACCTTGAATTTACATGATTTTCCTATGAAACTAAGCTTGCATGTACAAAAAGTTATGTGAAAATTAAAATTTCACCCTGTGAAACATCCAGTGTTTTTTTGGGGGTGAAATTCTTTGATGATTAAATGGCAATAAAATTGAAAAAACTGCACAAAAAAACTGCAAATGCAATTAAAAAATAGTGGTACAGTTTTGAACATATGAAAATTCATTACTTTTTGTCTGGTGATGTGATCCTGTAAACAAAGTTGATCATTGGGTAAATCAGTTTGACTTTCATTTTCCACAAAGGTGAAACCAGACTGACTTTGATTTTTAACCAAGGTGAAAACCAGTTGACTTTTATTTTTCTATCAAGGTGAAATCCGCAATTAACCCTGTTTATGTTATGGTGAATCAAAGAATCCATCAGTGTCTTTTCATGGTGAAACTTTTGATACTTATTTGAGACAAAATTGGCCACATATAGTGACTTCATGTCACTGGTCAGCCAGAGACCCCAGGTTGGCCCTGGTGTTAGTTCCACTGCCATCAGTTCACTGTTTGTTTTGATGAAGAGGGCCATCTTGGAGAAACAGTCCACAACAACAAGGATGGATTCAAATCCATTGGAGAGAGCAATTTAACAAATGAAGTCCATAGAGATAGAATTCCAAGAGCCATCAGGAATTGGAAGATGTTTGAGCATTCCAAGTTTCTTTTCATGCATTTCCTTATTCCTGTTGCAAAGGTAGCAGGATGAAACATAGTTCTTAATGAGTTTTTTAATTCCATTCCAGGAGAAATATATCTTGATGAGTTTTAGATTTTTCTGTTGGCCAGGGTGACCTGCAAGAGTGGAATCATGTCTTTGATGGAGTATTTTTTGTTTAAGAAGGTTAGCTTGGTAAGGTATGGACACTTTACCATAAAGCAGGGGTAAGGACCTAAAGGGTTCTATGGAATAATTGGTCACTTCCGCATTTTTATTCAATTTTTTAATGATACCATGAATTAACTTGTCAGATTTTTGAAAAGAGGTCAGTTCAATCAGTTGATCATCAAGTTTATTAGCAAAAAGAAAAAAGAGTTTAGGAGCTTCAGCCTCATTTTGATTCAGAATTTGTTGGAAATTGCCAGGATTCTTTTCAGAATATGGTGTTCCCCCCACTGGATACATTTTTTCCCAAAGTGAAAGGATATTTGGGATGGTTGAAAATCTTCCAGGCATGTTAGTGATCACAAAATTGAATTCAGAGAAGAATTCTGCACAGCAAGCCTGTCTTCTAGTAAGGACCTTCAATATTCATATGCAGCAATACAACATGAATGGGGCCTTTCTACACACTCCCTTAGACAAAGATGTGTACATAAGAAGGCCAATGGGCTCTAAACAAAAAAGCACCATTCAGGAATTGAAACAATCCTGGTTTGGACTCAAGCCCTCTCCCAAGAGCTGGTACCAAACCCCAAATGAATGGATTGAGATCCAAGGTTTCACTCAGGTGTGGTAGACCAAACCTGTCCTATAGCAATCAGCCTAACTGTTTTAGTATAAAAATAGCTCAAACCCTCACATAAACCTCAGGAATGCATTCTAAATCCAAAAGAAACTATAGTCACTCAGCCAAAGTACTACCCTATCCCTCATGGATTAGAAGATGCAGCCCAAGAACCCTTCAACTGTGGCAAAATCATACCCAAACAAGTTTCACAGCCTGGTGGAAGGCATAAATACATACCTTGCAAACTCTCAAGTACATACCGGTAACAGCTTAGCCTCAACCCCAGAACCATATACACAAGGCTATGCAGAAGTATACAGGACAGTATAGGCAGAAGGAAGTGAAACCAGTCTTAACCATAACCATGAAGTACCAAAAAACCTCAGCACCACACAGGAATTTATGTAGTCAGAAGCATGTGATACCAAAAAAACTCAGCAACACACAGAAATTTATGTAGTAAGAAGCATGTGATACCAAACAACCCACCTATACAAGTACAACAGGGCTACCCAGCAATATATGCAGGCAGCCAGAACCACGCAGTACCAACAACCCTCACCACCACACAGCAATTTATTTAGTCAGAAGCATGTGAAACCCAAAAAATCACCAGTAAAAGTACCACAGGTCTACCCAGCAAGATATGCAGGCAGCCAAGACCATACAGCACCAAACAAACCATCAGTAGTGCACAGAAATACATGAAAGTAGGAGCAAGTATTTCAGCCTCCTTGATGCCAAGACCTTTGCTTTCCTTTAGCTACCAGAGGTGATAGAATAAATAATAAATATATCATTCAATAAATGCAGCAAAAATCCATAAAATATTTGGATAAAGCTATTGCAAGGTTGGATTGGTTTGGTTATGTTTTAATATTGTAAATCAATATTAATAAATTGATTATTAAATAAATTAATAGAGGAGCCAAAATAATATTGGGGATCCTTAACACCTCTCTTCAGGGAATTCACTTTGAAAACACGTATAGGTGGTTACTTTGGAACCTTTAATTTATATTCTTAAAGGATATATTTCCCAAAGATAATATATATATAAAATATATGGTGGTGTAACAGGGCCTTTTAGCCAAGCTGCCACAACATAAAAAGGATAATAAGACTCACTGGTATATTATTAAATCCTTTGGGTACCTTTTTGGGATGTATACTGATGGTTTAAACCTATTACTGGGGTTAAAAAGGTTGTTCAGCAGTTCAAATTGATAAAAGGGTTGGGGACGGATATTATTAATCAGAATAAAGCCACAAATCACTTACTTATCTCTTATAAGTATTTGATTACCTTGGTACGGTTTCTGGATATAAATATAACTGGGTCTCTGGGTTTCAATATCCTCAAAAGAGCTCTTTATTTATAGCTTTTTGAGTCCCAGTATTGTCCTTCTGAGGGATACAGGGGCTCAAAGGGATGGATTCTAAGGCTAGCAAGTTAAATAGTGGTAGCCTGTCATGTGTTGTTGGTTCTGTAGCACGGGTAGGATCTAATTCCACAGGGTATGGGAATTATTCTACCTTTTTCATTGATATTTGGATGTGTGGTACACCAATTTATCCATATTATCTATTATTTAAGCAATTATCTTTAGTTAAAATTCCCAAGATGGTAATAATTCTTTTAATAGATATTTCTACAGGTAATCTGATGTCAAGTGGGTTCTCATTATTTATTAAATGATTGGAGTAAAATCATGATATTGATTTTAATCCTAATTTTCAAAATCCAGTTGATTTACTTAAAATGATTAATTAAAAATATAAGTTTTGAGAATTCATGTAATATTCTTACATCATCAGTTCTCTCATTATGTCACGAGAATTCTAATGTCTTGAAGTTATAACAATTTCATATTGAAGTATTTTAATATATTTTTAAAAATAGTAGTTATCTTATTTTAGACATTTTTGGTATTTTTAATTATATTTTATAAAAAATAGGTATAAAGTTTATGTAAGTAATTTTATATACTTTTATGTATTTTTAAACTATCTACTATCCACAGGGACATTTATTACATATTTGGAATGTCCCCGTCTAGTTTTTAGCACATTTACATGGTTCCTGAGCTTCTCAGGCCGCCTGTCACTCTGTCAGCCCATAGTCCCGCGGCTGTGTACTTGTCAGATGCCTGCGGCTGCATAAATGGCTTTTAAGGGTATGCTGACAGGGTGGCATTGCTGCTGCTCAGCCGCGCGCGGGTGTATTGGTTTCCGCGGCTGTGTGTGGGAATTGTTACACAACACATTTCCGTGTGTAACTCCTAAAATATACACAAGACGTCAATTATGACTGAATTTTAGGTGTGAAACCAATACATGACAATATGTGTGAAATATTTAATTTGCCAAAAGGTCCCATAGTGGTGCCGTGGTATTTTGGTCATTTCTATTTTTAATTATCAAAAATATAAGGAGTTGGATTTCAAGGGTGGGGTCAATGAGTGACCCTCCCTAATTTTGGGTGGGAAATCCACTTCTGCAATAATATTTATGAATTTCCTACTCTTTCCTAAGTTAAATGTAATATATTTAATTTATGTTATTTTTGTTACTTTTGCAGCTTTCTCTGCAATAGTAGCAAGCTGACAAAGTAGAACCAAACAAACAACCAGTTAATTCAGAGGAACACATGTAGGAAGAATTGAGTATCACCAAACCAACCACCAGTACTAATTCCCAGGAGTATATTTTATCTGCAATTCAAAGAAGTTTATGCAGGGCTGTGCATTCACAAAACCCCTTTACAAGATTTTTCTCACCATCAGAAATGCCTCATGTAACTGTAAAACCTCTTCCCAACCAGCAAAAATTTCTCAAGTAACTGTATCTCACTGTTCCTCACCAGAACAGGGAGAACCCTCAGGGTCAGCCTTGGGAACCCCCTGAGGCAGTATTTTTATATTTAAGGAGGGCCTTTCAAGTTGATGATATGCTCATCTGAGTCAGCATGGGAGAGAAGTGGAAGGATGAATCATTACATCAGTGATGCAAGGGACTGGAACAAATGAAAAAAAGAACAGAGAAGAAGAGAGTGCTATGGTACTGGAGTCAGAATGGGAGAGAAGTGGAAGGATGAGGAGAAGAGACCTTCCATCTCCCAGAGGCTGCTCAGGTAGAAATAATGGGCTGGTGAAATGTAATGTGAAATGTGTGTAGCAGAAGAAGAAATTAAAAAGAAAATGGAATGTGCCTCTAAAGTCTTAAAATTTATAACATTAAGCCATCTGGCCTATTCACCCAATCACCCAACTTATCCATCTGTGGTACCTAACCAGATTAATATTATCAGTGAATCAGTTATGAAGGAAAAAAGAAATCAGAAAAAAATTTATTACAAATCTCTAGCCCATTAAACCACCCAAAAGTTGCTTGAATAAGGATTCTTCTGTGACTCAAATTATCAGCACCAAATTAAACAATAAACACCCTTCAATCAATAAATAACTCTTAAAAAGAAAGAGAGCTCAAGCAAAATCAACCACCAAACTTTTGCACTACCCAGCCCCCTGTGGTTAAACCCATCTTTGGGTCCTCTCCTGAACCACCCTTTTGATAAAACCTTCAACCCTTTAATATTGGCATATGGGTTAAGATCAAATATATCTGATCAACCACTAACCAATAAGCCAATAAATCTGGTCCATTCTTCAACAAATCCTAACAGTAAAGAGTTAATAATTAATGTAGGTCTGATCTGAGACCTATATTAACTGTCAAAGAAACCAGCAATTAATTTTCAAAAATTATTGTACAGAATTACTATAGTACTAGAAGGGCAGGCAATTCAAAACCACTCTTAGTATATACTAATACTCCAAAGGAGTAGAAGTAATACTAAATTCCCCTCAAGGTCTTCCAGAAAGCTATTTTCTACTTTATTTACATAAATCCCACAGTATTTTCTACACTTTCTGAAGAAGATCCCTGCTTATATGTAGTAAATGACTATAAATCTGTGATCTTTTTACACCTGAATGGATTAATGATGGTTGGAGATGTAGAAATGTTCAATCAAAAATTCCTAAAAAATGTTCCCAACTCCTCATCTCACCTGAAAAAAACTCTCTTTGGAATGAAGGTTGAGCTAGACAAACACTCCATCAATCTCCCACTTCCTCTACACATAGAGAAAGGACTCAAAAACAACCTGTCAATTTTCCAACACTTCCTTCACTCCTGGTATTCAATTGATGCCCTATTTGGACAAGGAAATGAATGATCTGAACCTACTCAACTTCAATTACCACACCCAGATCGGAAGACTCAACTTCATTGCAAAGTTGGCCCTTCCTGACATAAGCTTTTCTCTTTCCTCCCTGGCACAATTGTCTGAAAAACCTGTGTTGTGGTCTTTTATAAATGCAAGTCAGAATTGGCTGCGCGCTGCGCTCTCAGCAGTAGCCGCGGGCTCAGCAGGAAAAGCGCACTCAGAAATGCATGCGGCTTTGCCACAGCAAGTGGCGCTGCGGGCTCAGAAGCAGTCAAATTGGGACCAGCATCTGGAGATGTGGGATGGTTTGGATTGGATTGGATTGCACAGATTGCAAGAAGATTGCACGGATATATCTTGGATATCTGGAGTGGCGCGTTGGGTGGATGCAAACATGTGCGGGGGGCTCCAAGTTGGGAGAGGCGCAAGGCTGCATAATGAGAAGGACAAAACAGGTGGACATAATGGCAGGGGGGCAATACAGATGGATATGGGATATGGGTTGTGGATTATGGGATGGGGAGGATAGGGTTGAGGCTAGGGTTCAGTGCTTAGGGGTTGTATTTCATTATTCTTGCTTTTTTCTAGTTGTACTTACGTTAGGGTTGAGGGGGAGGTTACTTAAGCTGCACCCTAAACCCAGTTGGAGTAGGGGATGATTGGATCATGGAGGATCACATTGGTTTGTCATAGGTTTTGGATAGATCTTTAATCTTGATTCTCTATCTCTCAGTCAAAGGGTGAACAGTTGCACTCAGGGTTTACAGAGGCAAGGGATCAATAAAGTCCAAACTTGGAACCATTGAAGGAGAAGTCCTCTTCTGAATTCCACATCTGGGGGTCTGGCCGGGAAGTAATCTTTTTTTCCTTGTCTCTTGAAACTAACAAGCGCAATGTCCCAGTACCACCCATTGACCGTTGCGGGGTCATCTCACCTTACCCCCACTCCTCCTCCTCCAGCTTCTTTGAAGCAACCCTCATCAGGGGCAGGATACAGTGTCCCTTGTTCCAACAATGGTGCCAACCACAAGCCAGTTTGCATCAGGCCGCGGGAATATCCTCACATCCGGTTCAACACTGAGGACGTTGAGCAATTCCTTGCGCAATAAAAAGGAATTGCCAAGGCCAAACGTGCACCAGGTTTGGATAAAGCTTGGCTTGTTTTCCTCTTCATCATGGACCAAGAGAAGCTTTGGGATGTGGAGGAGATGGAGGGGTATGAGTAACTCAATTGGCCAAAACTGAAGGCGGAAATCTTGGCGGGGTGGGGAAGGCGCGAACCTTGGTTTTGGGAAAGCAACTTTGAGCAAGCCTCAGCAGAAGCAAGCGCAAATGGTGGTATTTGGATGCGAGTGGAATTGGGGGATTATGTAGCAATGTTTGATTGGATCTATTGCTACCTGGAAAAGAACAAGGTGATATTGGGGCAGAAAGGCGCAATGAAGAGGGCGTTTTTGGAAGGACTCAGTCTCCCACTCCATGGGCGGGTGCAGCAGCACTTGTACAACAACAACCTGGTAAAAAGGTTGTTGGATGGGAGTATTGCCCTTCTTCCGGACATCCTTGTCATTTGTTGTGTGGTTGAAAGCAAGCTGGACTTGGAGGAACTGATGGAGGACACGGAGAGGTTGTTCCCAACATGGCCAAAGAAGTCTGCTTTGCACACTCCGGCGGCACCAACGCAAGCTCCGGTTGTGGGCCCCTCAAAAACAGAACGTGCTCAGGCCACACCACCAACAATGAGCCCGGAGGTTAGCAAAATGAATGAATTGATGAAGGATTTACGGATCTTTCTGAGTTGAATGTTGTCCATGTTGTGCAATCCGCCTCCTCACCTTGGGGGAGTGCTTCAATTGTCAAATCTGCCCGCATTGCGGTTATGCAATTACTGTGGGGACAAGGAAAATTGGCGGTTGGGGTGCAATAAAATGACAAAGGACCTCAAGGTGGGATTGGTTTGACTGGTGGGAATGGGATTCATTTTCCCAATGGGCAAGCGGATCTCCTCCAAGCCTGGGAATCCAACTGTCATGGAGCAAGTGCGGGCGCAAGGACAGGAATCGGCGGTAACTGCTCAAGTTTTGCTGGGGATTTTCACTGGTCCTGGGGTATGAAAACCACCACGCGTGGAAGCAGAAGTGAGGGTGTTAGCAACAGAGGAATCAGCGGCGGTGGAAAGGATGGGGGTGGACACCAAGGAACGGGTACCTCCAGCAGCTCCTAAGCAAATTGCGCGCGTCCCAGAAATGGATGGACAGCCGGTGAATCCAGTGGGGAAGAAGAAGGTGGTGGAAATTGTGCACAGGGTAATTGGGAATGAAAAAACTATTACCTTGACCTTGAAGGAGTTGGCGGCAGTGTTGCCTGTGGTAGTGGATGAGTTGGTTCAAGCGTTGAATGATTGCGGACACAATAGGTTCCCTCTGACGGTGCAGCGGGTGAACTTGGCTTGGGATGACGCGGAGCACAAGGTAGTGGGGATGAAATTGGTTTCAACTCCACTGGCTTATGTTTTGATGAATATTGCTGGAAGGAAGGTGTGTGCACTGGTGAATGGCGGTTCTATGGTGAACCTCCTTGCGTCCAGATTGGTTGATGAAATGGGATTGGTTTGGAAGAAATGCGTGCTTAACAGCAGGGCGTTTTTCCTGGATTTGGTTGTGGAGGAGGAAAAGGTTGATGTTGCAAGGGTCTGTAAACCTCTTTCTTTTATATTGGTTGATTCCAAAGAGAATATTTTAGGACGGCAATTCATGTTTGGGTTCCAAGCGCAAATGATGTTTGATCCAGGGACGGGGACAGAAGCGTTGACTGTGGAAGATTTGTTGGGTGGGTGATTTGAAACCACAATCTGCAATCAGGGGTTGGGGAAGTGGATGCGGGATTTTTCAAGAGAGGGGGAGGACCCTGGCGCGGAGTTGGTTTGCAAGGGTGGGCAGGAGGTGGATTTTGACTAGTTTGCCAAGGTTACCGCACAGGGCAGGCTCCGGTTTTGTGCAGGCGGTTGACTAGAAAGGAGCAGGTGGGAAGTAGGGAAGAAGCATGGAATGCGCTGTTTCTGGAAGACTTACGGCCGGTTTGGATAGCAAAGGGGAAAACAACACGGACCCTTCCTCCAAGGACAAGCCCACGCGCGCGCTTCGCGTCTGGCAAAGTAAGCAACTGCAGACCGCTGGGGACAGCAGCCAAGTTGGGGGGGGAACAATGGATGAATAGGAGATATGATTGGATTCGGTGAGGGGGTGTTCTAGCTGGTTCACAGCCGGAATAACTAGAAACCCCAGAATTTTTTTTTTCTTATTTTCTTCTCTCTGTATTGGCTTTGGGATTATTGCTGGCTATGGATGGTTTCTTTTAGGTACGGGCACGGCGCAAAGTTGCGTCCATTGATTCAAGGACAAGCCCCCCATTCTGGATGCAAACGCATGGACAATTTCCAAAAGACAATTCAGGGAACTAGGAAAGCACTTTGCACCGCACAGATGTGGTTCAAAGAGAAAAGGTGTGGGCTTGGAAATGAGTAGGTGTTAAAAAAAAATCTCTTTAAAGTTTTTCTTTGGTTTGTTATAGATGGAAGGTATGGATGGGTTTGGGTGGATTCTTTTTCTTTCTCTCTCTCAAGGTTGTGCGCGCGCAGCTGGTTTTCTTTGTACTCTCTCTGTTCTGCAGATGGGTATGGGGAAATGTTTGGCAGTTTGTCTGGGGCGGTCCAGGTACCTTGAGCCAAAACTTCTCACTCTCACGGATTCCTCACTCTTGCAGGTTGCTCTCAAGAGCGCAGATCTTGTGCAGGGATGTTCTCTCTCTCACTGGGTACTCTCAGTGGCGCAGATTTCTCACTCTTGCAGATCTTGCACATGGATGTTCTTACTCTCACCGGATTTTCTCAGTGGCCCGGATCTTGCAAGCGACTCTTATTTCTTTCAAGGGTCTCACAAAGACCAAAGGCTTCTCAGGATGGCGCAGAAAAAATCCTTATCTTTGCATAGGCCCGCGGGAGGATACAAGATGAAATGAAAGAAAGAAGGGGGAAAGGGGGGCAATCCGCCTATGCGGGCTGAGTCCTCATCACATCCTCCGCATCCACGCAAGCCACCGCAGCTAGGGATTGGAACGCTTCCAAGACCTTGCGTTGCCCATTGGCAGTGGGTGCATAGGGAACCGCTAGAAACCACCGGAGGAGTTTGTCTGCATTGTTCACCATTGCGTCAAACCTCGCCAAGGGAAGAGCCAGAACTAGGGGGATCTCTGGGATCTTGGGAGTTGCAGCCGGAGGGGCTGCAGCGGCTGCGGGTTGCGGTGACAACTCAATCACCACAGGAGATGATGCCTGCACGGGCTCTGGTGATGACCTTGGAACCAGAGATGGTGGTTGTGGTGGTGGAGATGAAGCCAGAGGAGGAGTTGGTCTTGGAGGAGTGGGAGGACGCGGTGACAGCAGAGGAGGAGCTGGCCCTGTTGGTGGTGGAGGAGGAGTGGCCGGATGGTTGGGGATGCTTGGTCCATTTCTGGTAAATTCATCCATACCCGCGTGGCCCACTCATGGGGGGCATTCCTGAAGGCTGCAAAGTTTGAGAAGTCCTGGCCCCTTGGAGGTCCAGCCCAAGTTGTGGCTCTTGGCAACAGAGGATTTTGAGGGGCACGTTGTGGATGGTTATGAGGCAAGCTGGGCGGGGTCCACTCATTGGGGGAGATCTCCTTGTTTCTCAAGATCACAAAGGAGTTGCAATGGGTCCTCTTGCATGGGAAACCTTGGGGTCAGTCGCGCTGCATGCCCTCCAATAGGGAGCAGCGGAAGTGTCCGGCTTGGCACAGGACACAGGGGCACCGGCCCAGAAGGATGCGGCACAAAAGGCCATTGCAGCTGCAGTATGTGCCGGAAATATTTGGTAAAGAGTGTGGGATGAGGTTTTTCTTTCTTTCTTTGGTCCAATGAAGGGGTGCAGAGGGGGGGGGTGGTATAACTGGGGTATAGTTGGAGGCAGGTGAGATAGTGGTGGATCTCTGCGGACAGAAATCAAGTTGGGGGGATGTGGTTGTCTTTTATAGACAGAAGTCAGAATTGGCTGCGCGCTGTGTGCTCAGCAGTAGCGGTGGGATCAGAAGGGGAAGCGCGCTCAGAAATGGGTGCGGCAAAGCCGCAGCAAGTCGCGCTGCAGGGTCAGTGGCAGTTGGATTGGGCTCAGCATCTGGAGACGCGGGATGGATTGGACGGATTGCACGTTGCAAGACACAGATTGGATTGCGCAGATATATCTTGGATATCGGGAATGGTTCCTTGGGCAGATGCGGACATGCGCAGGGGGCTCCAAGTTGGGCGCGGCGCAAGGCCGCTTCATGAGAAGGACAAACTGGGTGGACATAATGGCAGGCGGGCAATATGGATGGATATGGGATATGGGATGGGAAGGATAGGTTTGAGGCTAGGGTTCTGTGCTTAGGGGTTGTATTTCATTATTCTTGATTTTTTCTGGTTGTACTTAGGTTAGGGTTGAGGGGGAGGTTACTTAAGCCGCACCCTTAACCCAGTTGGAGGAGGGGATGATTTGATCACGGAGGATCACATTGGGTTTTCATAGGTTTTGGAAGGATCTTTACTCTCAATTCTCTATCTCTCAGTCAAAGGGTGAACAGTTGCACTCAGGGTTTACAGACGCAAGTGATCAATAACTTCCAAAATTGAAACCATTGAAGGAGAAGTCCTCTTTTGAATTCCACACCAGGTATCAAAAACTGGAACAAACTGACCAAAATCTGAAAGTACCAGGCCAGCACCAAGGATCCAGTTCTCAAGATTTCAAAGAAGAATGATGGAAAAAAATTGAACTCCTACAGTAATGCAACCTGGGCCAACAATGCAGACACCAGGAAATCCCAGACAGGCTTTATCTGCTTCTTCAGAGGCTCCCCCATCTATTGGACCAATTGGCATCAACAGAACATAACCAACTCTTCAACCAAGGCAGAGTTGAATGCCCTTAGCAATGGGAAGCTCAAATCTAGATTTATCACCCAAATGTTAGGTGAAATTTGGAGGATAAAAAAAATTTTCAATGGCCACCTCATTGTTAAAAAAGGGCTTGTAGACAAGATTATCCACTTTGGCTCCAACTACAAAACTAAATTAATTGACCGGAAAACCAAAATTATCTGTAAATATTTCAAGGGAGAGGGAATCAACATCTAACCCTTTACTTCCAACCTGATGCTGGCTGACGCTCTTACCAAAAGTGCCAACCAAACCTCAATCTCAAGATTTGTGGATCATGTGATTTTCTGAAATCTACATGCTCCATTAAGGGGGGATTTTAATAATCATCTCTGACTCACTCACCCGCGGCTTGTTATGAAAATGTAGATACTCCAAACCTAAAAATGTGCAAGCATCATCAAGTGAGCAGCCTCCACTTACACAGCTATTGAATTCCTATTCTTCTTCATTTTCCCTATTATCATTGTAATCACTCAGCCATCCTTCACTGATCAGGAAATCAACCTTGCCACTCATGTAACTGCTCATCAAGCTCAACAAAATCCAGCCAGGAAGAATCTTAAAGCTTCTAATGCAAAATTAATTAACCACTCTGACCTAATAACCCCAAATGCTGATTGTCTGACCCCAATACCTCAGGTGTACTCATTTCCTCCAGAACGTCTCACAATTGCTTCCCTTGCTTATCAGACAACACTTACCAGTAGGCCTCTGTCAACTTTCCACATCTTTCTATAATCAGTCTTGAAATCTCATTACTGGTTCCATAGTGGTCAAAGAGGTACCAATCAAAGTAGTATAGAGTTTGGTATGGGGCTAGTGACCTTCTTTTCTTAGCCTTCTTGTAGGTATAATGTTCCTCTGGTGTTGAGTATTTGTTAGATTCCTTGTTTCAGTTACTCATCTCACATTCTATGAAATCAAATAGTGCTCCTGGTCCACTGAGTTCTCCAGTTCTTTCAGAAAGGAGAGCTGTTTCCATTAATAGAGGTGAGTTGGGAGACCTGTTTGGATTTGTTCTTTATGAACCTGGGATAAAATTTAGCAAACCAAAGGAAAGACTGCAAGGCCTTTCTGTTTTAGGTGTAGGCCAGGAAAGGATGGTCTTGAATTTGTTTTGGTCCATGAAGATGGCATCCCCTGAGATCACATATCCCAGGTAGTCCACATAAGTTGCATGGAAGTTGCTTTTGGAGGCATTTGCACATATATTATGCTTTCCAAGTCTGGTAAGTACTTCACACACATGAGGAATGTGTTCCTGTAAAGTTTTGTAAATAATAAGGATATTCTCAAGGTTTACCACCACATAAACTGTGAGGATATCAGCAAGGATTTCATTGATAAATTTTTGAAAAGAAGTGGCATTTTTAAGTCAAAAGGGCATGACCAGGTATTTGTAGCTTCCCAACTGAGATCTGAATGCTTTCAAGTGTTAATTTCCTTCCTTGATTCCCAGAAGGTTTTAGGCACCTCCCGAGTCTATTTTGATGAAGATGGAAGAACCTTAAAAGATGGTTAATAAGAAATTCATAGGAGGAAGGGATAAAAATGCTTCCTTGTAACAGCTTTAAGCTTGCAATAGTCACCACACAACCACAAACTCCCATCCTTCTTCTTGACAAAAGGAACAGGTTCTCCAGTTCTTGAAGTGCTGGAATGGATGAAACCTTTCTCTACATTATCTGATATTTAGGCTTGTAGGGTTAACTTTTCACTTTGAGATAGGGAATAGACTGGCCCAAACGGAGGTAGAACTCCTTCCAGTTTGATATGGTGATTTTAAGTGCGGTGAGAAGGAAGTTTATCTGCTTTAAAATTAGAGAAAACATCTAGAAAAGAATGGTAATCAGCAGGAACTTTCTCTAAAACAATTTCTTTCTCTTCGGGGTCTTTGTCAATGTCAAATTCATCCCAGTTGGTTGAAATGTCTTTATGACGAGTAACAGAAATATTAGAAGGAGTAACCAATTGCCTGATATGCAAGGATGAATCCCTATATTCCTCCTCCAGTGAAATAGTCAAGGGATTGGTGAATATCCAATCAAGGTGAGATATTGTTGAACTTGATGCAAATGAAATGGAGTGTTGAGGCTGCAAATGTTCCAAAGTGAGGGCAAATGCAATGGACTACAGTGCCAAAGGCAGAGTAGAAGGAAAACACATTGAAGGTAGGTTGGCCATGTTGAGTTCAAAAAATTTGGAGGAAAGGTTGTCAGTTGGCTGGTTTCTTGGGCTAATCAGCCCCATCTTCCAGTTCAATTCAGGATTCCAGTGGTGGAGGAAGTGTATTCCCAGGATGAGGTCTTCTGAAAATGGTGCGTCAACAAGGATGAATTCCCATTCAAAGATAGGAAAAGAATCAAGAGAGACCACCCAAGTGTCCTTGTGGGTAATTAGTTGAGAGGGTGAATCATCAGGACTGAAATTGTAGAGAGGAATAGATTTGCTTCAAGGAATGGGCTCCAAGGAAAACTTTAGAATCATAGTATTAGCCATTACAGATTGAGTAGCACCTCAATCAATCAAAACACTATAAATCAAGTCTTGGTGAAAGATAATAAAACATAAGCCTTTAGAAATTGGTCAGAGTAGTCTTTTTGCATCTTTTGTACCCTAAAATCAGTAGGGTTTTAATCCTGGAGTACAGCAGGAAAGCCACCTAATTTTTTTTTTGGCTTGAAAGTGGAGGAAGAGTTGGAATTGAAAGAGGGGTTTGAGGCAGGTTTCTTTTTTAAATTTTTCTGTCTTGTTCTTCCCTCCACAATACATACATATTCCTTCCTTCTCCCTTCTTACCTTTTATTCAGCCTTGAGCTTTCCATCAGGACCTTAGTCCAAGGTAGTTTTTGTGTGGGATGATTTCTTCTTTGCAGATTTTGCTTTCTTCTAGTGCTTAACTTTTCAATTTCCAGACTGATAGGAATTGGCTTGGGATTGAGAGCAATTTGACTGTTTAGAGTGGCTTGGATGGAAAGACCTTTCCCTGAATTGTTTGTGGTACCTGGTATTTTAATCTAACACTAAATCCATGGGTTCTTGAAGGGTTTCCACATAAACATTGTAACCAACTAGCTGTTCCAGAAGTCAAGGAGGGAGACTTAGGCAAAAATGGAAATGGAAGAATCTATCACCCCATCCAGGAAATTTAGTCATAAGGGAGAAAAATTCTGTGATGTGGGTTGAAGCATATCCAGAGTTCATCATCTTCAAATTCACATGTTCCTTTTCTGCTTTGGATACTTCCAGAAAATTTCCAAAGAGAGTATGAATTTGTTCCGTGAAGTGCTTCCAGGAGTTGAGAAGGGATTAAGGCTCTTGATTGGAGGGGTGAGCCAGATAGGGTTGGATCCAAAAATTTGTGTTCCCAGAGAGGTTGGAGACAGTAAACAAGACTTTCCTTCTATCCACACAAAAGGTTCCTTCAATGTTTGCAAAGATGAGTTCACAAGCTTGTAAAAAAGGCCTAATCTTGGTGGGATTGCTTCCTTCCAATTTTTCTTGCAGGTTCATCAATGGAGCTTTAAAGGTTCCAGAGTGGGAAGTAGTATTCATTGGAGGTTGAGAAAGTTTAGCTACAGCTGAAATCATAGTATTGATCAAGGCTAGGAGAGTAGGGTCCACAGAAAGAGGTTGAGGAGTTTGGCTTTGGGAGGCAGGGATTGCAGTTGAGGCAAAATTCTGGGAGACTTCTTTCTTAGGTCCAGAGGTTGGTGAATTGAGATTTCTAAGGATACTCAAATCAAAACCTGATTCTACACTTTCTTCCCCCTCTTCCTTATCCTCAGGGAGAGAGAGTAAGCTGGGATTGTTGTGGTAGACCAAAACTGTCCTACAGCCATAAGACTCACTTTTGTGCTATAAAAGCAGGTCAAAACCTCAATTAAACCTCAGAATTGGATTCTACATCCAAAATAACCTATATTCACTCAGCCAAAGTCCTGTCCTATCCCTCATGGATTAGAAAATGCAGCCCAAGAACCCTTCAACTGTTGCAAAATAATACCCAACCAGGCGTCACAGCACTGTGGAAGGCATAAATACATACCTTTCAAACCCTCAAGTACATCCCAGAAGCATACAACAACCCTATCACCTCAGCCATAATACAGCAATACAGATACAGGAGGCAGTGCAACTAGTTAAGCTCCCTTCAAATCACCCAGATTGAAATTAAATATACATACACAAGGCTATGAAGAAGTATACAGGACAGTATAGGCAGGAGGAAGTGGAACCAGTCTCAACCAGAGCCAAACAAAACAAGCAAATACACAGACACAAGGCTATGCAGAAGTATACAGGACAGTATAGGCAGAAGGAAGTGAAACCAGTCTCAACCAGAACCATGCGGTACCAAACAAACTCAGAACCACACAGCAATTTACCTAGTCAGAAGCATGGGATACCAAACAAACCACCAGTACAAGTAACACAGAGCTACCCAGAAATTTATGCAGGCAGCCAGAACCATGCAGTACCAACAACCCCCAGCACCACACAGAAATTTATGTAGTCAGAAGCATGTGATACCAAAAAGCCCACCAGTACAAGTACCGCAGGGGTACCCAGCAATATATGTAGGCATCCAACACCATGCAGCGCCAAAAAAACCACCAGGAATGCACAGAAATAAATGAAGGTAGGAGCAAGTAGAACCAAACAAAAAACCAGTAAATTTACAGCAACACATGTGGGAAGAATCAAGTAGCACCAACCCAACCATAAGTACTGCAAAGGATTATATTTTACCTGCACTTCAAAGCAGTTAATGCAGGGCTGTGCATGCATGAAACCCCTGTACAAGTTTTTACCAACCAGCAGAAATAACTCATGTAATTTTACAAGATTTTTCCAACTGGCAGAAATGCCTCATGTAATTTCATCTCACTTTTCCTCACCAGAACAGGGAGAACCCACAGGGGAAACCTTTAGCACCCTTGGGGCAGGATTTTTCTATTTAAGAAGGGCCTCTCTTTGCTATACAAGGTTTATCCTCATGCCATCTGGCTCATTCCATCTGGCATATTCAAACAATCACCCAACACAACCATCTGTGGTACCTAACCAGATAAAAATTATCATTGAATAAGTTATAAAGGAAACAAGAAGTCAGAAACCAACTTATTAACAATCTCTAGCCCATCAAAGCAACCAACAGTTGCTTGAATAAGGATTCTTCTGTGAAATAAATATTCAGAAAAAATTAAAAAATAAACACCCTTCAATCAATAAATAACTCTTACAAATAAAGAGAACACAACTTAAAGAAACCACCAACCATTTCCCCTACCCAACCCCCTGTGTGTAAACCCATTTGTGGGTTATCTCCTGAACCACCCCTTTGATAAACCCTTGAACACTTTAATATTGGGATATTGGTTAAGATCAAATATATCTGATCAACCACTGCAAGACTCCAAACGGCGCAGGGCGTTGGCATTTCTGTGGAGGGGATAGGTGCTTTTTTAGGCTGCCCTCCTGAGTTTTACAAAAATATTTAAATGTAACCAAGATCAAAGTCCAGAACCTGGTAAACGGGGAACCAAATGTAAGAGAATAAAGATTATAGTAGTTGGTAGCTGGGAGACAACACTATCTGAGGCAAGATGATTTCGGGGAAAACTAGAATAGAAGGAGTCAAGAATTGTTCAGAGTTCAACAAGACAAGGCAATTGTGAGTGACAATGCCCACAAGCTAATAGCTCTAGTCGTCAGCAGGAGCTTAGGAAAGATCAACTCAATCCCAAACAACCTCCAGGTTCTCAATGAACCTGCCCAACTCTCTGCAATCAAGCGCTTGAAGGGTACCAGATAACTGTGGGTGGCCGCATAAGACAAAGCTAATTGTTTGAAGAAGCTCTAGAAGCAAAAACAATAACTGATTCAAACAAGAATAACCCAACAATTCTCAAGGGACTCAAGAGTAGCGTGGCGGAATTCAACTTTAAAAGAAGTGAAGGGAGGTTTAACACTCCAGGTTTGAAGCTGACTAAAACCTCTTCCTTCAAACGTGACTTGGTCCAGAAAGATAATCAAAGGATGATCAGGACCAGTATTGTCAGATAAAAGGATCAGGAGTGGTGTAACACACTCAAGAATTCAATTAGTCAAATTCTTCTTCAACCAGCAAAGCTATTGGTTGGTGATAAGGATCAGGGATCAAGTGGTTTGAGTATGGCGGCTCAAGGATCAAGGGGCAATCATAGATATACCCACTTTTTTTGTCTCAGAAAAAGGGGAATGAAGACCCCACGGATGATGTATTTCAAGAGGATACTGAAGATCTTAGGATGTGTTGTGTGTTAGGATACCATGTGCTGATCTGATGTGATGTCCCCTGTGCTGCTTCTCCCCCAAAAGGCAGGGGAGAGCCCCTCCTTATACGGGCAGGAGGCCCTGTTAGACTATGTACAACGGATTCTACAAATAGAGTGGAAAAAGAAAGAATTTTTTTTTGATTTTCAGGTGATCAGAAAAATTTGATCACACAGGCCAGTGGAAATCTGGCCTGCCTGACCAAGGTGGGATCCTTCTCATCCCTTCACCATCTTTTTCTTCCGTCCGTTGAGGGGCGCGCGCGACAATACCAGAATCACCCACCCCTCAGCCAAAGGCCGGAAGGGGTGGGAAAGGAAAACCAATCAGACCACCCATGGATGTCCGCGGGCGGTAGACAACATTTTCCCACGCCCACCCAAAGATGGAGGGGGGGGGTGGGAGAGTCCCAGGAGCGATGATGGTCAATGGATCAATGATGAGATGAAGATGACGAATCAAGTTGAGTGATGAGAGGATCAGTTGAGGTATTGGAGGATGAGGAGGATGATGATGAACGATTTCATCACCAGTCACCAAGAGTTCAATTGGGGGCTTGAGCCCAGATGAAGAAGAAAGTAGTAAGAAGTTTGTCAGATTATCTTGACTGCCGTCCATTCTTGGCAGTTTGGATTGTCAATTGTGAACATCAGTCTGCACAAGGGGGGCCAATCTTGGCCTTTGGCAATGGTAATCCTTGTGAGGTGGGTCGGACATCAGATCAGAGTTGACGATCAAGCTTGAGTCAATCAGCTCCTCCTTCTGGTAGAAGAGCAAAGGCTACTGCCGCTAGATCCAGTCCTCAAGAAAATCCTGCAAGTGGTGGATGAGGATGAAAGCAATGGACGTAGTTTTGAGGATCCAATCCATGGATCAGGTTTGGATGAGATTGGTGGGGATGAGAGCCAAGCAATCCATGGATTGTTCTTGAGCTCATTTTGATTGCAGGGCGTCTGAGGATTTGATGAGGATGGGGATGAGCAATGCGCAACAATGAGGATGGGGATGAGCGACGGGCAATGGTGAGGATGAGCGAGCCACGCTGTGGTGCCCCATCCTGGACACCCTGGCCGCCTTAAGACCTCAATCCATAAACTGTTGCGCAAAACGTACCGTCCGGTTGAACAACTTATCCTCAGGCTCATCCGAACCGTCCTTTACCTGCGCGCGCGCTGCGCTTCCATTATCCGCGTCGCGCGCCGCGCCGCGCTCCTTTCATCCGCGCGCCTCGCGCATCCTTTATCCGTGTTGCTTGTCATCTCCGCCGTTGTCATAGCACGTCCTCATCTTTGTGTTGCATGTCTTCATCTTTGTCGTTGCGTGTCCCCATCTCCTCATTGCTACCGTCGCACGGCGCTCATTCATGATTTCCTGAATGCATCCCGACCGCACCCCCAAGCATTTGGAAAATCCTTGGATCCATCAAACCTCCCATCGCACTTGATCTATTGGTCGTGGATCTCAAGGCCATCAGGATTTACTCAACTTTCTCAAACCAATCTCCTATCCGCCCATCCGCACTCTCATGGACTTCATCTGTCACCTTTCCTGGGACTCTCCCAACCGCTTCTGCCTTTGGAAGAGTGCCAACAACCGCCTGCGGACATCCGCGGCGGTTTGGTTCATTTCTCTCTCCCACCTGCTTCCGCCTTTGGACAAGGGGTGGGTGACTCTGGTATTGTTGCGCGCGCCCATCCACAGACAGACGCGAGTGACCACATGGTTGCCTTCCCTTTTCCGCTCTATTTTTAGAATCCGTTGTATATAGTCTAACAGGGCCTCCTGCCCATATAAGGAGGGGCTCTCCCCTGCCTTTTTGATCATCATTGGAAATCATCAGAACATGAAACAATCCAGAATGAAATCAGCACACTTTTGATCCTTGAGCCTCCATACTCAACCCTTGATCCCTGATCCTTATCACCAACCAATAGCCTTGCTGGTTGAAGAAAAATTCTGTCTGTTGGAATTTTTGAGTGTGTCATACCACTCCTTGATCCTTTGCTCTGACCATACTGGTCCTGATCCCTGATCACCTTTCTGGAACCAATCACGATTGATTGAAGAGGTCTTATTAAGCTTAAGACCTGGAGTGTTATACCTCCCCTTAGCTTCTTTAGAGTTGCATTCTGCCAGCCTACTCTTGAGTCCCTTGAGAATTGTTGAGGTTATCCTTGCTTCAAATCAGTTACTGTTTGTTTTAGAGCTTCTTAAACATTGTGCTTTGTCTTGTACAGCCACCCTGAGTTATCTGGTACCCTTCAAGCACTTGATTGCGGAGAGTTGGGCAGGTTCATTGAGAACCTGGAGGTTGCTTGGGTTTGAGTTGATCATCCCCAATCTTCTGCTGAAAACCAGAGTTATTAGCTTGTGGGCGTTGTTTACACACAACAGCTTTTGTTCTTTGAGCTCTAGGAAGACTTTAACTTCTTTTGTTCAAGTTTTCCCTGCATAATCTTGTCTCAGATAGTGCTGTTCCGTTGCTACCAAACTATTATCATCTTTATCCTCTACTCCTTGATTCCTCATTTACCAGGTTCTGGACCTTGATCTTGGTTACATTTAAATATTTTTGTAACACTCAGGAGGGCAGCCTCAACAGAACCTTTCCCCTCCGCAGAACTGCCACGGCCTAGCACTGTTTGGAGTCTTACATTTGGTACCCCGGGCTGGGATCTAACCAGCAACCTTGGGATTTACAGTCCCAACTTGAAGAATCAACTCCAAAATCCAATCCGATTTTTTTCTTTTCTTTTTTTACCTTTTTTTTCCTGATCCGTGGAGGCAGCTTGGTCTAGAAGTAAGTCCTCCCAATTGTGCACCGCCTGGGCAAGATCCTTGTTGTTTTTGTGAAACTCTACTCTTGCCACACTTGTGAGCCACCTTGGAGCTCTGCTTGTTTGGATCTCTTAGGAAACCTTCAACATGGAATCTGCTGGATCCTCTTTATCTGTTCGGGCCAAGATGGTCAAAATCAAACCTCAGAACAAAAATTTAGGCTTCAATGGGACCAATGTCAAACAATTCCTGGACTCCTATGAGATGGCTGCGGAAGTGGATGGTGCCAGTGAATATGATATGGCTTATCAGTTACGGTTTTTTATCTCTTCTGACAAAGTTATGGAGGTTATCGAATTGTTTGAGGGATTCAAAACTCACAACTGGCGGCTCCTGAAGGAGGCTATGTTGGCCTATTGGGGAAAAATAGATGTAGCAAGATTTACTTTGCAAGACTTGGATGCCCTGGTTTCTCAATGGATCTCCAATGGTGGTATCTCCTCAGCCTCTGACTATCAGAATTTCAGAAAATCTTGGGACCCTATCCAGTCCTATCTTATCCGGAACAATCACATTGATATGTTGGATGAAATTTGAGTGCGATTTTTCATGTCTTTCTCCCCAGGAGTGCAGGAAAGAATTAAGGATGAATTGGTGAAATCTGGATCCATGATCACAACAAGAGAAAATTGATTCAAGCTCCCTGCTTTCATGGTTCTTAGGAATACTGTGGATAAAGCGATGAAAGGTCAAACAGCTCTCACCTTTGAAAAACATAAAATCACTGAACCAGTCCTTGCCCCCTCTTTTCAAGCATCTAACAAAATCATGAATAAGATGGAAGCCAATTGCAGACCTAGAACCAATCCTCAGACTCACCAGGAGACACCTACTATAGATGAGATCACTAAATTACTTCAGGCATTTGAGAATAAAATAGATCAGAAAATATCCTCTTTAGCCACTCCTAAACCTGCTAATTCTGTTTGTAAGTCTACTATAGTTTGTTATTATTGCCATAGGGAAGGCCATGGTACCGGTGGATGTCCTGAACTCCAGAAGGACAAGGAGGAGAAATTAGTAGAGAAGAAGGGAAATAATTTTTTCCTTCCTAATGGTGCTTTGATCCCTTTTGATTTGTCTTGACCAATCCGTCATGTGGTGGCCTCATACCAACCACCAACACCTAAGAAGGCATCCTTGGTCTCTGTGGATTTTTGATCATCATGTGGAACTCTGCAACCTTGGTATCCTCCAGCTATCACTTCTTCCAGCTTCCCTGGCACCTATCAATGCAATCCAGCTAGGAAACGCCATGAGGAACCAAAACCTCATAAGTCTCCTCCTGTTCCATCCTCCATCCTGCAAAAACCCGTTAAACGCCAATCTTCACTTGAGCCTCCTTCCTCTGATGTGGAAGACATGGAAGTAGAAAGGGAACCACTTATGGAAAGGTTCCAAGACAACTCTGATCCTTCCCCTCTTCAACCTGCCCAATTCTCAGATCCTCTTCCGTCACCTATTACACCTGATCTTCCTCCCTCCACCCAGCCCAAAGTTTGATTTGAGAGGGGCATCTCCAAGGACTACCCTAATGCTGTGGAAGGAGTATTAAAGAAAATTTCTGATCTTAAAATCCCCAATCTATCTGTGGCTGAACTCCTGTCAATCTCTCCATCTGTGGCAGAAGGGATGAAGAAATGGGTTTCTCGTTGACGTGTGGAGATTGGTCCAGACGAATTAAAGGTCTCCTCTGGTACTCTGATAGAGGATTCTGGTGGAACAGATCCCTCTTCAGATACCAACCTGTATTCCTGTCCTCTTGGTTTTCTTCCATGTTGTCTTGGTGATTCAACTAAAACGGTTTCTCTCCTTGTGGATTTGGGTTCTCAGCTCAACTTGATTTTGGACTCCATGGCCTGCAAGCTTAAACTTAGCCCAAGGGTCAGTTTCAACTCTGCGGTCTATGGAATTGGGAATCATTCCTGTGAACTGGTTGGTATTTCTGAGGATATTCCTGTTCGAATTGGTCAAAATATTGTTGGCACCTGTCACTTCTGTATCACTCATCTGGATGGTCCCATGATCTTGGGAAGGCCTTTCTTAATGGACTTTGGTGCTACCCTGATGTTTTCTGATCAAGTTGGGGAGAGAATTCTCCTCCCTGATTCTGATTGCAGAAATATTGAAGTCCCCCTTTGTTCTTTGGATTCTGGTCTTTGGGAAAGAGAATTCCCTGGTCACCCTCCCAAATCTGTCCTGAAAGGAAAGCAGAAAGAAAACCCTCATTCCTTCAATCCTCATTTTTTAGCAGAATAGTTGGCCCTACTGATAGTTGTAGTTCTCCTCAGCCTCAGAATTCAACTCATGGACCAACTCCCACCTCAGAGGCCCATCTTTCTTTTTCCTCATCACTTTCTTCTCATCCAAATAAGATCAAAACCCAAACATATGAAAAATTTGAAAAATCAAAAAATATTTCTTCTCTGTCTGGATCTGTTCTATCTTCCTTTCCTTTTTCTTTTCAGCCTGATCACTCATCTTCTATTCCGGTTTCAAATCTCCGCAATGAGTCTAAACTAGATCTTGATCTTGATTCTTTTCTTGGTGGCTTTGGTATGAAGGAGTTTAATCTTAGGTGGAGGCAATTTGGGGTAGAAGTAATTCCTCCCAATTGTGCACCACCAAGGGCTTCTACTACTGTTATTTTTGAAACTCTACCCTGTGCCACACATGTGAGGAATGTGTTATCTTTTGGATCCTCTTTTATGGAGAAGGCACCTTTCAAGGACGTAGCAGAACATTGGACTTGGAAGATGTTGGAACATGGCCTCAGTTTTTGTAGTCAGGTCTCACTGGTCAATGCTTGGAGGAAGCAGGGATTCCTCTTCTTTGCCAACAAGTACAAACCAGTTGCAAAGAAGGTCCAGCCAGTCAACCAACCAATGCCTCTCAATCTCAACCCTCCTCTTATGCGTCCTCCGCTATCCCGCGATCCTTACTGTGGTCTATCCAAATCCCTCACTTGTCCATTTATTCCCTCTGGTCGGATCACTGAAGAACGTCTGAAAGTGGTCAATTTTGGTCCAGATGGATGGCTTCTTCCTGATGAGTTAAATTTGATCAAAAATATCTTGTCTCTAAGGGAAAAATCAATTGCATTCTGTGACGAAGAGAGAGGTCTCTTGAAAGAATCCTATGGTCTCCCTTACATCATCCCGGTAGTTGAACATGACCCTTGGCAAAAGAAAAACATCCCAATCCCTGCTGCTAAAGTTGACGAATTCATCAAGTTGGTCCGTGAACGAGTCCAAACCAGTTTATACAAACAATCGACTTCTAGCTATTCCAGTCCTGTTTTCTGTGTTCTAAAGAGTAATGGTAAACTTAGAGTAGTTCATGATCTCCAATCTCTTAATAAAAATACTATTAAAGACTCTGGCATGCCGCCTGCCACTGAAGAATTTGTTGAATCCTTCTCTGGGAGAGCTTGCTATGGTCTAGGTGACATTATGGGTGGCTACAACAAACAATCCTTGCATCCTATTTCTTGTCCCCTCACTACTTTCAATACTCCCCTTGGTCGATTTCAGTTGACTTGATTGCCTCAAGGTGCCACCAACTCGGTTACAGTCTATCAGGCTCAGATGATGTGGATCCTCCAGGACGAAATCCCGGATCATGCAGGTATCTTTATCAATGATGGTGGAATTAAAGGTCCAGTTTCTGACTATGATAATGAGCTCTTACCTTGGCACTCAGGAATTTGATGATTTATCTGGGAGTATGCTACTATCTTGGAAAGGATTTTGTTTTGAATCAAGGAATCTGGCCTTACTGTCTCTGGATCAAAACTTGCCGCCTGTGTCCCTGCCTTGGAAATCATTGATCATATAGTCTGCAAGGACGGAAGAAGGATGGCACCCTCTAAAGTCAACAAAATCATCTCCTGGCCTACCCCAATAAATCCAATGGAAGTTAGAGGTTTCCTAGGTGTTGTAACTTATGTCAGGATCTTCATTCCCTCATTATCCAAAATCTGTATTCCCTTGCGTCGCTTAACCAGGAAGGATGCTGAATGGATTTGGACCCAAGACTGCAAACAATCATTCCAGTTGCTCAAAACAATTGTTGGGAAAGACATTGTTTTGAAAAAAATCACTTATGGACACGGAGCCGGCAAGATCAAGTTGGCAGTGGACTCAAGTTATCAATCTTTTGGGGCTGTTCTTACCCAGGAAGATGAAAATGGTTTGGATTGTCCTGCTCTGTATGAATCTCTTCTTTTCTCAGATGTGGAATCCAGGTACTCCTAGCCAAAACTAGAACTTTGTGGTGTGGCCCAAATGTTGAAGAAGCTTCAGACTGTCCTTTGGGGTCAACACTTTGAGTTACAAGTCAATGCGCAATCTATTATTGAAATGATCAACGCCCCCAGCCTCCCAAATGCTCCCATGACTGGTTGGGTGGCTTTCATCCAGTTTTTCTCTTTTGATATTGTTCACAGGCCTGGAAAACTTTCACCATGTCTGATGGTTTATCTCGACGACCTATTGGAGACAATGAATCAGAGGTTGGAATGGATTTTGATGAGGAAGAACCCTTGGTCCGCCCTGTCTTTGTCTTCTCCTCCAAAAATTACTCTGGTTTCCAGCAAGGTTTCTGGCTTAAGTTGGAGCAGTACCTTTCAAACTCTCCAAAGACCCCCTGATCTCTCTGCCAAAGAATTTCATTCCCTTAAAAGGAAGTCCTCCAACTTCTTTGTCCAAGGTTCTAGGCTTATGAAAAGGTCAACTCCTTGTGCACTTGTTGTGGTCACTATCCCTTACAAGCAAGATTCAATCCTGGAAAATCTCCATGAAGGCCTTGGTTATCGTGTGAAACCAAAACTTATCGACGAATATCTGAACAATTCTGGTAGCCATCACTGAAGAAATGCGTTGCTCAATGGTGTAGGAGTTGTGAAGTGTGCCAGAAACGTGATCTTAGGCGCCCAGCCGAAATTTGTTACCCCACTGGAGAATCCACTGTCTTTGGGAGGATTGCTATGGATGTGGTTCACATTAAGGCTGGTGGAGCTAACTACCTCATTGTGGCTAGAGATGATTTTTCTGGATGGGTTGAAGAAAAGTTTCTTAAGAACCTCAGCTCTGAATCAGTAGCAGCTTTCCTTCATGAGACTTGGACAATGCGTTATGGCTTGGCCCAATCTTATTCTACGGATGGTGGCTCAGAATTTGGTGGAAAACTTGCTGAAATGATCCAATTGCTCCCTGGACAACATAGAGTTACTACTCCCTATTATCCCAAAGGACAAGGCATGGTGGAAAGAGGCCATGCTCCTTTGAAGGCTGCTCTTGTCAAATTGGCTGGTGAAAGTGGCAAGAATTGTTGAAAGTTTCTCCCCTTGGTCCTCTTCTCTGATCAAATTTCCACCAAGCGAACCACCGGTTATTCTCCTTATGAAATCATCTTTGGTCAGAGGGCTGTTCTTCCTCTTGATCTTGAGATGGAGTCTTTTTTGGGCATCCCCTGGGAACAAGTTTCCTCAACTACTGACCTATTAGTTGCCAGATCAAAGCAAATGGAGCAGAGTGAAGACATTTGTAAAAAAGCTTATCAGAAGATGATGGAATAAAGAGCAAAATCAGTTCAGTATTGGGAAGAAAAACACCGGAATCGAATCAGGGACCCTTTAAACCCTGGTGACCTGGTATTGGCTTATAATCGTTCCTTGGAAACTCAGTGGGGAAAGCTTTTCTCTAACCGCTGGAATGGTCCTTACCGAGTAGTCCGTCAAGTTAGAGGTGGATCATATCTTTTGGAGGAGCTGGATGGTACTCAGATGGCCAGAAGGTTCTCTGCTGATCAGGTCAAGAAATTTCACTCTCGTGGAGGCAACTTGGTCCAGAAGTAAGTCCTCCCGATTTGTGCACCATCTGGGCAAGATCCTTGTTGTTTTGTGAAAACTCTACTTCATGCCACGCGTGTGAGCACTTGGGACACCTCCTTCATTTTATCTCAGCCACTTCTAGGATTTTTGGTCGGATCAACAAACTTTTTCTCAACCACTCTCAAGATCAAATGGCCATTCTTTGGTTTCAATCATCTTTCTTTCCTTTCTTTTTTTCTATGGCATCAAACTTGGGAGCAGAATAGGGAAAGTCTGTAAGTTGGGGAGAGATGTGGTGCCCCATCCTGGACACCCTGGCCGCCTTAAGACCTCAATCCATAAACTGTTGCGCAAAACGTACCGTCCAGTTGAACAACTTATCCTTAGGCTCATCCAAACCGTCCTTTACCTGCGCGTGCGGGCTGCGCTTCCATTATCCGCGTCGCGCATCCTTTATCCGTGTTGCTTGTCATCTCCACCGTTGTCATAGCACGTCCTCATCTTTGTGTTGCGTGTCTTCATCTTTGTCGTCGCGCGTCCCCATCTCCTCATTGCTACCGTTGCGCGTTGCTCATCCATGATTTACTGAATGCATCCTGACCGCACCCCCAAGCATTTGGAAAATCCTTGGATCCGTCAAACCTCCCATTGCACTTGATCTATTGGTTGTGGATCTCAAGGCCGTCAGGATTTACTCAACTTTCTCAAACCAATCTCCTATCCGCCCATCCGCACTCGCATGGACTTCATCCGTCACCTTTCCTGGGACTCTCCCACCCGCTTCCGCCTTCAGAAGAGTGCCAACGACCGCCCACGGACATCCGCGGCGGTTTGGTTCATTTCTCTCTCCCACCCGCTTCCGCCTTTGGACAAGGGGTGGGTGACTCTGATATTGTTACGCGCGCCCATCCACAGACGGACGCGAGTGACCACATGGTTGCCTTCCCTTTTCCGCTCTATTTGTAGAATCCGTTGTATATAGTCTAACAGGGCCTCCTGCCCATATAAGGAGGGGCTCTCCCCTGCCTTTTTGATCATCATTGGAAATCATCAGAACATGAAACGATCCAGAATGAAATCAGCACACCTTTGATCCTTGAGCCTTTATACTCAACCCTTGATCCCTGATCCTTATCACCAACCAATAGCCTTGCTGGTTGAAAAAAAATTCTGTCTGTTGGAATTTTTGAGTGTGTCATACCACTCCTTGATCCTTTGCTCTGACCATACTGGTCCTGATCCCTGATCACCTTTCTGGAACCAATCACGATTGATTGAAGAGGTCTTATTAAGCTTAAGACCTGGAGTGTTATACCTCCCCTTAGCTTCTTTGGAGTTGCATTCTGCCAGCCTACTCTTGAGTCCCTTGAGAAGTGTTGAGGTTATCCTTGCTTCAAATCAGTTACTGTTTGTTTTAGAACTTCTTAAACCTTGTGCTTTGTCTTGTACAGCCACCCTCAGTTATCTGGTACCCTTCAAGAGCTTGATTGCGGAGAGTTGGGCAGGTTCATTGAGAACCTGGAGGTTGCTTGGGTTTGAGTTGATCATCCCCAATCTTCTGCTGACAACCAGAGTTATTAGCTTGTGGGCGTTGTTTACACACAACAGCTTTTGTTCTTTGAACTCTAGGAAGACTTTAACTTCTTTTGTTCAAGTTTTCCCTGCATAATGTTGTCTCAGATAGTGCTGTTCCATTGCTACCAAACTATTATCATCTTTATCCTCTACTCCTTGATTCCTCATTTACCAGGTTCTGGACCTTGATCTTGGTTACATTTAAATATTTTTGTAACACTCAGGAGGGCAGCCTCAACAGCACCTTTCCCCTCCGCAGAACTGCCACGGCCTAGCACCGTTTGGAGTCTTACAACGCGCAGGGATGAGGATGAGCAAGCAAAGCGCGGGAATGAGGATGAGGAGGAGCAACGCTTGGGGATGAGGATGAGGAGGAGCGACGCGCGGGGACAGTTTTTTTTTTTTTTTTTTTTATAATTTTTGAATTCTTTTCCAAGGTGTCCCAAATGGTTCACCACATCTCTACCCAACTTACAGACTGTCCCTAGTCTGTATCATGATTTTGAAAACGTGAAAAAAAGAAAATAATTGGCCGTTTCTTGATCCTCTAAGTAAAAAAAAAGTCAAAACCCATCTTGATCCATCCAAAAGAGCCTAAATGTGGAGAAGATAAAAGAAAAGGTGTCCCAGGTGCTCACGTATGTGGCATAATGTAGAGTCTTTACAACAAAACGCAGAAGAAGACCCTAGTGGTGCACAATTTGGAGGACTTACTTTGAACACAAATTGCCCCCACGACAATAAAATCTCTTAACTTGATCAGCAGAGAACCTTCTAGCCAACTGAGTGCCATCCAGTTCTTCCAAAACATAAGATTCACCTCTAACTTGACAAACCACTCTATAAGGACCATTCCAACAATTCAAAAAAAGTTTTCTCCACTGAGTCTCTAAAGATTGATTATAAGCCAATACCAGATCACCAGGGTTTAAAGGATCTCTGATTTGATTTAGATGTTTATCTTCCCAATACTGAACTGATTTTGCTCTTGATTCCATGAGCTTCTAATAAGCTTTGTTAAAAATATCTTCACTCCGCTCCAGTTGCTTTGATCTGGCAACTAATAGGTCAGTAGTTGAAGAAACTTGTTCCCAAGAGATGCCCAAGAAAGACTCCATTTCAAGATCAAGAGGAAGAAGAGCCCTTTGACCAAAGATGATTTCATAAGGAGAGTAGCCAGTGGTTCGCTTGGTGGAAATTCAATCAGAGAAGAGGACCAAGGGGAGAAACTTTTTACAATTCTTGCCACTTTCACCAGCCAGTTTAACCAGAGCATCCTTCAAGGGAGCACGGCCTCTTTCCACCATGTGTTTTCCTTCAGGATAATAGGGAGTAGTAACTCTATGTTGTCCAGGGAGCAATTGGATCATTTCAGCAAGTTTTGCACCAAATTCCAAGCCACCACCAGTAGAATAAGATCAAGCCAAACCGTAATGCATTGTCCAATTCTCATGAAGGAAAGCTGCCACAGATTCAGAACTAAGGTTCTTAAGGAATTTGGCTTCAACCAATCCAGAAAAATCATCTCTAGCCACAATGAGGTACTTAGCACCACCTGCCTTGATATGAACCACATCCATAGCAACCCTTCCAAAGACAGTGGACTCCCCAGTAGGATAGCAAATTTCAGCTGGACGCCTAAGATCACGTTTTTGACAAACTTCACAACTCTTGCACCATTGAGAGACAGATTTCTTCAGAGATGGCCACCAGAACCATTTGGATAATTGTTGATAAGTTTTGGTTTCCCCACAATGACCAAGGCCCTCATGGAGACTTTCAAGGATTGAATCTTGCTTAGCCGGGATGGTAACCACAACAAGCGCACAAGGAGTTCCTCTTTTCATAAGCCTAGAACCTTGGACAAAGAAACTAGATGAATTTCTTTTAAAAGATCTAAATTCTTTGGCAGAGAGATCAGGGGGTCTTTGGAGAGTTGAAAGGTACTGCTCTAACTTAAGCCAGAAACCTTGTTGGAAACAAGAGTAATCTTGGGAGGAGAAAGCAAAAACAGGGCGGACCAAAGGTTCTTCCTCATTGAACTCCATTCCAACATCTGATTCATTCTCTCCAATAGGTCGTCTAGATAAACCATCAGGCATAGTAAAAGATTTACCAGGCCTATGAAAAATATCAAAAGAGAAAAGCTGGATAAAAGCTACCCAGCAAGTCATTGGAGCATTTGGAAGACTGGGAGCATTGATCATTTCCACAATGGATCAAGCGTCAACTTGCAATTCAAAATGTTGTCCCCAGAGTACTTTTTGGAGTTTCTTCAGCATTCTGGCCACACCACAGAGTTCTAGTTTGGGATGAGAGTATCTAGATTCTACATCCAAAAATAGCAAAGTTTCATAAAGAACAGGGCGGTCCAAACCATTTTAATCTTCCTGAGTAAGGAAAGCCCCAACAGATTAATAACCAGAGTCAACAGCCAATTTTATTTTGCCAGCTCCATGCCCATAAGAGATCTTTTTCAAAAGTATGTCATTGCCACCAATAGTTTTGTGCAACTGAAAGATTGTTTGCAATCTTGGGTCCAAATCCATTCAGCTTCCTTCCTGGTTAGAAAAGGCAAGGGTGCACAGATTTTGGATAGAGAGGGAATGAAGATCCTGACATAAGTTACAACACCTAGGAAACCTCTAACTTCAGTTGGATTTATTGGAGTGGGCCAGGAGACAATTTTGTTGACTTTAGAAGGTGCCATCCTTCTTCCTTCCTTGCAGACTATATGGCCAACAATTTCCAAGGCAGGGACACAGGCAGCAAGTTTTGATCCAGAGACAGTAAGGCCAGATTCCTCGATTCAAAACAAAATCCTTTCCAAGATAGTAGCATACTCCCAGATAAATCATCAAATTCCTGAGTGCCAAGGTAAGATCTCATTATCATAGTCAGATACTGGACCTTTAATTCCACCATCATCAATAAAGATACCCGCATGATCAGGGATTTTGTCTTGGAGAATCCACATCATCTGAGCCTGACAGACTCCAACCGAGTTGGTGGCACCTTGAGGCAATTGATTCAGTTGAAATCTACCAAGAGGAGTATTGAAAGTAGTGAGAGGGCGAGAAATAGGATGCAAAGATTGTTTGTCATACCCCCCCATGATGTCTCCTAGACCATAACAGGCTTTCCCAGAGAAGGATTCAACAAATTCTTCAGTGGAAGGAGGAACACCAGAGTCCTTAATGGTAACTTTATTGAGAGATTGGAGATCATGAACTACTCTAAGTTTACCATTACTCTTTAGAACACAGAAAACAGGGCTAGAGTAACTGGAGGTTGACTGTTCATATAGACTGGTAAGGACTTGTTTGCGGACCAACTTGATGAATTTGTTGACTTTTGCAGCAGGAATAGGGATCTTCTTCTTTTGCCAAGGATCATGTTCAACTACAGGGATGATTTAAGGGAGACCGCAGGATTCTTTCAAGACCCCTCTCTCTTCTTCACAGAATGCAATAGATTCTTCCCTTAGAGATAAGATATTTTTAATTAAATTTAACTCATCAGGTAAAAGCCATCCATCTGGACCAAAGTTGACCACCTTCAATTGTTCTTCAGTGAAACGACCACAAGGTACAAAGGGGCCAGTAAGAGAGTGAGATAGACCACAATAAGGATCACAAGATAGAGGAGGACGCATGAGAGGAGGATTGAGATTGAGACGCATGGGTTGGTTGACAGGCTGGACCTTTTTTGCAACTGGCTTATACTTAGTGGCAACAGACCAAAGTTCTTGTTTCCTCCAAGCATTCACCAGCAAGACCTGAGTACAAAAACTGAGACCAGATTCCAACATCCTCCAAGTTCGATGTTCCATAATATTTTCAAAAGGTGCCTTTTCCATAAAAGAGGATCCAAAAAATAATGCTTTGCTCACATGTGTGGCACAAGGTAGAGTTTCAAAAACTATGGTAGAAGAATTCCCTGATGGTGCACAATTGGGAGGACTTACTTTTACCCCCAAGTGCCTCCACTGGAGCCCATACTGCTCCATACCCAAACCATAAAGAAAAGAATCAAGATCAGGATCTAGTTTATACTCATTGCGGAGAATCAAACCAGAGCTAGAGGAAGATTGATCAGTGATAAGAGTACAAGGAAAAGAATAAAAAAAAGAACCAGAGAAAAGAGAAATATTTTTGGAATTTTGTGTTTTAACATGTTTTTGATTTTGGACATTTTTGATATCAGAAGAAAAAGAAGAAAGAGATAAAAAGGATGAAAAATATGCCTCAGAGATAAAAGTTGGCCATGTAGTTGAAGTCTGAGGCTTAGAAGAACTACAACTATTAGTATTACCAACTATTCTTCTAAAAAATGAGAGGAGTTAGAAGAGTCCTTCTGCTTCCCCTTCAGAACCGATTTAGGTGAAAAACCAGGGAAATCTCTTTCCCAACAACCAGAATCCAAAGAACAGAGAGGAACTTCAATCTTCATACCATAAGCATCAGGAAGAAGAATTCTCTCCCCAAATTGATCAGAAAAAATCAGGTTGGCTCCAAAGTCTATTAAGAAAGGACAACCCAAAATCATAGGACCTTCCAAACGAGTGATCCAAAAGTGACAGGTTCCAATAATATTTTGACCAATTTGAACTGGCACATCCTCAGAAATACCCACCAAATCACAATATTGATTCCAAGTTCCATAAACAGCAGAGTTGAAGCTGACCCTTGGACTGAGATTGAGCTTGCAGGCCATTGTATCCACAATTAAGTTTAGTTGGGACCCAGAATCAACAAGTAGAGAAACCGTTTTGGATGAGTCACCTAGAGAGCATGGTAAAAATCCAAGAGGACAAGAATAATGATTTGAATCAAAAGGAGGATCTGTTCCACTGGAGTCTTCCATCAAGGTTCCAGAGGAAACTTTCAATTTGTCAGGACCAATCTCCACACGTTGCCAAGAAACCCATTTCTTCATGCCTTCAGCCACAGGTGGTGAGATGGAAAGGAGTTCAGCCACATACAGATCAGGGATTTTAAGATCAGAGATTTTCTTTAATACCCCTTCCACAGCGTTGGGGTGGTCTTTGGAAATTCCCCTTTCAAATCAAACCTTGGGTTGAGTTGGAAGAGGAAGTTCAGGTGAGGGTGGCACTATAACTGGATCAGTTGGTGAAGGTGATTTGGATGGCAGGGGAGCAGTATCAGAGTATTCTGGGAACCTATCCATGAGGGGTTCCTTTTTTACTTCCATTTCTTCTACCTCAGAAGAAGGAGGCTCCAGTGAAGATCAACCTTTGACCGGTTTTTGAAGGATTGAAGATGGAACAGGAGGAGCTTTATGAGGTCTGGGTTCTTCATGTCGTTTCCTAGCTGGATTAGATTGATAAGTTCCAGAAAAGCTGGAAGAAGAGACAGCAGGAGGATACCAAGGTTGAAGAGTTCCACAAGCAGATCAAAAATCAAAATAGGCCAAGGATGCCTTCTTGGGAGCAGAAGGCTGGAAAGAGGCCTCCACATGACAAATTGGACAAGATGAATCAAAAGGGATAAGTGCACCATTAGGCAGAAAGAAGTTACTCCCTTTCTGTTCCACCAACATTTCCTCCTTTTCCTTCTGGAGTTCATGACAGCAACCAGTTCCATGACCTTCTCTGTGGCAATAATAGCAAACTATGGTTGACCTAGGAACAGAGTTGGAGGGTTTAGGGACAGCCAGAGAGGAGAGTTTCTGATTGATTTTATTCTTGAAAGCTTGCAGGAGTTTGGTGATCTCATTGATAGTAGGTGTTTCCCGGTGGGTCTGAGGATTTGGTTTAGGTCTGCAATTGGCTTCCATCTTATTCATGATTTCGTTAGATGCTTAAAAAGAGGGGGCAAGGACTGGTTCAGTGATTCTAGGTTTTTCAAAGGTGAGAGCTGTTTGACCTTTCATCAATTTATCCACAGTATTCCTAAGAACCATGAAAGCAGGGAGCTTGAACCAGTTATCTCTTGTGGTGATCATGGATCCAGATTTCACCAATTCATCCTTAATTCTTTCCTGCCCTCCTGGAGAGAAATACTGAAAAAATTGCACTCAAATTTCATCCACCGTATCAATGTGATTGTTTTGGATAAGATAGGATTGTATAGGGTCCCAAGATTTTCTGAAAGCTTGATAATCAGAGGCTGAGGAGATACCACCATTGGAGGTCCATTGAGAGACTAGGGCATCCAGATCTTGGAGAGTGAACCTAGCTATATCAATTTTTCCCCAGTAGGAAATCATTGCCTCCTTAAGAAGTACCCAGTCATGGGTTTCAAATCCATTGAATGATTCAATTACTTCCATGACTTCATTAGAGGAGATAAAAAATTGCAGTTGATAAGCCATGTCATATTTGCTAGCACCGTCCACTTCAGCAGCCATCTCGTAGGAATCCAGGAACCGTTCAACATTTTTACCATTAAAGCATAAGTTCTTGTTGTGAGGTTTGATCTTGATCTTCTTGGCCCAAACAGAGGTAGAAGGGGTACCAATAGATTCCATTTTGACAAAAGATTTCCTAAGGGATTCAAAGAACAGATTTCCAAAGTGGCAAGGGTAGGGTTTATGGAAAAAAACAACTAGGATCAAAACCCCTTGATGGTGCACAATTGGGAGGACTTACTTCTGTAACAAGTTGCCTCCACGGATCAGATCTAGCTGATAACAGAAACACAGATAAAAGAAATACATAAAAATAGAAAAAGATTGGATTTCAAAGTTGATTCCACAAATTTGGGACTGTAAATCCCAAGGTTGCTGGTTTGATCCCAGCCCGGGGGACCAAATGTAAGGCTCCAAAAGGCGCAGGGCGTTGGCAGTTCTGTGAAGGGGATAGGTGCTTTTTTAGGCTGCCCTCCTGAGTGTTACAAAAATATTTAAATGTAACCAAGATCAAAGTCCAGAACCTGGTAAACGGGGAACCAAATGTAAGAGGATAAAGATTATAGTAGTTGGTAGCTGGGAGACAACACTATCTGAGGCAAGATGATGTCGGGGAAAACTTGAATAGAAGTAGTCAAGAATTGTTTAGACTTCAACAAGACAAGGCAATTGTGAGTGACAACACCCACAAGCTAATAGCTCTGGTTGTCATCAGGAGATTAGGAAAGATCAACTCAATCCCAAACAACCTCCAGGTTCTCAATGAACCTGCCCAACTCTCCGCAATCAAGCGCTTGAAGGGTACCAGATAACTGTGGGTGGCTGCACAAGACAAAGCTAATTGTTTGAAGACGCTCTAGAAGCAAAAACAATAACTGATTCAAACAAGAATAACCAAACACTTCTCAAGGGACTCAAGAGTAGCGTGGCAGAATTCAACTTTAAAAGAAGTGAAGGGAGGTTTAACACTCCAGGTTTGAAGCTGACTAAAACCTCTTCCTTCAAACGTGACTTGGTCCAGAAAGATAATCAAAGGATGATCAGGACCAGTATTGTCAGATAAAAGGATCAGGAGTGGTGTAACACACTCAAGAATTCAATTAGTCAAATTCTTCTTCAACCAGCAAAGCTATTGGTTGGTGATAAGGATCAGGAATCAAGGGGTTTGAGTATGGAGGCTCAAGGATCAAGGGGAAATCATAGATATACCCAATTTTTTTTGTCTCAGAAAAAGGGGAATGAAGACCCCACGGATGATGTATTTCAAGAGGATACTGATGATCTTAGGATGTGGTGTGTGTTAGGATACCATGTGCTGATCTGATGTGATTTACCCTGTGCTGCGTCTCCCCCAAAAGGCAGGGGAGAGCCCCTCCTTATATGGGCAGGAGGCCCTGTTAGACTATGTACAACGGATTCTACAAATAGAGCAGAAAAAGAAAGAATTTTTTTTTGATTTTTAGGTGATCTGAAAAATTTAATCATGCAGGCCGGTGGAAATCCTGCCTGCCTGACCCGGGTGGGATCCTTCTCATCCCTTAGCCATCTTTAGCATCCTTCCGTCAAGGGGCGCGCGCGACAATACCGGAATCACCCACCCCTTGGCCAAAGGCAGGAAGGGGTGGGAAAGGAAAACGGATCAGACAGCCCGCGGATGTCCGCGGGCGGTAGAAAACATTTTCACACCCCCACCCAAAGATGGAGGGGGGGTGGGAGAGTCCCAGGAGCAATGGTGGTCAATGGATCAATGATGAGATGAAGATGACAAATCAAGTTGAGTGATGAGAGGATCAGTTGAGGTATTGGAGGATGAGGATGAGGAGGATGATGATTAACAATGATGAGATTGCACGCCAACTTGAGGGGATAGTTCATCACCAGTCACCAAGAGTTCAATTGGGGGCTCAAGCCCTGATGAAGAAGAAAGTAGTAAGACGTTTGTCAGATTATCTTGACTGCCGTCCATTCTTGGCAGTTTGGATTGTGGATTGTGAACATCAGTCAGCACGAGGGGGGCCAATCTTGGCCTTTGTCAATGGTAATCCTCGTGAGGTGGGTCAGACATCAGATCAGAGTTGATCATCAAGCTTGAGTCAATCAGCTCCTCCTTCTGGTAGAAGAGCAAAGGCTACTGCTGCTAGATCCGGTCCTTGAGAAAATCCTGCAATTGGTGGATGAGGATGAAAGCAATTGACGTAGTTTTGAGTATCCAATCCATGGATCAGGTTTGGATGAGATTGGTGGGGATGAGAGCTGAGCGATCCATGGATTGTTCTTGAGCTAATTTCAATTGCAGGAGGTCTGACGATTTGATGAGGATGGGAATGAGCGCCGCGCAACAATGAGGATGGGGATGAGCGACGCGCAACAATGAGGATGAGCAAGCGACGCGCGGGCATGAGGATGAGGGAGCAACGCGCAGGGATGAGGATGAGGAGGAGGGACGCCCGGGGATGAGTACAAGGAGGAGCGACGCACGGGGACAGTTTTTTTTTTTTTACAATTTTTGAATTCTTTTCCCGGGGTGTCCCAAATGGTTTACCAAACCACTAACCAATAATTCAATACATCTGGTCCATTCTTCAACAAATCCTAAAAATAAACAGTTAATGATTAATCTAGGTCTGGTATGAGACCTATATTAACTATCAAAGAAACCAGACATTAATTTAAATCAATTATTTTCCAGACTTACTATAGTACTAGAAGGGCAGGCAATTTAAAAACACTCTTACTATATACTAATAATACAAAGGATTAGAAGTAATACTAAATTCCACTTCAAAGACTTCCAGAGAGCTATTTGCTACTTTATTTATATAAATACTACAGGATTCTCTACATCTTACAATGGGTAATCCAATCCAAAGCCTGCTTGAGAATATTGACCAATTACACAATGAGCAAAAGTTCTAAAAACAGGTGGAGCAGGGGATAGAGAGGCTCTGAGAGGAGCTGGAGGAAGGATACCAGTATCCATGGGGGTGGAATCTGGCGCTGGGAGGTTTGAAAAGTTCCACCCACATCTGCAAGCTTGATGAGTGGAGTGGTCCTGATTCTGAACATCTAAGGTAGGACCATGTCTTCTGGATGCCCCGGTTAAGGGTGGACTGATGATGATGGAAGGTTTTGCACATCAAGGAGGCATGGTTTCCACTTATGCTGTAGGGAAGTGACCCAAGTAAAGTACCCAGAGAAAAATGAGAAGAGGATTGGCCATACAACTTCCATCAAGGCAAATCAAACTGGGTCAAAGCCAGTCAAAGTGGGTCAAAGTGGGCCAAAGTCAAAGTTTGAAGAGGTCAAATTGAAAGGTTGAAGTGGTCAAAGTCAAAGGTTGAAGCGGTCAAAGTCAAAGCATTCAAAGTCAAAGTTTGACTTCAAAATCAAGATTCATCAAATTTCTATTGTACCTATTGGAGCTATTTAAGTGCCTTTGAGGTACCATCAAAGTTCCAAAACCATTTCAAATTGTTAAATTGTTTTGTTGAAGTTGCGTTTAAGGGCCAATTGGTGAGAAGGGTTGGAAGTAGATAAGTTCTTCAGGGAGCTCTTTGGAAAATTGGAGTGCCAAAAACTGTTTAGAACTGTACCACACCCACCCACAAATATTTTAGGTAGTGTTATCCATGACCCGGAATGGTTTGAGGTGGATGAAGGGAATATTTATATTGATATATAGAGATGGGTAGTAATTGAGGGGAAGGAATTAGTATAATGTCAAAACTGCCCCTGGCGTGCCAGGGGCAGGAGGCACAGGAAATACTGCTCACAGAACTCAGGATAGAGATAATGGATTGACTGCAATGAAGATGAGAAGTAGAGTTATGAAAATGATAAGCAGGAGAATCCAGGAGTAAGGCTCTGAAGGATGTTGAAAAATGAATCCTAAAAACCAAAGGGATAGGTGAGATGAGTAAGGTGGGCTGGTTGGGTTCCTTGTGCTGAGATGACACCTATGAAAAACCAATGAGAAGCATTATAGCAATTTCTTGAGGGGAATTAATCTATGAAGGGAAGGGAGGCCAGTATATGTGAGAACTGAGAGGGGGCCTTGAGAAGGGGTGACCCAACTCTCCCAGACTCCTCTTTCCCTCTCTATGGCTTTGTGCATCCTCATCTCTCTGTCAACTCTATGTGGTATGAGAATTACATACTGTAACCTGATAGTACATAATCCTGGCTTGACAACCCATACTCCAGTTCAGTACATGACCACCTTTCTGGAAAGGCCCTTTAACCAATCTATCAATCCACTGTCTCAAGCCCAATTGGTCAAAATGTACTAACATTGGGGATTTCAGCCCCAGCATCAGTCATCCTCACTCAAGGCCTTCTCTCATTTCTCACATATAATGGCCTCTCTTCCCTTCCTGGACTAATTCCCCTCAAGGAATTTGTTTACTACTTCTTATTGGTTAGTCCCTCTTCCAATAGGTGTCATCTCAGCACAAGAAGCCCAACCAACCTACCTTACTCATGTAAACTATCCCTTTTTTGTTACTCTTTTAGGATAAATTTTTTCAAAATCCTACAGAGCCTCACTCTGGGATTTTCCTCCTTATCATTTTCATTACTCTACCTCCCTTCTTCATTGAAATCAATCCCTTATCTCTATCCTGAGTTCTGTCAGCAGTAAGGCATGTGCCTCAAGCCCCTTGCACGCCAGAGGCAGTTGTGACACTTTCCAACTGTCATTTGCTCTTTTTCTCATGGGATAAATGGAAATGGAGCAGAAATTCATCAATTGGAAAATCCATTTTCAGTACGTTATGGATCAATTGACTTATACACCAAAAGATTTATGATTGTTATCCTATCTCTCCATTTCTCAGTCCTTTTTAGCCCACCAAAGAAGAATGCAAGCAGTTATCTCAAGTGATGGAGACCAAACACTATCCTGTTTGCGTTGGTTTTGTTGTTGGAAGAACAATTACCTTGAGTCAAAAACCCAAGCTGGATGGCAACCACTATTTTGATTGGGAAAAAGGCAATAAATTTTTTTCTTTTCCAAAACCTTTGATAACACACTGACCAAATATGTTTTATCTTTTTGTATAGATACTATGTGGCACTGCAACTTGTTTGTGATAAGAACAAGAAGTTCATATCAATCCATGCTGGCCTTCCAGTTTCTTGTCACAATTCATATTATTTTAATTGGATGCAGATTTCCCAAAAAACAGAAAAATATTTTGGGAAAGATCAATAACTTATGGCCAATTCAGCTTATGCTAGTGGGAAATTTGTGGTTCAGGAATACCACAATTTTTCATCCAAAAATCAAGCCATGGCTAATTTCCACTATCATATTTCCCAATCATGAGTTTGGAATGAGCATTCCATTGAGTTCCTGAAAGGAACATGCTCCAGCTTAACCAAAATGCAAAAGCAGCTCAAAATTACAAAGAATTGAATATCCTCATCAACTGGATTATTGCTTTTGTAATCCTTCACAACCTTCTGGTCAACATCCAAGATGAATGGGAAAAAATATTTGAATATGATATTCCCAACACTCCTCAAGTAATCCCTGTCTCATCTTTTCCCTCATCTTCAGCCAAGGGAGAGAGCATTCTACCCCTCACACTTGCTCACTTTCATGAGTAGCATATGGTTTTCAAATAGGTAAAAAATAACATGAAATTAATTTTTTTTTCTTTGTATAACCAAGAATCCTAGGCTGACTTGGTTTTTTTTTTTTTTTTTTTTTTTTTTTTTTTTTTTTTTTTTTGGAACAACAAAAAACCTCCACCTCATACCTCACCCCACCAAACCACCTTTCCACTCTTTCCTCACCCTCACCAAAATGACAAAATAAACCATTCCATTCATTCCTCCTCCTCACCAAACTGCCTCACTGACCACTTCCACCTCACCACCCACCTCCACCTCAATTGATCATTCTTTGCTCAGCACCCTGCCCCTGGTAAGCTCCCCTCCTCCTGCTCCTCCTTTGTCAGCCTCCTGGATTCCAAGATCCTTGCTATCCTTTAGCTACCAGAGGTGATAGAATAAATAAAAAATATATTATTCAATAAATGCAGCAAAAATCCATAAAATATTTGGATAAAGCTTATTGAAAGGTTGATTGGTTTGGATATGGTTTATTTTTATAAATCAATATAAATAAATTGATTGTTAAATATTTTAATAGAGGGGACAAAATTATATTGGGGATCTGGAACACCTCTGTCCAGCTAATTCACTATGAAAAAGCATATATCTGGTTACTTTGGAACCTTTAATTTATATTATTAAAGGAGATATTTCACAAAGATAATATATATATAATATATATGGTGCAGTGATAGGGCCTTGTAGCCAAGCTGCTACAACAGAAAAAGGATAACAAGACTCACTGGTATATTATCACATCCTTTAGGTACCTGTTTGAGATGTGCACTGATGGGTTAAACCTGTTTACTGGGGTTAAACAGTTGATCAGCAATTTAAATTGATAAAAAAAGGGTTGCGGACGTATATTATTAATGAGACTAAAGCCATAAATCACTTACTTATCACTTATAAGTATTTGATTACCTTGGAACAGTGTCTGGATGTAAATATAACTGGGTCTCTGGGTATCAATATCCTCAATAGAGCTCTTTATTGATAGCTTTGGCAGTCCCAATAGTGTCCTTCTGAGGGATACAGGGGCTCAAAGGGACAGAAACTGAGGCTAGCAGGGTAACCAGTGGTAGCCTGTGACGTTTTCTTGGTGCTGTAGCACGGTTAGCATCTAGATTCACAGGGTATGGGAAATATTCTACTTTATAATTGATACTTGGACGTGTGAATAACACTAATCTGTCCTTTTTATTTATTATTTAACTAATTATCCTTAGTAAATGTTCCCAGTAAGTTAATAATTATTTTGATAGAAATTCATACAGACAGTATGATGTCAGGTGGGTTCTCATTATTTATTAAATAATTGGAGTAAAGTCATGATATTGATTTTACTCCTTATTTTCAAATTTCAGTTTATTTACTAAAATAATTACTTAAAAGTATAATTCATGGGTATTCATTTAATATTTTTACATCATTAGATTTCTCAGTATGTCAACAAAAAATTGATGTCTAGAAATTCTCATGATTGTATATTGAAGTATTTTAATATTTCTTTAGAAGTAATCATTATCTTATTTTTGACATTTTTGGTAATTTGAATTATATTTAATAACAAATACGTATAAAGTTTATTTAGCTATTTTTATATAATTTTATGTATTTTTAGACTACTTACTATCCACAGGAACATTTATTATATATGCAGAATGTTCCTGTGTAGGTTGTAGCATGTTTACGTAGTACCTCGGTTTCTCAGGCTGCCTGTCACTTTTCCAACCCGTAGTGCCGCGGCTGCGTACGTGTCAGAGGCCAGGAGCTGCGTACACAGCTTTGACAGGGTGACAGTGCTGTAGCTCAGCTTCCCGCGGGTGTATTGGCTACCGCGGCTGCGTGCGGGAATTGTGACAGAACACATTTCCATCTGTAACTCCTAAAATATACAAAACACCTCAATTCTGACTGAATTTTAGGTGTGAAACCTATATGTGAAAATAAATTTGAAATATTTTATTGTCCAAAAAGTACAATAGCGGTGCCGTGGTACTTTGGTGTTTCCTATCTTAATTATTTAAAATTATAAGGAGTTGGATTTCAAGGGTGGGGTCAGTGAGTGACCCTACCTAATTTTGGGTGGGGGATCCATTTTTGCAATAATATTTATGGTTTTCCTACTCCTTCTTAGGTTAAGTTTAATATTATTATTTTCATGTTATTTTTGTTACTTTTGCAGCTTGCTCTGCAATAGTAGCAAGCTGACATCCTCATTACCCCCCCTCCTCCTTCTTGTCTTGCTAACATCCTCTATCCTCCTGCTGTTTTAGCCCATACCCCCTTCCTCCTTTCATTTCCCTTTGTTGTGTTTTGTTGCTTGTTAGGTGCTTGGCACCCTGGTCCTGGTAAGCTACCCCCCCTCCTCCTCCTGATTGATCAATTTTCATGAACCATGACACTGACCCCTTTCCACTCCTGCTCCTCAGGCCATCCCCCCTTCCTTTCACCTCCATTTCCAATCACCCATCACCCTGACCCAGGTCAGCCCCTGCCTCCTCCTCCTCCTCCTCCTCCTTATTGATCAAAAGATTTGCACAAAACACAGCACTGATACCCTTCACCTCCTCCTCCTCAAGCCATCCGCCCCCTCCTCCTTTGGTCACCCTTTGTTGCTTTTTAGGCGCTTGGCACCCTGCTCCTTGTAAGCTACCCCCACCCCTCCTCCTCCTGATTGATCAATTTTCATGAACCATGAAGCTGAACACCTTCCCCTTCTCCTCCTCAGGCCATCCATCCCTTCCTTTCTCCTCCATTTCTGATCACCCATCACACAGCCCCAGGTCAGCCCCCCCCCTCCTCCTCTTCCTCCTGATTGATAAATTTATTTTCATGAGCCACAAAGCTCACCCCCTACCTCTCCTCCTCCTCAGGCCATCCCCCCCTTCCTTGCTCCTCCATTGCCAATTACCCATCAACCTGCCCCAGGTAAGCCCCCCCCTCCTCCTCCCGATTGATCAATTGATTGATTGTCATGAACCACCACACTGATCCCCTGCCCCTCATGCTCCCCAGGTCATAATGCCCTTCCTTGCTCCTCCATTGCCAATCACCCATCACCCTGCCCCAGGTCAGCCCCCCCCCTCCTCCCCCTCCTCTGCCTTCTCCTGGATGATTGAAATATAGAAGTAATATAATTTAACCATTAATCGTTGTAGTATTGCCAAGATTCTGGAGGTACACAACTAACAAGCATCCACAACCACCATTTTATTTTGGAAAATTGGACAATTTCTAAGCCAAGCAAATGGATTCCAAGGTGCAAAGCAAGGTGCAAGGTGATGAGAAATTTGCAGCTGTGACCAAGGAGACAAGGGAAAATCAGGTGGAAGCAGAAGGAGGAAATGGAGCGGGAAAAGAAAAAGGAGATGAGGAGAATGGAGGAAATGGACAGGAGGAAAGAAATGAAATGGGGAAAGAGGAAAGGGTTGGAATGGAAGGATATGGGATGGAAGGCCGAGGCAAGGGTGTCACAAGGGCTTCTGACATGCAAGCAGGGATTGGCACAGAGGGGTCTCTACCCACAGTAGGCTTGGGGGCAAGGTTACTGAAAGAGGCTACAAGGAGCAGAGGAGGATTGGGTTGAAGGTTGCTGAATGACACTTGCTGGGAAAGATATCCTAGTAAGAAGTAGTAAACTGATTTCTTGGGGAACCATCAGGAAGAGGGAAGAGGAGGCCTGTTAAATAGACAAGAGGTTGGAACTACAACAGAGGTACAAGTGATTGGGGCTCAGACTATACATATGATGTCATGGGAACAGTCTAAGTAACAGAGAGGGCTGATCAGGTATGCTACTACATTAGGTTAGGCTGCTTCTACATTGGCGCAAGGTTCCAGGTCTGAGCTGTCTAAGTTGGGAGAGTACAGTTGAAGGATGTACAGTGTACAAGGGGGTCATGACACTATGTACTAAGTAGAGAGAGTATGTAATACAATCTGCAAGAGGATGTACATAAAGATCCCAAAGGATAAACCACACAGAGGAGGTATGGGTTAGACAGAGAGATAACCCAAAGAGGTATGGGTTAGACAGAGAGGTAACCCACAGAGGTATGGGTTAGACAAGAGGTAGATTAGATTCTGGGAGATTGAGTATGTGCAAGCCTATTGATTCTATCTGTGTATAGTATGAGGTTAGACTATATGTAGATATGTACTGCATGAAGATCCTGAGGTATATAGTTACTGGAGACATATTGATGTAAGTCTCCTGAGCCCTGAGGTTGAAGTTCCTGAGAAAGTAGATCAGGCATGAGGGTTAGACTGAGGTTAGACTGAGTTTGGTGTCAGTATGACAAAGGGGAACCAAGTGCAAGTCGTGGTGGCAATTGAGACTGATGCAAAACGGTTGACTGGCAATCTTGGAGAGGGTTTTTTGCAAGGTCAAAGAAAGAGAGCTTATGAAGAACTCTTTGAGGAAGGTGGATGGAATGCCTGGCTGAAGAGGGCTTGGACTGCAAAATGCAAGGAAATTTTTTAAGAAGCATCTGGTTGCACAAGTCCTTGTGTTGAGTCAAATGTTGAATCTGATAAAGGATGAGTATTTAGATGAATTTGGTTTGATGGTAGCAGAATTTAGGGGAAATTGAGAAGAGGCAGAACAATAAATAAAGGATAGTTTGTAATTTATGTAATTTTTGTGTTTTACTATATAGGTGTTTTTTTTTTGTGTTGGAGATGAAGTATTTGTGTTGCTTTAAATAAGGAGAATAAATACATGTAGAAAATCAAGGCTGCAATGAAAAATAGGCAAATGAAAGAAAAAAAAGAAACTGGAAATGAGGTAGGATGGGATGGAATGAGAAGTGTGATGGGATTGATGAGATGGGATAGGATGGAAATTTGCAATGTGAGGATGGAACTAAGATTGGAAAGGTTTTCAAGGTTAGTTTGCATGGAAGTCTCAAACAAATCAGGAGAGCTTAAAAGATGATGGGCTTTTTCCCATGAGGTGCAATATTTTTTGGACTGGAAGCCAGTCTATTCAACAATGTATTGGAGTTTTCCTTTGCATACCCTGGAATCCAGAATACAGCTTACTTCCCACACTAGATGGTCTTGGACATTGACAAGTTCTGGAGGGGGATGATTCTTGCCTGGGTATAAGACTCAAGGTGGTTCTAGGAGAGAAGCATGAAAGAACGGGTGGATACCTTTCCATTTTGCATGTAAGGTAAATTTGAAGGTGTTGGGAGAGATGAATGATTTACATTTGAAAGGGCCATGTTTTTTTCAGAGAGTTTTCAGGTTAGGCAAGTACTGCAAATGTTTCAAGCATTGAGCCATACCTGATATCCTACTGCAAAGGTTGGTTACCTGATCTCCTACTGCAAAGGTTGGTGTCATAGTGCAAAGTTGGTCAGCTTGCTCCTTGTAGCGCTGGTTTGCTGCTTTGAGTTTTGTTTGAAGCTTCAATTGAAGATATTTAATTTGATTGAGATAATTGATAGCAGGTTCAGAAGGTCCTATGTGAATCAAAGCAAAAGTTGCCTTTCTACTATAGACATTTTGTAAGGGAAACTGTTTGGTGGAGGAATGAGTGGAGTTGTTTTAGGAAAACTTGGCTAATGGGAGCCATTGCAACAAATTGACCTGTTAATAGGCAACATAAATTCAAAGATACTGTTCAAGAATATGATTTAATTGCTTTTTTTGCCGATTGGTTTCCGGTGGTAAGTCATTTATATGTTGCAAGTGATCTTGAAATGTTGGCATAGCAAGGTCCAGAAGCTAGAGACAAACAAAGATCCACAATAACTAAATATATTATCAGGAAGACCATGTTTGAAAAATACATATTCAAGGAATAAATTAGGTAAATCTTCCAAAGAGGCAGTGACAGTACTGCAAATAAATAAAGCCATATTCCAGAAGCAATCTACTGCTACTAAAATAAGATCATAACCACCAGAAATTGTTAATTGCAAAATGAAATCCATCAACAAAAAGTTCCAAGGAATAGGGGGAATTGGAAGTGTCTGTAGAAGTCCATAATTTCATTGTTTTGAGTACTTGTTACAATTTCAGTCATAGCACACGCTAACATAGTCTTTGACTTCCTTGGTCATACCAGCCAAATAGAAGTCTTGTGCAATCAATTTGTAGATTTTATTTTTCCCATGGCAAGTGGGGAATCATGCTGAGACTTGAAGATATCTAACTTAATTCAAGGATTATCAGCTACTAATATACAATATTTATAAAACAAATAACCAATTTTATCAATACTGTAATCATTATCTAATAGGGTTTATCAGAGTTAGCAAACCCGCCATTTTTTTGACCAAACCCGCCATTTTTAATGGCAGGTTTCTGAAATACACATACCCCCATCTAACTGGTGTATTTCAAAATGGCGGTTTCATGAAAAGGCGGATTTCAAACATCAAACCTGCCATTAACACACCATTTATGCATCATCATCCGTCCACCATCCATCACATCTAAAATACCCATCCACATCAGCAAATCCATACCACTCCCATCTCCATTGCTTCAGGCACATCTCATCTCCATTGCTTCACATCTCCATCAATTCACATCTCTATTCATTCAAATCTCCATTGATTCACATCTCTATTGCTTCACATCTCCATCTTCCCTAAATCCCAATCATCATCTCATAACACCACATCAAATCACCATCTTTATCAACATTTTCAATCAAGCTTCCTGCCAGAAAGTTGAAAATGCAAAAAATCTGACCAACTTTTGTTAGTATTTGACTCCAATTAATACTCCAATTAGTAACCAACATGTTTGGCTTTGAATTCTCTATTAAAAAAGCAATACATGGTTCCAAGAAGACAAACTCTCCACAACCCTATGTATTAAAGGCAAAAGCTTCATCTACTCCCCAACTTAAGCTTCCAACAACTTTTCCAAACTCTATTGACTTCATTCATAAAACCTTTGGAGATGATTGAAGACCACCACATCTTGCAGAAAAATTCTTGGAATCCTCAATGCAATACAGCTATTCAACTGGCTGTTGCTCTTTTTAGATTTCAATCAAATTTAAATGGAGCATCAATTCATTGATTAAAAAAGCTATTCTCAGTTTTTTATGGAACCATTGACTCATACACCAAAAGAGTCATCATTGCTATCCTATCTTTCCATTGCTCAGTCCTTTCATGGCCATCAAAAGAAGAAAGAAAGGAGATATCTCAAGTAATGGAGACCAAAGGCTTTCCTGGTTGCATTGGTTTTGTTGATGTAACCACCATCCCCTTGAGTTAAAAAGCCAAGCTAGATGGCAACCAATATTTTGATTGCAAAAAAAGGCAACTCATTCATTTGTTTTCCAATCACTTTGATAAAAACTTTCATCACACAATGACCAAATACTTTATTTCTGTTTTTTTAGATACTCTGTGGCACTAAAACTTGTTTTCAATAACAAAAAGAAGTTTATATCCCTCCATGCTGGCCTTCCAGGCTCTTGTCATGATTCATACATGTTCAATTGGATGGGGATTGCCCAACAACCAGAGAAATAATTTGACCAAGATCAATACCTTCTTTCCAATTCAGCTTATGATAGTGGAAAATATGTTGTTCCAGCGTATTGGAATGTTTTGTCCAAAAATCAAGGAAAAACCAATTTCAACTATCATCTTGCCCAATCAAAAGTTTGGATTGAGAATTCCATAGGAGTCCTGAAAGGAAGATGGGCCAGCTTAAGGGAAATGCAAAAACAGCTTCAAAATCCCAAAGACATGAAGTTCCTCATCCACTGGATTATCACTTGTGTAATCCTTCACAATCTTTTGGCCAACATCAAATATGAATGGGACAAAATATTTGAAAATGATATTCCTGATCCTCCTCAAGTCATCCCTGTATCATCTTGTACCTCATCTTCTTCTGTGAGAAAGCGGATTCTTCCTCTCACCCTTTCTCAATTTGATGAGTAATATTTTTTTTAAATAGGTAAAAAAAAATTTATTTCTTTTGGTTGTTCAACCAAGAATCCTAGGCCGACTCACTCCGTTTTTTTTTTCTTAGAAAAAACTGACCCAACACCTCACCCCACCACACCACCCACCTCACCCCACCAAATCATGGGTCCACTCTCCTCCTCACCCACCACCTTCTCCTCACCCACCACCACCTCCTCACTCACCACCTCCACCTCACTCACCACCTCTGGCACCCCTGGTAAGCTCTCCTCATCCTCCTCCTCATCCTCCCCATCATCAGAAGCTAACTAATTGTTCCATCCCCCTCCAGGTACCTTCAGGTCCTCAGTTAAGCTCCCCCCCTGTCCTCCTCATCCTCCCTTTCCTTCAATCCTAGCCAACTCCCCCCTCTTGCTTGCTCCTTCACCGACCCCCCCTCCTCACTTGCTTGCCGGCCCCACCACCACCCCCCACCACCTTGCCCCCCTCCTTGCTTGCCGGCCCCACCACCCCCGCCCGCACCACCTCTGCCCCCGCCTCCTTGCTTGCCTGCCGGCCCCACCTCTGCCCCCCCTCCTTTCTTGCCTGCCGGCACCACCTTGGCCCCCCCTCTCTCAATCCGCCAGCCCCCGCCTCCTTGTTCTCCCCCTCCTTGTCCACCAGTGCCACATTGGCCCCCCTTCTTGATCTGCTGGCCCCCACCTGCTCACCTGCCAGCCCCGCCTTGCCCCCCCCTCTTGAACTGCTAGCCCCCGCATCCTCGCCAGCGGGCCCCACCTTGGCCCCCCCTCCTTGCTTGGCCGTCTGCACCACCTTGGCCCCCCCTCTTGATCCTCCAGCCCCCGCCTCCTTGTCCACCCTTGCCACCTTGGCCCCTGCCTCCTTGCTCTCCCCCTCCTTGCCCCCTGGCCCCACCTTGGCCCCCCCTCTCAATCTGCCGGCCCCTGCCTTCTCCCCCCCCCCCTGGCCCCACCTTGGCCCCCCCCTCCTTCCTTGCCCGCCAGTGCCATTGCTGCGGCCCGCCCCCCTCCCCCTTGCATCATCCCCGCCCCCCCCCCCCCGCTTGGACACCCCCCCCTCAGACACCCCCCCCCCCCTTGATGCCCGCACCCCAAGGCCTGCCTGCCCGGCCATCCAACCTCCCCCCCTCCCTGGTTCCCGGGCCCTGCCTACCTGGATCCATGCCCGACCCCAACCCAACCCAAATCCCAACCCAAAGGGCCAGCCCAATTCCGTCACACCCTGGTAAGTTATTTTTTTTTTTTTTTGATTTTTTTGATTTTGATTTTGATTTTTTTTTTGTTTTTTTTTGTTGTTGATGTGATGTTTTTTTTTTGGTAGAATTTTTTTTTTTTTTTTTTGGTGATCATGTTTCTGGTGAACTTGGGATCAAGTTTTTGGTTTGGTTTTGTTTTTTTTGATCCAATCTTGTTTCACTGATGATTTCCATTTGACTGACTGTTTTTTTTTCTCAATCCCTCAACCACTATTGGTGAATGTCCAATTCTTCTCCCATCCCCCTCAAAATGTTACAAAAACAATCAAATCCCGTCTAGTTCCTCACCCCAATCTAAGTATAGGATTGGGAGGGAACAAGATGGAAGGAGATGGCTTGAAAAACACACAGAGAGGTGGGAAGAGTAGGGCTGATTGCCCAAAGAGGCTTCAATCTTGGGATTTAGAAATGTCTTTGGAAGTTTCTGAGAAAGGTATTAATGAAAAAGTTGTTTGGTCTGGTCAAAAACCACCTCCTTTGGATCTGTACCCTTCCATTGTTGCCAAAAAGAAAAAGAATGGTTGAAAACCCACCCAGGAATAGTTTGAAAAAGCCAAACAAACAATCAGATCCTTCCATTTCTTCCACCATGGAAAATTAATTTTCCTTCATTGATATGATCACCAAACCCTGGTTGCAATAATCAAATTTGTGCCCTTGGATGAACTCTCAGATCAAGATAAGAAGGACATCAACTTTTTCACCACTTTCCTTCACCATTCAAAAACATTTGTCAACACAGTTGGTCCTTCAAGACCTTGGGGTGCAAAAATTTGGGCAATTGGATGGCAAAAATCAATGGACCCCTTTGGGTTATTTGGACACTATGTGAAGAAATCATCTATTCAATCTTTGCCTCAAGAGTATGATTTTTTCAATCTTAAGGCAGACAAAGTCACTCAAATTTTAGGACAAATGTTTTGCAATTTGGCAAGAATTCCCTTTGAATCAAACTGTGAAATAATGAAGGAAAATGTCATCCCCTCCTTCTCATCACTTGAATTTGGATCTTGGCCTACTCCCTTTGACTGCTCTCTGCATGTCACCTTCACATCCAACTCTATTTAAAACTCACCTCACATTGACAAAGGTGAAATCTCTTATTATTCCTTTTTACTTGAAGTTCCAACCACGAAATAAAATGGAAAAATTATTGAAAACACAAATGAATATCAATTATCGGATGGCCAATTTGTTTTTCCTGACCTGGGCTTTGGAATTTACTTCAAGCAAAAAGGTGTGGTCAAAATGGTTTTGACAGCCAATAAGTGCAAGCACTGTACTTTTCCTACTGTGGAGACTGCCACTCATACAAGAATGGCAATGGAAATGCAAATCAACTAAATGACTAGAATCACTTGCATGGACTTGGGGAGTGGAAAAATATAATCCAGGAAAAAAATATAAATAAAAAGAAAAAATATTTTTATATTGGTGGGGTTAAAAATAGTCTTAAGAATTGTTGCAATCAAAAATGATTTTTTTCTTTTTAAGTTTTCCATCAAAGCAAACATATTTACAAGCCTAGCATTTGAGTAATCTGCTTTAATTTATCTACTGTTCTGTTGCTACCAATGTATGCTGCAGCCATTGACCACTTATCCTTTTTTTCTGTTGCCAGTTGTTCCCTCTCCATTTGAAGTTGCACTTGTTTTCAATCCTTCTCCTTTTCTTCTTTTTGAAATTCTAGCTCAGCCTGTTTCAACTTCCACTCAGCATCCCATATTTGCTGATGAGCCAAACTCTCAGCTTTTGGCCTTTGAAAATCAATAGCCAGTTGACAATCCTAATTCTCCTTTTCAAACTGAAGTTTTTCAGATTCAATTTTCAATTTTAATGTTTTCCAGAGGGGAATAGGAATGAGCTTGATTTTGAAAGAAAGGAAAATGCAATGAGCTTACTTGAATCTTGCTTCTCCATGATCACCTCAAAGCCCCAAAAATTTGAAGTGTTTCTCCTCTTTTGAATGCTATTGGGGTTGATGTTGATGGAATTGGAGGTCTTTTGCTTTCCCTTTGCAGAGGAGGTTTGTGTGGTAACATCATTGCTCTCATTTGAAGGGGATGCTGGAGGCCCCATTGGATGAAGTTTTGGCCATTCAGGAATGGATGAGCCTGTTTATTTCAAATCTAGATGTTGATACCAATGGTGATATGGGAATGACATCCTCCTCATTGGCCAAGTTCTCCAGTTCTTCCACCCCAGGAAGAGAGCAATCCAAAGAAGGAGGGTAGGGGTCAAAGGTTGGGTTTGACTCCTCAATCAACCTGGAAACCAAGGTGATTGGAGCTGATTGCGTTTGAATATCCTCCTTGGCATTGGATGGGGGCCACTCATACGTTTCTTTGGGATCACCATTTCTAGGCTGAGCATCCCCAGCCAAGTCCTCAGAGTCAATTGAATTGGATTGTTGGGCATCAAAAGCAGCTAGGGGGGTTATTTTTGCATTCTTTCCAAAGATTTCATCCATTTGAATATAAAAAGGACAAATTTAGTCCAACTTATCAACCCCCAAGTTGATTCCCTTGGATTTTTCACAGTTGGTGATACCAAAGCCGGTGGAGATTGAAATGGAGTGGGCATTTTTGTACTTAGCTTGATAATTCTTGAATTGCTCCCTCATCTGTTTGGATGACAGATACAGCCTACCTTTTTTTTTCTTGAGCTCATTAGCCATCAGGAGATAACCATTGACCTTAGAGGATGGAGGTCAGCCAATGCATGTTTCACTGTTGGATCCAAAGCAAGCATTGTAGTTGGACAGAATTTTGAGCCATTTAACCAGGATGATGTGATGAGCTCTCTTGGGCTGACTTGAGCCTTTGGAAGCTGATGGGGGAGGATTGTTGGATGTTGAGTTCCTGGGGGATGTTTGCTTTGGTCCATTGGATTGTTTATTGGACTTGCAGCGGGAAGATTGCTGAGGTGCCATTTAAAAATAGTAAGTGGGATGAAGAGATGAAGGGCTATGAGAGTGTTCAAGTGGTGAGAGTGATGATTTGATGAGAGGATGAGAGTGATGAAGCAAAGAGAATAGGAAGAAATGAGAGTGATGAAGTTACAAGAGGGATAAAGCAATGAGAGTTGGGATTTGATGAAAGCAATAAACGGATGAGAGAAATGAATTGATAAGGATAGTGATCCAATGAGATTTAGGTGGATGTGATGAAAGCAATAAACAGATGAGAGTGATGAACTGATCAGGATAGTGATCCAATGAGAGTTAGCCGGATGTGATGAAAGCAATGAAGTGATGAGAGGTATGAAGTGATGAGGATATTGATGAATAGATGAAGAGCAATGAATCAAATTTGTTTCCAATAAGGTCAGAGTTAGAAGGAGGTGGGAAGCCAGGGGTGAATGACGTGGACAGGTGGTGGAAGCCTTTAAATACTTTATTTGAAAAAACCCACTTATTTCCGGGTAACTCTGAAACATCTGATGTGAAATAAGTGGGTTTTTTGATTTTTAATGGCGGGTTAAGGATTTGGGTTGAAACCCGCCATTGAAAAATGGTGGGTTTGCTTAACTCTGATACACCCTAATATTTGTGCGCTCTTGAAACATTTGTTACAATTGGGCTTGTTGAGTTGAGCTTGTTGAAGCTCAGAAGCTGTGTCTTGAAGGTGGGTGATGATCAAACTGAGTTGGGCAGACTTTTTAAAGAATACTGCCCTAAATTCTTCAGGTTTTTTATTGGCAAAGGTGCTCCCCCCCTGGGCAAACATAGTTCCAACGTGATAAAGCATCAGGGACTACCAATTGTTGCACGGTGAGGTACATGATTTTAAAATTGAACTTGGAGAGGTATTCAGCCAAAAATGCCTGTCTGTTTGTAAAAATTTTCAAGCTCATGAAATAATTAAAAGAATTGTGATCAGTTAAGGCCCTAAAGGGTTTCATAAGACTCAAAAGGTATTAAAACCATTTATTCCAGCAATAAAAACTTGCAAGAAGTTACTTGTCATGAATCATGTAATGAAGCTCTTCAGCAAGCAATCTGCCAGACTCAAAGGCTATGGGATGAAAAAGACAGGAATACAAAGAAAACTGAAAGATTACTCCTGTGATTGGATAGTCTCTTGCGTCTGGTTCCACAATAGTGCAAGCTAGCTTGTTAAAATGAGAGAATATTGGAGCAGTAGGGAAGGATTTCTTTAGAGCTTTGAACTCAAAAGCAGTTTGTTCTGTAAAAACAAAATGAGTGTCTTGCTTATGATTTGATGTCTCAACAAACAGCAAAAGGAGGGGGTGGTTTCAATGGAAAAAAACTAAAGCCAAGCCTGATGTGATGACTTGATTTAGAAAATGCAAGAAAATATGAAATTAATTAACTGAGGAGACAATCTTCAGGCAGCCAACCCAGCCTTTATAAGGTAATCCAAAGATTTCTAGATACAAGCAAATGGATGGCCAACTTCAGCTACAGAGTGGTGAGGCAGTGAATGAAAGGAACCAAATGGAAAATAAAATAAAATTACAGTTGTTTCTGATGTTGCAGCCTAAGTGCAAGACAATAGAATCTGAGCATACAAGGACGTAATGGATGAGACAGGAAGGAATGACATGAGAGTACAATGCAAATATGAAGATTTAGTTTAGGTAGGGTAAGGGACTAGTCCATTTTCCAACTATAAAGTTGATAGGGCTTTCTGGAAATGAGTGTGAACTAGTGTTAGTGTGTGACCAAAATGGAAGTCCAAGGATTGATGATAACCAGGGTAGAAGGGAAAATTTTGAATGGATGTTCAACTGGTGTTTAGAGTTAACTGCAAGATTTTCAAGTAGATACTGATTTGCCAAGATTGGAAGGTTTTTATGCGCACCAGAGGTAGTAAGCGGAAGCCACCATTGATGTTGTGCTTTATTTGTGTCACACTTATGGACTGAGGTAGATAGTACTGAGGAAAAGGATATTTTGAAGTGTGGAAGACAATAACTCTTAACCTTGAAGCATGAAACTTAGCAGCAGAAGAATGAAATCATCTCAGTAAAAACATTCCTTCATAAATACAAATAGTTTTTCAACACTTTTGGTCCCTCAAGATCTTGGGTTGGGAAAATGTGGGCAATTGGATGTCAAAAAATGATGCACCCTTGTGAACTATTCAGAGGGTATTTTCAGAAAGCTGCTATTGAATCTTCTCTTAAAGATTTTTCTCTTTTGAACCTGAGTTCAGAAAATTTCTCAGTAATCTTAGGCCAAATGTTAAAAAAATTAGCCAGAATGGCACATGATTGCAAATGTCAAAAAATGCTGGAAAACAATATCCCCTCTTTCTCTTCATTGGAATTTGGATCCCAGCTCACTCCTTTTTACTTTTCCTCCCACATCAACTTGATTCAGAGTGAGTTTTTCCCTTCCTGCCTTGGCCATTGTGCTGTTTTGACCAGTCATATCAGTGGATAAGTTCTTATAAGGCACCCATTATTCATTCCAAGGTTCTTAAACTGCCTAAGGAGGCCCCTTGAAAATACGTTGTCTGTCTGTAAAGATACTCAGTAGTATAATACTGTGGCCCCTCTTTTTATAACAAATTGAAAACCTTTTCAAACAAACCAATTAAACCTTTCAACTGCTCTTAAAATATTGATTCTTTGAGATTTTTGAGTGTGTATCTTTGGAATATTACTATTATTATTATTCCATTATTTTTATCACTCTCTGTAGCTAAAGGACTGCAGGGTTCCTGGTATCACAGAGCTGATACTTTTACCCTTTTATTCTCAAGAAAGGTTACCACCCTTGTTTAGGTTCTAACACCCATCCTTCTAACATCCCTCAGGATGAAAATTTCATTGAACGAATGATAGAATCCCAAATCCAAGCCACCCACCACATCTCTTTCACCCAAGATACCCAAGCAGCTCAGTACAATAAGAAGGCCAGGAAGATTAAGGAGTTTGAACCCGGCCAATGGGTCTGGATATCCAGGAAAAACATCACTACTAAACAACCCTCCAGGAAGCTGGACGCTGTGGTTTTGTTATATAGCCTTGGTTGGGAACCATGCTGCGGTCAGCACTCTCAGCATTTGGTAGGTCAGGCTCAGCATTTGGGATGTGCGGGGTCTCAGCAGTGGCTGCTGTGGGGCTCAGCATACCAGGCGCGGGTTGAGCTTAACTGGGTGTGGCGGGTTGCGGCCTGCTCAGACATTGGAGACCCAAGAATGGAGCCGGCCAGACCAGGTTTGCGGGCAGCTAGTTCAGGAAGGTAGAGGGGGGAAATTGGGGCTAACTTGGAGAGTACATCTCTCTTGTTTCCACAACACTAGACATATTGGACCTTTCAAAATCTTAGAACTTGTTGGCTCTCATGCCGCTAAGCTCCTCTTGTACCCACCCTTTCACAAACTCCACCCTGTATTCAATACAAACCTTCTATCCCCTTATTTTGCTAGACTCCCAACTGAAGGAGACCATAATGCCAAGTACTCTCCCTGGCAAATACACAGAGCCTTTTTATGGAAATAAATGTATCAAGTTTCCTTTAACTTCTACTCTGTTTCCACTCCTTCTATTATATCCGCATGCCTCTTTATTTTTTGCAAAACTTCTACTCTCCTTTGCACTATCCCTTCTTCCTTTGGTCCCCCCTCTCTTTATGTTTCCTTTCCTCAGTCTTCTGATTTACTATATAACCCCAATGTATCTCCTTTTTCTGTCTTTCCTCATTGGTTCAACCTTGCTCTTATTGAAATCCAATTATCTCATCATCTACCCAAACATTGAGACCGTGACATAACCTGCTAGGATGCAGACAACTAAGATTCTATAGCTCTAAGCTCTGGGATGTTGTATTGCAAGGTTTATATAGTACGGTATATGCATAGTCGGGTATATGCATGTGTAACCTGGGTTAGGATTACAACAGTTTTGTCCCTGGAGACAGGGTGCAGAGAGCCTAGTTAGGATGATGTACAGCTTTGATGAGGACCGTTTTGGGTCTTATAGCTTACTTGATCTGACTCCTTCGCCAGGAGTATCCACTCGTCCTGACCCTGTTGGACGCAGGAAAGACTGACGTTTGCTGGTCATCTTGACACTAATGTCCAAGCTTCCTCCACTCATTCCCCCTCGCCCCCTAGGCTGCGGCCAATGTCTTAAAACCCACCACAAAGGTAAACGAAGCAGACAAGTACATCCATACCAAAACAGCTGCGGGATACTAGAATGTACTGGCCGTTCTCAGTTTTCATGATATCCAGTTTCTCTAGGATCATAGATACAATTTTTATAGTCCAGAATCATATTGCCTAACTCGGCCTGGAGCTCATTCGGCAGGGTTGATGCGACCGTTTCCCCATCTGCTGCGCGCAGACGCAGACATGTGCATTGCGCTTGTCGGTCTGGGCGATTTCAGATTGTCGGAATAACCATATGCACAGAGTCCCGCTCTCTTCCGAGGGCGGTGGCAACTCACGGCGATCACGTCTGACTCTGCAGCAAGGTTCATTGAGGCTGGTCTACCAACCTCTCTTTTAGTTTCATAAGCCCGTCTCAATTCACGAAGGGCCTCCCACCAGGAAAGTTTGGAAAACAGTTCGCTTGTTTGACTCTAAAATCATCATCAACCTCTTGACCAAGCGACATGGCTAAAGACCTCCTCACCTACTCGTTCCTAAATTGCTTGCTGTTGCAACTATGTTTCTATCACTTAAATTTGCCTGTAGCTTCCAGGTTCCCTAGGCCAAATGAAGCACCCCAGGCTTGGCCAGCAAGGACAGAAAACCTCGAAACACAGGTGAATCCACTGGTTCACCGCGGGCCACCGTCTCACCGCGGGCCACCGGCTCACCGCGGGCCACCGGCTTACCGCGGGCCACCGGCTCACCGCGGGCGACCGGCTCACCGCGGGCCACCGGCTGAACGCGGGCCACCGGCTCAACGCGGGCCACGAGCTCAACGCGGGCCACCGGCTCAACGCGGGCCACCGGCTCAACGCGGGCCACCGGTTCACCGCGGGCCACCGGGGTACCCACTGCATTACAATTATGAAGTTGCCGTTCATCCCACAAGCCACCTGCCCGTCCCACCTCCAAGCACCCCACACTCCCAAGTGGATTTCACAAATCCATGGGTGGCAGCCGCTCCCTACCACCCCCAAACGGCTAGCGGCCCGGTATACAATGCAGCCAACCACCATTATCCATCAGGACATTCAAATTTCCCTCCAACATATAGCCAAAGAGCCCACTCTGGAGGTTTGTTTTACTTTCATCTTTTCCGCTTACCAGTGGTGGATAAAGAAATATCATGTGATTTCCAAAGGCTCACAAACTTGCATTGGGTCTGAATTTTAAGTCTACCAACAAGAGGCCAATTGGAATCAAGACCCTGCCTCTAATCTCCCATCAACCAAAGAATTTGAAGATGAAGTCTACTCAGTCTACTAATCAACACATGTTTCAGCCTCCTGGATATCAAGACCTTTGCTATCCTTGAGCTACCAGAGGTGATAGAATAAATAATAAATATATTATTTAATAATTGCAGCAAAAATCCGTAAAATATTTGGATAAAGCTTATTGCAAGGTTAATTGGTTTGGTTATGGTTTATTTTTATAAATCAATATAGATAGATTGATTATTAAAAATTTTTCAGAGGGACCACAAGTATATTTGGGATCTTTAACAACTCTCTGCAGGGAATTCAGTATGAAAACACATAGGCCTGGTTACTTTGGGCCCTTTAGTTTAAAGGATATTTTGCCCAAAGATAATATGTATATAAAATACACAGTGGAGTGGCAGGTCTTTGTAACCAAGCTGCCGCAACAGAGAAAGGATAAAAAAACTCAGTGGCATATTATTAAATTCTTAGGGTATCTGTTTGGGACGTGTACTGATGGGTTAAACCTGTATACTGGGGTTATAAGGTTGTTCAGAAGTTTAAATTGATAAAAAAGAGGGTTGAGAACGGATATTATTAATCAGACTAAGCCATAAATCACTTACTTATCTCTTGTAATTATTTGATTCCCTTGGCATGGTGCCTGGATATAAATATAACTGGGTCTCTGGGTATCAATATCATCTAAAGACCTCTTTATTTATAGTTTTTGGAGTCCCAATATTGTCCTTCTGAGGGGTACAGGGGCTTAAAGGGACAGACACTGAGGCTAGCAGGGTAACCTGTGGTAGCCTGTCACGTGTTCTTGGTGCTGTAACATGGGTAGCATCTAATTCCACAGGGTATGGGAATTATTCTACTTTATAATTAATGTTTGGACGTGTGAATAACACTAATCTGTCCTTTTTATTTATTATTTAATTAATTATCCTTAGTAAATTTTCCCAGTAAGTTAATAATTATTTTAATAGACATTCCTACAGATATTCTGATTTCAGGTGAGTTCTCATTATGTATTAAATATTTGGAGTAAATTCATGATATTGATTTTACTCCTGATTTTAAAAATTCAGTTGATTTACTAAAATAATACTTAAAAATGTAAGTCATTGGTATTCATGTAATATTTTTACATCATAAGTTTTCATAGTATGTCACAAAAATTTTGATAACTAGAAATTATCATAATAGTATATTAAAGTATTTTTATATATTTTTAGAAGTAGTCATTGTCTTATTTTTGAAATTTTTGGTACTTTGAATTATATTTAATAAAACATAAATATAAAGGTTATTTCAGTATTTTTAAATAATTTTATGTACTTTTAGACTATCTACTATCCACAGGAACATTTATTACATATGTAGAATTTTCCTGTGTAGGTTGTAGCATGTTTACACGGTAACTAAGTTTCTCATGTGGCCCGTCACTTTTTCAACCCATAGTCCCGCGGCTGCATACTTGTCAGAGGCCCAGGCCTGCATACACAACTTTGACAGAGTGACAGAGCTGTAGCTCCCCCGCTTGTGGGTGCATTGGCTGCCGTGGCTGCGTGTGGGAATTGTGACAGAACACATTTCTGTCTGTAACTCCTAAAATATAAACAACACATCAATTTTGACTGAATTTGAGGTGTGAAACCTATACGTGACAATACATGTGAAATATTTAATTTGCCAAAAAGTTCAATAGTGGTGCCATGGTATTTTGCTATTTCTTTCCTTAATTATTTATAAATATAAGGAGTTGTATTTCAAGGGTGGGGACAGTGAGTGACCCTACCTAATTTTGGGTGGAGAATCCTTTTTTGCAATAATATTTATGGATTTCCCACTCCTTCTTTGGTTAATTTAATTATTATTATTTTTATGTTATTTCTGTTACTTTTGCAGCTTGCTCTGCAATAGTAGCAAGCTGAAAAACGCGCAGACCCACCCTGTAAAAGGACGCAAAGCATTGCCAAAATACTATGGGACAAAGGGTATAAGTAATGTAGATCAGGACATGGGGGATGACTTTCTCAATGTTTTATGCAACAGTCTGAAGAAAATATTTTTGAGCCTTGCACCTTTAATTTTGTGGCTCCCATGGTCTCTGGTTCCTGTTCATCTTGTGATCCAGCTCTGGTCTCTTGGTTTTAATTTTTCATTCACTCTCTTTCTATTCAAATTGTTGCACTCCTCCCTGACATGTTCTGATGTATCAATATGATGGTAGCTGTTGCCGCTCACTCCGTAATTTATGGTGCGCATTTCACAATTGGGAACAGTGTTTTCTTCTTCTCAGGAGACCAAGCAGGCAGGAATTGTGGTATGCTGTCAGTCATACCTCCTGAGTTCTCATTGACATCTATGTCCACAGGTACCTTACCCACTGAGAAAATAAGAGATGCTGTAGTGGCAGCAAAGAAAGCTCAAAAGTTGGAGACTTGGATTGCAAGATAGCAATCAAGCACTATGATAATTATGTTGGAGCCAAAATCTACTCTTAATGCCCACTTCCACCCATGGATTCTATGTATTGGCACTGAAAACCTGAACAGCGTTGTAAAACAACGCATCAGGTCTTTACAAGCAAAACCTTGGTAATGGACAGTCACAATGGCCCATCTGGCCATGGTGCGCTCACACCACATGCAAACAAGAGGCAATTTCGGAGGATTTTCACCCAAGGCATTCTTGCGGGATACTTGCGGAACTTAGCTTTTGATGTGAGAGAATTGAGCTGCAATGTTGCCAGATGGTTGTCAGCCTCAATCTCCCAAGAAATTTCTGGGCAGAGAGAGCTAGGTCCTGCGGGAAGGCCTGGGTGAAAATTATTCCAAACTTTCCAATGTTTGCATGCAGTTTCAGCTAACCAGTTAAGAGATCACTTGTGAATGTTGACTTCATTTCACAAAACCACCCCATGTACTATAGGGAAATCTTAGATGATTTTGAGCACAAATGGGAGAGTGCAGTTGCAAGGGAAGTGTGAGTATGGCAAAGCCAAATGTGAAGTGCCAAAAATTAGTCCAGAGCCTCAAAAAAATGCAAGAAGGATGGATTTTTAAAATGGAAGGAAAATAAGGAAGTTCCAATTTGATAAACTGATCTCAGCAAAGGATGCAAGAACTTATGAAGGTAGAAAACTGAGGAAAAAATCTTCAGGCAGAATGAATGGTCCTTATAAGGCAACTGGAGGTGACTAGATAAAACCTGATTGAAATTCATCTACAGCCAGGGAGAAATCATGCAATTGATGATAGGAATGGTATGATTAAATGAAATACAAAGTTTATTTTATCCAAGGTCATAGGGAAAGTTCAAACAATAGACAGTGGTAGGATAGGGACAAGGCAAGATGAATGAATGGAGTGCAAAGAGAATTAATGCAAATTAACAGATTTAGTTACGCAGGGTGTAGGGATAGCCCGGGAGCAGATATTAAAACCAATATGTCTTTGTATAAAAAATGCAAGTCAATATGACTAGCATGACCAAGAATGGGATAGCTAAGTCAAAAGATGGAATAAGCAAGGTTGATAGGATGGTTGAAAAAGTTTTGGATGAAACCCCCGGGATTTCTGGGATAGACTGAGTTGCCAAAAGTGGAGAGGTTGCTTCTTTATAAGCCAGAGGTAGTCAGTGAACATTCTAATAATAAGTGTAATGCTTGTGTCCCCCTTAAAGACTGAGGTAGATGTTACTGAGGAATATGATATTTCCAAAGAATGAGGTATCAAATAACCCTTAGAATTAGAGCATGAAAGTTTCTCAGGTATAAAACCTGTGAGCTCCTGCAAGAGTTCCATAAATTTTCCATCACTTCATGTGTCAGCTTGCTACTATTGCAGAGAAAGCTGCAAAACTAACAAAAATAACATAAAAATAATAATATTAAAATTAACCTAAGAAGGAGTAGGAAAACCATGAATATTATTGCAGAAATGGATTTTTCACCCAACATTAGGTAGTCTCACTCACTGACCCCACCCTTGAAATACAACTCCTTATATTTGTAAATAATTAAGAAAGGAAAGACCAAAATACCACAGCACCATTATGGGACTTTTTTGGCCAATAAAATATTTCACATGTATTTTCACGTATAGGTTTCACACCTAAAATTCAGCCAGAATTGAGGTGTTGTGTATATTTTAGGAGTTAAAGACAGAAATGTGTTTTGTCACAATTCTGGTACGCAGCTGCAGCAGCCAATACACCTGCGCGTGGCTGAGCTGCAGCAGGTTCACCCTGTCAAAGCGGTGTATGCAGCCCCAGGCCTCTGACAAGTACGCAGTTGTGGGACTACAAGTTGACAAAGTGACAGGCGGCCTGAGAAACCTAGGTACCGCATAAACATGCTACAAACTACATGGGAACATTCTCAATATGTAATAAATGTTCCTGTGGATATTAGATAGTCTCAAAATACATAAAATGATATAAAAATACCTAAATAAACTTAATACATATTTTTATTCAATATAAGTTAAGATAACCAAGAATGTCGAAAATGAGATAATGACCATTTCTAAAAATATATCAAAATACTTTTATATAAAATTATGGAAACTAAAATACATTGGTATTTTCGTGACATACTATGGAAAATAATTATGTAAAAATATTACATAAATACTTGTGACTTATGTTTTTAAATAATCATTTCAGTAAATCAACTAAAATCAAAAAATAAGGAGTAAAATCAATGTCATGCCTTTACTCCAATTATTTAATACATAATGAAAACTAACCTGACATAAGACTATCCAAAGCAATGTCTATCAAAATAATTATTAACTTACTGCGAACATTTACTAAGGAAAATTAATTAAATAATATATAAAATGAACAGAGTAGTGTTATTCACATTTCCAAACATCAATTATAAAGTAGAATAATTCCCATAACCTGTGGAATGAGATGTTGACCGTGCTACAGAACCAAGAACCCGTGACAGGCTGCCACTGTTTACCCTTCTAGCCTCAGTTTCCGTCCCTTTAAGCCCCTGTACCCCTCAGAAGGACCAGATTGGGACTCAAAAAGCTATAAATAAAGAGCTCTTTTTGAGGATATTGATACCCAGAGACCCAGTTATATTTAAATCCAAAAACCCTGCCAAGGTAATAGAATACTTTTAAGAGATAATTAAGTGATTTATGGCTTTATTCTGATTAATAATATCCGTCCCCAACAATTTTTGTCAATTTAAACTGCTGAACAACCTTATAACCCCACTAAACAGGTTTAACCCATCAGTGCACGTCCCAAATAGGTACCCAAAAGATTGAATAATATACCAGTGAGTCTTATTATCCTTTCTTTATCATGGAAGCTTGGTTAAAAAGCCCTGCCACTCCACCATGTATTTTATATACATATTATCTTTAGTTAATATATCCTTTAAGAGTATAAATTAAAGGTTCCAAAGTAATCAGGCCTATGTGTTTTCATACTGAATTCCCTGAAGATAGGTGTTAAAGATACCCAATATAATTGTGGACCCTCTATTAAAATATTTAATCATCAATTTATTTATGTTGATTTATAACAATAAACCATATCCAAACCAATCAACCTTGCAATAAGCTTTATCCAAATATTTTATGGATTTTTTGATGCAATTATTGAATAATATATTTATTATTTATTCTATCACCTCTAGTAGCTAAAGGATAGCAAGGATCTTGAAATCCAGGAGGCTGAAAATTGGGGGTCTGGCTGGGAAATATTCCATTTTGTTATATTTAATACTTTGGACCAGAAATTTCTCATAAAATCAAATCAACAATAATTTATCTGACCTTTCAAATGGGATTTATCATTAATTTATTATGCAGTGAGTTTAAAAACAAATGCAGAATTAATAATATGTTCTTTAAACCTTTTAAACATAAGAAAAGAAGAATACATTAAAAAATATAAACCAACTGGTTGGGAAGCTTTAACTCAAGCTGAGCAACTTCATATTTCTTCTGCATGTAAACACCTAGATAAACTCCTTGAACAAGAAGATCTTGAGAGGCGTATCAACTTCCAGGCCCTATTAAGGAAACATAAATCTTGGAAGAAATACGGTATAAATTACTTTTTAAAATATAAAAGTAAGTATAACACTTTTATCACCATATTATTTTTATTAAAATAATATTAATATATTTTATTGACCAATAAAATATCTTTTCACCATCAGTGAACCCTGTTATCCCAGAAGCCACTGTCACTGAAGTTGATGTATTGGACCAAGAAGTCCCAGATATCTATGGACGCCCTGAAAATATTGATTGGATGGGTGAAGACCTCATTGGAACACACCAAGACCCCGTAGGATTACCTATTAAGGACCAATTTAATCCCAATAAAGTCCTGGTACCTTTGAATATCAACTTAAGTAAGTTTCAAACAAAATTATTTTTACAGATTTTTCTTTAGAAAAATACTTATTAACATTTTATGCAATATGAATAGACGTAACACAAGAGCCTCAGGGAGAATTCCCTCCTATGGATATTTTCCAGGAGCCCCCAGTAACCATGAGACCACAAATAATGACAACCATCAGGGGACTGGAACCCGTGAATCAAATGTTGGTGAACAAGGAACAGCCCCAAGTACTGTTGCCCTCCCTCAACCTAGAGCGGGAGAAGGTAGTAGAATTAAGCCCCCCTCCATCAAAAGAAGGTTCCCTGCAGCCACCCCAGAAGAATCTGGCCAAGGAATCCAGGATCAAAGACTTAGTCAGAGAGCACATGAAATATTGGGAAGAATTTAAAGAGGCCCAAGCCAAGGAGGACTTAGTATTTATGAAAAAGATAATATCCCAGGCAAAGGCTAGCCAGATATCTCTTCAGAAAATGATTCCAAGGAAAGAGCTATAATCCTACGTAGAAAAGTGGAATCCTTGGGATCAATTAGCCCAACTGAAAGGCAGAGGATCAGGAAAGAAGACATCTTCTTCCCATCCAAAGCCAAAGGTAAAGAAGGATTGGGATCAGATAATATCCTTAGCTCAAAAGTGGAAAAATGTGTGCAACAATTAGCCTCTAATTCTGAACCAAGTAACTTGTCTAAACCAAATTCTGATGTAATTACTTCCTTTTCTAATGATATGCGTCATAATTTCAAGATTGTTTGTGGAAATTTGGACAGTGTTTACACCCAAATGAATATGTCAACCTCAGTAGTAGCCAAATTAATTAATAAACAAACAAAAACTGTAGGAATGGAAGATATTAAAGAGCATACAGAACAATTATTGGAGACAATCAATCAAGGTAAAATTAGAAAAACTAAAAAAATTGAGAATATGTTATCAGTTATCAAAGAAGATTTTATTATGTCTTTTCAGCCTTTAAAAAAAGAAGTAATAAATTCTACTAACAGCTCCATTCTTTCCCTTAGTGAAAAATTGGATGTGCTTAATAACAAAGTGGACCTGCAACTTCATCTGATCAAAAATGATCTTAGAGACTTGAAATTCCGTCTGACCAACCCCTTGGGGAGTACTACAGAGGAGCCAAAAACTCCCAGAAAAACCACTACTCCTTATGCACCACCCTTATTAGGAATGCATAGGAGTGATAACTTTAGGCCTAGTCCTACTCCTGAGATGGAGAAAGCCCTCAAACGTTTACCCCCAATTTCTGAATGGCCTAAGTTCTCAAGTAAAGGGGAGTACAATCAGATAAATTTTATCAAATTTATTGACTATAACATTAACTCTTATGACCTACCAGAAGCTATAACTGTAGTCAGGCTGCCCAGACTATTTGAAGGAGTAGCTTTAGGCTGGTTCATCAGTAAAAGAGAAGAAGTGGGATCCTTACCATGGAATTCTTGGAAACTTATAATTAAAGAGAAATATGGTTCTAGAATGTGGAAAATAAAAATGATGAAAAATTTTGAAAATTCCTCATTTGATCCCTCCAAGGATAAGCCTCACAAATGATGCTTAGAAAAGAAGAGAAGACAAGACTTCTTCCATCCAGATGCTGATAAAGAGGAAGTAAATGAAAGACTCCTCAACTTGTGTCCTGGAAATATTAAACATAGTTTAAGATGCAGGATGAGTATGAATGCTGACTTACCAACTCTAATCAATGTGTTAGAAGAAGTCATAGACATGAATGGGTTAGACAAGAAGGTTCCTTTTAGACCTCAAGAGAAATTCAATATTAACAAAACCAGAGAACAACCCCCTATGATAAATATCTCTAACAATAAGAAACCTAATGAGAACAGGGATAAAGAGAGAATTCCTGGAACTTGTTGGAATTGTAACAAGACAGGGCATATGAGACAAGACTGCCCATTACCAAAAAGAAAGATAGAAGTCTTGGAAGGAGAGCAGGAGATTGAAGGGAATCAGAACTATGAAGATATAGATGATAATGAAAGATCCATTTCTGAATTTGAAATGATCCCAACAAACCCTGTTAATGTAATAGAATGAGATATAGGCACTTCTATAGAAATAAATAACATCCATGGTGACTCTAGTTTGCCCCAACAATGGGAGCCTACCATAATTCCTAGACTTATCACGGATGTGCATCCATTAAAAGTCAAGCCTATGAGTGGTAAGAGTTATACCAATGATCAAAATTGTTAGGAAACAGGATTGTATAAATACTGACCTATAAGGGTATTACTTGATAGTGAAGCTTTTTGCTCATGTGTCTGTACTGAATTCTTAAAAAAATGGGATCCCAATTGGAAAGAACACCTTTTGCACATCCCAAAAGCCAAGTTTAGCTCTTGCAACTCTACCATGAATGCTACTGGAGTATGGACTGCTCCTATAATATTACCCCACAATCAAGGATCTTTGAGGATACAAGTGGAATTTGTAGTATTTCTCAATGGATTGTGTGACTACCTGCTAATAGGAAATGATGCTTGATGTCTATATGGCATAGATGTGTTCCAGAGTAAAGGGGGGGTACTTCACAGTGGGTAGTAATTGGGAAAAGAAGTTTAAGATATGCACCATCCAATCTAAATTCCCCTCTCCCACTTACCAAAAGCATTTAGAAGAATTCAATCAAGAATACTTCTCTCAAGCAGCTTTAAATATGAAAATTTCTGAGGAACAGAAGAAAGATATATTGAAATCTCAAGAACATTTAAATATGAAACTTTCTGAGGAACAGAAGAAAGATATATTGACAGTCTGCTTTGCAAACCAAAATGCTTTCTGTACTAAAGATCACCCCATTGGTGATATCAAAGGAAATGACATGGTATTGACCTTGACTATTAAGCCTCCTTATCATCCAGCCTAAGAAGACCAGCTTATCCCTCTAGTCCTAAATCTAGAATAGCTTTTGAGGAACATATCCAAGAACTGATAAACTTACAAGTATTAAGGAAAGTAGGACACAATGAGCAGGTAGATGTGACAACACCTGTAATCATAGCTTGGCATAATGACAAGTCAAGGATGGTAGGAGACTTCAGAATGCTCAATAATTATTCCCAGGCAGATTATCATCCTATACCCTGGATTGATCATGCTCTAAATAACTTTTAAAAAGGCAAATATATCACTAATATGGATATGCTTAAAGGTTTCCAACAGATACCTATAAGCCCTGAAAGCAGAAAGTTTATGAGAATTATCTGTCATTTTGGAATATATGAATATCTTAGGATGCCCTTTGGTATAAAGAATGCCCCACCACATTTCCAGAGAACAATGGATACATTTCTAGGTACCTACATTAGACAAGGATGGATGATGGTATATATAGATGATGTTATCATATATTCTGATGATTGGGATACTCATATAAACCAAATAAGAATAGTACTCCAAAAAATCTCTAAAGCAGGATTAAAATTATCCATGAAGAAATTCAACTTTGAATATTGAGAATTAAAAGCTCTAGGGAATATAGTCTCTGGTCTAACTCTAGCTGCTGATCAAAATAAGATAGCTGCTGTCATGAACAGACCAATTCCTCAGAATAATACAGAGTTACTGTCTTTCATTAGTTTTTGCAGTTACTACAGACAGTAAATCCACAAGTTTGCTATGCTAACTAAAAGTCTGTATGAAATATGCAACAATAAAAATTCTTTGAAATGACACATGAGAGATTGAAAAGCTACGAGGAATTGAAAATAGCTATGACCTCCACTCCTCTACTCATTCAAAAAGATTACTCCAAAACTTTTAAACTTTACATTGAAGCCTGTATGGAAGGGTTAGGAGCTGATCTACATCAAGAAAGAATATAAGAATACAAAGCAGTTGAGAAACCAGTACTCTTCATATCTAGACAGATCAAAGACACAGAAAGGAGATATGGAGCCAGTCAGATGGAATGCTTGGCTCTAGTATGGGATTTAGAAAAGCTACACTATTACTTAGAAGGCACCACTTTCCAAGTGATCATGGACTTTAATGCTGTAAGAACTCTGATGAACATGAAGACCCCCAGCAGACATATGCTCAGGTGGCAAATTGCTATACAACAGTATAGAGGCAAGATGACTATAGTGCATAAAGCTGGAGCTAAAAACCAGAATGCTGATATTCTAAGTAGGAATTTTTTGCCTAATGACTCTAGCAATCCAGCATATGACCCTGAGGATCACAATATCTTTCTTACCTTGAAAATAAATCTTTTTGCATTGGATGCTCCAATTATGGGGATCCACTTATGTGAATTAGATACTGCTTTCTTCAATCTAGTGAGGGAAAACTACTCCTCTGATATCTAGGTGCTGATTACCACTATGGAATGTGAATCCCCAGAAGCAGCTCTGATAGATAGTTTACCTGCTTCATTAATTAAACCCTATAAAGCATGAAGGTTTAACTTTTGGGATGGTCTACTTTACTACAGAAACCAACATTCCAGTGTATTAGTACTAAGTAACATAGAGTGTATAAAACAAATACTCCAGGAATGCCTTGACAACTGTTCATCAGGGCATCTTTCCACTGAAAGAACAGTGGAGAAAGTAAAACAAACTGCTTGATGGATAGACTGGAAAGAAATTACTATTAAGTATGCTACTAGATGTGAGACTTGCAAAAAATCTAATAAAACTACTGGCAAAAGGTTTTGACTCCTACAGAAGATCTCTGAGCCCAAAACTAGATGAGAAATCATTAATATGGATTTTTTCACCAGCCTCCCCCCTGGAGGTACTCATTCATATAACTCTGTTGTGGTTATAGTTGACAGATACTCTAAGAAAGCAAAATTCTTACCTAACCACAAAGAAGATAGTGCTATGGATGTAGCTCTACTATTTTGGAATAAAATTATAGCTTATTTTGGTATAACCAAGATTATAATCATTGACAGAGACCCCAAATTCACCTCTGAATTTTGGAGGAATCTACATGATATACTGGGTAATAATATAGCATTTTCTATAGCATAAGGTCCCCAGACTGATGGATTAGCTGAAAGAATGATACAGACCCTGGAAGATATGTTGAGAAGGTTCTGTAGCTTTGGTATAGAATACAAGAACTCAGATAGTTATTGCCATGATTGGGTAAGCCTACTACCAGCTCTAGAAATGGCTTATAACAGCAGCAAGCATTCTACTACCAAAGAATCCCCTTACATACTAGAAAGAGGATTGATTCCAAAACTCCCCAGGTACTATAACTTAGACACCATTCATCCAAAATATCTTGACTTCAAGAAAATTGTAGACCTGGCAAATAATCATGCTCAGAAATGTGTAGAAGAAGCAGTGGAAAACAAAAAACAGAGATGGGAAAAATCACACAGAGAACCTGACTTTAAAATAGGAGATCAGATCTTGATATCCACTGCCAACTTCAACAATTTAGCAGGTAACAGAAAGCTGAAACCAGCATTTGTTGGACCATTTTTTATCAAAAAGATGCATAGTAAAAATGCTGTAGAAGTAATCCTGAGTGAAGAATTATCAAGAAAACACCCAGTATTTCCTGTTAGCCTAGTAAAATACTTTCAACCAAGAGAAGGTAGCAACCTCCCTCCAACAATGATCCTAATAGAACCTGAACCTGTGAAAAAAAAAGGGAAACTCAGAAGGATGTTGAGAGACAAGAAAGAGAGAGTGCAAGTAAAAGGTGTTAAACTATACTTAGTGAGATACAAAGGAGAATCTTCAGGCAAAGATGAATGGTTACCAGAAAATAATATACCTGATGGACCAATTCATCTCAGAAACTACAGAGCCAGCAAAAGGAACTGAAGCACATATGAAGTTAATTTTTTCTCCCAACTTCCTCCAGAATCTTTTGTCAGATATGGCCATATCTTGAAGTGGGGGAATGTCAGCTTGCTACTATTGCAGAGCAAGCTGCAAAAGTAACAAAAATAACATAAAAATGATAAATATTAATATTAACTTGAGAAGGATTAAGAAAACCATGGAAATTTTTGAAGAAATGGATTTTCCACCCAAAATTATGTAGGGTCACTCACTGACCCCACCCTTGAAATCCAACTCCTTATATTTTTAAATAATTAAGAAAGGAAAGACCAAAATACCACGGCACCATTATGGTCCCTTTTTTTTGGACAACTAAACATTTCACATGTATCGTCATGTATAGGTTTCACACCTAAAATTCAGTCAGAATTGAGGTGTTTTTTATATTTTAGGAGTTACAGATGGAAATGTGTTCTGTCACGATTCCCGTACGCAGCCCCAGCAGCCAATACACCCGCGCGCAGCTGAGCTGCATCACTTTCACCCTGTCAAAGCCCTGTATGCAGCCCTGGGCCTCTGACAAGTATGCAGCCGTGGGACTACAAGTTGACAAAGTGACAGGCGCCCTGAGAAACCTAGGTACTACGTAAACATACTACAACCTACATGGGAATATTCTAAATATTTAACAAATGTTCCTGTGGATAGTAAGTAGTCTAAAAATACATAAAAGTATATAAAAATACCTAAAAAGCCATTATACGTATTTTTATTTAATATAATTTAAAATAACCAAGAATGTCAAAAATGAGATAATGACTATTTCTAAAAATATCTTAAAATACTTTAATATAACATTATGATAACTACAAGACATTACTATTTTTGTAACATACTATGGAAACCAATGATGTAAAAATAGTACATAAATACTTGTGACTTATATTTTGAAATAATCATTTTAGTAAATCAACTAAAATTCGAAAATAATGAGTAAAATAAATGTCATGACTTTACTCAAATTATTTAATACATAATGAAAACTCACCTGAAATCACACTATCCTTAGGAATTCCTATTAAAATAATTGTTAACTTACTGGGAACATTTACTAAGGATAATTAATTAAATAATCAATAAAATTAACAGATTAGTGTTATTCACACGTCCAAACATCAATGATAAAGTAGAATAATTCCCATACCCTGTGGAAGTAAAGGTTACCCGTGCTACAGCACCAAGAGCAAGTGACATGCTGCCACTGTTTACCATGCTATCCTCAGTGTCCGTTCCTTTGAGCCCTTGTACCACTCAGAAGGACAATATTGGGACTCAAAAAGCTATAAATAAAGAGCTCTTTTTAAGGATATTGATACCCAGAGACCCAGTTATATTTACCTCCAGAAACTGTGCCAAGTTAATCAAATACTTATAATAGATAATTAAGTGATTTATGGATTTAGTCTGATTAATAATATCCATCCCAAGCCCTTTTTATCAATTTAAACTTCTGAACAACCTTATAACCCCAGTATACAGGTTTAACCCATCAGTGCACGTCCCAAACAGGTACCCAAAGGATTTAATAATATACCAGTGAGTCTTGTTATCCTTTCTCTGTCATGGTAGCTTGGTTAAAAAGCGCTTCCACTCCACCAAGCATTTTATATACATATTATCTTTGGGCAATATATCCTTTAAGAATATAAATTAAAGGTTCCAAAGTAACCAGGCCTATGTGTTTTAATACTGATTTCCCTGAAGATAGGTGTTAAATATCCCCAATATAATTGTGGCCCCTCTATTAAAATATTTAATCATCAATTTATTTATGTTGATTTATAACCATAAACCATATCCAAACCAATAAAACTTTCAATAATCTTTATCCAAATATTTTATGGATTTTTTTCTGCATTTATTGAATAATATATTTATTGATTATTCTATCACCTCTGGTAGCTAAAGGATAGCAAGGATCTTGGCATCCAGGAGGCTGATATCATGATTATCTACTGTCTATGTGATAAATTTACATACTATTTTTCTCTGAATTAAAGTTTTAGATTCAAAATTTTGCCCTATCCTTATTTTTGAAATAATTTTATTTTCCACAACAATTGATGTATATCTAGTACCAAGTATTAATGCATAACTAGCACTGCGTTTTGGGGAGTTTGCCATAAATGCAAGGCTGTTCAAATTCAAAAACTGGCCTATTCTTTTGCCCTTAGTGACCCACTCATCAAAACTGCAATATAATCATTGAGAAAAGGTTGCAGTAATTTTTGGTTACCAGGGTCAATTCTCAGATAATGCTGCTGCATGAAGTGAATTTTATTAGAGGGCAAACTTTATTTGAGGAAATATTTATAAATCCAATCAAAAGATGGAATAAAACTAATAGATAACATTTTTCTTTCTAATACTACAAAAAGTTGGGAGTTACACTATAAATTCACCTCCACCCCCACCATCAACAGAGACTGGAATTAACCAGTTTCAGAGCCACGTTCAAGTTAAAGTAATTGTAGTAAAAGAATTGGGAGAGGGAAGGCATGAAATTCAGGCAAGAAAAAAAAGGGGGCAGGAGGAAAAAGAAAGGGGATATGGAAGGGATTCGAACAGAAGGAAGGCAGGAAGGTTAAAGAGAAGAATCCAATGCTGAAATTTGGATGCCAGTGTGATTATTCATCCAAAAAATCATATTCCACAGTAACATCTACCTCAACCTACAAGCATGATAGAATCAAATCCTCCAATATTAGCATATCTCCTTACTACCTCTGGCTTATACACAAAGGAACTATCCAAATTTTGTAACTAATTCCATCCCTGTGATGCTTGCAGTTCCATCAAATGATTAGTTGACCAACCAATCAACCTGGCTTCTTCCACGTTTGGACTTAGTTATACTATTCTTAGTCTTGCTATTTATATTGTCTTGCATGCTGTATAGAAATTCATATCATTTATAATGTCTGTTTAAGGATTAGTCCCACACCCTGCATAAATATATCTGTTCATTTGAATTACTTCTCTTTGCATTTCATTCATTAATCCTGCTATGACCCTGTAATTGCAATTTCTATTGTTTGAACTAGCCCTACCACCTTTGATAGATTTTATTGTGTATTTCATTTAACCATTCCATTAATTTTGTTCATTTCATCACTTCTCCCAAGCTGTAGACAACTTTCCATCAGGTTCTATCTAGTAAGCTGCCTAAAATGGCCCTGGCATGCAAGGGGCTGAGGGAACATGAAATAATGCTTAAAGAACTCAGGATATAGAGGTGAGATTGATTGCAATGAACATAGGTAGATCAATGACAAGGATGAAGGAATTAAACTATAAGAGTATTCCACGAGAGAGCCTTTTGAGGAAGACTGATGACTGAAACCCACAAGGGTAACATCAGAGGGATGGGTGATATGAGTATGGTAGGCTTGATGGCTTTCTTTTGCAGAGATGACACCTATTGGAAGGGAATAACCAATAAGTAGTATAATAGGGCTTATCAAAGTGAGCAAACCCGCCATTAGAAAAGCGCCATTTTTTTGACCAAAGCCACCATTTTTAATGGCCTTTTTCAAAATAGAAATACACCATGACTGGTGTATTTCAAAATGGTGGGCTTCATGAAAATGGCTGATTTCAAACATCAAATCCGCAATTAAACCCACTATTTATGCATTATCATCCATCCAACATCCATCACATCTAAAACACCCATCCACATCAGCAAATCCATACCGGTTGCACCTCCATTGCATCACAGAAATCTCATCTCCATTGCTTCACATCTCTATTGATTTTCACATCTCCATCTTCACACAAATACCATCATTTCATCACCCCACATCACATCACCATCTTTCTCAACATTTCCAATGAAACTTCCCGCCAGCAAGTTGAAAATGCAAAAAAGCTGACTGAAATTTTGCTACTGTTTGACTCCCATTCAGACTCTGATTCAGACTCCGATTTGAAATCAACTTGGTTGGATTTGAATTCTCTGTTGGAAAAGCAATAAATGGTTCCAAGAATACACACCCTCCAAAACCCTATGTATGAAAGGCAAAAGCTTCATCTCATCCCCAAATTAAGCTTCCAGCAACTATTTCAAACTCTATTGCCTTCATTCATGAAACTTTTGGAGATGATTGAAGACCACCACATCTTCCAGAGAAATTCTTTGAATCCTCAATGCAATCCAGCCGTCCAACTGGCAGTTGCTCTTTGAAGATTGGGATCAAATGGAAATGGAGCAGCAATCCATCAATTGGAAAATATATTCTCAGTCAGTTATGGAAGCATTGACTTATACACCAAAAGATTCATGATTGTTATCATATCTTTCTGTTGCTCAGTCCTTTCTTGGCCAACCAAAGAAGAACGCAAGGAGATATCTCAAGTAATGGAGACCAAAGGCTTTCCTGGTTGCATTGGGCTTTTTGATGGAACCACCATCCACTTGAGTCAAAAAACCAAGCTAGATGGCAACAACTATTTTGATTGAAAGCAAAGGCAACTGATTCATTTCTTTTTCAATGACTTTGATAACACCTTTGATCACACCACTGACCAAATATGTTTCAGTTTTTTTAAGATAATCCGTGGCCCTAAAACTTTTTTGTGATAATAACAAGAAGTTCATATCCCTCCATGCTGGCCTTCCAGGTTCCTGTCATGATTCATAGGTTTTAAATTGGATGCAGATTGCCCAACAACCAAAGAACAACTTTGAACACAATCAATACCTTCTTGCCAATTCAGCTTATGCTAGTGGCAAATATGTGGTTCCAGCATAACCAAAAGTTTCATCTAACAATCAAGGAAAAACCGATTTCAACTATCATCTTGCCCAATCACGCATTCAGATTGAGCATGCCATTGGAGTCCTGAAAGGAAGATTGGCCAGCTTAAGGGAAATGCAAAACCAGCTTCAAAACCCCAAAGAAATGAAGATCCTCATCAACTGGATTGTCACTTGTTTAATCCTTCACAATCTTTGAGCCCACATCAAAGATGAATGGAAAAAAATATTTGAAGATGATATTCCTGACCCACCTCAAGTCATCCCTGCCTCATCTTGTCCCTCATCTTCTTCTATGAGAGAGCAGATTCTTCCTTTCACCCTTGCTTGCTTTGATGAGTAATGTTTGATTTTTAAATAGGTGAAAAATAACTTGACAGTAAGTTTTTTTTTGGTTCTTCACCCAAGTATCCAGGCTGAGTTGGGGGTCTTTATTTTTTATTTTTTATTTTTATTTTTTATTTTTTTTATTTTTTTTTATTTTTTTATTTTTTTTTTTTTATTTTTTATTTTTATTTTTTTTTTCAGTGGACTTAGACAAAATCAAAAAAAAATCCACCTCATTCCCCACCACTTTCCATCCCATCCACCTCTCCCCTCCAAATCACCTCTCCAACACTTCCACCTCACCCCACTCACACACCTGTCATCTTCCTTCCTCCTCCTAATCAAACCACCTCCTTAACCTCAGAAACCATTCCAACCTCACCAGCCTCATCAACCTCACCAAGCTCCCCAAAAAATTTACAATCCAACTCACCAAAAGACTCAGTAAGTCCCCTTCCCTCTTTCTTTCCACTCACTAATCCACCCTTGCTTACATCTCCTTTGAACTCTCCTCAGGTCTTCTCTCTCAGCTCCACCACATCTCAATTGCATCCCCCTCCTCATCTGGTAAGCCTCTCCCTTCTCTTTCTCCCCCCTTCCTCCTCCTCCTCCCACCTTGCTCAACCACCCCTCTCCAATTGATTTGGATTTGATTGACCAATCAAATCCTGATCAATCAATTGATCAATCAATGAGGAATCAATTGATTGATTGAATCCTAACTGATTGATTGATCTATTAGGAATTGATTGACCAATCAAATCCTAATCAATCAATTAATTGGTCAATTGAATCCTAAACAATCAATCAATTGATTAGGAATCAATCAACCAATTGAATCCTGATTGATTGATTGATCTGGTTTTGATTGATCAATCAATTGATTGCAAATCTATCAAGCAATTGATTTGCAATCAATCAGTTTTTGAGCAATAAATCAATTTTTTTGCAAGCAATCAATCAATTGTTTCAGTCTTCTCCTCCACCTTTTTTTGGAGTGTTCTGTGGTGCTGACCTCCGCTTTTATTTTTTTATTATTTATTTTTTTATTTTTTTATTTTTTTATTTTTTTATTTTTTTATTTTTTTATTTTTTTATTTTTTTATTTTTTTATTTTTTTATTTTTTTATTTTTTTATTTTTTTATTTTTTTATTTTTTTATTTTTTTATTTTTTTATTTTTTTATTTTTTTATTTTTTTATTTTTTTATTTTTTTATTTTTTTATTTTTTTATTTTTTTATTTTTTTATTTTTTTATTTTTTTATTTTTTTATTTTTTTATTTTTTATTTTTTTATTTTTTTATTTTTTTATTTTTTTTATTTTTTTATTTTTTTATTTTTTTATTTTTTTATTTTTTTATTTTTTTATTTTTTTTTCTTTTTAGGTGTCTCTGGACTGCACCGGAAGCCATCAGGTTCTTTTTTGATTATTTCAGGTATTCTTTGCCATGGAAGGTATGTTATTTTTTTTTAAATTTTTTTGATAACATTGCTTGTTTGTGTGGTTCCTGGGTCACTCATGCCAATTTTTTTTGGGGGGGATTCAGCTTCCGGTGTCCCTGGGTTCAATTCCAGGTTTAGTTTCTTTTTTTATTCAATCATGTACCAGGGATGATCTCTATTGGACTGACATTTTTTTTTTGGAAAAAATTTGACCGCTTTTGAGGAAAATCCCAGTCTTCTCCCACCCCCTCAAAATGTTACACAAACATCCAAATCTATTCTTGTTCCTCACCCCAATCTTAGTATAGTATTGGGAGGCAAAAAGATGGAAGGAGATGGCTTGAAAAACATACAGAGAGTAGGGAAGAGTAGGGCTGCTTGCCAAAAGAGGAATCAAATGAGAGATTCCAAAATAACTTTGGATGTTTCTGAGGAAGTTATAAATAAAAAGGTGGTCTGGTCAGGTCAGAAACCGCGTCCTTTGGATCTCTACCCTTAAATTGTTGCCAAAAAGAAAAAGAATAGTTGAAAACAAAACCAGGAAGAGTTTGAGAAATCAAAACAAACAGTCAAACGGTTCCATTTCTTCCACTGTGGCAAAGTAATTGTCCTCAATTAATCCAATCATCAAGCCCTGGTTGCAATAATTGAATTCGTCCCATTGGAGAAACTTTCTGACCAAGACAAAACTTTGTGACACTTTCCTTCACCAGTCAAAAAATTTTTTCAACCCAGTTTGTCTTTCAAGAGCTTGGGGTGGAAAAATGTGGGCATTTGGATGGCAAAAATTGATGCAACCTTAGGAGTTATTTGGACTTTATGTGAAGAAATCATCCATTAGATCTTCTCCTCAAGGGTATGCTTTCCTCAACCTTAAGGCCAAAAAAGTATCCCAAATTCTAGGAAAAATGTTTTTCAATTTGGCCAAACTTTCCTTTGAAGCAAAACATAATGCCATGAAGGAAAACAACATCCCCTCTTTCTCTTTGTTGGAATTTGGTTCCAAGACTACAACTTTTGATTGCTTCCCACACATAACTTTCACCTCTCATTCTTTTTAAAACTCTCCTCATATCAACAAAGGCAACATCTCTGGCTACTCCTTTTTACTTGTGGTTCCGACCAAGAAATCAAATGGTTGACTTATTCAAAATACAGAAAAATATCAAGTATTGGATGATCAATTTGTTTTTCCTGACCTTGCATTTGGAATTCATTTCAAGCAAAAATGTAAAGTAAAAATGGTTCGGGCAGCTAATGAGTACAAGCACTGCATCTTTCCTGCTGTGGACACCGCAAACCATACCAGAATGGCCATGTCACTTCAAATTAGTAAAATAACTAGAAACACTTGTAGGGACTTGAATAATGGCCAAATTTACTCTTGAAAACAAAATATAAATTAAAACTAAAAAGATTTGTATGTTGGTGGGGTTGAGAATACTCTCAAACATTGTAATCAAAAATAATTTTTTTGTTTTTCTTTCACCCATGCAAATATATTTACAAGCCAAGCATTTGAGTTATCTGCTTTATCTCATGTAATGTTCTACTGCTGCCAATGAAAGCCAAGGCTACTGATACCTTATCCTTTTTATTGGTTGCAAGTCATTCCCTCTCCTTTTCCAGTTGGGCTTTCTGTTGATCCTTCTTCTTTTCCTCTTTTTGAAACTCTATCTCAGCCTGTTTCAACTTCCACTCAGCATCCAATTTTTGTTGATGAGCTAAAATCTTGGCTTTCTGCTTTTGAACATCCATGTCCAGTTGATGATCCAACTTTTGCTTTTCAAAGTCAAGTTTTTTTGATTCAATTTGTGATTTGACTGTTTTTTGCAGGGGAAAAGCAATGAGCATGGTTTTGAAAGCAAGGATATTCAACAAATGGACTTAGATGAATCTTGCTTATCCATGATTTCTTCCAAGCCTGAAAAAACGGAAGTGTTTCTCCTCTTTTCATGACTTTTGGGGTTGATATTGATGGAATTGGAGGCCTTTTGCTTACCCTTGGCAGAGGAGGTTTGATTCCTAAAGTTTTCACTGGTGTTTGAAGGTGATGTGGGAGGCCCCATTGGCTTGAGTTTTTGGCCATTCTGGAATGGAGGAGCCTGTTTTTTTACAATCTAAAACAGTCAGGATTAACAAGACAGAAGAGAAAAGGGCTTGGTTTCTTACTTGAACGGATGTTGAGGGTAATGGAGACTGAGGAGTATCTTGTTTTGCATCAGAAAGGTGGATGAGATCTGCTAACCCAGGAAGAGAGCAATCCAAAGAAGAAGGGGAGGGGACCAAGGTATGGTTTGACCCATCAATCAATGCAGAAGTAGACGTGATTGGAGATGATAGAAATTGAATATCCTCCTTGGAATCAGATGGGGGCCACTCCAAGGAAAAGGTTTCTTCAGGATCACCATTGCTAGCCTCAGCATCCACAGCCAAGTCCTTGGCGTGGACTGAATTGGATTGTTGGGCATCAAAAGCGGCTAAAGGGGTGATGTTGGCCTTCTTTCCAAAGATTTCATCCATTTGAATATAAAAAGGACAAATGGAGTCCAACTTATCAACCACCAAGTTGATTCCCTTGGCTTTGTCAGAGTTGGTGATACCAAAGCTGGTGGAGATTGACATGGAATGGGCCTTTTTTTACTTTGCTTGATAATTCTTGAATTGCTCCCTCATACGTTTTGATGAGAGATCTAGCATACCTTTTGTTTTGTTCTTGATTAAATTGGCCATGAGGAGATAAAAATTGACCTTAGAGGATGGAGGTTGGCCAACACGTGCTTCATTGTCCAATCCAAAGCAGGCATCACAGTTGGAGGGAACTTTGAGCCAGTTGACCAGGATGATGTGATGAGCTCTCTTGAGCTGACTTGAGCCCTGGGAAGCTGATGGTGGAGGATTTTTTGAGCCTTTGGAATCTGATGGGGGAGGATTGTTTGTTGTGGAGTTCCTGGGGGATTATCCCTTTGGTGTGTTGGACTTTTGTGTTGAATTGCAGGGGGAGATTTGCTGAGGGGCCATTTGGAAAGAGTAAGGGCAATAAGGTGATGAGAGGGATAAATTGACAAGCAAGATAAAGTAATTAGAGATATGAAGTGATGAGAGCAAAAAAGTGAAAAGAGAAATAAAAGAATGATTGGATTCTTTGGATGAGGTTGGAGGTAGAGTGATGAGAGTGATGAAGCAATGAGAGAAATGAAGCAATGAGAACTATGATGCAATGAGAGTGATGAAACAATGAGAGCAATGAATCAATGAGAGAGATGAAGCAATGAAGCAATGAGAGCAATGAAGCAATGAGAGCAATGAAGCAATGAGAGCAATGAAGCAATGAGATCAATAAAGTGTTGAGTGATCAAGTGATGAGGGTGATAAATTGATGAGAGTGATGATGAGAGTGATACAGTGATGAGAGTGGTGAATTTTGTTATGATGAGGCTGGAGGTAAAAAAATTTGCAATGATTTTGGAGGTAGAAGGAGGTGGGAAGCCAGGGGTGGATGAAATGGACAGGTGGCGGAAGCCTTTAAATACTTTATCTGAAAAAACTCACTTATTTCATGTTAACTTTGACACGTCTTATGTGAAATAAGTGAATTTTTTTGATTTTAAATTGCGGGTTTGAAATGGCGGATTTGGTTTGAAAAATGCCATTAAAAAATGGCAGTTTTGTTTAACTTTGATACGCCCTAATAATTCTATGAGAGGAATGAGACCAGGAAGGAAGGAGAGGCCTGTATAAGTGATAGCTGGGAAGAGGCCTTGAGGATTGATGAGTTGTTCCGGCCTGAGATGACCCATGATTACATGTTGACAAATTGAAATGCATGAAGTGGCTTGCCAGATTGAGTAATAGGCCTGTCCAGAAAGGTAGGGAATTTATGCAACTTGGAGTTTAACTTTTCCAGAGTGGATTTTGTACTGTGGATTTATAGTATGGGGCATGTATGTAATTCTCATACCATTTTGGTTTGAGGACAGGTGGAGGATGCACCAAGCCATAGAGAGAGAGCAAGAGCCTGGGATATTCGCTAGGCCCTGCAGGGGATGCAGTGATAGTTCACCCCCCAAGGAGATAAGGTGGTAGCTGCTGATAACCATTTGAAAACATTAGAAGTAGATTTAATTCTTCCACATGGATCATTTGTCTTTCCCCCCACAATATCCATCATCATGACCACCTGACAGATGTCCATCCCATTCATCCTACAACAGATCACCCACTATTTCTTGACCATGGAGGAGAAAAATGGCTACAATCCTGTAAACCAATACCATCCACCCTGTTCCAGGTGCCTTGAGACTGAGAAGATATGCACCACCAGCATCACCCCCAATTCTGGGAAATGTGAATATTGTAGGAGACACAAGAGGCCCTCTTCTGGAACCTCTGAAGTCGGAAAGAAGGTAGATGGACCAGTTTTATGGGTAGAGGAAAATTTTGGAGGGGTCTATGAAGTGAAAGAAGCACCTGAAGAATCAGGTTTATCCCTGGGGGTATCCAGCAGGATGGTTCCACCACGTGTGAGTGCTTTTGCTTGTCTTCTAATTGCTGAAGGGCTTTCTTTAGATAGAGGTTTATTTTTCTTTTCCTAGTGGATTCTTTGGAGTATAAGATGAGGTGCATGGAGAAAAGGAGATTGAAGTTGAGGAAGAAGGGCCAATTGGCCTTGGATGAGACATAACAGAAGTAAAAATCAAATTTGAATGCATTGGATATCCGCTGGGGAATTCCTTATTGGTCCTTCATAAGTTTAACCACAGTCTCTGAAGGAAAATTGGTGTCATGACTTCCCCTGGTGTGAAAGGGGCTGAAGGAAAAGGCACTACTACTCATAGAACTCAAGGATGATTTGTTGGAATTGCAATGAAAAAGATGAGAGGAGGAGTACAAGTGATGAGAAGATTTAAGGATGGAATGGAGAAGTCCAGGAGGAGGTTTTTGAATAAGTGGTTGTTGAATCCTATAAGAGTAAAGCCAGGAAGGGACAAGGTGATATGAGTTAAGAAGGCTGGGTGAAGGTTAGCTTGTGCTGAGATTACACATACTGACAGAGGGACTAACCAGTAAGAAGTAGTATACTAATTCCTTTGGGGGAATTAGTCCAGGAGGGAAGGATAGGACAGTATATGTGAGAGCTGAGAAGGAGGCCTTGAGGAATGAGTGGCTGGTGTTTTAGGTTGGAGTTCCCATGGTATTACATGTTGACTGGTTGTGCTGGAGGCTGTAAATGACTGATTTGGTGATGAGCCTATCCATGAAGGTTTGACATGTACTGATCTGGAGTCCTGGGAGTATGGGCTGAACAGAAAGTGGAGAGTATGTTTTATGTATATAATAAGTGTAATATGTACTAACTCATATACCAAGTGGGTTGAGGAGAGATGGAGAATGTACCAAGCCACTATGGGAGGGGGAGACCCTGAGATGATTGAATGAATCAAATGAAAAATTTGTAAGGTGTACATGGACATAGAGTTTATCCCATAGGTGGATTGGTTGAACCTGTTAGGGGAAGGTGGAGACTGAAAGGTGTACAGGTGTACTATCCAGTTGAAGGTACAGGAGTAAGTGAATTTTGACTTGAGCCATGTTTGAAGCTTATGAAGGGTTGAGTTGGTTTAGTTGAATGAGTGTCAGACCTATGGTTATGACAGTACCCCACCCAAAAGGGAAGGGGTAGCTCCTGATGCCCAGAAAAGGATGTGCTGGAGGTGAAGACTCATTTCCGTTTTACTTTCTGATTGAAAGCTGGGAGGCTTGGAAGAAAGGTTGAGTAACTTAAAGCTGGTGAATAATTGCACTGGTTTTGAGGCTTGAATTCTGAGACTAGGATGGGAGTTTAGAAGGTTGAAGTTGGAGATTTGAAGGAGGGGACTGAATTTTGAAGCATGAAGCTTGAAAAGTTCAAAGTTTGATGAACCAAAATGGACTTTTTGAAGTTCTACGTAGGGGAGTTTAATCTGGCAAAGCTGATTGAACCAATTTCAAAGCTGGAAACAGCTGCCAATGTGCCCGTCAAAGCTGTTGAAGTTGAAAAAGGGAGCATTGGATTTTTTGAAGTTATATGAACCAAAATGGGCTTTTTTCAAGTTTGACCTAGGGGAGATGAACCTGGAAAAGATTCTCAAAGAAATTTCAAAGCTGAAAATGCCTGTCAAAGTTCCTGTCAAAGCTTTCCAAGTTCAAAAAGGAAGAATTTGGTTTTTTGAAGTTTGATAAACTCAGATGTACTTTCTTGAAGTTTGACCTAGGGGAGATGAAACTGGCAAAGATGATCAAAGAAAATTCCAAGCTGAAAATGCCTGTCAAAGTTCTTTTCAAAGCTGTCAAAGTTTGAAAAGGGAGAATTTGGTTTTTTTGAAGTTTGATAAACTCAGATGGACCTGTTTGAAGAGTGAAGGTTATTGATGAGGACTGAGAAGGATTATTATCTGGACTGGGGTGAAGCAAATGATGAAAATCAAGGAAAGGGAGTGGAGAAGAAATAATGAAGAAGTATAAGGGAGTTGTGGAGGTGAAAAAGGTTTTGTGTGGAAGAGAAGAGAGAAGGAAAAGAGGAGGTTCTGGAAGATTGTTGAAGAGGTTGGAAGTATTTGAGATGAATGATTGTGGAAGTTTCCCGTGTATTGAAGATTTTTTTGAAGTGCTGATGGTGATGAATCTCCAGAAGCGAAGTTGGAAGGTTTCCAGGAATGTTTGGGATGGATGATTGAAGATAATTATGATTTGATGTTGATGGATTTGAGGATTAATTATGTGAAGTAAGAAGTAATATAAGGGATGGAAAAGGAATAGATAGGTGGACTGAAGGATATTTTGATTTGGAATGATTTTTTGATGGAATATGTAGGATTAAAAGGACTATTTGGAAGGTTCACAATAGGAAGGAAAATATTTTATTTCTTATTTATATTTTATTTTTGATTTAATTTTGGAAGTGATTGATTGGAAGGAGTTGAGTTTTTTGATGATGGAATTTTTTTATGGATTTTATTTTGATGGGGGATAAATGGATTGAGTTATGATTGGGAGGTGATGGTGATTGGAATCTGGATTGGGGAATAGATCATAGAATGCGCTGGTTTCGGAATGATGAATGCAGTTGAATTGGTTGAAAAAGCAGGGAAATCCAGTGGTGGTGAAGTTGGATGTTGGTTTCCAGAAGGTACTTGATGAGATTGATGATGGATGAATGAATGGATGGATAGATGGAGAGATGGATGGATTAGTTGATCAGGGTTTTGGATTTGAAGCATGAGTACCTAATTTTTCCAAAATAAGAAAAGATTCCAAAAAAACGCTTAAAAAATCTATCTTGGAATGTCTGTTAGTAGTTATTTTCTTTTTAGATGGTCATACTTAATTCCCAGGATTAATTAATTTTGGAATTCATTTTCTATTACAGCCAAAATAGTTACTATAATTATCCATAGGCTTTTTTGATTTTGATCAGAGGAGTTTGGTTGATTGAAAGGGTATTTCTAGCTTTATTTTGTGAGCATGTAGGGTATACCCACTTTAACAATCAACAGGAGTAAGCAACTGTAGGAAGTTACAGAATTTTTGGTCACTTTGTCCCCTTTCTTCACTCTTTCAATAATGCCTTGGAGAAACTTTTCATCTTTTAAATTTTAGGTCAGTTCACTCAGTTGTGATTCAAGAATTTTTTCAAAGAGAGTTCAAAAAGTTCAGAAGTTCCAAATTCATCAGGATTTTGCTCAGAGTAAGCATTCCCCCGTCTGGAAACAAATTGTCCCAACATGACAGGAGGCTGTGTGAATTAAATGAAGAGAACCCAAGGACTGTAAGTGACTTGAAACAAGAAAGAGTTCCATATAATACCCTTGTCTTCTGTTTAGAGCTTTGGAATACATCAAAATACTTTGAGGGAAAAAAGATCAGTCATTAAATTAAAAATACTGTGATGCTTAAGTGATAAGCATCCTGAAATCAGTTTTGGTGAGGATGGTTGATACTAAGAAGAAATTCAGGGAAAGTCATTGGAGGAGTTGGGTGAAGGTTCTCCTTAAGAACAGCGTCAGGTTTGCAAAAATCAAAAAATATTTGTAAACCAATATCCTTATTCTTGAAAGAAAAAAGGAAAGGTGCTCCAGTGCTTGAAGTGCTGGGGCTGGATGAAAACTTTCTCTAAATTGTTTGCTATGTAGGATTGTAGGGTTGAATTTTCATTTGAGGTATTTAATTGAAAATCCCAACTGTAGGAATGAAAAATTCCAGTCCAACATGGTGGTTTTAAGCGCAGTGTGAAGAGAGTTGGTATTCTTTAACCTGGGAGAAGAGAATCTAGGAATGAATGGTAATCAGAAGTAAATTTCTTTCACATGGTTCTGATTCTTCAGGAACTTCATCAGCAACAAAGAGAAATGTCAGAAGAAGTAACCAATTGCATTTTTTTCAAGGATGAATCCAATATATCTTGCTCCTGTGAAAAGTAAAGGATCAATGAATTTTCAAGCAAGTGGAAAGAGTGTTGAACTAAAACAAATTGGAATTTGTGCTGGGGAATTGCAAAAGGTTCTGAAGTGAGGAAGATTGCATTGGGCTTCAGCACCAAAGGAAGAATGGAAGGGAGGTCAGCTGAGGCAGTATAGCCAGGTTGAGTTCAACAAGGTTGGAGGAAAGTTAAGGGGTTAGTTGGTTTCTTGAGGTGATCAGCCCCATCTTCAAAGTTGGCCTCTGGATTCGAGTTATGAGTAAAGTAAATTCCCAGGGTGAAGTTTTTTGGGAATGGTCATTGACTTGAAGGAGTTCCAATTCAAAGCTAGGAAGAAAAGGATGTGAGTGAAAACCTGAGTTTGAAAGGATGAATATTTTTTCCCAGAGGGAGATGGCTGTAAGTTATAGATAATTTTGAACCATTGAATTGACCATGACAGATTGAGTTGCACCTGAATAAAAAAACAATAGAGATAAGCCTTGAAAAAGAGGAAGAAAAAGGTGATCCTAATGTTGGTTTGAATTTGGGTAAGCAATGAAAGGTGCTGAATGAGGAGAAGAGGATGATTTGAAAGGTTTCTTTCTACAGTCCTCTTTCTTGTGTTTACCGCCACAATTTAAGAATAAGCCTTCCCTCTCTCTTCTTGAGTTTTCTTCTGCATTGAGTTTTCCATCTGCACCTAGGTGCAAAGAGGGTCTGGTAATTGTTGTAGTTGATGTTGACCTTTCTGGGGACTTTTCAGGCTCCCTTTCCTCACCGCTACCCTTTTCAGGCTGATTAGAGGTAGATTGGGATTGAGAAGAACTTTTGGGTTGAGAATTATTGAGAGAAGAGGATTTATCTTTTACCCTTTCATGATATAACTTTGCAGTAGAAGTTGAAGGTGGGAATACTTCTTAATGTTCCATAGTTGGTGAATTACAATTATTTAGGATCCTTGCATTAAAGTCTGAATCCTCACTTCCTTCTTTTCCCTTGTATTCTGGAATAGGAATGATGCTGGGATCATAAGATGGAGAATCTAATCCAAAGCCTGCTTGGGGATATTGAAACATTACACAATTAGTGATGCAACCAACTGCAGGTGGCGCAAGGGGAAATGTCAGCCTCCTGGATGCCAAGACCCTTGCTATCCTTTAGCCACCAGAGGTGATAGAATAAATAATAAATATATTATTTAATAAATGCAGCAAAAATCTGTAAAATATTTGGATTAAGCTTATTGCAAGGTTAAGTGGTTTGGTTATGGTTTATTGTTTTAAATCAATATGAATAAATTGATTATTAAATATTTTTATAGAGGGGCCACAATTATATTGGGGATCTTTAACACATCTATTCTGGGATTTCAGTATCAAAACACGTAGTCCTGGTTACTTTGGGCTCTTTAGTTTAAAGGATATTTTAAACAAAGATAATATGTATATGAAATACACAGTGGAGTGGCAGGGCCTTGTAAACAAGCTGCCACAACAGAGAAAGGATAATAAACTCACTGGTATATTATCAAATCCTTTGAGTATCTGTTTGAGACGTGCACTGATGGGTTCAACCTGTATACTGGGGTTATAAGGTTGTTCAGAAGTTTTAATTGATAAAAAAAAAGGTTGAGGATGGATATTATTGATCAGACTTAGCCATAAATTGCTTACTTATCTCTTATAAGTACTTGATTACCTTGGCACAGTGTCTGGATATAAATATAACTAGGTTTCTGCCTATCAATATCCTTGAAAGAAATCTTTATTCATAGCTTTTGGAGTCCCAACATTGTCCTTCTGAGGGTTAGAGGGGCTCAAAGGGATGGACACTAAGTCTAGAAGGATAACCAGTGGTAGCCTGTTACTTGTTCTTGGTGCTATAGCACGGGTAGCATCTGGTTCCTCAGGGTATGTGAATTATTCTACTTTTTAATAGATATTAGGACATGTGAATAACACTAATCTGTCCCATTTATGTATTATTTAATTAATTATCCTTAGTAAATGTTCCCAGTAATTCAATAATAATTTAAATAGACATTTCTACGGACATCCTAATGTCAGGTGAGTTCTCATTATGTATTATATAACTGGAGTAAAAGTCATGATATTGATTTTGCTCCTTATTTTCGAGTTCCAGTTGATTTAATAAGATAATTACTTAAAAATATAAGTCATGAGAAATCATGTAATATTTTTACATTGTTAGTGTTCTTAGTATGTCACAAAGATATTGATGTCTAGAATCTCTCATAAAAGTATATTGAAGTATTTTAATATATTTTTAGAAGTTTTCATTGTCTTATTTTCGACATTCTTGGTACTTTGAATTATATTTAATTAAAAATAAATATAAAGGTTATTTAAGTATTTTTATATAATATTATGTACTTTTGGACTATCTATCATCCACGGGAACATTTATTAAATATGTAGAATGTTCCCATGTGGGTTGCAGCATGTTTACGCGGTACCTAAGCCTCACAGGCCACCTGTCACTCTGTCAACCCATAGTCCCGTGGCTGCGTACTTTTCAGATGCCTGGGGCTGCGTAAAAAACCTTGACAGAGTGACAGGGCTGTATCTCAGCCGCGCGCGGGTGCATTGGCTGCCGCGGCTGCGTGCGGGAATTGTGACAAAACCCATTTCCATCCGTAACTCCTAAAATATACACAAAACCTCAATTCTGACTGAATTTTAGGTGTGAAACCTATATGTGACAATACGTGTGAAATATTTAATTGACCAAAAGCTCAATAGTGGAGCCGTAGTATTTTTTTCTTTCTTTCCTTAATTATTTAAAAATATAAGGAGTTGGATTTCAAGGGTTGGGTCAGTGAGTGACCCAACCTAATTTTGGGTGTAAAATTAATTTCTATAATAATATTTATGATTTTCCTAATTCTTCTTAGGTTAATTGTATTATTATTATTTTTATGTTATTTTTATTACTTTTTCAACTTGCTTTGCAATAGTAGCAAGCTGACAGGAAAGAGAAGCTCTAGGAGGAGCTGGAGGAAGGATACCAGTGTCCATGGAAGTGGAGCTTGCTGGCATTGGAAAGTTGGAAGGGGTCCTCCCACATCTACAAGCTTGAGGAGTTGACTGGTACTGATTGGAGATGTTGATGACAGAACCTCTGCCTTTTGCTGCTCTAGTGAGAGGTGGACTTGAAATGAATGAAGGTTGTGCACATTTGGCTCGCATGGTTTCCAAGCATGCCAAAGAAGGGAAAGACCAAGAAAAAGTACCCAGAGAATATTTGAAGAATGAAATGGCCAAAATGGATTATATTTGAGTACATTGACCCCCCTCAAACCAAATAAAAGCGGTTTGAGGTCCCTTCAAAGCATGTTGAAGCTGATTGAGGCCTTTCAAAGCACTTCAAAGCTATTTGAGGCCCGGTCAAAGCACGTAAAAACTGATTGAGCCCCATCAAAGCATGTCAAGTATATTTGAGGTCCTTTCAAAGAATGTCAATGCCAAAGCCTCAAATTCAAAGCAGTTGAACTTGAAGAATCAAAGCAGTGAAGTCAAGGCTTCAAAGCATCAAAGCATCAAAGTCAAAGTTGCCCTCTAAGGCAAAAATGACGGAGTTTTTGGGGGGAAACAGATCATTCCACAGGAAGTTCCTTTGGAAATGTGAAGGGCCACACAAAATATAGCACTGTATCACACACTAGCCAACAAATACTTGTAGGTAGTGATATCCGTAAGATGGGGTGGTATGGATTGGAGTTAGTTGAAGGTGATGATTGGAAGAAAAGAGAATGGGTAGTAATTGAGGGGAAGTAATTAGTATAATGTCACGACTGCCCCTGGTGTGCAAGGGGCTGAATGCACAGGCACTACTACTCATAGAACTCAAGGATGATTTGTTGGAATTGCAATGAAAAAGATGAGAGGAGGAGTACAAGTGATGAGAAGATGTAAGGATGGAATGGAGAATTCCAGGATGTGGTTTTTCAATAAGTGGTTGTTGAATCCTATAAGAGTAAAAACAGGAAGGGACAAGGTGATATGAGTTAAGAAGGCTGGGTGAAGGTTTTCTTGTGCTGAGATGAAACCTAATGGCAGAGGGACTAACCAGTAAGAACTAGTATACTAATTCCTTGGGGGGAATCAATCCAGGAGGAAAGGAGAGGCCAGTATACATGGACATATGTTGAATCTATTGTTGAATTTTGTTTCCTTCCATCTATCCATTTTTTTTAAATCTTCTGTCAAATATGGTTTCCTTCCATCTATACATTTTCTACTCTGGTGACTGCTCCTTCACATTGTCCCAAGCTGGGTGCCAATAATCTAGATCTGGAGTGGCCAGCTCTAAAGTGAATCAAGCTTTTCTGGAAAACTAAATCGCTGCCTTTTGATCCACCAATCACCCAAATACCATCCTTAAACACCAAACGTCTCAACACACAGCCAATCAAGATCACCTGCAGCCAGCGTGAACAAAGCAAGGAATAACGATGACTCTTTGGATGTGACTCTAACTAACCAATCTCACTAGTTCATCCAAGGCACTCCTCTGGTCATATTTGGTTAACTTCATTGCTGGTTGTCCCAACTTGTCTCCAAAAAGACTCCTGTTAGTATTGTTTCTTTTTGGGTTCCTTGCTCTGAGATTTTGTGTCCTTTTTTCATTTCCTGATTTCCTTCTCATTAAAATTCAATCTGGTCCTAGTATCCAAATCAATCCCATTTATAACAAAGTTAAAAGCCAAAAGTAAGCAATGCCTTCAGCTGGATCCTCATCAAGGCCAGGGCCAGGGGGGGACCCCATGAACTTCAAATCTCAAGCCCTGAAAGTATTTATTGATTCCACACCACTGCTGAACAAAGAAAACTACTGCATGTGGCGGAAGAAAATGGAAAAAATGTTCAAACTCAGGGGTATTTTTCATGAAATGAACTCATTGGATGAGTTGCTGAAACTAGACAAGGAGACAAAACAAGAAATGGTGGAATACCTAATTTCCAAACTTGATACAAACACCTATACCAAAATTATCAATGACTTCAAAAAAGAAAATTCAAATCTAATCTGGCTACCAACTCAATCACACTTTGCCTCATCCCAATCAGCAAATAGGGCCTGCGTTTTCAACAGCTTTCTTCATGTCACAATGAGGTCAAAAATTGAAGTGTTTGTGAAAACCATCAAAAATTTCTTAAAGAAGTTAAAAGAAGTTGGAATTGAGCTTCCCTCCAACATTATTGCTTATCTGGTTCTCTTCAAATTTCCCTCTTTGATTCAGAACAAAAAAACCCAAATCATGCAATCAACTACGGAAACAAAGATCAAAACTGTCTTAGATCATGTTACCCCACACAAAAACAAAATCAGCTCTCAAGAAACACCAAACAAACCAGTCAATGTAGCGCTATACAATGCACCCAGATGTGAAAATGGGTAACACAATTCCGCTGTGACCTCCCATCTTTCCAAAAGCTGTTGGGTTTAATTTCCGGAACTTAGACCACCCAATACCCACTATCAAGGTAATGTGAACTACCATCCTTCCAAAAGATTTTGGGTTGAATATCCAGAACTTAGACCACCCAATACCCACTATCAAGAAAATAGGGGTAAAAGAAAGCCGTGGAGGAAGCCCACTACCATAAATTTTCCTTTTTCTGCAGACCAAACTCATCCTGTCAAGAAAATTGGACAACAATACGTTTCATACTAGACTCTGGCTGCTTGATTCATATGATAACTAACAAGAATCACTTCCAGTGCATCTAAAATCCCAATGGAGGAGGAAAGATCCAAACAGGAAAGAAAAATTTTGAAATCAAGATCAAGGGAATTGGTAATGCAATAATTCCTTTTGATAACTGCAACATAAATCTCAGAAATTCTGCGTGGGTTCCCAATTCAACCATAAATCTCATATATCTTGGAGCTGTGGTAGAAAAGGGGGCAAACTTGGCTTTAAATTCAACTGCCTTGACCTGCACTTTTGTTTTAAACGTCGGAAGCAAAGAAATCATATCCGGAAGAATCCTCAACAATCTCTTTTTCACAAACATGACTGAGGAATACAACTCCTGTTTCTACTCCAGCAATACACTATCTGAAATTGAAAGAATTCTTGGGCATGCCACTCTCTGTTGGATGGAGAAATAACTGAATAAGACAATCCCATCCAAGGAAAAAATTTTTTTTGAATGTCTCAAGTGAAACAAGGAAAAAATTACCAAGTCAACCTTTTCTCAAGTACAAAAAACTGCCTCAAAAAACCTAGACCAAATTCATGTGGACTTAATGTGGCCCCCCACAATCCTACATCCAAAGGCTGGTAAAGATTCATTCTCAACCTTGTCAACTCTTACTCTGGATATGTTGCGTGCTTCCCGCTCAAGACTAAGGATGAATTTTCAAGCACCCTTTTCTTTTTGTTGGAGGATGAACACAGGAAGCACCAAAGATATCTCCCGGAAGTCTTTTCAGATTGTGGAGGTGAGTTTTTCAATCACAAACTGACTGCCTATTTAAAAGAATGACCTATCAATCAAATTTTTTTGGTACCTTACCATTCCCAACACAATAGCCAAGTAGAAAGTGCTAATTGAACTGTCATGGAATCAACTTAGGCAATACTCTCTGAAAGTCAAATAAGAAAGTTTTACCGGCATGAGGTTGTTTGTGGCTGCTGTGTACTGCTCAACCAAATTCTACAAGAAAAAAGGGCGAAAATACCCTGGGGCATTAATGCATGGCAGAGAGCTTCCAGTGAACTATTTGAAGGCCATTGGCACCAACCTCATCTACTCAATCAATGAATTGAAAATTCAATCCAAAATGTACAAAAAAGGGGAGTCCGGCCTACTCATATGCTTCAATCCTGCCCTCCTTTTGTACAAGGTTCTCACCTCTTCTAGTAGGATTCTCCGTACCAAGAACATCATCTTCACCAAATTGGCAGCCGCAGATGTGAATGTCCAAAAGGAACCAATCAATCTTGACCTTCCATCCACACCCATTGGCCATACAACCCCTACAATACCTGAATTGTCTGAAAATCAATTGCAAGGCTCTTTCAGTAACTCCACAACCAATTTGATATAAGAAGAGGTTTCCAGTTCTTCCAGCGTCTTGGACAAGGACGCAGCGGTTTCCACAAGTCTCAGGCCAAACTTAAGGAACAGAGAAACCCTAAAAAAACACAATAAATATGGCTATCACGCAGAGAGCCTGCACAAGTCAATAGAAGAAGCCCTGAAAATCCCTGTATGGAAGGAATCCACCATGAAAGAGTTCAAGAGTATTGAGGATCAAAATTTCTGGGAGGAATTTAACAAGGAACTAGTAACAAACCCTCTGAAGACTCTGGCATTGTTCAAAGTGAAAAACAACACCCAGGCAAAAACACCAATCTACAAGACTCAACTGTGCATTCAAGGATTCAACCAGAAATATGGTCTGGATTACTTTGAAACATATGCCCCTACCAGGAGAGATGCCTCACTTTGAGCACTCCTCACATTTTGTGTCAACAAGAGACTTGATCTCTTTCAAATTGAGATCAAGGGAGCCTTTTTACATGCCAAACTTGACAAATATGTCTTCATTGTGAACCCTCCTGGATCAGACAGAAGGGGAAAGTACCTGAAGATAAGCAAATCACTATATGGCCTGAAACAGGCACCACAAAACTCGTACAAAAATCTAACAGCCTGGATCAAAGGTCAAGGGTATACAAAATACGCCTGTGACCTGTTTCTCTTTCTGAGTGAAGACAACTCCTTGGCTCTCTTTTCCCATGTAGACGGTTTAATAGTTTCTGGAAACATGGAAGACTTCAAGACAAAATTTCTCAATCACTTCAAGAACTCCTCAGCACATCCACCCAATACACTATTAGGAATGAAGGTAGCCAGAGACAATGATCTCCTAAACCTCAGCCTACATCTCCGCATTGAAAAGGGCCTGACCTCCATGAACTTGACCAACTCTAAACCAGTCTCCACTCCCAGGACCATGGGACTCCATCTTTATCCAGCATCAACAGAAGATCACCAGAGGTTTCTGGATCTTGGTGTGAATTATCAATCCCCAATTGGCTGTCTCAATTTCATTTCAGGCCTGGCTAGACCCAGCATCAGTTATGCTGTGTCCAGCCTAGCCAGATTTTTGGAGAAACCTGGATACTCACATTGGATGGAAATTTTCCACGTTGTGGTGCTCCAAAACCTAACCTATAGCCATCAGACTCACTTTTCTAGTATAAGGATCATCAAACAGAACTCAAAAATGGATTCTACACCATAAATAACCCCTAGTCACTCAGCCAAAGTACCCCTCTATCTCTCATGGTTTAGAAGATACAGCTTAAATCAACCCTGGCCTACCCACACCCCTACCAGGTGTCACAGACCAGTGAAGGTTCATGGACATACCCTGGATGCCTTCAAGTACATACCCCATACATTACAACCATACAGCACCATAAAAACCTGCAGCAGTATACATAATTGATATATGCAAGGCACTGCATGAAGAACCAAACAAATCACCTGTATACACAGCAATATATGCAAGACACTGCATGCAGAGGCTGTACAGAATCATACAGGACATAATAAAGAAGCAATATATGCAAGGAAATGCATCCAGAACCAAACAAGCAGCTGTATACAGAAGAAATATATGCAAGACACTGCATAAAGGACCAAAAAAATGACCAACCACCACTAGACAGAAGTAATTTATGCAGGGGGCACCTGTATCAATGCAGCACAGCAATGCATGCAAGGGTGTACATGCATGTAGATCCTGCACAGCCTCCTCCTCTGACCAGCAAAAATGCCTCATGAACTGTATTCACTGTATCAGGGAGACCCTCAGGGGCAGCCCTGAGGGCAGGATTTTCTATAAATAGAGGGCCTCTCTCCCCCATCCAGGTCCCATCAGTTCCCCCCATCCTCCCCTGCAGGGATCACCATGCCTCCGAGGCACCCTTAACCCATACTTTGACCATACTCAACCCATTATCCCATAACCCATACTGTAAAAATCATCAATCCCATAACCCATACAATCATCATCACCTACCTCAACCATCATCATCATCAAGCATCATCAACCATCATCATCACCTACCTCAATCATCATCATCCACCATCACCATCATCAACTATCATCATCATCCACCACCACCATTATTTACCCAATACCCCATACCTTTGAACATCACCACCATGTCCCCATAACCTAAACATCATCATCATCATCCACCATCACCATCATCACCATCACCAATCATCATCATCACCCATCATCACCTCATCATCATCCACCATCACCATCATAAACTATCATCATCATCCACCATCACCATCATCAACTACCATCATCACCTACCTCAACCATCATCATCATCATCCAGCATCATCAACATCATCAGTTATCAAGCATAGTCTCAACCATTTCAGCTTTATCACTCAACACCTGTAACATCAAGGGAGTATTCATCAGTAACCAATAAAACAACATAAATAATATATAAAGGATAAGACTAGAGAAAGGATTCTTCCCTTAATCAGCTTCTATCCACCAGGTCACCTATCTGTTCCACCATTTCTTCCTTATCAAGCTTGAATACATTGATCCTAGGTCTGATAGAGACTACTATAGTAGAAACTCTATTTGAAAATCAGCCACCAATCTCTTTTCTTTTATTGTTGTGAGACTACTATAGTACTTAGAGGGGCAGGCGATTCAAAACCACCCTTAGTATTCCTCTATCTTATTTGTAGTTGCAATAATAAATTCTTCCTCAAGTGACTGCCAGCAAGCTATTTGCTACTTTTTACCCAATCCCAAAGGAGTCTCCACAACGTATGGCAATATCTGTCAGCCACCAAGGAAATCTCCCTGACTCTTGGTCCTTGCTCCATTTCTAACAGGCTCATATGTTACAGTGACACCACCTGGGGGAAAATCCTGACAGAAGGATCTCCCAGAGCGGCTTCATCTGATCTTTCAAATGCAGCCCTCTATACTGGACAAGCCATAAACAGCAAAACATCACTCACTCATCTACTGAATCAGAATTTGTTGTGCTGTCTAGCTGCCACTTGAAGGGCAAATGGCTCCATCAGCTACTGTCTGAAATACATCACAAATCACTCATCTGTCCACTTCATCTCATTGAAAATAAGGTTCTTGACAATAAGATAAAAAATTTGGGACCAACTCCAAGGCAAAAAACATCAACATGAAAAATGAAGGGCCTTTGGAATGATTAAAAAAAACAAGTGAATCAATTTAATTCTCATACCCTCTCAGTCCAGGGCTTCCAATGCTTTAACCAAGGCAGCTAACAAGATTTCAAACTGCAGATTGATAAATTCCTTCTAATCCCCTTTTCACTGAGCTCTGAGTCAAGAGGGGGTGTTGAATATGTTTTCAAATTTTGTTTCCCTCCATATATCCATTTTTGTTGAATCTGCTGTCAAATGTTGTTTCCTTCTGTCTATCAATTTTCCCCTCTTGTGACTGCTATGTCACATTGTCCCAAGCTGATTTCCAATTCTCTAGATCTGAAGTGGCCAGATCTAAAGTGAATCAAGCTATGCCGGACAACTAAATTGCTTCCTTTGAATCCACCAATCACCAACATAACCATCCTCAAACACCAAACTTATCAACACACAGCCAATCAAGATCACCTGCAACCAGCCTGAAAAAAAGTAAGGAATAACCAGGACTCTTTGGTTGTGACTCTAACTAACCAATCTCACTAGTTTTTCCAAGGCGCTCCTCTGGTCATATTTTGTTAACTTTGTTGCTGGTTGTTCCCAACTTGTCTCCAACAAGACTCCCATTGGTATTGTTTCTTTTTGGGTTCCTGGCTCGACATTTTGTGTCCTGCTTTTCATTTCCTGATTTCAATCTAATTTAAATGCAGTCTTTTCCTGATCTTCAAACCAATCTATTTTTAACAACATAATGGTTATTCCATAGGGAGATTGGATGAACCTGGTAGTGGAAGGTGCAGAATGAAAGGTGTAAAGGTGTACTATCCAGTTGAAGGTGCAGGAGTAAGTGAAGATGGAATTGAGCTGTGTTTGAAGCTGATGAAGGGTTGAGTTGGTTAGTTGAATGAGTGTCAGAACTACGGTTATGCCAAGCGAGACTTTCAAACCTAAGTTTGAAGCACCATAAAAGCAGTAAAAGTGGATTGAACCACCGTGAAAATGGTCAAATTTTTTCAAAGCCTTGTCAAACAAGTCAAAGTTCAAAAGGTTTGAATCAAATTGGTTGAAGTTCAAAGGTCAGGGGTTGAAACAATCAAATTTTGAGTTAAGGTGGTAAAAATGGTAAAATATTGTCAGAGTGTTGGTCAAAGAGTTTGTGGTTTTATTAAAGCATGGTCAAAGTAGCGCAAAAGGGATCAAAGAGTTTTCAAAGCGTCAAAGGGATTTCCAAGTCCAAATTTCAAGGGGAGCTCAAATTTCCAAAGTGCTGCCTTTAAAAGGGGACCCCCTCCCTGTTGAAGTCAAAGTCAATGATAAAGAAGAAGAAGAAGAAAAAGAAGAAGAGAAAGAAGAAGAAGATAGAAGAAGAAGAAGAAGAAGAGAAGAAGAAGAGAAGAAGAAGAAGAAGAAGAAGAAGAAGAAGAAGAAGAAGAAGAAGAAGAAGAAGAAGAAGAAGAAGAAGAAAGAAGAAGAAGAAGAAGAAGAAGAAGAAGAAGAAGAAGAAGAAGAAGAAGAAGAAGAAGAAGAAGAAGAAGAAGAAGAAGAAGAAGAAGAAGAAGAAAGAAGAAGAAGAAGAAGAAGAAGAAGAAGAAGAAGAAGAAGAAGAAGAAAGAAGAAGAGAAGAAGAAGAAGAAGAGAAGAAGAAGAAGAAGAAGAAGAAGAAGAAGAAGAAGAAGAAGAAGAAGAAGAAGAAGAAAGAAGAAGAAGAAGAAGAAGAAGAAGAAGAAGAAGAAGAAGAAGAAGAAGAAGAAGAAGAAGAGAAGAAGAAGAAGAAGAAGAAAAAGAAGAAGAAGAGAAGAAGAAGAAGAAGAAGAAGAAGAAGAAGAAGAAGAAGAAGAAGAAGAAGAAGAAGAAGAAGAAGAAGAAGAAGAAGAAGAAGTGACAGAGAAAGGCAAAGGAAAGGAAAGACAGGTAGAAAGATTGGGGGAAATATCCCGTGGCCAAGATCTGTTGGAGAGTTGGTTGGTAGGATGTTGGCTGAAAATGGGATAAGGAGTGATTATAGAAGGATGGAGAGGAATAGGGAAGACTTGGGGTTTTCTGCTTACTCTTGAGGAAGGGTTTTTGGACCAGTGATTCCATTGAAAATGATCCAGTTGGAGCTTGAGGAATATTGAAGAGAATCTTGGGAAGATCTCTAAAGATTCTAGAACTAATATGATATTTGGATGGGGTTGGATAATGGTGAAGCTGTGGAGAAGAAGGGAATAAAAGGAGAGGTGAAGAAGGAAGTAATTAAAAAGCCTGAAGATTTTCTTCATTTGTCTTGTGTGACTTATGAAATGGTAAGTACTGCTAGAATTAAGGAGGAGAATTTTTCACCCTTCTACTTGTACAGAGCAACCTGTAAAAGTGGGAAAAAAGAAATAAATAAATAATAAAGTATGAACAGAGTAGGAAATCCTAAATAATCATGAAGTATTTGGATTCCTCATCCAAATTAAGGTAGGTTCACCTCCCTGAGCCCACCCTTGAATTACAACTCCTTTTATTTTGAAATGATTTAACAAGAAAATGGCCCAAAACCAAAACACCACTTCAACCAGTCTTTTTAGCCATTCCAATATTTCAAATCCATTGTAACATGTAGTTTTCACCCTCAAAAATTCACTCAAAAATGGATTGGTGAATATATTTTAGGAGTTACAGCCAGTTTTGAGTTCTTTCACAATTCCTGCACGCAGCCCTGCATCCATACTGCAGGGGTTTCATGCGCCTGTCACTCAAAATGCAGAAACCTGTCAAAAAAACGGCAATTCAAATTTTTCTAGCTGCCTTGGTCACCAAATCTGGACACCTCATAAGTAAAGGGAAAATTTTAAATTTCTTTTATATAACCATTCATCTTTTAAAAAAAAATGAAAATCTTGTTCCTGTATGGGATACTTTTCACTTCCCCTATCTCCAAATTTCCCCTGTCCTAGTGGTCTATGAAGAATCCATGGGGTTTTCAAGCCCAAGGCCCTGTGTTAAACTTCTCCTCTTTGCGCTCCACATCTGATTTTTTTTCTTTTGGGCCAAAAAATTCCATCTTCATCCTCATCCTCATCCTCATCCTCATCCTAGCCTGGATGATGGTCATTATGAAATCAATGGATTGGAGATGATGATGATCATCTTAATCACCAATCTTCCTCATATCCATCCTACCCTTGATCCCTGCTCAACAAAACAACCCACTCAATCCTTCACCCATCACCTTAATGAAAATTGCTTGGATTGATGGATCTCAATCCTACTTTCCCTACCCAAATCACTCCCTCAACCTATCCTCCACCAGGCCCAGTCAATGATCAACCTTGAAAATCAATCATCCTCAGATCATTGTTATTCCAAATTTGCTCTGCTTCTCCTTCTCTTGATGGCATCTCCAAAAACTAGCAACCTTGGCCGCATCCTCCTTTCATCCCTCAATCAAGTCTCACCCTCCTCAACCATGCTTGTTAGAGCCCATCCAAGCAGAAATCTCAATGCAGCCTATCCCAATAATAACTTCAGCCAATTCAAGGTCCAGAAATTTTAGGTTGAGCTCCTAGGGGCTCAACCAATCACATCTCCTCAACCTCTCATAAATACCCCTGTTCAAAGGGCTCCTTGAATAGTATCCACCGTCTCATCATGAACCTCATTCTGTAGTTTCTGATGAATATTATGAAGTGATTGAGAGCCTTGAGTCTCCATCTTCCATCATCTCTCCCACTTTATCAACCCCTCCGCCTTTGAGTTAGCCTACTGGATGTCAAGACCTTTGCTATCCTTTAGCTGAAAGAGGTGATAGAAGAAATAATAAAGATATTATTAAATAAATGCAGCAAAAATCCATAATATATTTGGATAAAGCTATTGCAAGGTTAATTGGTTGGGTTATGGTTTAATATTATAAATCAATATTGATAAATTCATTATTAAATAATTTCATTGAGGGGCCACAAGAATATTGGGGATCTTCAACACCTCTATTCAGGGAATTCACTTTGAAAATATGTGAACCTGGTTACTTTGGAACCTTTAATTTATATTCTTACAGGGGATATTTCCAAAAGATAATATGTATACAAAATATATGGTGGAGTTTCAGGGTTCACAACCAAGATACCACAACATAAAAAGGATACTAAGACTCACTGGTATATTATTGAATCCTTTAGGTACCTGTTTGGGACATGCACTGAGGATTTAAACCTATTACTGGGGCTAAAAGGTTTGTTCAGCATTTTAAATTGATAAAAATGGTTTAGGGGCGGATATTATTAATCAGAATGAAGCCATAAATCACTTAATTATCTCTTATAAGTATTTTATTACCTTGGCATGGGGTCTGTATGTAAATATGCCTGGGTCTCTGGGTATCAATATCCTCAAAAGAGCTCTATATTTATAGCTTTTTGAGTCCCAATTCTGTCCTTCTGAGGTATACAGGGGCTCAAAAGGATGTGTGCTAAGGCTAGCAGGGTAACCACTTGTCATCTTGCTAATATTGCAGAGCAAGCTGAAAAAGTAACAGAAATAACATAAAAATAATAATAATATAATTAACCTAACAAGGAGTAGGAAAACCATAAATATCATTACGGAAATTTATTTTCCACCCAAAATTAGGTAGGGCCAATCACTGACCCCACCCTTGAAATACAACTCCTTTAATATTCAATAATTAAGAAAGAAAGACCAAAATACCACGGCACCACTATTAAACTTTTTGGCCAATTAAATATTTCACACGTATTGTCACGTATAGGATTCACATCTGACATTCAGTCAGAATTGAGGTGTTGTGTATATTTTAGGAGTTGAGGACAGAAATGTGTTCTGTCACAATTCCCACACGCAGCCGGGGCAGCAAATGCACCCACGCGCGGCTGAGATACAGCCCTGTCACTCTTTCAAGAATGTGTACGCATCCCTGGGCATCTGACAAGTACGCAGCCGCGGGAATACAGGTTGAAAAAGTGACAGGCGGCCTGAGAAACTTAGGTACTGCTTAAACATGCTACAACCCAAACGGGAACATTCTAAATATGTAATAAATGTTCCCCTGGATAGTAGATGGTCTAAAAGTACATAAAATCATATAAAAGTGATTAAATAACCGTTTTACGTATTTTTTATTAAATATAATTCAAAGTACCAACAATTTCAAAAATGAGAAAATGACAAATTCAAAAAAAATATTAAGATACTTTAATATAATATTAAGAGAATTTCTAGACATCAATATTTTTGTGATATTCTAAGAAAACTAAGATGTAAAAATATTACATGAATTCCCATGACTTATATTTTTCAGTAATTATTTTAGTAAATAAAATGATATTCAAAAATAAGGAGTAAAATCAATATCATGAATTTACTCCAATTATTTAATACATAATGAGAACTCACCTGAATTCATAATGTCCCTAGGAAGGTCTATTAAAATAATTATTAACTTACTGGGAAAATTTACTAAGTATAATTAATTAAATATTACATAAAAAGGACAGATTAGTGTTGTTCACATGTTGAAATATCAATTATAAAGTAGAATAATTCCCATAACCTGAGTAATGAAATGCTACCCGTGCTACAGCACAAAGAACACGTGAAAGGCTACCACTGGCTTCCCTGCTAGCCTCAGTGTCCGTCCCTTTGAGCCCCCATACCCCTCAGAAGGACAATATTGGGACTCCAAAAGCTATAATTCAAGAGCTCTTTTGAGGACATTGATGGGCAGAGACCCAGTAAATTTATATCCAGAAACTGTGCCAAGGTAATCAAATACTTATGAGAGATACGTAAGTGAATGATGGCTTACTCTGATAAATAATATCCGTCCTCAACCTCTTTTTATCAATTTAAACTGCTGAAAAACCTTATAAACCCAGTATACAGGTTTAACCCATCAGTGCACATCCCAAACAGATACCCAAAGGACTTAATAATACACCAGTGAGTTTTATTATCCTTTCTCTGTTGTGGAAGCTTGGTTACAAATCCCTGCCAATCCACTGTGTATTTTATATACATATTATCTTTGGGCAAAAAACACTTTAAACTAAAGAGCCCAAAGTAACCAGGACTAGTGTTTTCATACTGAAATCCCTGAAGAGAGGTGTTAAAGATCCCCAATATAACTGTAGCCCTTCTATAAAAATATTTAATAATCAATTTATCTATATTTATTTATAACGAGAAACCATAAACAAACCAATTAACCTTGCAATAAGCTTTATCCAAGTATTTTAGGGATTTTTTCTGCGTTTATTAAATCATATATTTATTATTTATACTATTACCTCTGGTAGCTAAAGGATAGCAAGGGTATTGGCATCCAGGAGGCTGACACAAGTGGTAGCCTGTCACGTGTTCTTGGTGCTGTAGTACGCATAAAATATAATTTCACAGGGTATGGGAATTATTCTACTTTTTGATTTTTGTTTAGACATGTGAATAACACTAATCTATCCACATGATTATTATTTAATTAATTATCCTTAGTAAATATTCCCAGGATGTTAAAATTTTTTTTTAGTAGAAATTCCTATGGGTAATCTGATTTCAATTGGGTTCTTACTATATATTAGCTGATGGGAGTAAAATAATGATATTGATTTTACTCCTAATTTTCAAAATTCAGTTGATTTGCTCAAAAAAATAAATTCAAAATATAAGGTATGAGAATTGATGTAATATTCTTACATAATCTCTTTTCTTGTTATTTAATGGAAATAGAATTCTCACAATTGTATATTTAAAGTATTTTAAGATATTTTACAAATAGTAGTTATCTTATTTTTGACATATGTGGTATTTTTTTTATATTTTATACAAAATAGGTAGAAAGTTTGTTTAATTATTCTGATACAATTTTATGTATTTTAAGATTATCTATTATCAACAGGGACATTTATTACATATTAAATATATCCCCTTCTAGGTTGTAGAACCTTTATGTGGTTCCCAGGCTTCTTGAGCCACCTGTTACTCTGTCAGCCCGTAGTCCCGCGGCTGCATACTTTTCAGATGCGCGGGGCTGGGTACAAGGCTTTTCAGGGTACGCTGTCAGGTGGAAGTGCTGCTGCTCAACTGTGCGCAGATTTATTGGTTGCCACGGCCGCGTGCAGGAATTGTGACAAATGACATTTCCAGCCATAACTCCTCCAAATCATGGAATTCTTGGATTCTGTCGCAAAATTCACTTTGAAACCTAAACATGGGGTTTCATGTGAAATATTAAAATGGCCAAAATCCCAAGGCCTTGTCTCTTTCCAAATCTCCATAACTTATTTAAAAATTTAAGCAGTAGGAATTTGAGGTAGGTGTCAGTTAGTGACCCTACCTTAATTTTTATGTAGATGAAATAATATTTTGAATATTATTTCTCCTTTAATAATATTTGTTTTTTTTTATTTTATTCTGTTAACTTTCATATTTCTCTGCAATATTATGAGAGTTTTTATGGTTGGTCACCAAGACCAAGCTGATTTGATTTCATTCAGATCAAAGTAAAAGTTAGGAAGAACAGTTCACGATAACAAGACCACAAAAAGGAAACAAGAAATAACCAACGGGTGAGATTACTGGCTAGATCAGGATTCTGATTGATGAGTTATTGATGGGAAGATGAATAAGCAGACTCTTAGAGCCAGAGATTAAAGAGCCAAGCCAGTAGAAATATTTCAAGGTAAATTGTTCTTGCGCCTTGAACAAGCTGTGTGAGAGAATAATGAGTCCACTTTGATTGATGAGTTGGATGCTTCAGAATGTCTTACTAGAGTCGAGCTGGCTGCAAGAGTCTATTGGATTGGTTGATTGGTTGATTGTGAGATTTTTCTTGAGATTGAAAGTGACTGTCTTGATGGTTCTATGATGATTGTACCGAGAGGTCTGGATGGCAAGCTCATGGTGTCGCTTGTGGCGGTGATTAATGGTGCGGCATAGTTGCACGTCTTGGAGATTGGAGTATGTGCACCCGGGTATTGAGCCCGTTGAGTGAGATCGCCAGTACAACAGGTGACAAGATGAAACCAGGAACAAAAGAACAAAAAAAATGAGGAACAGAGCATGTGAACAACAAAAGAAAGAACACGCACCAACAGATTGGAGTATCTCAAGGTTTGTGCAATTGGTTAAGTATGACAAGACAGAGATCTGGAACATGAGAACAATCTATATATGTAAGCAGTTGTGAGAATGAACTTAACACGCCCCCTCAACTCATCAATCAATGAAATAGAGAGCAAAAGAATTTACAAGTTGAGAGATCAATGATTTGTTTGCTGCCTTGGTTAAGGCATTGGCGGTCATCAAGAGAGATGGGATAAGTTGGATATTGATTAAGCTGGTGTTGAAATCATTGTGGAGACTCTTTGTTTTGAGATTGATGTGCTTGACCTTTGAGTTTGAACCAAAATGTTTGATTTTTTTGTCAAGGCCCTTATTATCTATTAGATGTACTGGGCAGCGCGATTCCTCTCAATAGATGTCATCAACTAGCTTTTTCAACCAAAAAGCTTCAAGATGACAACTTGATAACGATACGCACTCTGATTTGGTGGACAAATGAGTTATACATGGTTGTCTTCTGCTTTTCCAATAGAGAGGACTGCCCTTGAAGAAGCATATGAACCCACTCTGAGAGATCCTGGATGTTGGGTTGTCCCCCCAGGTGGCATCGCTGAAGCACACTAGATGGTTTGAAATTGACTTGGGTCCTAGAGTGAGTCAAATGTTTTTGGTGTTCCCCAGGTACTTCCACACCCGTATGATCTTGTTCCAATGAGAAAGACCCAGTTTTTTGCAGAATTTGGCCAAGTTGGAGACTGCGAAACTTATTTCAGGCCTGGCCAATCCTGCTATGAAGTTCAAACGTCCAATGGGTGACCTATATTTTGTGTTGAGTTCCAGGAATTATGTCATGATCTTCATTGTCCGCCAGTTTGAGGTGTCAGCCAGGTGTAAGGGGCGTTGAGGCGCCTTGGCAATCTGTCAGATTCATCTTGTTGAGGCCCTTTTCAATATGTAGAGGTAGAGACAGATGGATGAGTCCTTTCTCCCTCTCCACTTTCATCCCTAGAAGCATATTTGGTTTTTGTGCAGAGGAGTTGTTGAATGTGGATAAGAAGGTTTTCTTGAACTCGCCAACATTGCCTGCAACCAGTAAGTCATCCACGTGGAAGAATATGACAGTACTTTTGTCCTTACCAATGTATAAACACGGGTCGCATTTGGATTTGTCAAAACCTTGAGACTTGATCCACTCACTCAGCATCTGATACCAGTTTTGAGGGGCTTGTTTAAGTCCATAAAGGGATTTCTTGAGGCAAAGGTACTTGGACTTTTGGTTACAACCGTAGGGCGTTTTAATGAACACTTTTTCTTCAAGTTTGGAGTGAAGTAAGGCTCCTTTCACATCCAGTTGCAAAATGTCCAAGTTCTTGTCAGCGGCATAAGTCAGAACTGCTCACAACAACGCTACCTTGCCAGTAGGAGCGTACGTTTTGAGGTCGTCCAACCCATAGCGTTGACCAAAACCTTGGACGCACAGCCTTGTTTTGTATGTTGGAGATTTGTCATGAGTGTTAGTCTTGATCTTGAAAACCGGGACGGTGTTCAGAGGGTTTGTGACTTTGCTATCATTGGCGTCCTCCCACACGTTTTGATCTTCTATAGTATTGAATTTGGTCGTGACTGACTTTCTCCACTCCGGATATTTCATGGCCTCTTCTAGCAATTTTGGCAGTTTTTCTGACAGAAAGCTGTAACGGTCTGGCTTCAAGATTTTCTCGTGATCTTGCAGTGTTGGCCTGAGAGAGTACTCAACCAAGACTTTGCTATCGGATGAGCAGTTGGACTTGGTGTCGGACTCAGTGATAGAATCTGCTTTGATCTTGGTCACAGGCGGTACCTCTGTAGTAGGAGCTTGTGCTGGAATGTTGCTTCTTGGGTTGATTAGTTCTGTGTCGCACTCAATTGGGTCAATCTTGATCGGTTTTTGGTGATTGAAGATCACATGTTTTGAATCAACCACCTTTCCAAGAGGTTTGATTATCTTTTATGATAGGAGATGTGGGTTGAACCCTATGAGGATTCCTGAAGCGCCTCTGTTGTCCAGTTTGGATCTGATCTTGGTCTGATTTAATTTTTATGTGAGTGAAGTACCTATAGGTTTGAGGTAGTCTTTTGGTAACGACTTGTTGTGCATCTTCAGCCAAGGCGAGTCTTCTCCCTTGGATTTATGAATTTGATTGAACATTAGGCAGCAGCCTTTCACCACTTTGTGCCAGTATGTTTTTGGGAGGTTTGAGTCCCTAATGGTTGCTCTTGCAGATTCCATCACCGTGCGATTTGCTTGTTCCACCCGCCCGTTGTGCTGTGAATGATAGGGCTCGGACACTATGTGGTTGATATGGTGCGATTTGCAAAAGACTTGTAATTTTGTATTTACAAATTCGCCTCCCCCATCTGAGCATATTTCTTTGGGATATTGGTTTGTTTTCCTGTGTTGGTTCTCGACGATGAATATTATGGTGTCAGCGGCGTCGCTCTTTGATTTGAGTGGAAAGCATGCTAGATAGCCTGAAAATGAATCAACAAGGTTGAGAATGTACTTATAACCACCCTTAGAAGTTGGCGTTATTGGGCCCATTAGATCCAGGTGGATTCTTTCAAGGAAACGCAATGCGATTGTCTGTTGATGTGAAAAAGGTTTTTTCGTGATTTTGGCTCTATCACAAATCAAGCATTTGAATCCTTCTTTGGTCAAGAGTGGCAGGGATTGGTTGAGGAATCTTTCCATTCTTGCAATGCTAGCATGCCCCAACAACCGGTGAATTTCTTGCAGAGCAGCTGATGAAAAGTGAAAGCTCATGGAGTTTGTTTTCATGTTGATAATAAACAGGTTGTTGGTTATTACACCAGACAGGAGCGTATTGCCATTCAGTCTCAGTCTGAAGGTGCTCGGAGTGATGCTAGAGTTGACAGACAAAGATGCTCCTTTATTCATTAGTGCTCCAAAGGAAATCAAATTCACTGTCGAGTTGGGTACCCAGACGGCGTCCAATAGAGACATGAAAGCGTCCTTGGTAGCTATGGAAGCTTTGCCAGTGCCTTCAATGTCTATGGCAGCTTCTTTCTTGCTGGTTTGAATTTTCCCAAGTCCGTTAGTGGATTTGAGGTGATTGAAGTGATTTCTGTCCTTGATCATGTGTACCAAACAGCCAGAATCAAGGATGAATCGTTCTGAGATTGATTTGTCATATGCATTAGCTCCACAAAAAAAGGAATAGAAATGTGCTTTGTCCACCGTGGCTTTAGATTTCGATTTCTTTCCTCGGTTGTGGAGATCACATGGTTTGAGTTCGGGGAATTCATACCAACACAAGTTGGCAGGATGAGACGTCACGGCGGGGTTGTGCTTGCCGTTTTCGCACCAAGGTCCCCTGTACAAGGCAACGTTGACGGGTTCCGCACGATTGTCTTGCGCTATCACTTCGTTCTTATCTTGGATAAGGTGATTCAACATAACTTCTATCTTCATCTCTGTCTTAGCATGCATGATTTGCGTTTTCATGTTTTGCATCAAGGAGGGGAACTTGAACAATATGAGGTATGCGATTTTATTGGAAGGCAATTCAATTCCTACCTCTGTGAGTTTTTTGAGATAGACCTTGATTGAGGTAACAAAGGCGTCGATATTGGTGTCCATTGTCAAGTGAAGAAACGCGTTAAAAACTCTAGCTCGTTTTGCAGACTGGGACGATGCGAAGTGGCTCTGAGTCAATAACCAGATGAGTTTGGCATCATCTTCATTCACATTGTCTATGATGTTATTGTACGTATTCCAGTCGAGTTTGGCGATGATATGAGCTACGAATTCCTGATTTGTGTCCTCGTCAAGTTTCTTGTCCTCGTCGGGGTCATTCATGATAACAAAAATACCCCGCAATTTGAACAGTTTCTCGAATTTTTTTTTCGCCACAGACTGTAGTTGTTGGATGTTAATAGAGGAGTTGATTTGATTAGGGATTTGATTGAAAGTGATTTGTAATTAGTCAAAGCGCCCCCTGGTCCTGGTGTTGAAGAAGGTTCCAGTTGGTCCATGATGAGCGATTTTGGCTTTTAACCGTGAGAGTTTTTATGGTTGGTCACCAAGACCAAGCTGATTTGATTTCATTCAGATCAAAGTAAAAGTTAGGAAGAACAGTTCACGATAACAAGACCACAAAAAGGAAACAAGAAATAACCAATGGGTGAGATTACTGGCTAGATCAGGAGTCTGATTGATGAGTTATTGATGGGAAGATGAATAAGCAGACTCTTAGAGCCAGAGATTAAAGAGCCGAGCGGGTAGCAATATTTCAAGGTAAATTGTTCTTGCGCCTTTGACGAGCTGTGTGAGAGAATAATGAGTCTACTTTGATTGATGAGTTGGATGCTTCAGAATGTCTTACTAGAGTCGAGCTGGCTGCGAGAGTCTATTGGATTGGTTGATTGGTTGATCGTGAGATTTTTCTTGAGATTGAAAGTGACTGTCTTGATGGTTCTATGATGATCGAGCCAAGAGGTCTGGATGGCAAGCTCATGGTGTTGCTCGTGGCGGTGATTAATGGTGCGTCATAGTCGCGCGTCTTGGAGATTGGAGTATGTGCACCTGGGTATTGAGCGTGTTGAGTGAGATGGCCAGTACAACAGGTGACAAGATGAAACCAGGAACAAAAGAACAAAAAAAATGAGGAACAGAGCACATGAAAAACAAAAGAAAGAACACGCACCAACAGATTGGAGTGTCTCAAGGTTTGTGCAATTGGTTAAGTGTGACAAGACAGAGATCTGGAACATGAGAACAATATATATATGTAAGCAGTTGTGAGAATGAACTTAATCCGCCCCCTCAACTCATCAATCAATGAAATATAGAGCTAAAAGAATTTACAAGTCGAGAGATCAATGCTTTGTTTGCTGCCTTGGTTAAGGCGTCGGTGGTCATCAAGAGAGATGAGATAAGTCAGATATTGATCAAGCCAGTGTTGAAATCATTTCGGAGACTCTTTGTTTTGAGATCAATGTGCTTGACCTTTGAGTTTGAACCAAAATGTTTGATTTTGTTTTCAAGGCCCTTATTATCTATTAGATGTACTGGGCAGTGCAATTCCTCTTGATAGATGTCATCAACTAGCTTTTTCAACCAACAAGCCTCAAGATGACAACTTGATAACGATACGCAATCTGATTTGGTGGACGAATGAGTTATACATTGTTGTCTTCTGCTTGTCCAATAGAGAGGACTGCCCTTGAAGAAGCAGATGAACCCACTCTGAGAGATCCTGGATGTTGGGTTGTCCCCCCAGGTGGTGTTGCTGAAGCACACTAGATGGTTCAAAATTGACTTGGGTCCTAGAGTGAGTCAAATGTTTTTGGTGTTCCCCAGGTACTTCCACACCCTTATGATCTTGTTCCAATGAGAAAGACCCGGTTTTTCGCAGAATTTGGCCAAGTTGGAGACTGCAAAACTTATGTCAGGCCTGGCCAATCTTGCTATGAAGTTCAAACGTCCAATGGGTGACCTATATTTTGTCTTGAGTTCAAGAAATTTTTCATGATCTTCATTGTCCGCCGGTTTGAGGTGTGAGCCAGGTGGAAGGGGCGTTAAGGCGCCTTGGCAATCTGTCAGATTCATCTCGTTGAGGCCCTTTTCAATATTTAGAGGTAGTAATTTAAGCCAGAAGCCTTGCTGGAAGCAAGAATAATATTGAGAGGAGAAGAAAAGACAGGTTGAATCATATGTTCCTCCTTGTTTAAATCCACTTCAAAATCCAATTCATTATCTCCCCAAGGACATTTTGGCCTGGTGAATGATTTTCCTGGCCTGTGAAAAATTTCAAAAGAGTAAAACTGAATAAAAGCCACCCAACAAGTAATAGGAGAATCTAAAAGGCTGGGAGCATTTATCATTTCAATGATGGATTCAGCGTCCACTTGAAATTCTAAATGTTGACCACAGAGGATTGTTTCATTTTCTTCAACTTCAAGCCATGCCACAGAGTTCCAGTTTTGGTTGAGAGTATGTGGATTCCAAATCTGAAAATAACAAGGATTCATAAAGAACAGGAAGGTCCCAACCATTTTCATATTCCTGAGTAAGAACAGCCTAAACAGATTGATAACCAGAATTGACAGCCAGCTTTATGTTTCCAGCTCCCTTCCCATAAGAGACATTCTTCAACACTATGTCTTTCCCAACAATGGTTTTGAGAAACTGAAACAAATGTTCAAAAGCTTGGGTCCAAATAATTTCAGCTTATTTCCTGGTTAGACATTGGAAAAGGGCACAGATTTTTGATTAAGAAGGAATGATGATTCAAACATGAGTTTAAACATCTAGAAAGCCTCTAACTTAAGCGGGATTGATTGGATTGGACCAATAGATGATTTTGTTGACTTTGGATTGTGCAATCCTTCTTCCTTCCTTGCAGATCACATGGCCAACAATTTCCAGAGCAGGGAAACAAGCAGCCAATTTGGATCCAGAAAAAGTCAGGCCCAATTCCTCAATTTGAAACAGAATCCTTTCCAAAGTAGTAGTGTATTCCCAAATGAATTGAAAAATTACTGAATGCCAAGATAAGAGCTGTTTATAATAATCAGACACTGGAACTTTAATTCCTCCATTGTCAATAAAGATCCCAGCATGATCAAGAATTTCATCCTGGAGGATCCATATCATCTGAGCCTGATAGAATGCAACCAAATTTGTGGAAACTTGGGGAAATTGACTAAGCTGGAATCAAAAAAAAGGAGTAAAACAAGTAGTGAGAGGACAAGAGGTAGCATGTAGATTGTTTGCCATAGCCACCCATAATATCCCCCATACCATAGCAATCCCTCCAAGAAAAAGATTCCATGAATTCTTCAGTAGCAGGAGGAACACCAGAATCTTTAATAGTAAATTTGTTGAGAGTTTGGAGATTATGAACTACTCTAAGTTTATGGTTAATTTTCAGGACACAGAAATTGGGGCTGGAATAACTGGAAGTTGAATGTTCATATAGACCAGTACCAACTTGTTTGCAGATCAAATTGATAAATTTGTTGACTTTAGCAGCAGGGATCGGAATTTTTTCCTTTTTCCAAGGATTGTGCTGAACCACAGGCATAATGTAAGGGAGACAATAGCATTCTTTAAAGAGACATCTCTCTTCTTCAAAGAATGCAATAGACTTGTCCCTCAGACATAAGACATTTTTTATCAAATTCAACTCATCAGGAAGAAGCCATCCATCTGGATCAAAGTTGAACACCTTCAGACATTTTTCAGTGACACAACAATAAGGCACAAAGAGACCAGCAAGAGATCCAGATCAACACAGTAAGGATCATAGGATAAGGGATGGCACATGAGAGGAGTATCAGGGGTGAGGGGCATGGGATGATTGATTGGTTGGACCCTTTTCACAACTGGTTTATACTAAGTGGAAAAAGAGAGAAGTTCCTGTTTCCTCCAAGCGTTGACCAGCAAGACCTGACTGCAAAAACTGAGACCAAGTTCAAAAATTTTCTGTCAGGTTGCTACTATTGCAGAGCAAGCTGCAAAAGTAATAAAATAACATGAATAAAACAAATAAGTAAAAATATTATTAAAGGAGAAATAATATTAAAAATATTATTTTAAATTCTGAATATACATAAAAATTAAGGTAGGGTCACTCAATAACACATACCTCAAATTCCTACTGCTTGCATTTTTAAATAAGTAATGAAGATTTGGAAAGAGAAACGGCATTAGGATTTTGGCCATTTCAATATTTCACAGAAACCCCACGTTTAGGTTTCACAGTGAATTTTGTGACAGAATCCAACAATTCTATGATTTGGAGGAGTTATGGGCAGAAATGTGATCTGTCACAATTCCGGCACGCAGCCGCAACAACCAACACATCCATGCCCGCCTGAGCGGCAGAACTGCCACCCTGTCAGCTTACCCTGAAAAGCCATGTACGCAGCCCAGGCATCTGACAAGTACGCAGCCACGAGACTATGGGCTGACAGAATGACAGCTGGATTGAGAAGCCAAGGTACCACATAAAGGTGCTACAACCTAGACAGGGAAATAATAAATATGTAATAAATGTCCCTGTGAATAATAGATAATCTAAAAACACATAAAATCATATAAAAATACTTAAATAACCTTACTACATATTTTTTTATAAAATATAATAAAAATACTAAATATGTCAAAAATAAGATAACTACTTTTTTTAAAATATCTTAAAATAACTGGAATACAAAATTGTGAGAATTTGAAGACATCTGTATTTCCGTGAAATAATAAGGAAATTGGTTGTGTAAGAATATTACATGAATTTTCAAAGCTTATATTTTTAATTAATTATTTTGAGTAAATCAAATAAATTTCAAAAATAAGGAGTAAAATCAATATCACAATTTTACTCCCATCAACTAATACATAATGAGAACACAATTGAAATAAGATTACCCTTAGGAATTTCTACTAAGAAAAATTATTTAAATCCTAGGAATATTTACTAAGGATAATTAATTAAATAATAACCATGTTGATAAATTAGTGTTATTCACACGTCTCAGCATCAATCAATAAGTAGAATAATTCCCATACCCTTTGCAATTAGATGTTACCCGTGCTACAGCACCAAGCACAGGCCCAAATCTACCACTTTTTACCCTGCTAACCTCAGCATGCCTCCCTTTGAGCCGCTGTATCCCTCAGAAAGACAGAATTGGGACTCAAAAAGCTATGAATATAGAGCTCTTTTGAGGATATTGATACCCAGAGACCCAGTTATATTTACATACAGAAACCGTACCAAGGTAATCAAATACTTATAGGAGATAAGTAAGTGATTTATGACTTTAGTCTGATTAATAATATCCATCCCCACCGTTTTTTTATCAATTTAAACTGCTGAAAAACCTTTTCAACCCCAGTAATAGGTTTAACCCATCAGTTCATGTCACAAACAGGTACCTAAAGGATGTAATAATATACCAGTGAGTCTTGTTATCCTTTTTCTGTTGTGGCAGCTTGGCTACAAGGCCCAGTCACTTCAACACATATTTTATATATATATTATCTTTGGGAAATATCTCCTTTAAAAATATAAATTAAAGGTTCCAAAGTAACCAGGTATATGTGTTTTCATAGTGAATTACCTGGAAAGCTAAAAGGCCCAGTCACTTCAAAACATATTTTATATATATATTATCTTTGGGAAATATCTCCTTTAAAAATATAAATTAAAGGTTCCAAATTAACCAGGTATATGTGTTTTCATAGTGATTTACCTGGAAAGCGGTGTTCCAGATCCCCAATATTATTGTGGCCCCTCAATTAATTTATTTAATAATGAATTTATTAACATTGATTTATAATATTAAACCAGAACCAAACCAATAAACCTTGCAATAGCTTTATCAAAATATTTTACAGATTTTTGCTGCAATTATTGAATAATATATTTATTATTTATTGTATCAAATCTGGTTGCTAAAATATAGAAAGGGTCTTGGCATCCAGGTGGCTGAAAATTGGGGGTTTGGCCGGGAAATATTCCATTTTATTATATTTAATACCTTGGACCAGTCATTTCATTTAAAAATTAATCAAAGATCATTTATGTGAATTTTTTGACCTTGATTTATCATTAATTTCTTTTGCAGTGGATTTAAAAAACAATGCAGAGTTAATAATATATTATTTAAATCTTTTAAAAATAAGAAAAGAGTAATACATTAAAAATTATAAACCAACTGGTTGGGAAGCTTTAACTCAAGCTGAACAACTTAATATCTCTTCTTTCGGTAAAAAAATTAGACAAACTCCTTGAAAACAAAGATCTTCAGAGGCGTATAAACTTTCAAGCTCTATTAAGAAGAGATAAATCTTGGAAAACATACTGTATAAATTATTTTTTTAAAAAAAAAAGTAGGAAAAAAATTTCTATTACCAAATTATTTTTTTAAAATAATATAAATATTTTTTATTAAAAAATAAAATATCTCTCTCATATTAACAGTGAACCCTCCTATTCCAGAAACCACCACCACTCAAGTTGATCTATTGAATCAAGAAGTACCAGATATTTCTCAACTTCCTGAAAACATTGACTGGACTGGAGGAGACCTCATTGGAACACACAAAGACCCTTTAGGATTACCTGTCAAGGATCAATATGATCTGAATAAAGTCTTAGTAACTTTGAGCATCAACTTAAGTAAGTTTTAATAAAATTATTATCACATATTTTCTTTTGAAAAATACTTAAAAATACTTTATTCAACATGAATAGACATAAGAAGAGGGTCTCAGGAAGGGTTCCCTGCTATAGATCCCTGCCAGGAGCCCCCAGTAACCGCAAGGAAACCAATAATGACAACCATGAGGGGGCTGGAACCCCTGAATCAAATGTTGGTGGACAAGGAACAGCCCCAATTACTGTTGCCTTCCCCCAACCTAGAGCCGGAGGAGGTAGTAGAATTAAGCCCCCCTCCATCAAAAGAAGGTTCCCTGCAGCCACCCCAGAAGAATCTGGCCAAGGAAGCCAGGATCAAAGACTTAGTCAGAGAGCACATGAAATATTGGGAAGAATTTAAAGAGGCCCAAGCCAAGGAGGACTTAGTATCTATGAAAAAGATAATATCCCAGGCAAAGGCTAGCCATATATCTCTTCAGAAAATGATTCCAAGGAAAGAGGTAGAGTCCTACGTAGAAAAGTGGAATCTGTGGGATCAATTAGCCCAATTGAGAGGCAGACAATCAGGAAAGAAGAGATTTTCTTCCCATCCAAAGCCAAAGGGAAAGAAGGATTGGGATCAGATAATATCCTTAGCTCAAAAGTTGAAAAAGGTGTACCACAATTAGCTTCTAATTCTGAACCCAGTTTCTTGTCTAAACCAACCTCTGATGTAATTACTCCCTATTCTAATGATATGCATCATAATTTCAAGATTATTTGTGGAAATTTGGACGGTGTTTATACCCAATTGGATGAGTTGACCTCAGTGGTAGCCAAATTAATTATTAACCAATCAAAAGGTGCAGGGATAGAAGATATTAAGGAACATGCAGAAAATTTATTGAAGACAATAAACCAAGGTAAAGATACTCAGACTCAAACCATTAAGAATATGTTATCAGGTATCCAATAAGATTTCATTATATCCATTCAGCCTATTAGAGAAGAATTAATAAATACTACTAAAAACTCCATTATTCCCTTTAGTGAGAAATTAGATCTTCTTAATAATAAAGTGGACCTGCAACTTGATCTGATCAAGAAAGATCTTAGAGACTTAAAGGTAAGTCTTACCAACCCCTTGAGGAGTACAACAAAGGAACCAAAACCTCCCAGACAAACAACTACTCCTTATGCACCACCCTAATGAGGAATGCATAGGAGTGAAACTTTCAGGCCTAGTACTACTCCTGAAATGGAACAAGTACTCTAACCTTTACCCCCTATCTCTGAATGGCCTAAGTTCTCTGGTGAAGGAGAATAAAACCATATAAATTTCATCAAATTTATTGACTATACCATAAATTCCTATGACTTGCCAGAAGCCATAGCCGTAGTCAGGCATCCCAGAATCTTTGAAAGAGTAGAATTAGATTGTTTATTATTAAAGGGGAAGAAGTAGGATCCTTACCATGCAATTCTTGGAAAATCTTAATTAAGGAACAATTTGATTTCACAATGTTGAAAAGAAAAATGATGAAAAATTCAACAATTGCTCATTTGAACCCTGCAAGGATAAAACTCACAAATGGTGCCTAGAACAGAAGAGAAGACTAGACTGCTTCTATCCAGATGCTGCTATAAAGGAAGTTAATGAAAGAATTCTCAACCTGTGCCCTGGAAACCTTAAACATGGTGTGAGATGTGGAATGAGTATGGATGCTGAATTACCAACTCTAATCAATGTGTTCAAAGAAGTAGTAGATATGAATGGGTTAGACAAGAAGGCTCCTTCTAGAACCAAAGATAGATTCAATAATTTCAAGACCAGGGAAAACCCTTATCTGATAAATATCCCTGACAATACTTAATCTAATAAAAACAAGGATAAAGAAAAAATAACTGAAAATTTTTGGAAATGTAACAAAACAGGGCATAATAGACAAGAATTCCCATTACCAAAGAGAAAGATAGCATTAATGGAAGGTGAACCTGAGATTGAAGGGAACCAGAACTATGAAGAAACAGCTGATACTGAAGGATCACTCTCTGAATGTGAATTGGTCCCGACTAAACCTATCAATGTAATAGAAGGAGATATAGACACTTCTATAGAAATCAATAACATCCATGGTGACTCTACTTTTCAGCAAAAATGGGACCCTTTCATAATTCCTAGACATGCCACTGATTTTAAACCTCTAAAGTTAAACCTATGAGTGGTAAGAGTTATACTACTGCTCAAAATTGTTATGCAACAGGATTGTATAAAGACAGACCCATAAGGTTATTACTTGACAGTGGAGCTTTCTGTTCATGTGTTTGCACTGAATTCTTGAAAAAATGGGATCCCAACTGGAAAGACCACCTTTTGCCCGTCCCAAAAGCTTTGTTTAGCTCTTGTAACTCCACTATTAATTCTATTTGAGTTTTGAATGATACTATAATACTGCCACATACTAAAGGATCTTTGAGGAATCAAGTGGAATTTTTAGTACTGCTCAACAGATTATGTGACTACCTGATAATAGGAAATGATGCTTTATGTCTATATGGCATAGATGTGTTCCAAAGTAAAGGAAGGTATTTCAATGTGGGTGGTAATTGGGACAAGAATTTCAAGATATTCACTATCCAGACTACTTGCCCTCTTCTGTTTATCGAAAGAACTTGGAAGAATTCAACCAAGAATACTTCTCTCAAGCTGCACTGAATGAGAAACTTTCTGAAGAATAGAAAAAACATATATTAAAAATCTGCTTTGAGAATCAAAATGCTTCTTTACTAGATCATCCTATTGGTGATATCAAAGGACAAGACAAAATATTGACCTTGACCATTAAGCCTCCTTATACTCCTAAACTAAGAAGACCCTCTTATCCCTCTAGTCCTAAATCTAGAATAGCTCTTGAGGAACACATTCAAGAACCTATAAACTTAAAAGTATTGAGGAAAGTTGGGCATAATGATAAAGTGGATGTGACTGCCCCTGTAATCACAACTTGGCATAATGATAATTCAAGAATGGTAGGAGACTTCAAAATGCTGAATAACTATACTCATGGAGACTATTATCCCATCACCTGGATTGATCATGCTTAACATAACCTGTCTAAAGCTATATAAATCACTACTGTGGATATGCTTAAAAGTTTCCATCAGATACCTGTAAGCCCTGAAAGTAGAAATTTTATGAGAATAATCTTCTATTTAGGAATATATGAGTACCTCAGAATGCCCTTTGGCATAGAGAATGCCCCATCACACTTACAGAGAACCATGGATACATTTCTAGGTACTTACATCAGACAAGGATAGATGATGGTTTATATAGATGATTTCATCATATATTCTAATGATTGGGACACTAATATAAATCAAATAAGATTAGTCCTCCAAAATATTTTGTCAGATTTCTACTATTGCAGAGCAAGCTGCAAAACTAAAAAAATAAATTAAATAAAACAAATAAATAAAAATATTATTAAAGGAAAAATACTCTTAGAAATATTATTTGAAATTCTGAATCTAGATGAAAATTAAGGTAGGGTCACTCACTGACACCTACCTCAAATTCCTACTGCTTATGTTTGTAAATAAATGATGAAGATTTGGAAAGAGACACGGAATTGAGATTTTGGCCATTTTAATATTTCACTTGAAACCCCATGTATGGGTTTCTCAGAGAATTTTGTGACAGAATCCAAGAATTTTGTGATTTGGAGGAGCTACGGGTGGAATTGTGATTTGTCACAATTCCCACACGCAAGCCCGCAGAAACCAACACAAACATAAGTGGCTGAGCAGCAGAACTGCCACCCTGTAAGCCTAACCTGACAAGCCATGTACGCAGACCCGGGCATCTGACAAGTATGCAGCCACGGGACTACGGGCTGACAGAGTGACAGGTGGCTGGAGAAGCGCAGGTAACACGTAAAGGTGCTAAAACCTAGACAGGGACATGCTACATATGTAATAAATGTCCCTGTGGATAACAGATAATCTAAAGATACATAAAATTATATCAAAAGAGTTAAATAACCTTTCTACATATTTTGTAATAAAATATAATAAAAATACCAAATATGTCAAAAATAAAATCACTAACATTTGTAAAATATCTCAAAATACTTCAAATATACAATGTGAGAATCTTCAGAAATCAGTATTTCTGTGACATACTAAGGAAAATGATTTTGTAATAATTTTACAAAAATTCTCATAGCTTATATTTTTAATTAATTATTTGAGTAAATCAACACAATTTTGAAAATAAGGAGTAAAATCAATATGATGATTTTATTCCCATCAGCTGATACATAAAACATCCTAAGAATATTTACTAAATATAATTTATTAATTAATAAATCATGTGGATAGATAAGTGTTCTTCACACGTATTAACATCAATCAAAAGATAGAATAATTCCCATACCTTGTGGAATTAGATGTTACCTGTGCTACAGCACCAAAAATACATTCCGGGCTACCACTGGCTACCCTGCTAGCCTTAGCACCCGTCCCTTTGAGCCCCTGTATCCCTCAGAAGGAAAGAATTAGGACTCAAAAAGCTATAAATATAGAGATCTTTAGAGGATATTGGTACCCAAAGACCCAGTTTTATTTAAATCCAGATACCAAGCCAAGGCAATTAAATAAGTGTAAGAGACAAGTAAGTTATTTATGGCTTTACTCTTTTTAACAATATTTTTCCCCACCCTTTTATGATCAATTTAAACTTCTGAACAACCTTTTCAACCCCAGTAATAGGTATAACCCATCAGTGACGTCCCAAGCAGGTACCTAAAGGATTTAATAATATAGCAGTGAGTCTTTTTATCCTTTTTGTGTTGGAGGAGCTTGGCTACAAGGCCCTGTCACACCGCCATCTATTTTATATATATATTATCTTTGGGCAATATCTCCTTTAAGAATATAAATTAAAGGTTCCAAAGTAACCATGTATATGTGTTTTCAAAGTGAATTCCCTGAAGACAGGTGTTAAAGATCCCAAATATTATTCTGGCCCCTCTATTAATTTATTTAACAATGAAATATTAATGTTGATTTATAATATTAAACCATAACCATACCAATCAACCTTTCAATAGCTTTATCCAAATATTTTACGGATTTTTGCTGCACTTATTCATAAATATATTCATTATTTAGTTTATCACCTCTTGTAGCCAAAGGATAGAAAGGGTCTTGACATTGAGGAGGCTGAAATTTTCCATTTTCTATGTTCTGAAAAGTCTTCAAAGGGTGCTTTTTCCATAAAAGAAGAACCAGGGGATAATATGCTTCTCATAGGTGTTTAAAAAGTAGAGTTTCAAAAATGATTGTTGAAGAATCCCCTAGAAGTGCAAAATTGGGAGGACTTAATTTGACGCCCAGGTGACTCCACTGAAGTCCATATTCCTCCATACCAAAACCATTAAGAAGAGAATCCAGATCAAGATTTAGTTTATACTCATTGCAGAGATTTGCAACAGAAAGAAAAGAAGATTTAACAGGATTAATAGAACAAGAAAAAGAAGAAAACACGGCTTGAGAGGGGGAGGGAATATTTTTGGGATTTTTTATTCTGACATGTTTTTGATTTTAAATAATTTTCAGATCAGAAGGAAATGATGAGAAAAAAAGGAAAAATATGCCTCTGGGATGAGATTTGTTCCTTGAGGTCAAGTTTAAGGCTGGGAAGAACTACTAATATCAGCAGAATTAACTATTCCCCTAGAGAATGAGAGGAATCAGATGTTTCCTTTTGTTTCCCCTCTAGAACTAATTTAGGAGGATGACAAGGGAAATCTCTTTCCCAACAAACAGAATCCAGATAGCAGAGAGGAACTTCAATCTTCCATCCATCAGCATCTATTGGATTTCAGCCTACCTGTTCCAACCAATGTGCTCAAATCTCCCGACTGCTTTCATCTCCTCACTTCATGATGTGCTTCAAATCACTTTCTTATTCCTCAGGCTGCTATCAGTGTTTATCTCTCTTTATTTACTTTTTCCTATTTTATCTATCTTTTATCTTGCTTGCGTCTTGTCTGGCGTGCACAAAAACTTGGCCGCCTATTGGAATGTGGCCTATCCTGCTGCACATGCTCCAAACTCAAGCTTGCTCAATCTCACTCATCTATAAAGTCAGAAGCCTGTCTCAGACCCTGGGCAAAGTTCTCTTTGTGCAACCACAATATTGCACCCCCAACCCCAGGCCTCTTATTCAGGTAAGCACTCTTCCAATTTTCACTTCTCAACTGATCAACCAACCAACTCTCATCAATCAACAGTAATATTGCCCTCCACCCCGCTCCACTTAATCTAGTCAAACTTGTGGCTTAATCAAATCCCCTCTACCCAATTCTACCCGCTGCTCAACAATTTCCTCACTACCCTTCCTGTTTCCTTTTATCTTCTCCTTACTTTTGTAACCTCTGCTATCCACCAGGGTTTTTCAGGTCCTTTTTAAGTAACACATGAGCCCTTTGTTGTGTTCTCATTTTCTTGTTATTTGTGGGTGAAATGAAATAAAACTCCTTTTTAGCCAAACTTTATCACAGATTTAAAGTCCCAAGACTCCAACTATGACCAGACTAGTGAAAATTTCTGAAAACAAGGACAATTCCCAATCTAAAATTAACATCCAGCTACTAAATGATTCAAACTTCCCGGCCTTGTTCCTTTATATCAAAAGTCACCTTAGAAGAAAGGACCTGCTTGAGCTAGTCATAGATGCCCACCCAATCCCATTGAAAAGTATGCAGTTGAATTTCAATGTGAATTAGAACCAGCATTGGCTGAATAAAGAAGAAACAAATAAAAACGTGAGAAATGATGAATCAGAAGAATAGAAAAAGAAAAGGATAGAGCAGAGTCCTACAGCTTGGCCAGAGATGAATGTTCAGAGTGGCGGCTAGATTGATGCTAGAAGAAATTTGTGGAGCGGGACAGAAGTTGGTGAAATGGAGGCAGATGGAATAAAGATCACAAGAAGATAGACCGAATGAAACAGGAATCAGATTAGGAAAAATTCAGGACATTTGAATAGGTTACATCTTACCAGGAAAGGGCTATTTGAGGTCAGTTGGAATGAAACTTGGAAGATCAAGTATTGAATAGAACGGAGGCACAAGCAAGAATAAGAAAAGTAATAAGAAAAGAATAAAAGATTTATGAGAAAACAAAAGAGATAGAAAAGATGTACAAGAAAAGAAAAGAGAATCAGAGCGCGCAAGCCCATTGCAGATGAGAGTTGTGGACAAGTGAGAGTGCGCAGAGAGAGTACCAAGCAGTGCACCCAGAGGTGTGGATAGATGAAGAATAGCCTAGGTGAGTGGAATTGGAGACAGAATCTTAACACCCCTTGTGCCTGGTAAGAGGGTAACAGGAGAGTTGAGGTCAACACAACACTTCTTGTTGAAGAAGTTTAAGGGCATTAATAAAATTTGCCTTTGTGAGAGAGTCCGCTGTCATCTTTTTGGTCGGGATAAGGGTCAGATTGAACAAGGAAAGAGAGAAATCCTCCCTTAAGCCTTTAGTTTTAATATCTATGTGACGTGATTTGGAGTGGGATCCGAATTTCTTTATTTTATTCTCTAAGCCCTTATTATCAATATAGATGGTTTGTTTGCATTAGATTGAAGGTTTTATCTTGTCAACAAGGTGAGTCATCCATTTGAGTTCTAGGTAACAATCCAATAGGGAATTAAGCTTGGATTTGGTAGACGAGTAGGTTATGTTTCTTTGTCTTGAGGAATTCCAGGCAACCAGACTGCTGTAATGGAGGATCATAAATCCAGTCTGGGACTTCCAGAAGATAGGATCATCTCCCCAAGTAGCATTGCTAAAACCAGCTATAGCTTCTTGGGAGGGATTGTATTTGAGAGTTAATTTGAGGTTTCTGGTTGTCTTCAAGTATTTCCATACTTTCCTCACTTCTCTCCAGTGAAACATGCCAGGTTTAGCATTGAACCTAGCCAGACTTGAGACAGCAAATGAGATTTTGGGTCAAGTATATTGAGAAAGATGATTGAAGAGGCCAACAGCAGATTGGTAGTTGATATTGAGGCGCGTGAATTCCTTGTGGTCTTCATCTGACGCTGGTTCAAGATGTAGATTTTGGGTAAGGGGTGAGTTTATGCTCTTACATTCCGTGAGACCTAACTCTTCCAAGCCCCAATCTATGTGTTTTGGTTGACTGAGGAAAATTCTGTCATCCTTGATCTCCATAAACAACCCAAGGATAGTATTCGGAGGGTGACAAGAGGAATTCAAGAACTTTTTCAGGAAGTTGTTTGCAAAGATGTCAGATTTGCCGACGTGAATGAGATCCTCCACATGGAAGTAAATTACTTCCCTGGATCAAGGGTTGAGATACAGACATATTTGGAGGGTGACAAGAGGAATTCAAGAATTTTTTTAGGAATTTTTTGGCAAAGATGTTAGATTTCCCAACGTGAATGAGATCTTCCACATGGAAGTAAATTAATTCCCCAGATCAAGGGTTTAGATAAAGACATTGATTGCTTGTGGACTTGAAAAAATTCTGTGACTTGATCCAATTGGTGAGAGTTTTTTACCAGTTCTTGGGAGACTGGCAAAGTCCATAGAGTGATTTTTTTAGTCTAAGATATGGAGATTTGCGGTCTGATCCTTCAGGCGTTCAAATTATCACAGTCTTGGTCAGAGGGGCATGAAGAAAAGCTCCCTTCACATCAAATTGGGTGAAGGTCATCCTATTCTTTAGACCATAAAGAAGGGCAAGAAAAAGAGATCCTAATTTACCAGTTGGTGCCCAGGTTTCATCAAAGTCCAAGCCTTGGATTTGGTCAAATCCTTGTACGCAAGGTTGTGCTTTGTACTTAACAGGTTTGCCATGACAATTTTCTTTTACTTTGAATACCAAGAAAGTATTCAGGATTTTATCTGTCTCATAAAAGTACTCTTCCCAAACGTCTTGTGATTCAATAGAACTTAATTCATCTTCCAACGCCTTTTTCCATTTGGGCCATTCAGGACACTTTTGTGCTGCTTTGTACAATGGTGGTTTGTAATAGTGGTGAAAACTGTATCTTTGAGGTTTTCTAATCTTGTTTTGTGGTCTTAGATTGAGCCTTGGATTTGTTGATTGTGGATTCTGTACTATGGGGGCATTGGAGGGGAGGATTTTGGGAGAATCGGAAGATTGAGGATTGGGAGAGCTGGCATCTTCAGAATCAGAGTCAGAATCTAGAGCTTCAGTACCAGTCCCTCTCATGGCGTATTGTTTGTCACTGGTTGAAAATTTGGTTTTGTAGTAATCCAGATTGGATTGAGCGAAAAAGTCTAGTCCGGGGGATTCAAGGAATGGAAATCAATCCAACTTAGTTTTGAGGAACTTGACTTGTTTAGTTTCAACAATCACGCCAAGGGAATTAAGAATAAGATAGGAGTGAAAGGTTGGGTTGAAGCCAATAAAGATGCCTTCCAGTCCCTTTTCATTGAATTTTTGACCTTGTTGGATGCAGATATTCAGATATATAACAGAAGAACCTACAGGTTTCAAGTAATTAGTGGGAAGAATCTTACCAAACATGAGTTCCCAGGGAGACTTTTGATTACCTTCTCTGGTAATTTGATTGAGCATGAAGCAACATCTTCTTGTAACTATATGCCAATAATTCTTTGCCAGCTTCAAAGAAGAGAAAGTGGCACCAGTTAACTTGACAATTGTTCTATTTGCCCTCTTGGCTTGTCCATTATGTTGAGAATGATAGGGTTGCGAGGTTATCAGCTTGATATTTCTAGATTTAGCAAATTCTTTGAGGTTGAGGTTGACAAATTCTGTTCCTTTATCCAAGAATATCTTGGATTGATAGTAGCCTAATCTCTTATGTTTGGTCTTGAGGATGTTTCTTATCACTTCAGTAGTTTCATCTTTTGAGGTCAGTGGGAACACCGCAAGATAACCAGTGCAGTTTTCTATCAGAGTGAGAATATAAAAATGATCAGATTTAGATTGGGGAGAGATGGGACCTATAAGGTCCAGGTGAATTTTTTCTAAGGGCTTACTTGATGGTGTAGAGATACCTGTGAAGGGTGATCTTGTGATTTTACTTCTGATACAGCTATTGAATTCAAATGAGTTGAGTTCTTAATTAGAGTAAAGATCCTTCAAAAGAGGTTTGAGGGTGGATATCAAAGCGTGTCCATACATTTTCTGTAGATTGAGTAGGGAGAATGAGCGACTATTTGCATTTTGGGAGAGATTGATCATTTTACTTTGGTCTACAGACTTAGGCTCTTTGATGAAAAATAAATTGTCTCAAATCAGGCCCTTCAGTAAAAGTTGATTCCCCCAAGTGACCAAAAATTTGTTGTTTACTTGAGATATATTACAGCCTTTGCTTGCCAAGAGTCCCGGACTAATAAGATTTACAACAATATTGGGCATGTAGACACAGTCTTCTAATGTAATGACAGATTAATTCCATTCTAATCTGACAATTCCACTTTGGCATATCTTGAGGTTTGCTTCTAATTTTCCAGTTTTGATTTTGTCTGGTTCTTCTTGGAGTTTAATGGAGGAAAAGAACTTGAGACTGTTGAATATATGGACGTTAGCTCCAGAGTCTAAGAGAAGGTTGGGGTTATTGTCTGCATTGATCCAAAGAGTTAAAAGGGCATGATAGTTGATTGTAGGGGTTTTTCTTGTTTTGATTTTCCATTCATTTTGCTGCTCTATCCACCATTTGGGAGCTATTTGCGGATGTAGATGAAAACAAGAGGCTTCAGAGTGAGGAGCGTTTGGATAATGATATCCTTCTTGAAGCCTCATCTTTATCTTCTTTTCATCTTTGTGAATCTTAGTTTTTTTTGACACCAAGAAGACATCCGTAGATAATTTAGGGTATTTGTTTGAGATTTTCTCTCTTATGGTACTGAGTGAGATGGTTAAATACTATATCTACCATTAGCTGTTTTTCCACATGCATTATCTGTTGCTTGATATTTTCTAAGACCAAAGGGAATTTGAAGAGAATGAGATAGGCAAGAATGTCCTTAGGTAATTTGATTCCAACATCTGTCATCCTTGTGATAGATTTAACCATTTCAGTGATAAATCGTTTGATTGTGTGTTTGCTGAAAGTTGAATGAAGGACATGATTGAAGACCGTTCCCCTATTAGCCGTCTCTGAAGAAGCAAATCTCTTAGAGATTCCGGACCATAAGAGTTTTGACAATTTCATATTTGAGGAGTTGGCCACATTTGCGTGGGTTGTACTGTCTAGTTTTGAGAGTATAATGGCTTAGATCTCTCTATCTTGTTTAGAGGAAAGAGGGCGGGAATTTCTTGTAATTTCATCATTGATATCTTTCAAATCAACTAGAATGAGAATCTTATCTCTCCAGATTGAGTACTTTTCTTTGTTCAGAGGAAGGATAGCGTCAACGGAAGCTTTCAGAGCCACCTGGTGGAAGAAGTTGGCTGCCCCAGCTGGTTTGGTCATAATTGTTGTGGTGAACAATTTGGGACGCCTTGGTAAAAGAATTCAAAAATTGTAAAAAAAAAAAAAAAAAAAAATACTATCCCTGCGCATCGCTCCTCATCCTCATTGCTGGCATCATCCTCATCCCCGCGCATGGCTCCTCATCCTCATTGTTTCATCCTTCTCATCCTTGGGCTTTGCTCATCCATGCCTTACCAAACCCATCCCGACCGCACCTCCAAGCGCTTGTCCAATCCTTGGATCCATCAATCTCCCGCCACACTCAATCTATCAGTTGGCAATCTCAAGCCCGTCAGGATTTACTCAATTGCCTCAAGCTGTAAAGTCCTTCCTGCAATCATCCAATCCGTCAATCTTCCTGGGACTCTCACACCCTCTCCCGCCTTTGGGCGAGGGGTGGAGAGTGTTGTCTACCGCCTGCGGACACCCGCGGGTGTTCTGAGCCGTTTTTTCTTTTCCCACCCCTTCTGCCTTTGGGTGATGGTGGGTGATTCCGGTATTGCCGTGCGCGCGGATCCACAGACGGACGTGAGAGATGGTGAAGGGATGAGAAGGATTTCCACCGGCCTGCGTGATCAAATTTTTCTGATCACCTGATTTTCTTCATTTTTTGGGTCTATTTGTAGAATCCGTTGTACATAGTCTAACAGGGCCTCCTGCCCATATAAAGAGGAGCTCTTCCCTCCCTTTGGGAGGACAGGACATCAGCACATCCTATCATTGAATCAGATATCTATGATTACCCCTTGATCCTTGAGCCTCCATTCTCAAACCCCTTGATCCTTGAGCCTCCATACTCAAACCCCTTGATCCTTGATCCTTATCACCACCCAATAGCTTTGCTGGTTGAAGAAGAATTTGACTAATTGAATTCTTGAGTGTGTTACACCACTCCTGATCCTTTTACCCGACCATACTGGTCCCGATCATCCTTTGATTACCTTTCTGGACCCAGTCACGTTTGACTGAAGAGGTTTTATTAAGCTTAAAACCTGGAGTGTTAAACCTCCCTTCACTTCTTTTGAAGTTGAATTCCGCCACGCTACTCTTGAGTCCCTTGAGAAGTGTTGGGTTATTCTTGTTTGAATCAGTTATTGTTTTGCTTCTAGAGCTTCTTAAAACAATTAGCTTTGTCTGGTGCAGCCACCCACAGTTATCTGGTACCCTTCAAGCGCTTGATTGCGGAGAGTTGGGAAGGTTCATTGAGAACCTGGAGGTTGTTTGGGATTGAGTTTATCTTTCCTAATCTCCTGCTGACAACCAGAGCTATAGCTTGTGGGAGTTGTCACTCAAAATTGCCTTGTCTTGTTGAACTCTGAACAATTCTTGACTCCTTCTATTCAAGTTTTTCCCTTACATCATCTTGCCTCAGATAGTGTTGTCCCCCCAGCTACCAACTACTATAATCTTTATCCTCTTACATTTGGTTCCCCATTTACCAGGTTCCGGCCTTAGATCTTGATTACATTTAAATATTTTTGTAACACTCAGGAGGGCAGCCTAAAAAAGCACCTATCCCCTCCACAGACCTGCCAACGCCCTGCGCTGTTTGGAGTCTTAAATTGTCAGGTTCCTCTAGGCTTGGTTAGATTTGGTTGTTGACCTTTTGCTTTTAGCCGTGATAAGTATGCGGTTGAATTTCAATGTGACTTAGAACCAGCATTGGATTAATAAAGAAGAAACAAATACCAACGTGAGAAATGATGAATCAGAAGAATAGAAAAACAAAAGGATAGAGCAGAGTCCTACAGCTTGGCCGGAGATGAATGTTAAGAGTGGTGACTAGATTGATGCTAGAAGAAATTTGTGGAGCAGGACAGAAGTTGGTGAAATGGAGGAAGATGGGATAAAGATCACGAGAAGATAGACTGAATGAAACAGGAATCAGATTAGGAGAACATTCAGGACATTCAAGAAGGTTACATCTTACCAGGAAAGGGCTATTTGAGGTCAGTTGAAATTAGACTTGGAAGATTGAGTATTGAATAGAACAGAGGCACAAGAAAGAATAAGCAAAGTAATAAGAAAAGAATAAAAGATTTATGAGAAAAGAAAATAGATAGAAAAGATGTATGAGAAAAGAAAAGAGATTGAGAGCGCGCAAGCCCGTTGCAGATGAGAGTTGCAGACAAGTGACAGTGCGCGGAGAGAGTACCAAGCAGCGCACCCAGAGGTGCGGATAGATGAAGAATAGCGTAGGTTAGTGGAATTGGAGACAGAATCTTAACACCCATTTCTGCTCCTCAACAAGAAGAAACTCTTCAAAGCTACCAAAATCATCATCCAACACCTAGGAAACTCTGCATTTGATGCCGTGGTGAACTAAGAAGACAATGGAAACCCTCAAAGAATCTGGAGCTCTATTCAGTCAAGATATGTGTCTCAATCATGAATAAATTGTGGCTGCATCGGGCTCAATTTCATTTTTTCTCAATACAAAGGTGATCTCAAACTTTACATCAAGGATTTCCTAAAGTTTATGATGAAACTGTCCTTGTGCATCTTGAGGTCCCTTCTGATATACTAAGCTATACAATCTTGGCCAAGCTCCGCAGTTCTTTCTATCACATGGTTGACACCATTGTCCTTAATGATTACCTACTTCACAACTCCTTGGGAGTTCCCAAAAATCTCCATGGAATAACTCACCTGGAATCCTCTGGTTGCTCCTTGAATGAATCCCCTCTAGAGCACAATCCCTCCACTTCTCTCCTCAAGTTGACTCAAAGGAAAAAGATACAGAACCCCTGTGCCAAGAATCATCAAAACCCCTTTTCTGAGCATCCTGAAGACAAATGTTGCTTTCTTCACCCACATTTGATACCAGACTGGAAAAAAGGTACATCCTCCAATCTTCAAACCACAAATGATTCAACCAATAGCCATGTTTACGACTCTCAAAATGATGTGCTTCACCTCAACTCCCAAATCTACATGACTCCTAAGCCATGTCTTTCTCAGCTCCCTGTTCTGGACTCAGGAACAAGTCACCACATTTTCAACAACCCTTGCTTCCTGTTAAATTACTGTCCATTGAAGAGAGAATTTGTAACTGGATCCCCTTGAAATTCCCTAATTGCTACTCATATTGGCTCAGCTAAATTGATTAACCATCTAGGTGTTGTGATCAGACTTGACCACCAGGAAAAATCTGGTGGATCTGGTCAGCCAGTGACATCACATCCTTTGGATAAGATGGTTGAATCCAAGTGATTTCTTGAATGTTTCCATCATTTTGAAACACAGCTTACCTCCAGTTTACAATTATTTGCTTTACAATTTCTCCAATTATTCACATTTGTTTCTGATTTCATTCCATTCTTTTTCACCTTTTGATATCCTGGATTTATCCTTTTTTATTCCTGCATTACCTATGATTTCAAATGTTATTCTACAGGTTGTCAGCCTCCTGGATGCCAAAAAATTTCTATCCTTTAGCTACCAGAGGTGATAGAATAAATAATGAATATATTATTCAATAATTGCCGCTGTGGAAACTTTAGAGAGCAACCCCCCCTGAAGTCGTCCTCGAGTTCCGGAAGTTATTGATCAAAGCGTCTGTAAGGAGATTGGATGCAGCCGTTCCAGAGAAAAGGAGAGAAGAGGGGAGGGATTCTGTTTTCCTAAGTCCGCTCCCCGCCTCCTGATGATACAATACAATGATACCCTCCTCCCCTCTACAACTCGGAGTCGAGGGAAAGGTATTTGAGCCCACCCCCTCAACCCTAACCTAAGTACAAGCACAAAGACAGACTGGCAACCATGAAGAAGGAACCCTAGACCCAGAACCCTGACCCATCCCCCAACCCATACCCTATCCGTGTCCTATTCCGCTTGCTTGCCTGCCATTACACGCATCCGGTTCGTCCCCGCGGCGCGGCCCTCCGCCGCGCGCTTCTCAAAGTTCACCTCAATTGCCCGTATCCGCCCGACGCGCCGTCGTGAATTTCCTAGTCCCATAGCCGGCCCGCGCTTGCGCGCGGCTGCCCACGGGTATAGCCCCGCGATTGCTCCGTCCTTTCCTTCCCTAACTAACCGCCTGAGAACCTGATCGGCCCGGCTCCATCCCTGGGTTGGACATCCAAGCGGGTCGCGGCCCGCCTCCCTTAGTCAGGCCCGGCCCGCAGTCGCGTGCTCGATCCCGCCGCGTCCACTGCTGAGCCCGCAGCGGCCGCTGCTGAGAACGCGCGCACCCCAACTGCTGAGCCCCAACCTACCAGATGCTGAGCGCACAGGCCGCGACGCAGTTCCCGATCCGAGGCTATATATTGACACCACATCCCCCCCCAACTTGAGTTCTGTCCCCAGAGGTCCTCCCCATTGTCACCTCGGCCGTCCTTCGCGCCCTACCCCCTCTACCAACTCTAAACTCCGCTCCGCATCCCTATCCCTCCACTCCATCGTCATCATGGTCCGCTGCGACTTCTGCGCCCGAAATGGGCTTGAATGCTCTATTGGGTCCGGACGCCGCGCCTGCTCCGCGTGCCGCCGCGGACACCGCCGCTGCTCGCTTAGCAAGGGTATACCCCGTGGCCCCAACCAATCCGGCTCTCGTCCTCGGCCGCGCAAGCGGGCTCGTCCGGACCCGTTTGTGGTTTCGGATGACGACGCTATCTCGGAGGACTCGTGGACTCCACCCGGATCACCTCCCCGCCGTCCTCGTCCGAACTCCAACCGCGACTCCTCTTCTCCGCTTCGCCGCGCAGGACCACCGCATAAGGATGACTATCCGGACTTTGCGGCTTATCGGAGGGCATTGCCATTTTGGGCGGATCGCGTCCGGGTTACGCAAGGCATGAGGGACCCGCGAATCAACAAAATCCTTAGGCGACGCGCTGCTCTGGCCCCAGCTCCTCCTCCACCCCCTGCTCCGGCTCCTCTGACTCCACGAGGCCCTACTCCTCCGCCCGCTGCTCCGAATCCTCCGACTCCACAAGGCCCTACTCCTCCGCCCGCTTCGCCGGTGGTCATCTCGTCATCGCCTCCTATCGGACTGGACCCTCCCGTTGGATCCCCTGAGCGCCCGTCCGCACCAGCCCCTCCTCCCACCGACTCTCCCGAGATCCCGGAGATTCTGGTCGTGATGGCGCTCCCGGCAGCCAACTTCAAAGTTTTCGCGGAAAGGTCGACTACGATTCTCCGCCAATACCTTGCTACTCCCGGAGCCCAATCCTCGGAATCCCGGCGTGAACTCTTGGCGTCATTCCGGGCTCTACTGGCGTCGTCGAGGGCGGAAATGGAGGAAATGATGAAGATGGCTTAAGCGCCTCGGCCTCGTCCCCTCTTCCCCTTTTCTTTTTCCCTTCCCTCTTTTATCCGCTTTTTTGTTGTACCTCGTTCCCTATTCATTGAGAGAAATACACGTCTCAAACGCGAATTTGTTTTACCGAGAAAAATCCGCGCCGCGCGCATTGTGAAGGCGAGAATGAGAGCCGGGTCCGCGCCTAAGTGAGAACTAAGCCGCGAGGTTGAGAAAATCCGCGCCGCGCCCGAAAAATGAGAAAATAAGAAAAAAAGTGACGAGTGAGAAATGATAGAAAAGGTGAAAGATTTCTCTTTCTTTTTTTTTTTTTTTTTTTTGTTTTGTTTTTTTTTTTTTTTTTTTTTTTTTTTTTTTATATATATACCATTGCCGCGCCCGCGCCCTATCCTCCAGTTCCCCCCCCAAACTTAGCTGCTGTCCCCAGCTGATGGCTTCAGCCAATGCCATGAGGGTAGCGTCCGTTGCCCGATCTCCCTGCATTCCTCCAAACCATGCCGTTGGTGCCTGATCCGTCCGATTCTCTGCCCCAGCGCGCTTCCCTTTCCCATTCGGCGTCCGTCTCCTCCGCCGTCAAAAGGGTCTCGCCTCGGTTACGATCGCCCGACACATGACCTGCTCCCACCACCGCTTGTCCCCCACCTTGCATCAGATTTATCCGTCGTTCACCAACTCTTGAACCGCGCGGAGTATCCTCTTCTCGCTTTGTCCTCGCTTGCTTCCCGCCGTTAGACTGAACCGGTCCCGCCAATACCCGCTTCCCCAACATGCACCCCGCCTCTGCCGGCCTCGGATCGATCGGGTTTGCCGTCTGACTCTTGTGTCTTGTCCGCCCACCATCACCGTTGCTTCCACGCGCGCCCGTCCTTTCCGTTGCTGCCACTACCCTTTCCAAATGCGCGCTCTCCGCCGTCAAAGAGGTCTGGCTCGGGTCGCGATTCTCCAACGTGTGGTCCATCTCTTCCGCCGCCGCATGTACCTTCTTTGCAAGATCCGTCCGCCGCTTGCCAATTCCCAGTCCGCACGGAGCATCAATTTCCCGTTCCGTTGTCCTCGCCCGCTTCCTGTCAGTAGGCCCCACCGGTTCCATCAAATCCCGCTTCCCCAATACGTTCTTAGCCCCCCCTGGGGAAACCAATTCCGCGTTTGAATCCGCTGTCCAGTCCCTTTGTCCCGCCTGCCAACGGTTGTTGTCCTCCCCATTTGCGTACACGCGGGGCGCAGAAGTGCTGGGGGACTGAATACTCTCCAGATAGGCCTCGAGGCCCCTTGCCACCTCCGTAAGTTCGCTAGCCCAAGAGATGGTTGCCGGTGGTGGGGCCGGAACATACTCTGCCCTGTAGTACTCCGGTTCCGCGTGGTCCACCTCTGCTTGCATCTGGGTCCCGTCGGGCATGCCTGCCTGATAACCCCATTCCGCGGATGGCTTGAGATCGTCCTTCCGAAAGCAAGAACCGTGCCTCCCCCATCTTGCCAGCATGTCCTCCTTCAGTTCCGGCCAATCCAGGCTCAGGTATCCTCCCATCTCCTCCACTTCCCGACGCGCTTCCGCGTCCTCGATGAACAGGACGACATGGCGCACCTTCTCAAAATCCAAAACGCCTTCAGAGTCCGCAATTGTTTCATAACGTGAGATGAATCGCTCCACCTCCGCAATGTTGAGTCTAATATGCGGGTAAATCCATGGAGTAGCGCGGAAGCCGTTGGAGGAGGAAGGAAGAGAAGCGGCTGTTGGTAGCATCCGTGAGTACCTTTGAGAGACTTTGACAAAAGATTTTTCCCGGCCAGACCCCCAGATGTGGAAACTTTAGAGAGCAACCCCCCCTGAAGTCGTCCTCGAGTTCCGGAAGTTATTGATCAAAGCGTCTGTAAGGAGATTGGATGCAGCCGTTCCAGAGAAAAGGAGAGAAGAGGGGAGGGATTCTGTTTTCCTAAGTCCGCTCCCCGCCTCCTGATGATACAATACAATGATACCCTCCTCCCCTCTACAACTCGGAGTCGAGGGAAAGGTATTTGAGCCCACCCCCTCAACCCTAACCTAAGTACAAGCACAAAGACAGACTGGCAACCATGAAGAAGGAACCCTAGACCCAGAACCCTGACCCATCCCCCAACCCATACCCTATCCGTGTCCTATTCCGCTTGCTTGCCTGCCATTACACGCATCCGGTTCGTCCCCGCGGCGCGGCCCTCCGCCGCGCGCTTCTCAAAGTTCACCGCAATTGCCCGTATCCGCCCAACGCGCCGTCGTGAATTTCCTAGTCCCGTAGCCGGCCCGTGCTTGCGCGCAGCTGCCCACGGGTATAGCCCCGCGATCGCTCCGTCCTTTCCTTCCCTAACTAACCGCCCGAGAACCTGATTGGCCCGGCTCCATCCCTGGGTTGGACATCCAAGCGGGTCGCGGCCCGCCTCCCTTAGTCAGGCCCGGCCCCCAGTCGCGTGCTCGATCCCGCCGTGTCCACTGCTGAGCCCGCAGCGGCCGCTGCTGAGAACGCGCGCACCCCAACTGCTGAGCCCCGACCTACCAGATGCTGAGCGCGCAGGCCGCGACGCAGTTCCCGATCCGAGGCTATATATTGACACCACACCGCAAAAATCAGTAAAATATTTGGATGAAGCTATTGCAAGGTTGATTGGTTTGTTTATTGTTTAATATAATAAATCAATATAAATAAATTGATTATTAAATAAATTAATGGAGGGGCCACAATAATATTGGGGATCTTTTAAACCTCTCTTCAGCGAATTCACTTTGAAAACACATATACCTGGTTACTGTGGAACCTTTAATTTATATTCTTAAAGGAGATATTTCCCAGAGATAATACATATATAAAATATATTGTGGTGTGACAGGGCCTTGTAACTAAGCTCTCCCGACGGAAAAAGGATAATAAGACTCACTGGTATATTAACAAATCCTTTGGGTACCTGTTTGGAATGTGCACTGATGGGTTAAACCTATCACTGGGGTTAAAAAGGTTGTTCAGCAGTTTAAATTTATAAAAAGGGTTGGGGATGGATATTATTAATCAGAACAAAGCAATAAATCACTCAATTATCTCTTTTAAGTATTTGATTACCCTGGCACCGTTTCTGGATCTAAATGTAACTGGGTATCTGGGGTAACAATAATCTCAAAAAGGGCCTTTATTTATATCTTTTTTAGTCTCATTTCTGTCCCTCTGAGGGCTATAGGGGCCCAAGGGGACGGGTGATGATTCTAGCAGGGCAACCAGTGCTGGCCCTGCATGTACTCCAGGTGCTTTAGCCTGGGTGGGAGCTGGACCAGTCCGGATCTGGAGCTATTCCCAATAATAATTGAAACATTTGTTGGGAAAAAGCGCCTGTGTGTTCATATGATCTTCCTTTAGTCATGTATGTCATGAGAATTTAATGAACTTTACTGAATATTCTAATTGTTGGATGTTCTAAAAATATTTTGATCTCATATAGTTCATGGTTATGTCACTCTACGTGTGAGTTCTAGCCCTTTGAAGTTGTTTAACCTCAATTTTCGAAATCAGTGTTAGTTTACTTAGATAATTTACTAAAAATATTACCTGGAATTTATATGTAATATTGATAAGATTTTATAGAATGGATTTAGGAACTAAGAAACAGCAGACTAGAGTCTCACCATCAGAAACAGAAACATAACAGGAAAGGAATAGGAATGAAAGAGACAAGAGAGAAGAGACAGAACCAACAGGCAATTGGGACATAAGAGGCTGAGCGGTCAGGAAGAAGTGGATTTGAGGCAAGAAAGAGATACAAGCTGATTTGATAGAAGCATAAGTTGGCGACTGGTCACAGAATTGAGATGCGGATCATCTTACCAGACAAGGGATGATGACGAGTAGTTGTTCAAAGTAGATTGAGTGGGTAAGGAGAGACGAGTCAGCCAGTTGATGGGTGATAGCTTGACTGTTGAGTAGATCTTGGTAGACAAGGAGAGGAGACTGAGACGAGAAGAAAAGAAAGACAGAAGAAAAAAGAAAATATGAAAGAAAAGAAAATATAGATGAAAATATAGAAGACAACAAAAGAAAACAGAAACGGAGGAATTGCAAAGGGCACCAGAGGAGAGGAGAGTCCTGAGAGAAAAATTATGGAGTCCCAGAGATCCCTGGGGATTGGTCTTCCGGGGATAGGTTTCCAGAGATTTTAGTGGATGAGAAAGTAGTCATCTATTGGCTGCGGGGATGAGTGGCATTCCTAACACTCCTTGTGTCTGGTAAGATGGAACATTTATTGAGATTGTGGTAGGGTAGAGTCAAAGATGGCCTTTGGAGTAGGTTTAAAGAGTTGATCAATGAGGCTTTGGTGAGCAAGTCCGCCACCATGTCCTCTGTAGGGATTAGGATTAGATTGTACTTGCATCTTTGCAATTCTTCCCTCAAACCTTTTGTTTTAATGTTGATATGACGAGAATTAGAGTGAGAGGCAAACCTTTTAATCTTATCATGGAGTCCTTTGCTGTCGATATAAAGAGTAGGTTGAGGGGTAGGAAGATGATATATTTCACTTATCAAATTGGTGACCCAATTGACTTCTAAGAAACAATCAAGCAGGGCGTCGAGTTTGGACTCAGTGGATGAGTAGGTAATATTTCTCTGTCTTGATTAGTTCCAGATGACGGGACTGCCGTAGTGGATGATGACAAATCCAGATTGAGATTTTGCAAGAAGAGGGATCATCTTCCCATGTTGCATCACTTTATCCAGTAATCACTTTCTCATTTGAGTTGAAACAAAGAATGAGTTTTTTATCTCTTGTAGTCTTAAGATACTTCCATACCTTGCGAGCTTCTCTCCAATGAGACATGCCGGTTTTGGAGTTGAATGTGGCTAAACTGGACACCGCAAAAGCAATGTCAGGACAAGTATAATGTGGGAGATGATTGAGAAGGCCGGTGACCAATTGGAAATTGATGTTCATTTGAGTGAATTGTGCATGATCTTCATCGGTAGCCGGCTCTAGATGTAGATTTTGAGTTAAAGGAGCATGAGTGTCCTTGCATTCAGTGAGAACTAACTTTTCTAGTCCCTTATCTATGTGCTTTGGTTGGCTTAAGAGGATCTCATCCTCCTTCACTTCCATCAAAATACCCAGGATTGCATTAGGTTGGTGACAAGACAAATTTTTGAATTTTGTTAAGAAGTTTGACTCAAAGATCTTTCTCTTCCCAACGTGAATGAGGTGGTCCACGTGGAAGTAGAGTACTTCCTTCAATTTGTGGTTATAATAAAAACAGGGGTCGCTGCTTGATTTGAGGTAGCCTTGAGACTTTATCCATCCAGTCAGTGTTTTGTAAAAATTTTTAGGGGATTGTTTCAATCCATACAGAGACTTGTTGAGTTTGAGATAAGGGGATTTTCTGTGAGAACATTCAGGGGTTTTGATGATAACTTCTTCCTCCAGGGGAGCATGGAGAAAGGCTCCTTTCACGTCGAACTGAGTAAAATTCATTTTTTCTTTTAGACCGTACAAGAGAGCAATTCTTGATGAGCCAAGTTTTCTGGTGGGTCCCCACGTCTCATTGTAGTTGATGCCAAAGATTTGATCAAACCCTTGAACACACAATATTGCTTTGTATTTTACTGGTTCCCCGTGACAGTTTTCCTCACTTTGAAGACCCAGGTAGTGTTAAGGATATTGTTTGGTTCTCCATAGTAGTCATGCCATACTTCTTGATTTTCAACAGAAATTAACTCTTCTTCAGTTGCATTCTCCCATTTGGGCCATTCAGGACAGTTACGGGCTGCCTTGTATGATGGCGGTTTGTAGTAATGGTGAAATCCATAGCGTTGCGGTTTACAAGTCTCCCATCTTGGTTGTTGATATGCTTCACTTTTAGGAGGTTTGGGAGCGGAGGTTTGTGTAGGCTCCTGTAAGGATGAGTTTTGTGGGGAAGAATTGAGTTAATCCAAATTGGAATCTGGAGCTTCAGGAGAATTGGGATTGGATTCCAAATCTGAGTTATGATCTTGAAACGTAAATTGTTTGTTGGTCGTGGAGAAGTCAGATTTGTTGAGTTCCTGTGATTCATGTGAGAGGAGATCAATACCAGTTGATTCTAGGAGAGGAAAGTTGTATAGATGTGTCTTCCGGAATTTAACATGTTTTGTTTCAATAATAGATCCCAACAAATTAAGAATGATGTAAGAGTGAAAAGAGGGATTGAACCCAACTAGTAACCCTTTGTCCCCCTTCTCATCAAATTTCCTTCAATTTTGGGCGCAATTCTTGAGATATATGAGTGATGATCCTAAAGGTTTAAGGTAATTAGCTGGAAGTTTTTTATTGAACATAAGTTCCCAGGGGGAACGGTGATTACCTTCCCAAGGGATTTGGTTGAGCATGAAGCATCAACTCCTTGTGATTATATGCCAGTAAGTTTTTGGTAAACAAGAAGACAAGAATATTGCTTGAGCTGATTCAATTATGGTTCAATTGGCTCTTTCTGCCTGTCCATTGTGTTGGGAGTGGTAAGGTTCAGAAGTCATCAACTTGATGTGTTTTGATCTGGCAAAGTATTTGAGGGTTGAATTGGTGAATTCCGTGCCTTTTTTGGAGAAAATCTTGGAGGGATAATAGTTGAGCCTTTTTGCTTCCATCTCAAGCACTTTAGTTATCACTCTTGGAGCCTTGTCTTTGGAGTTGAGAGGAAAAGCGGCTAAGTAGCCAGAGTAGTTGTCTACTAGAGTCAAGAGATATAGATGGCCGCCCTTTGACTGCAGGGAGATTGGTCCAACAAGGTCAAGGTGGATCCGTTTGAGAGGTTTATTTGAAGGAGTAGATACAGCTGAGAATGGAGATCTGAAAATCTTACTCTTTGCGCAACCATTGCATTGGAAACGGTCCAGTTTGTCGTTAGTGAAGAGGCCTTTGAGAATGGGCTTGAGAGTAGAAATGGCGGCGTGAACATACATCTGATGGATGTCTTCTAGGGATAGGCCTTGATTTGGCAATGGATTTGGGGAGTGGTTGATTTGGTGGACAGAAGTTCCTTTCCCCACTGTCTTAGGCTTCTCTACAACAACAAGATTGTCTCTGATCAATCCCCTGAGTATGGTTTGGCCCATCCTTGTAACGTGAAACTGGTCTTGACTTTGATTAAGATCTCATCCTTTGCTTGCTAACAGACCCGGGCTAATGAGATTCACAACCTTATCCGGGATTTAAGCGGAGTTTTCTAGGGTAATGATTGAATCTTTCCATTCCAGTTTCACAGTTCCTGTACCGCGTATCATTAGATTGGCCTTGAGCTTTCCAGTTTTCACCTCCTCCAGTTCATCTTGTATCTGCAGTGAGTAGAAGTATTTCTTGTTGTTGAAGATATGGATTTTGGCTCCAGAGTCAAGAAGTAAATTTGGGCTGATGTTGGTGTTTATCCAGAGAATTAGAAGCGCATGATATTTGATGGTGGGTTGTTTGTTCATTTTTCTCTTCCATTCATTTTGTTGTTTGACCCACCAACTCAGAGCAATCTGGGGATAGAGATGGAAGCATGAGGATTTGGAATGGGGTGCATTTGGATCATGGTATCCTTCCCTGAAATGCATTTTGACTCTTTTAGTCTCTTTCTTGGGTTTAGTTCATGTTGTTAATAGAGTGAGATCAGAGTTAGATTTGGTAGTTTTTGACTGGGCCTTGCGCTTGTTGTTGTATTGGATCAGAAGATTAAAGACCACGTTGTAACACTCCAAATGGCGCAGGGCGTTGGCACTTTTGTGGAGGGGATGGGTGCTTTTTTAGGCTGCCCTCCTGAGTGTTAAAAAAATATTTAAATGTAACCAGGATCATAGTCCAGAACCTGGTAAACGGGGAACCAAAAGTAAGAGGATAAAGATTGTAGCGGTCAATAGCTGGGAGACAGCACTATCTGAGGCAAGATGATGTTGGAGAACACTTGAATAGAAGGATTCAAGAATTGTTCAGAGTTCAGCAATACAAGGCAATTGTAAGTGACAATGTCCACAAGCCAATAGCTCTGGTTGTCAGCAGGAGCTTGGGAAAGATCAACTTGATCCCAAACAACCTCCGGGTTCTCAATGAACCTTCCCAACTCTCCGCAATCAAGCGCTTGAAGGGTACCAGATAACTGTGGGTGGCTGCACCAGACAAAGCTAATTGTTTGAAGAAGCTCTACAAGCAAAAAAATAACTGATTTAAACAAGAATAACCCAACACTTCTCAAGGGACTCAAGAGTAGCGTGGGGCAATTCCACTTCAAAAGAAGGGAAGGGAGGTTTAACACTCCAGGTTTTAAGCTTAATAAAACCTCTTCAGTCAAACGTGACTGGTTTCAGAAAGATAATCAAAGGGTGATCAGGACCAGCATGGTTGGATAAAGGGCTCAGGAGTGGTTTAACACACTCAAGAATTGGATTAGACAAATTCTTCTTCAAAAAGCAAAGCTATTGGTTGGTGATAAGGATCAAAGATCAAGGGTTTGAGTATGGAGGTTCAAGGATCAAGGGTTTGAGTATGGAGGCTCAAGGATCAAGGGATATTCATAGATATCTGATGTTATGATAGGATTATGCTGATTCCATGCTCTGCTGATTCTATGATTTTCCAAAAGGCAGGGGAGAGCCCCTCCTTATATGGGCAGGAGGCCCTGTTAGACTATGTACAATGGATTCCACAAATAGAGCCAAAAAAGAAAGAAAATCATGTCATCTCTTGCCTCCGTCCGTGGATGGGTGCGCACATCAATACTAGAATCACCCACCCCTTGTCCAAAGGTGGAAAGGGGTGGGAAGCAAAAATGAACCTGACCGCGGCAGATGTCCACGGGCGGTAGTCAACACTCTCCACCCCCACCTGGACATGGAAAGGGGGTGGGAGAGTCCCAGGAAGGACAACGGATGAAGTTTGTGAGAGCGCAGATGGGCGGATAGGAGATTGGCTCAAGGCAATTGAGTAAATCCTGACGGCCTTGAGATTGGAAACTGATAGATTGAGTGAGGTGGGGGATCAACGGATCTGAGGATTGGACAAGCGCTTGGAGGTGCGGTCGGGATTGGTTTGGTAAGTCATGGATTAGCACCGCGCAACAATAACGATAACAATGAGCAACACGCGACGGGAGAGGATAAGGATGAGCCACGCGGGACGCGCAAGGATAAGGATGAGCAACGCAGGACGCGCAAGGATAAGGATGAGCAAAGCGCGACGGGCAAGGATAAGGATGAGCAACGTGGGATGGGCAAGGACAAGGATGAGCAACACGGGACGCTCAAGGACAAGGATGAGGACGCTGGACGCGCAATGATGAGGATGAGGGACGCGCAACGCGCGATGGATAGGAGATCGGTACGCGCAACGGGCCAATAGGAGATTGGGAAGCGCAATGAGCAGATAGGAGATTGGGAAGCGCAATGATGATGAGCGACGCGGGACGCGCAAGGATAATTTTTTTTTCAAGGTGTCTGAAATGGTGCACCACATCTCTCTTCAACTTACAGACTTTCCCTAGTCTGCATAATGAATTTGAAAACATGAAAAAGAAAATAATTGGCCTTTTCTTGATCCTCTAATTAAAAAAAAATGTTGAAAACCATCTTGATCCATCCAAAAGAGCCTAAATGCGGAGAAGATAAAATAAAAGGCATCCCAGGTGCTCACGTATGTGGCATAAAGTAGATTTTTTACAACAAAAACGCAGCAGAAGACCCCGGTGATGCACAATTGGGAGGACTTACGTTGAACCCAAATTGCCCCCACGACAATAAAATCTCTTAACTTGATCAGCAGAGACCCTTCTAGCCAACTGAGTACCATCCAGTTCTTCCAAAACATAAGATCCACCTCTAACTTGACAAACCACTCTATAAGGACCATTCCAACAATTTGAAAAAAGTTTTCTCCACTGAGTCTCTAACGATCAATTATAAGCCAATACCAGATCACCAGGGTTTAAAGGATCCCTGATTTGATTTAGATGTTTATCTTCCCAATACTGAACTGATTTTGCCCTTGATTCCATCATCTTCTGATAAGCTTTGTTACGAATATCTTCACTCTGCTCCAGTTGCTTTGATCTGGCAACTAATAGGTCAGTAGTTGAGGAAACTTTTTCCCAAGAGATTCCCAAGAAAGACTCCATTTCAAGATCAAGAGGAAGAAAAGCCCTCTGAACAAAGATGATTTCATAAGGAGAGTAGCCAGTGGTTTGCTTGGTGGAAATTTGATCAGAGAAGAGGACCAAGGGGAGAAACTTCCAACAATTCTTGCCACTTTCACCAAAGCAGCCTTCAAGGGGGCATGGCCTCTTTCCACCATGCCTTGTCCTTCAGGATAATAGGGAGTAGTAAATCTATGTTTCCTTGGGACCATTTGGATCATTTCAGCCAGTTTTCCACCAAATTCCAAGCCACCATCAGTAGAATAAGATTGAGCCAAACTGTAACGCATCGTCCAATCCTTGTGAAGGAAAGCTGCCACAGATTCAGAACTAAGGTTCTTAAGGAATTTGGCTTCAACCCATCCAGAAAAATCATCTCTAGCCACAATGAGGTACTTAGCACCACCTGCCTTGATATGAACCACATCCATAGCAACCCTTCCAAAGACAGTGGGCTCCCCAGTAGGATAGTGAATTTCAGCTGGACGCCTAAGATCACGTTTTTGACAAACATCACAACTCTTCCACCATTGAGAGACATATTTCTTCAGAGATGGCCACCAGAATCTTTTGGATAATTGGAAATAAGTTTTGGTTTCCCCACAATGACCAAGGCCCTCATGGAGACTTTCAAGGATCAAATCTTGCTTATCCGGGATACTAACCACAACAAGCGCACAAGGAGTTCCTCTTTTGATAAGCCTAGAACCTTGGACAAAGAAAATAAAGGAATTTCTTTGAAGGGATCAAAATTCTTTGGCAGAGAGATCTGGGGGTATTTGGATAGTTGAAAGGTACTGCTTTAACTTAAGCCAGAAACCATCTTGGAAACCAGAGTAATCTTGGGAGCAGAAAGCAAAAGCAGGGCGGAAAAAGGGTTCTTCCTCATGGAAATCCATTCCAACATCCGATTCATTGTATCCAATAAACCATCAGGCATAGTAAAAGATTTCCCAGGCCTATTGACAATATCAAAAGAGAAAAGCTGGATAAAAGCTACCCAGCAAGTCATTGAAGCATTTGGAAGACTGGGAGAATTGATCATTTCCACAATGGATCAAGCGTCAACTTGCAATACAAAATGTTGTCCCCAGAGTACTTTTTAGAGTTTCTTCAGCGTTCTGGCCACACCACAGAGTTCCAGTTTGGGCTGAGAGTATCTAGATTCCACATCCAAAAATAGCAAAGATTCATAAAGAACAGGGCGGTCCAAACCATTTTCATTCTCCTGAGTAAGGACAGCCCCAACAGATTGATAACTAGAGTCAACAGCAAATTTTATTTTGCCAGCTCCAGGCCCACAAGAGATCTTTTTCAAAACTATGTCATTGCCAACAATAGTTTTGAGCAACTGAAATTATTGTTTGCAATCTTGGGTCCAAGTCCTTTAAGCTTCCTTTCTGGTTAGACAAGGCGGGGGGCACAGATTTTGGATAGAGAGGGAATGAAGATCCTGACATAAGTTACAACACCTAGGAAACCTCTAACTTCAGTTGGATTTATTGGAGTAGGCCAGGAGATGATTTCGTTGACTTTAGAGGGTGCCATCCTTCTTTCTTCCTTGCAGACTATATGACCAACAATTTCCAAGGCAGGGACACAGGCGGCAAGTTTTGTTCCAGAGACAGTAAGGCAAGATTCCTCAATTCAAAACAAAATCCTTTCCAAGATAGTAGCATACTCCCAGATAAATTGTCAAATTCCTTAGTGCCAAGGTAAGAGCTCATTATCATATTCAGAAACTGGACCTTTAATTCCACCATCATCAATAAAGATACCCGCATGATCAGGGATTTTGTCTTGGAGAATCCACATCATCTGATCCTGATAGACTGCAACCAAGTTGGTGGCACCTTGAGGCAATTGAGTCAGTTGAAATCAACCAAGAGGAGTATCAAGAGTAGTGAGCGTCCAAGAAATAGGATGCAAAAATTGTTTGTCTTAACCCCCCATGATGTCTCCTAGACCATAACAGGCTTACCCAGAGAAGGATTCAACAAATTCTTCAGTGGCAGGCGGAACACCAGAGTCCTTAATAGTAACTTTATTGAGAGGTTGGAGATCATGAACTACTCTAAGTTTACCATTACTCTTTAGAACACAGAAAACCAGGCTAGAATAACTGGAGGTTGACTTTTCATATAGACCGTTACAGACTTGTTTGCGGACCAACTTGATGAATTTCTCGACTTTTGCAGCAGGAATAGGGATCTTTTTCTGTTGCCAAGGATTGTGCTCAACTACAGGGATGATATGAGGGAGAACGTAGGATTCTTTCAAGAGACCTCTCTCCTCTTCACAGAATGCAATAGATTTTTCCCTTAGAGATAAGATATTTTTGATCAAATTTAACTCATCAGGTAAAATCCATCCATCTGGACCAAAGTTGACCACCTTCAATCCTTCTTCAGTGACCCAACCACAAGGTACAAAGGGGCCAATAAGGGTGTGAGATAGACAACAATAAGGATCACAAGATAGAGGAGGACGCATGAGAGGAGGATTGAGATTGAGAGGCATGGGTTGGTTGACAGGCTGGACCTTTTTTGCAACTGGCTTATATTTAGTGGCAAAAGAGAGAAGTTCTTGTTTCCTCCAAGCATTCACCAGCGAGACCGGAGTATGACAATTGAGACCAGATTCCAACATTCTCCAAGTCCGATGTTCCATAAAATTTTCAAAAGGTGCCTTTTCCATAAAGGAGCATCCAAAAAAAAAAACAATTTGCTCACATGTGTGGCACAAGGTAGAGTTTCAAAAATTATGGTAGAAGAATTCCCCGATGGTGCACAATTGGGAGGACTTACTTTTACCCCCAAGAGCCTCCACTGAAGCCCATACTCCTCCATACCAAAACCATTAAGAAAAGAATCAAGATCAGGATCTAGTTTTTACTCATTGCGGAGAATCAAACCAGAGCTAGAAGAAGATTGATCAGTGATAAGAGTACAAGGAAAAGAAGAAACAACAGAACCAGAGAGACAAGAAATATTTTTGGAATTTTGTGTTTTAACATGTTTTTCATTTTTAACATTTTTGAGATAAGAAGAAAAAGAAGAAAGAGATGAAAAGGATGAAAAATATTCCTCATAGATAAGATTTGGCCCTGTAGTTGAAGTCCGAGGCTTAAAAAACTACAACTTTCAGTATTACCAACTATTCTGCTAAAAATGAGAGGAGTTAGAAGAATCCTTCTGCTTCCCCTTCAGAACCAATTTAGGTTAAAAACCAGGGAAATCTCTTTCCCAACGACCAGAATCCAAATAACAGAGAGGAACTTCAATCTTCCTACCATAAGCATCAGGAAGAAGAATTCTCTCCCCAACTTGATTGGAAAACATCAGGGTGGCTCCAAAGTCTATTAAGAAAGGACAACCCAAAATCATAGGACCTTGAAAACAAGTGATCCAAAAGTGACAGGTTCCAGAAATATTTTGACCAATTCAAACTGGCACATCCTCAGAAATACCCACCAACTCACAAGATTGATTCCCAATTCCATAAACCGCAGAGTTGAAGCTGACCCTTGGACTGAGATTGAGCTAGAGAGCATGGTAAAAATCCAAGAGGACAAGAATAAAGATTTGAATCAGAAGGAGGATCTGTTCCACTGGAGTCTTCTATCAAGGTTCCAGAGGAAACTCCCAATTTGTCAGGACCAATCTCCACACGTTGCCAAGAAACCCATTTCTTCATGCCTTCAGCCACAGATGGTGAGATGGAAAGGAGTTCAGCCACGGTTAGATCAGGGATTTTAAGATTGGAGATTTTCTTTAATACCCTTCCCACAGCGTTGGGGTGGTCCTTGGAAATTCCCCTTTCAAATCAAACCTTGGGTTGAGTTGGAAGAGGAAGTTCAGGTGAGGGTGGAACTATAACTGGATCAGTTGGTGAAGGTTATTTGGATGGCAAAGGAGCAGGATCAGAATATTCTGGGAACCTATCCATGAGGGGTTCCTTTTCTACTTCCATGTCTTCTACCTCAGAAGAAGGAGGCTCCGGTGAAGATTGACGTTTGACCGGTTTTTGAAGAATTGGGGATGGAACAGGGGGAGCTTTATGAAGTCTGGGTTCTTCATGTTGTTTAATAGCTGGATCAGATTGATAAGTTCCAGAAAAGCTGGAAGAAGAGACAGCAGGAGGATACCAAGGTTGAAGGGTTCCACAAAAAGATAGAAAATCAAAATAGGCCAAGGATGCCTTCTTGGGAGCAGAAGGCTGGAAAGAGGCCACCACATGACAAATTGGACAAGATGAATCAAAAGGGATAGGTGCACCAATAGGAAGAAAGATGTTACTACCTTTCTGTTCCAACAACATTTCCTCCTTGTCCTTCTGGAGTTCAGGACAGCAACCAGTTCCATTAACTTCTCTGTGGCGATAATAGCAAACTATGGTTGACCTCGGATTAGAGTTGGAGGGTTTGGGGAAAACCAAAGAGGAGAGTTTCTGATCCATTTTATTCTTGAAAGCTTGCAGGAGTTTGGTGATTGCATTGCTAGTTGGTGTTTCTTGGTGTATCTGAGGATTTGGTTTAGGTATGCAATTGGCTTCCATCTTATTTATGATTTTGTTAGATGCTTGAAAAGAGGGGGCAAGGACTGGTTCAGTGATTCTAGGTTTTTCAAAGGTGAGAGCTGTTTGAACTTTCATCAATTTATCCACAGTATTCCTTGTTGGAATAATATCATAGATTCCTGTCTATTCTTTCTCATGTCCTTTGTTATCATTTTCATTTCTCTCTCAATCTCATTTCTTTCTCTATACATGGCCACTAGAAACCATCCTCAACCACGTGTCATGTATGCGCGCGCTCTCACTCACATTAACCACACCAATCACATGCGTGCACATACATGTCACAAATCTTAATTCTGTTGTACACTACCTGAGGGCAGAGTTTGGGGCAGACTGAAGGATCTCTTTCCTCATCCTTCTGTTCTGCTCCAAACTCCTGCGTAACCTCAGGTAAGTCAATCTATTACATTTTATTTATCATCTATTATATGTTTGTTTTCTTTTACTCTGCTGATCTCATTCCATTCCATATGAAATCATCATCCGTCTGCCGTCGGAATGTGGAATGCCTTGCGCAACGCTCATCAAGATAAATCGTCTGGAGGTAGAATGTATTGGCTTCAGAAACTTCTCCTCACCCAACTCAACAACATAGATATGACAACACACCTGTCAGAAATAGTATCATATGGAGAGAAGCTCTCCTCCCTGATCACAGCCAAAAATCCTCTCACCGTCGACAACCTCCAATCAACCGCCATCCTTCTCCCTGTGCCTGACGACTGGCTAAACTGCGTCTCCAGTATGATGAATGAGGAATCAGTTCCTTCCTTGAAACTCATCACCGCCCTGAAGCAAGAACACCTCCAACGTCAAACCAGAAAAAAAGAAGCTATGGCTAACTCAACCAAGCTAAATCAACAAAAACACGCCTCTTCCTCAAACCAAAACCCATATTCCAGACCGCCAAGAACGTATTTCTGCACTCACTGCAACGCCAAAGGGAATTCCTTCTCAAGGTGTACCAAGGTTCATAAGGTACTAGACCAGATCAAGAGAGCCACCAACAAGACCAAGAATCAATTCTCCGCAAACAATTCGAGGCCCGTGAACGCAAACTTGACCAAGACCAAAGAAACTGAATTCAACTCCAAATCCAACGGTTTTTCTGACTCTTAGATCATAGTGCACGCTGGATCGGACACTTGCAGCTCATCAACTCCTTCTCACGCCATACAACACAATTTTAACCTTGATTCCGGATGCTTGGTCTCAATGACTCCTCATTGAGATAAAATCAAAAATAGAACACCAGATAATACTGTCATCCGCCTGGCAGACGGATCAAAGATATTGTTGCTTGAAAAAGGAGTTATTCACTTTCCGTTCAGACAACTCAAATCTTTGGTGGCACCGGATCTTCATGAGCCCCTTCTCTCCATCTTGAGTATATGTGACTCTGTACTGATGGTGGTATTCCATAAGGACAGTTGCATGATTTTCCACAAATTGATCTTGAATAGAAATCAACCACCGCTCAAAACGGGGTACAGGAAGGGAAACCTTTACTATCTGCCTCAAGCAAATGTAAGCAACAAAGAATCAATTTGCTTGAGTATCACTCAAGATTCTGACAACAGTCTCTTTGGCTATCACTGTAGGCTATCTCACTTGAATCTGAAATCCCTCCAGAAATACCTCAGGTCGCACGGGATAACCCCCCAACCAAGGAAAAAAAAAGAAGTCCAGAAATGCACCACATGTATCCAATTGAAAATGACAAGACAACCCTTCCATTCCCGCCTCAGCTACCGATCATCAAAACCAGGGGAACTGATCCACACGGATGTGTGCATTGTTGAGACCACCTCCAGGGAAGGATTCAACTACTTTGTTACCTTCATCAACGACTGCTCAAAGGCTCTTTTTGCTTATCCTATCCAACTCAAATCAGACGTTCTTCAATCCACCAAGTCATTTATCTCCTTTTTTGAAAACAAGTACCGGTCAAGAATTGCCACAATGAGATCAGACAATGAAGGCAAATATGTGAACCAGACCATGAAGGAATACCTCGCTGAGAAAGGAATCTCACACAAACCCGATCCTCCTCACTCACCCCAACTGAACGGGGTTGCCAAACGATCCAACCGCACTATCTCCAACATGATTTTCTGCGCCCTTCTCTCCTCAGGCTTCCCAAAATCCTTCTGGGAAGACGCTCTCCATCACTGTCTCTACGCTTTTACCTCCTACCCATGCAAAACCCCCCAAGTTTTTGTCTCACCAAACTCCATACTTGAAACGGCGGATGTTAGACCTGACACTCTCCATCCTTTTGGGTGCCTTGTATGGTACAAGGTTCCAGAAGCCAACAGAAGAAAACTAGATTGAAACGTTCATCCAGCTGCTCTCCTCTTCTATCTGGAAGATCACATGGGTTTTTGTCTCCTTGACCTGGTTACAAGGGAAGTAATCAAATCCCGTGATTGTCTTTTCAACAAGTCCTCCTTCCCTTATGGCCATTACACCGTATTCAAAGCCACTCCCTCCCCCAGTGTTGTAGAGTTTCCTTGGCCTGACAATCTGCCAGCTCCACCACCCGTTTCCCCTTTGTTCACAATGACTCAGCCTGCCCTTTCTCTTCCCACCCCCTCCCCGCAACTGAATCCATCCGCACCATCCAACGGTCGCCCTTCTACCCCCCCAAATTCTCTTTCTCCTCTCCCTTTGACCCCCTGGTGGCTCCTGTGTCTTGGCCATTTTGTTCCACTAGCCCAGCTCCTTCTGATGACTCTATACTTCTCCACCCTCTTGCCCTCACACCTCCTCCTTCAACTCCGTCCTCTCCTGAACCACTTTCCGTTCCCCCTCCCCCAAGTCCCCTATTGCCTTCTCTTGATATAGCACATTCTCCCTGTGCCGCATTGCCTTGCCGGTCTTCCCGTGTCTCTCGCCCCCCAACCCGCTACGGAAACTACTCCCGCCGTGCCTCTGTCAAGGATGATCTTATCGCCCCCACGACCTCGAAAAAACTCATGCGCTCACCTCATTGTTGTTGGTGGATTGTTACAGCTCAAGAAGAGATGTCCTCCCTCCAAGGCATGAACACGTGGACTCTTGTCCCACCTCCAAAGGGTTGCAAGATCATTCGCAGTAAGTGGGTTTTCAAGGTTAAAAGGCGTACGGAAGGTTCCATCATCAAGCTGAATGCCAGACTTGTTGCCATGGGCTTTTCCCAAGTTTGTGGTTTAGATTTCTCCGAGGTTTTTGCATCCACCCTCAGGCTGGAATTGCTGCGCCTCCTTCTTAGTCTTCTTGCCCACAAGGGATGGGTTTTCTGTCAACTAGATTTCAAAACGGCCTTCCTGAATGGCCACCTCAACAATCCTATCTACATGGCGCAGCCCCCCGGTTTTGAGGATCCTAGCCACCCAGACTGGGTCTGTAAGGTCACCAGGTCTATCTACGGGCTCAAGCAATCCCCTTGTCAATGGAACAGGGAACTGAATTACGGGCTCCTTTCCCTTGGTCTCTCCAGGTCCCTGTACAATCCCTCCCTGTACTACAAGCTGGCCGCTGGGCATCTCATTGGTGCGGTCACTGCCCATGTGGATGATCTTGCCATCGTTGGGACCAACTCTTTTGTCAGCTCCTTTATCAAGTCCGTCAGCAAATGTTTCAAAGTTGGTTCTGATGAAGATCTTTCCCTTTTCCTCTCCATCTCCATTGTAAAAGATCTTGAGGGCAAAGAGGTCTCTATCTCTCAGGGCAACTACATCTCAACCATCGCGGAATCCTTCCTCCCCAACGACACCAAAGCCGTCCGCACCCCTACTGATACTCATTTCAGGGATCTAGTTCAACGCGCGCCCAGTTCCCCTCCATCTCCTCCCCAGTACAATCAGCTCGTGGGATCCCTTCTCTGGATTTACCAATGCACCCGCCCCGATGTTGCGTTTGCAGTCAACAGGCTGTCTCAATTCCTCCAGGACCCCTCCCTGGACCATTGGAACGCTGCCCTCCGCATCCAGCGCTATCTTTGTAGTACTCAACATCATTGCCTGACTCTTGGCGGCCCTTCTATCAAACTTACAGGGTACTCCAATTCCGACTGGGCCAAAGACAAATAGGCTCATCGGTCTACGTCAGGATACTCATTCCGGCTGGAGCAAGGAGCCATCTCCTGGAAGTCAAGGAAACAGCCCACTGTTTTGCTCTCCAGTACCAAGGCTGAATACCAGGCCCTCTCCGGCTTGTGCAAGGAGGGACTCTGGCTCCGCAACATACTCTGCAAGCTTCATCTAGGAGATTCTTCCCCTGTGCCAATACTTGTTGATAACAAAGGAGCCAAAGCGCTTGCCAAAAACCCCAAACATCACTCCTGGACAAAACACATCAACGCCCGCCATCATTTCATCCGCAAGTGTTTTGACAGAGGCGTTTTCATGGTAGGTCACGTCGCTACAAAGGTCATGCTAGTGGATATGCTAACCAAGCCTCTATCCAGGGTCCTTCTTGAAGCTCATTGGCCGACATTTGGTTTCACCCGCTCTGACTAGCAAGTGGGGGTGTTGGAATACTATCATAGATTCCTGTCTATTCTTTCTCATGTCGTTTGTTATCATTTTCATTTCTCTCTCAATCTCATTTCTTTCTCTATAAATGGCCACTAGAAACCATCCTCAACCACATGTCATGTATGCGCGCGCTCTCACTCACATTAACCACACCAATCACATGCGTGCACATACATGTCACAAATCTTAATTCTGTTGTACACTACCTGAGGGCAGAGTTTGGGGCAGACTGAAGGATCTCTTTCCTCATCCTTCTGTTCTGCTCCAAACTCCTGCGTAACCTCAGGTAAGTCAATCTATTACATTTTATTTATCATCTATTATATGTTTGTTTTCTTTTACTCTGCTGATCTCATTCCATTCCATATGAAATCATCATCCGTCTGTTCTTCTCCAAACTACTGTGTACCCTCAGATCAAGAGCTCAACATTCCTAAGAACCATGAAAGCAGGGAGCTTGAACCCAATTATCTCTTGTGGTGATCATGGATCAGGATTTCACCAATTCATCCTTAATTCTGTCCTGCACTCCTGGAGAGAAAGACTGAAAAAATTGCACTCAAATTTTGTCCAACGTATCAATGTGATCGTTTTGGATAAGATAGTATTGGATAGGATCCCAAGATTTTCTGAAAGCTTGATAGTCAGAGGCTGAGGAGATACCACCATTGGAGATCCATTGAGAGACTGGGGCATCCAGATCATGGAGAGTGAACCTAGCTATATCAATTTTTCCCCAGTAGGAAATCATTGCCTCCTTAAGAAGTACCCAGTCATGGGATTCAAATACATTGAATGATTCAATTACTTCCATGAATTCATCAGAGGAGATAAAAAATCGCAGTTGATAAGCCATGTTGTATCTGCTGGCACCGTCCACTTCAGCAGCCATCTCGTAGGAATCCAGGAACCCTTCAACATTCGTACTTTTAAAGCATAAGTTCTTGTTCTGAGGTTTGATCTTGATCATCTTGGCCCGAACAGGGGTAGAATAGGTACCAATAGGTTCCATTTCGCCAAAAGATTTCCTAAGGGATCCAAAGAACAGATTTCCAAAGTGGCTCACATGTGTGGCAAGGGTAGAGTTTTTGAAAAAAACAAGGATTCAACCCCTTGATGGTGCACAATTGGGAGGAATTACTTCTGGAACAATTTACCTCCACGGATCGGATCTAGATGATAACGGAAACACAGAAAAAAAAGAAAAACAGAAAAAGGAGAAAAAGATCCGAGTTGATTCCACAATTTTTGGACTGTAAATCCCAAGGTTGCTGGTTTGATCCCAGCCTGGGGGAGCAAATGTAAGACTCCAAACGACGCAGGGCGTTAGCAGTTCTGTGGAGGGGATAGGTGCTTTTTTAGGCTGCCCTCCTGAGTGTTACAAAAATAATTAAATGTAACCAGGATCATAGTCCAGAACATGGTAAACGGGGAACCAAAAGTAAGACGATAAAGATTGTAGTGGTCAATAGCTGGGAGACAGCACTATCTGAGGCAAGATGATGTTGGAGAACACTTGAATAGAAGGATTCAAGAATTGTTCAGAGTTCAACAAGACAAGGCAATTGTAAGTGACAACGCCCACAAGACAATAGCTCTGGTTGTCAGTGGGAGCTTGGGAAAGATCAACTCAATCCCAAACAACCTCCAGGTTCTCAATGAACCTGCCCAACTCTCTGCAATCAAGCGCTTGAAGGATACCAGATAACTGTGGGTGGCTGCACCAGAAAAATCTAATTATTTGAAGAATCTCTAGAAGCAAAACAATAACTGATTCAAACAAAAATAACCCAAAACTTCTCAAGGGACTCAAGAGTAGCGTGGCCAAATTCCACTTCAAAAGAAGGGAAGGGAGGTTTAACACTCCAGGTTTTAATCTTAATAAAACCTCTTCAGTCAAACGTGACTGGTTTCAGAAAGATAATCAAAGGGGGATCGGGACCAGTATGGTTGGATAAAGGTCTCAGGAGTGGTTTAACACACTCAAGAATTTGATTAGACAAATTCTTCTTCAACCAGCAAAGCTATTGGTTGGTGATAAGGATCAAAGATAAAGGGTTTGAGTATGGAGGCTCAAGGATCAAGGTTTTGAGTATGGGGGCTCAAGGATCAAGGGGTATTCATAGATATCTGATGTGATGATAGGATTATGCTGATTCCATGCTCCGCTGATTCAATGATGTTCCAAAAGGCAGGGGAGAACCCCTCCTCATATGGGCAGGATGCCCTGTTAGACTATGTACAACGGATTCCACAAATAGAGCCAAAAAAGAAAGAAAATCAGGTCATCTCTTGCATTTGTCCGTGGATGGGCGCGCGCAAAAATACCAGAATCACCCACCCCTTGTCCAAAGGCGGAAAGGGGTGGGAAAGGAAAATGAACCAAACCGCCGCAGATGTCCACAGGCGGTAGTCCACACTCTCCACCCCCACTCGGACATGGAAAGGGGGTGGGAGAGTCCCAGGAAGGAAGACGGATGAAGTTTGTGAGAGAGTGGATGGGCTGATAGGAGATTTGCTTGAGGCGATTGAGTAAATCCTGAATCGCTTGAGATTGGCAACCAATAGATTGAGTGAGGTGGGATATCGACGGATCCAAGGATTGGACAAGCGCTTGGAGGTGCGGTTGGGATGGGTTTGGTAATTCATGGATGAGCACTGCGCAACAATAACAATAAGGATGAGCAACGCGCGACGGGCAAGGATAAGGATAAGCAATGCGGCACGCGCAAGGATAAGGATGAGCAAGGCGCAAGGATAAGCATGAGCAACGCGGGACGCCCAAGGATAAGGATGAGCAATGCGCAACGGGCAAGGATAAGGATGAGAAACGCGGGACGCGCAAGGACAAGGATGACAACATGGAACGCGCGATGATGAGGATGAGGGACGCGGGATGCGCGATGGATAGGAGATTGGGAAGCGCAACGGGCGGATAGGAGATTGGGAAGCGCAATGAGCGGATAGGAGATCGGGACGCGCAATGATGATGAGCCACGCGGGATGTGCAAGGATAATTTTTTTTTTCTTTTTTTTTTTCAAGGTGTCCAAAATGGTGCACCAGAACATCCACAGTTAGGTGTTTTTCTACATGCATGATCCGTTGTTTTAGGTTCTCAAGAATCGGTGGGAATTTGAATAGGACCAAGTAGGCAAGGATATTGTTGGGTAGTTCAATACCAACATTGGTCATTCGAGTTAGAGCCTTTCTTGTATTGTTCACGAATCCTTCAATGGCTTTTTTGGTGGAACTGAAATGGAGGAAGAAATTGAATACTCAAGCTTAATTGGCTGTCTCCAATGAGGCAAAGAGTCGAGTGATTTCCGCCCATAGAAGCTTGGACAAGTTTATGTTGGTGGAGTTGACAACCTTGGTGTGTGTTGTGTTGTCCAGTTTAGAAAGAATAACCACCCTAATTTCCCTATCCTGTTTTATGGAGAGTTGTCCCTAGTTTCTTGTGATGGTTTCTTTAATGTCCTTGAGATCAAACAGAATCATCATCTTATCTCGCCAGATTGAAAAGTTTTCTTCTTTGAGGGGTGGAATTGCATTGACCGCAGCTTTCAATGCAACTTGATGGAAATAGTCCGTAGCTCCTGCTGGTTTGTTCATCTTGAAGGTGATTTGGTTGGTCTGGTTTTGGCTTTTAACCCTGATAAGATTTCATAGAATGGATTTGAGAACTAAGAACCAGCAGACTAGGGTCTCACCATCAGAAACATAAACATAAAAGGAAAGGAATAGGAATGAAAGAGACAAGAGAGAAGATAGAGAACCAATGGCCAATTTGGACATAACAGGTTGAGGGGTCAGGAAGAAGTGGAGTTGAGGCAAGAAAGAGATACAAGCTGATTTGATAGAAGCATAAGTTGGTGACTGGTCACAGAATTGAGATGCGGATCATCCCACCAGACAAGGGATGATGACAAGTAGTTGTTTGAAGAAGATTGGGTGGGTACGGAGAGATGAGTTGGCCAGTTGATGGGCGATAGCTTGACGGTTGAGTAGATCTTGGTAGACAAGGAGAGGAGACTTAGAAGAGAAGAAAAGAAAGACAGAAGACAAAAGAAAATATGAAAGAAAAGAAAATATAGATTAAAATATAGAAGACAACAAAACAACACAGAAACGGAGGAATGGCAAAGGGCACCAGAGGAGGGGAGAGTCCAGAGAGGGAAATTATGGAGTCCCAGAGATCCCTGGGGATTGGTCTCCCGGGGATAGGTTTCCAGAAATTGAAGTCAAAGAGAAAGTAGTTGTCTATTGGCCGCGGGGATGCGTGGCATTCCTAACAAATATGTTTATTTTTTTAGATTGAAGGAAACCCTACGGAAATTAGGATTTCTTTAAACTTTAATTAAGTTCATGGGAAGTAGTTTATTAGACACTTTGAATCTCTTCATGGTTATTTTCGAAGTTCAACAACTTTTTGTAAAATCATTTATTAAAAATGGTTTCTTTGGGAACTTTAGTAATATTTTTACATATCTGGTTTTATGGGATTTTCAAAAACAATGTGGTGTCCCAAAGTTCTCACTTATTTTAAGATAAGATAGGTATGCAAGCCTCCAAAGTTGTTAATATTCTTTTTCGACATTTTCTGTATTTATTTATATAATCTCTTTAAATATGTAAACTCATCTTTTTATGTATTTTTAATTGATTTATCTACTTATTTATTCACTTTCTACGCCTGGAGATATTTATTACATGCCCTGGATCTATCAGTATGGGGGGTAGCCCATCTGATTGGTACCTTGACGACCATTCCTCATCATGTGTTACTGGCTGTGGTGCCTGTTGCTTTGCATCTTGCCAGGGTTGCGCATTTGTCACCTGCCTGGGGCTGTTTGCCTGCGTGTCTGCCATCGCTCTCACGCAGGCTTATGCTCTGGCATCTCTTGCGCAATTGTGTAGCTTTTGCAGCTGCACGTGGGAGTGTTGAAAAAATGATTTTTAGTCAATAACTCCCAAAATATACATAATTCTCTAATTCTGATCAAATTTTACCTATGAAACCCAAACCTGATATTTAACGTGAAATGATGAAAGGGGAAAAATGTGGACTGGCAGCGCCGTGGGCTACAACTTCACTATTATGTGATTCAAGATGGGTAAGGAGTAGGAATTGGAAAGTAGGGTTGCCGTGTAACCCTACCTAAAATTGGGTGAGGAATCCAAATCTTCCATAATATTTTGGATATTCATAATTTTTCATTGTTTTTTATTAATTTTAATTAATTTTTTTATTTTTGGTGCTTTTCCAGCCAGCTCTGACATAGTCTCAAGCTGAAACATGGTTTCTATTTTGCTTCCTCCCAGATTCCATGTGGTTTTCAATTTTTTTCTCCCTGATTTCCCCCTGATTTCTACCTGATTTCTCCCTGATTTATCCATGATTTCTCCCTGATTTCTCCCTTATTTCTCCCTGATTTCCCACAAATTTCTATTTTTCACCCTATGAGGATAATACCTCATAATTTTCTGAAATTAAATAAAAGCATTTATTCAACACAAGTAATCCTCATCATAATACAATTCCTTCGCTTGTGCAATTTCTGTTATATCTACAGGGATCCTTGATAAATTTAATTTCAATTCACTCCAAACATAATTTAAAGGAAAAAATTGAAACAATTCATAACACTTGGAATATTGCATAATTTTTAAATTTCACTTTCAAGAAGATATAATTTTTTGACTTTTATGATTCCATTTTGAGAGAATTAAGCACACTGGCCATCAACAGCATCATAAGAAATGATTTGTTTTTCAATCCTGTGTTTAACTTTGTAGACATTGAGATGCTTCCAATCAATTAAAAAATTCCTGTCAAATAGAAATGGATTCACTTCCAAGAAGTAACCTGGTATGCTCCCATATGGATCCACCAAACTGAATATGGTTTTTATCTGACCCAAGAAGTAGACTTTACCCAGATTATATGACCCAGTACTGTTTCCATAATTTAATTCTGTTGTGGATAATGCCATTATATTCCAATGGAGATGGTTCTGATAGTTCCACCATGGTGAGAGAGTAAAAGTGTTTGGTTAATGTGCACTATTGATTTGACTTAAATCTTCTCTTCTGATAAATTCATGCAATTAATTGAGTTGTTTCAGGGATTTGAATCCCACAATTGGAGGCTTCTAAAAGAAGCAATTTTGGAATATTGGGGTAAAATAGATGTATCTCAATTGACTTTGCATCACTTGGATGATCTTGTCTCTCAATGGATCTCAAATGGTGGTGTCTCTTCAGCCTCTGACTATCCATCTGTTAGTCAGTCTTGGGACCCAATCCAAAATTATCTTATCTGGAAAAATCACATTGATATGGTGGACAAGGTTCAAGTGCAATTTTTCCAATCTTTTCTTCTAGCAGTGCAGGAAGGGATTAGGGATAAACTGTTAAAGTATGGATCAATGATTACCACCAGGGATAATTGATTCAAGCTCCCTTTTTTCCTGGTACTTAGGGGTACTTTGAATGAAGGTATGAAACTTTGAACTGCTTTAAATTTTGAAAAACCTAGAACCACTGAACGAGTACATGTTCCTTCTTTCAAAGAATCCAACAAAATAATGAATAAGATGGAGTAAAATTTCAGTCAAAAACCTAAACCTCAGTCCAAAAAGGAAACAACCACCATCAATGAGATTTCTAAGCTTCTCAAAGCTTTTGAGAACATGTTTGATCAAAATATTCCTTCTCTTGCTACTCACAAACCTTCTAACTCTGTTCCCAAATCCAATGTGGTCTTTTACTACTGTCATAGGGAAGGCCATGGAACTGGAAAATGTCTTGAAATCCAGAAAGATAAAGAATAAAAGTTGGTGGAGCAGAAGTGGAAAAATTCCTTTCTTCCTAATGGTGCTTTGATCCCTTTGATTCATCTTTCCCTATTTGTCATGTGGTGGCATCTTATCAGCCACCACCTACTACAAAGGCATCCTTGGCTTCTTTTGATTTCCAATCTTCCTGTGGTACTCTTCATCCTTTGTGTAATCCAGCCATCTCCTCCTCCATTATTTCTGGGGCTTATTGATCTGATCCAGCTAGGAAACAAAATGAGGAACCCAGACCTCATAAGGCTCCTTCTTTTTCAACTTCAATCCTTCACAAACCGGTTAAACGTCAATAATCAAATGAGTCTCCTTTCTCTTATGTAGAAGACATGGAGGTGGAAAATGATCCACTCATGGAAATACTCCAAGATCACTTTGATCACACTACTTCATTTAAATTTCCTCAACCTCCTGAGCCCATCTTAGTTCCTTCTTCACCTGAACTCCCTCAATCCACCCAGCCCAAAGTTTGGTTCAAAAGGGGAATTTCAAAAGGCAAACCCAATGCTGTTCAAGTGTTATTGAAGAAAATTTTGCATCTCAAAATTCCTGATCTATATGTGGCTGAACTACTGTCAATCTCTGCATTTGTTGCTGAAGGAATGAAAAAATGGGTCTCTTGTTGAATTGTGAAAATTGGTCCTGAAGAAGTAAAGGTCTCCTCTGGCACTTTGATGGAGGACTCTTGTGGAAGAAATCCCTTCTCAGATTCCAACCTTTACTACTGCACTCTTGGTTCTCTCCCTGGTTATTTTGGTGATTCAGAAAAAAATGTTTCTCCTCTTGTGGATTCTGAATCTCAGCTCAACTTAATTTGGGATGCTGTGGCCTTTAAACTCAAAATCACTCATAGGGTCAGATTCAATTCTTTGGCTTATGGGATAGGGAGTCAATCTTGTGAATTGGTTGGTATTTCTGAGGATTTAACAGTTAGAATTGGTCAAAATATTGTTTGAAATTTTCATTCTTGGAGCACACGTTTGGAAGGATGTATGATCTTGGGTCAACCCTTCTTGATGGATTTTGGTGCTAACCTGATGTTTTCTGAGTACGTTGGGGCTAGAATTCACCTCCTTGATTCTGATGGTAGAAATATTGAATTTCTGCTTTGTTTTTTGGATTCTTGTCTTTGGGAGAGAGATTTTCTTGGTCATTCTGCTAAATTTTCTTCAAAGGTGAAGCCAAAACATAATTTGAATTCCTCTCATTTTCAATGGGAATAGTTGATCCTACTGATAGTTTCAGTTCTTCTCAGCCTTGGAATTTAAGTCACGGATCAAATATCACCCCTGAGGCTTTTTTTTTATTTTTCCATCATTTTCTTATAATCTGGAAAGAATTCAAAATCAAAAACATGTTAAAATAGAAAATGCCAAAAATATTTCTTCTCTCACTGGATCTGTTGTGTCTTCTTTTCTTTGTAACCTTAAGTTTGATAAATCCTCTCTCTTTTCTGTTTTGAGTCTCTTCAATGAGTATTTACTAGATACTTATCTTGATTCTATTCTTGCTGGATTTGGTATGGAGGAATATGGGCTTCAGTGAAGGAAATTTGGGGTATAAGTAAGTCCTCCCAATTGTGCAGTTCCAGGGAAATCTTCTACCATTGGTTTTAAGCCCTACCTAGTGCCACACATGTGAGTAAAATATCATCTCCTGGTTCTCCCTTTATGGAAAAGGCATCCTTCAAGGATATTGCACAACATTGTATGTGGAAAATGTTGGACCTTGGTCTCAGTTTTTGTAATCAAGTTTTGCTGGTCAACTCTTACACAAAACAAGAACTTCTCTCTTTTAATACCATGTATAAGCCAGTTTCTAAAAAGGTCCAACCATTCAGGCAGCCTATGCCTCTCAACCTCAATCCTCCTCTTACGAATTCCCCCTTATCTTGCCATCCCCACTGTGGTTTATCTAAATCTTTTACTGGTCTCTTTGTGCCCCATTTTTGTGTCACTGAAGAAACTCTGCAATTGGTCAATTCTGGTCCAGATGTATGTCTTCTTCCTGATGAGTTCAAATTGATCAAAATTTTCTTATCTCTCAGCAAAGAATATATTGCTTTCTGTGAGGAAAAGAGAGTTCTCTTGAAATAATCCTGTGGTCTTCCCTGTATCATCCCTGTAGCTGAAAATTATCCTTGGCAAAAGAAAAAGATCCCAATTGCAGCTGCTAAGTTCAAAAAATTTATCAAGTTGGTCTTCAAACAAGTTTTTACCAATCTATATTAAAAGTCAAATTCTGGTTATTCCAGCACTTTCTTCTGTGTCCTCAAGAGTAATGTTAGACTTAGAAAACTTCATGATCCTCAACCTCTTATAAAAGTAACTGTTAAAGATTCTGGTATTCCCCCTTCCACTAAAAAATTGGTTGAATCCTTCTCTGGGAGAGCTTACTATGGTCTGAGGGAAATTATGGGTTTTTATGAAAAACAATCCTTACATCCTATCTTCTGCCCTTTTATAACTTGCAATGCACCTCTTTGTCAATTCCAATTCACTCAATTTCCTCAGTGTTCCACTAATTTGGTTTCAGTATATCAAGCTCAGATGATGTGGATCCTCCAGGATGAAATACCTGATAATGCTGGTATCTTTATTGATAATGGAGGAATTAAAGTTTCAGTTTCTGGTTATTATAATGATCTCTTGCCCTGGAATTCAGAAATTCTTTGATTTATCTGGTAATATGCTACTAATTTGTATAGCATTCTGTTTCAAATTGAGGAATCAGGCCTTACTTCCTCTGGATCCAAATTACCTGATTGTTTCCCTGATCTGGAAATTTTTGTTCATGTGGTCTGAAAGGAAGGAAGAATGATGGCAACAGCCAAAGTCAACAAGATCATCTCTTGGCCAACTCCAATCAATCCCACTGAAGTTATACTTTTCCTAGGTCTTGTGAATTATGTTCAAATCATTATCACATCTTTATCTAAAACCTGTGCACCATGGCTTTGTCTAACTAGGAAAGATACTGAATGAATTCGGACCCAAGAATGTGAAAATTTGTTTCAGTTGCTCAAAATGATTTTTGGTAAAGACATAGTCTTGAAAAATATCTCTTGTGGACCTGCAGCTGGAAAGATCAAGCTGGATGTTGATTCTAGTTATCAATCTTTTGGGGCTGTTCTTACTCAAGAAGATGAAAATGAGTGGGACCATCCTGCTCTCTATGATTTTTATTTTTCAAATTTAGAATCCAGATAATCTCACAAAAACTGGAAATCTGTGTTGTGGCTTAAATGATGGCCTTCTGTTGATGGGAATGACTTTATTATGGATTTCCGCAATGCCATCAGCTGAAAAGATGAAGAGGGATCAATAGGTTGGTGAAGGTGGTGATAGGGATGATTGGCTAGGAGAAATTGAACAATTCTTTGCGCCTGTTTAGCCAAAAATGCGGGTAAAAAGCACAAGGAGGGAGAATTAAAAAGGGGAACTGATCCATTTGGATGACCTGGAGTTGCCTTCCTAATCTGCTAGGAAAGGAAGAAGTTGTGAGATGGGAAAGAAGGAGAGTACCCATAGCAACAGAATTTTTTTTAAAATATGATGAAAAACTAACAAAAAAATAAATTTTTGCCCCTTTGTTGAGGTGTACAGAGTTTGTGATCACACTCTTTGGAGTCTTACAGCACCTCAATAACCACCCCCTTCCTCAAATTGAAGAAATTTACATGTGGCCTGAAGGAAGCTCCAGACAACTTGCACAGCACCCTCTTTTACTCACACAAGGAAATTAGATATTCCCCATCCAAATCCAACAATTGCCTTTACATCCAACAAGAATCCAATTTTGTACTCTTCTTTCATATAGAAAACCTCATTATAGCTGGAGGAACCCAAGAATTTGAAGCACTCCTCCCCAAAAAAATTCCAAAATCATCATCTCATGATCCAGACGCCCTCCTAGAAATGGACTTGAATATCCTTTATGTAAAAATAACCCTCTGTAAAAGCAAAATAATAAAATAGGGACTCAAATACCTTGGGTTATCCCATTGCAAAAGTCTCCTCAATCCTCTAGAATTCCTGAAGGAAAGTAAGGAATAAATTGAGTATTTTGAGGAGCTGAATGTAAATCACAGAACCTCCACTTGAATACAGAACTAACTCTCCTACCAAAAATAACCAGATATAGCGCCCACAGTATCCATTAATTCACATTTCAGCAACAACCCAGGAATGAAACACTGGAAGGAAATGCTTCACTTTTGGAAATACCTGGCTGGAAACATCCCAAATTTTCTTCTAATCTCTTTTTCTCCCTATTCATCCTCCTCTCCAATAAAATATTTCAGAAAATCTAAATGGGCCAATCATCTTGACTCCAGAAAATCAAGAAGCGGGTATATCTGCTTTTGGATCAAATTTCCAATCTTCTGCAATTGTTGAAAACAAAAAAACATCACAATTTCATCTGATGAATTTTATGAAATTTACTGAAGAGGCAAGAGTAAAGAATTCTCCCACCAAATGAGAAGCAAAGAAGTAAGAAATTGAAGAGGTTAGGATCTAGTAGCATGACAACTGGAACAGAGCTGTTGAGAAGCTTAGTGAAAGGACAAGACTGAACAGCTGAGGTTAGATTTAAAAGATTTAGAACCAGGTAAAAGGGTTTGAGGTTGAGGTTCTCACCAGTTAGGTGGTCATACCTAGGAATTAGACAACAAGGATGATTTTCAAGGTTGTTTTTTTTATGAGAGGAACCTGAAATTGTTGAGAAGGTAAAAAAGTTGGAGATGGAGTCAGACCAGAGTGAGGAGTAAAGTTAGGCCAAAGAAGGAAAATGGAAATGATTAAAGAGAGATAAAGGTGAAATAAGGAAGGAGAGATGGCTGTGGAGTGAGGAGAAGGAGATCAAAGTAAAATGGAAGGAAGCAGAGAAAAGATGGAGAGAGACAGAGGAGGTCAAATTGCATGAGAAGATTTTTGATCTATGAAATTTGAGGTAAAGGGGAAATAAGGATTGTAATGGTATAGACTGGAATGCATGAAACTTCTCAATTAGGTCAAAGTATTTCAACACCCCCTTTCATCTGCTCAGAAGGAAACCAATAATTGCATGTCTGTCAGAGCCTGTAGGGATTGAAGGGAGAATGCCTTGGGGATTAAATCTGCAAACATTTCACAAGTGGAAATAAACTTGAAAACTATCTGCCCCTTGGATTATAGCTCACAAAGGAACTTTATCTTGATTTAAAAGTCCTTGTTTTTTGATTTGGAGCCTTGGCTTGTCCAGCAGCTTCTTATTTTCTAAGTTTAACACTGTTAAAATGTGGATGCACTCAGGTAATGTGCATAGGAGTGTGTCATCCAAATGGGATGCAAAAATGGGCCTCCATGGCCCATTGGAAATCACGTGGGCCATGTGAGCCTATGTGGGTGTTATTGGTTTTGGGCATTTGGGCGCCAAAACACGTTTTTATGGTCTTTTGGGACACAGGCCCTCACCGGCCCGCCAGGGTGGATGGGCCACCCAAGCCAGATGGGCTTATTTGGGCATAAAAGGGCCCAAGCTTTATTATGGACATACTTGGCCAGAGAGGCTGGCCCGCCAAAGTATGTAATTCTCACAATTCGGGCTTGGGGAGGCCCATTGGGGCCGTCGCCCGTGCCGCGGCCCGCTTGGGGCCGCTGCCCGCGTCGCAGCCCGTTCGGGGCGGCCTGTGTTTTTTGGTGCGGCCCACGCAGGGCCCGACGGCCCGCGTGGGGCTGTCACACGGCCAAGGGATCCCGCGCGGGCCCCATGACCAGCGCCGTGGAGCTGGGGCTCGTGGCCCCGGCTTGCTCCCCCTCCCCTTGCTTGCCGTCGCAAGGGGGATGGGGGCAAGCTGGCTGGGTTAAACCAGCCAGCGACTGGCCGCAACAATGCTGTTGGTCAGGGAAGGGGGGACCTGACCACCCCCTTGCCCAAGGAGGTGGCGGCGCCGGCTTGCTTCCCCTCCCCTCACTTGCCATTGCAAGGGGGATGGGGGCAAGCTTGCTGGGTTGAACCAGCCTGCAACCGGTGTGGTGCCCAATCCTGGACACCCTGGCCAGTGCAGAGAATTTAATTTTTTTTATGATTTTTCCTGATCATCATTCATAGGCATCATTATCAAAAAAAAAAAACAAAAAAAAAATCTTTGATCTGGAATAGGGTTCCATTTGGTTCCCAGCTTCCCAACTGCTCATTCTCTTGGTTGGCAAGGACAATCTCTGGGTGGTTGTATCCCTGCTCTTGTGTTCAAATCCCTGCCGCTCTGCTATTCAGCCTTACAACTTTTTTTTGCCAAGCGCACGGCCAAAAGACCGCCAGGCTTGTCTTCACCCTGCCATCCATCACCAGCACCCCCAATTTAACATCATCATCATCATCCAACCCAACCCAATTCTAATTGGCCTACAATCAATCGAGTGGTTTGAGTAGTACTATCAGAAGGAAGGCTAACTACAACGGTCCATCTCGTCCACATCATCCCAGTACCACCAGTTCCTAAAAAGATCACAATCATCCAACCTACTCCAACTACCACAACCATCACTACCATCACCAGGATAACCCAAGATCAAACTCATCCCCATCTGCCTCCATCAATAATTTCTCCTCGGATCATCATTGATTCCACCACCACTCATCCCTCACTGATCGGAGCCATTGTAACCAACAACAGATCAACTCATCCAACCACCACCATCCTTGTCAGATTGATCAAAGGTCCGATTATCCACCCTCCAATTGAAACCATTGTCTTGCCATCAGCAGCACCACCCACATCAGCATCAACATCAACATCAGCAACAATATCATCACCATCAACAGCAGCACCAACTGACAATATTGATCATCAGCCGGTCAATCATCATCAGCCCTCATTCAATCGGCGCTCTCATTGCTCACCAGTTTCCTGCGCGAGTCTTCTGTTGCCTGCCCGGGTTGGTGATGTCACCCGCGCCCCTCGAGGATTCTGACCGCGTGGTCATCCACGGGCCAGCGGTTTCCAAGGGGCGTCAGCCTGTCTGCGCGGCCCGTCATCTCAGCCTCACCTGCCTGCCCACCATTGGCACGGGCTGGTGTTCCTTTTCATCCCCGCTCATTCATTTCCTTTTATTATTTCATTCATCCTCAAAAAAAAAAAAAAAAATTCCACTCTATTTGTAGTATCTCTTGTAAATAATTTACAGGGACCCATGGCCCATAAAAGGAGGGGCTCTCCCCAGCCTTTTTTTCATCATCCATGGGAGTGTGTGCTTATGTCCCCCCCGTTATTGTAAAATTAGATCCTGATCCTTATCCTGGGTATATCTCTGATTGCCCCCTGATCCATTTTTGACCCTTAGTCGTTGCCCCTCTGTGGCCTGATCCTTATCACCAATCAATAGCCCTGCTGGTTGAAGAAAAATTCTGTCTGTTGGAATTTTTGAGTGTGTTATACCACTCCTTGATCCCTTTCTCTGACCATACTGGTCCTGATCCCTGATCATCTTTCTGGAGCCAATCACAATTGATTGAAGAGGTCTTATTAAGCTTAAGACCTGGAGTGTTATACCTCCCTTTATTTTCTTTGGAGTTGCATTCTGCCAGCCTACTCTTGAGTCCCTTGAGAAGTGTTGAGGTTATCCTTGCTTCAAATCAGTTACTGTTTGCTTTTAGAGCTTCTTAAACATTGAGCTTTGTCTTGTACAGCCACCCTCAGTTATCTTGTACCCTTCAAGCGCTTGATTGCGGAGAGTTGGGCAGGTTCATTGAGAACCTGGAGGTTGGTTGGGTTTGAGTTGATCATCCCCAATCTTCTGCTGACAACCAGAGTTATTAGCTTGTGGGCGTTGTTTACACACAACAGCTTTTGTTCTTTGAACTCTAAGCAGACTTTAACTTCTTTTGTTCAAGTTTTTCCCTGCATAATCTTGTCTCAGATAGTGCTGTTCCATCACTACCAAAATATAATCATCTTTATCATCTACTCCTTGATTCCTCATCTACCAGGTTCTGGACCTTGATCTTGGTTAAATCTAAATATTTCTGCAACACCCAGGAGGGCAGCCTAAACAGCACCTTTCCCCTCAACAGAACTTCCACGGCCTAGCACCGTTTGGATTCTTACACCAGCCGCAACAGTGCGGTCGGTCAGGGCAGGGGGGACCTGACCACCCCCTTTCCCAAGGAGGTGGCGGCGCAGGCCACAAGTTTAGCAACCGGCAGGTGGGGGGGAATTCATCACCCCTCCACCATCAAGTGTGTGAGGCGACCAAGCAGGGGTGCTCTCCCCCCCCCTTTACTGAGGGGGAGGAGAAATGGGCCTGGGGGGACCTGATCACCTCCAAGGCAAACCTTCTTGACAATGCCCTGGGGGTATCAGCCCCCAGGGCCCCTGGTGAGGGGATTTGACCGCCCCCACCAGGGATTTGAGAGAAAGAGGGGGGGACAGCATGTCCGCTGGTCACACCCCCCCATGTGAGTCTGAGACCAAACCCAGGTGTGCCCTGAGTCCCACCTGGCCATTTGAGGGGCCAGGGGCTGGCTGCATGAGGCAACCAGCCCATAAACAACGTAATTTTGGCTTGTTGAATCATGGGCTCACAAGAGGCCAATCTGTTGTACTTAAGGGGCTGTTCTCCCTGCTGTTTTCCATCCATTCATTCATCATTCCAATCAAATTAATCCAAAATTTTGCCCCATTGTGAGAGCCCCATTAGCCAATATTGACACCCAGTTTCAAGAATTTCTTTTTCTTTAAATACTGCTCAGTTGCCTAAGCTAATTTCTGGCCATAATTCTAACACATTATCAGTAGCATCATCATCATTATTTCCAAGCAAGATAGACCCTTATACCTTACTTTGGAAAACCTCAAGGACATCAAGTTTTCCAAGAAGATGTCTTATATCCCAGAGTCCAGCTCCACCAAGTTAGTTTTGAATAGTCAGAACTATAATTCTTGGGCTGTCCTTATGGACAGTGAGTTGGATAACATCTTTTGTGGGGATATTATGAAAGGAGGTGATACTTTGATCAGTTCAGAGGTGGAGAGGAAGGCCTATCATCTTATTCTTAGACACTTGGATGAGCATCATGTTACATGGGTTGCTGATACTCTGTTGGAGGAACAGAAGAGGAACAGGAGTGTTTTATGGAAAATGCTCAAGTCAAAGTATGCTGGTGACTCTGTTCATCAAAAGGGGATTGCTTTCAATATATTGTTTAAGTTGAAATTTGGAAACTGTAAACAATTTGTGGGGGAAGCTAGATCTAGTATTACTAAGTTCAAGTCATCTGGGCTGAACATGGATCCTGAGTGTTTTTCACTCCTAATTCTTCAAAATCTGCCAAAAGAATATGAGTCCTTGGTCAGGATCATATCTCAGTTGGATCCCCTTCCAGGAGAAGAGGATTTGCTTAGAAGGATTGAAAAGGATGATCTTCAATTCAAGATGAAGGAGAGCACAGGAACTGCTCTGGTGGGCAAGACAGGAAAATCTGGGAAGAAGGCAAAGGCCAAAAAGGATTTATCAAAGGTCTTGGGTTATAATTGTCAGAAGAAGGGGCACTATGCATAGCATTGCAAGGAGGCAAAGAAGAGGAAGAAATCTGAGGAAAGTGAAAAGGAAGACAAAGAGGTCAACCTTGCCATGGAAAACGTTGCTATGCTGGCAGTGGATGTTTCAATGGAACAAGATGTTTTGGAACAAGTCCGCAACAAGAAGGCTAAAATAAAAGAGGATCAAGAGATGGACTTGATTGATTATGAAGTATGTAATCTTAACCTTGAAAATGAGAACTTATCAGTGGCTGATAATTCTTTGTTCCTTACAGGAGGATTGTTGAATGAGGATTTTCTTGTTTTGATTGATTCTGGTTGTACAGACCACATGTTTTTTGAGCCAAATTTGTTTTCAAATATTAGAGATTTTGATGGTGTTGTAAGTATTGGCCAAAAAGGAAGAACAATGCAGATTAAGGGGATTGGAAAAGTTATTCTTGAAAATCACATGGGTTACAAAATAATTTTTGAGAAAGTGTTCTATGTACCAGATTTGCCTTATAACCTTGTGTCTCTTGGAGTGCTCTGGAAAAATGGTATCCAGATTTGTTATCTTAAAGAAGATAATTTTGTTATTGATTTGAATGGGAGAACTATCCTGAGTGGAAAAGTTCGGAATAAGTTTCTCTGTGCTGACTTGTTCAAGATTTCAGCTCTGAGCACTGTTGCTCACAATAGAAGTGGCCATAAGGTAAAGGACAGCAACTGTGAGAGTTGTACCTTAGGGGCCAAGACCAGGAATGTGTTCTCAAAGAGTAGAGACCACACAGAAGTTCCTAAAGAGGAATTCTCCATTGATTTGGCAGGGCCATTTTCACCATTGTCTCTTGGAGGGCCAAGATACTTCATCAATTTGGTTGATACAGAAAATAATTTTTTTTGGGTAAAACCAATAAGATCAAAGGATCAAACCACAGAGGAGGTTTCATTAATCTTCAAAGTCTGGAAACAGAATTATTTGATGAGAGAGATCAAGAGGGTTATTACTGATGAAGGGGTTGAGTTTGTGAGTAAAGATTTTGAAAAACTATTGAATGATTATGGTATCACCCATATAGTTACTACTGCTAGTACTCCACAAAACAATGGAATAGTTGAGAAGATGAATAGGAATTTATTGGACAAATTCAGAACTATTATGGCTCAATCTTGTCTACCAAAGTTTTTTTGGGCTCAGTTGGTGTGCACAGTGTGTCTGTTGCACAATATTGTAAGTGTTAATGGGAAGTGTCCTCATTATCAGTTTTGGAAGTTGTACCCCAAAACATCACAACTAAGAACAATTGGTTGCTTGGTGTATTATAGTGTCCACCATAATGAGATGGTTGGAAAGTTAGATCCTAGAGCCAGAACAGGGGCACTTGTGGGCTATGACTTAATAAGTAAGTCATACAGGATTTATTGTCCAGGGACAAGAAAGGTTATCTGTAGTAGGGACGAAAAATTTGAAGAAAGTACCTTTCCACTCAAAACGGGTGAACCTAGTGCTGTTCAGGAATCACAGCAGGAAATAGAATTGGAGCCTATTTCCCCAGCAGAGGCTGGATAGAATATCATTAGTGATGATGGTGAGGTGGCAGACGTGCCACAGGAGGGTTCAGTTCCCACTTCAGGGGAGTCTGTGGAATCAGAACCTGATGAGCCTCCACCTCCAGTTAGAAGGAGTGGCAGGATGAGAATTCCTGTTGATAGTTATGGGGAATGGAAGTCCCATTATGCTTCTGCGGAATATGAGGAAGATGCACTTCAGGAACAGTGTATGCTTAATGAGATTCTACAGTTGAGTTCAGAAATGGGTAATAGAGTTAACCCAAATAGCTTTGGCCAAGCTATGAATTCTGATGAGAGAGCCAATTGGAAGACAGCTATTTTTGAGGAATTTGATTCTCTAGAGAATAATAGTGTGTTTGAAGTGGTTAAGCGGGATTCAGTTCCAAAAGTAAAGAACATTTTTGGGTCTAGATTAGTGTTAACAAAGAAGTTTGATACTAATGGAGTTTTGAAGAGGTTCAAGGCTAGATGCATTGCACAGGGCTTCAAACAGAGAGAGGGTATTGATTACCAGGAGACTTTCTTGCCAACTGGAAGGCTGTACACCTTCAGGTACATAATTGCTTTGGCAGTGGAGTTGGGTGAAGAAATCAGACAGGCTGATTTTGTGACTGCATACTTGAATGCAAAACTTGGAGAGGAAGAGACTGTTTATATGTAAATTCCTGATGGTTTCAAGGAATGGCTGGTTGAGACCAAGCCAGAAACTATGAAGAAAATATGCATGAGAAGTTTCCTCTCAGCAGATAAAGGGGATTATGTCCTCAAGCTGTGTAGATCCCTGTATGGATTGAAGCAAGAAGCTAGGTCATGGTATAATACTATGAGCATGAAAATGATCAAAATTGGATTCAAAACAAGTTTGGCTGACCCTTGTCTCTTTGTGATAAAGGATGCAATTTTGTTTGTATGGGTCAATGACATTATCATTATTTGGAATGGTAAGGAGAGAGTCATGGAGACACTCAAAAAGGAGTTCAAGATAAAAGATCTTGGTCTGGCACAGCAGGTGCTGGGAATGAAAGTTAGTAAGAGGAAGAATGGGATCAGGTTGGATCAGAACCATTACGTGTCAGCTCTAATTAAGCAGTATGGCTTAGAAGATGCAAAGGAGTTTGGTACTCCAATGCAGTCTAAAATTTGGTTAGAAAAGTCTACAGATGAAGAGCATCTAGAGTTTGTTCAATACAGGAATGATTATAGATCAAATATTGGATCTTTGAATTATTTGGGGCAGTGTACAAGGCCTGATATTACTTATGCAATTGGGATTTTGTCACAACACTTAGAGAAACCATGCATGAGGCATTGGTCAGCCTTTAAGAGAATTATGAGGTATCTTAAAGGAAAAAGCAGTCTGGGACTGCAGTTTTCAAAGTCATCAAACTTTTACTTGGTTGGTTATTCTGATGCCAGTTGGGCAGATGGTAACACTAGGGAATCAACAAGTGCTTTTGTATTCTTCTTAGGAAAGATTCTAGTGTCTTGGATGTCTAAAAAGGTGTCAGCAATAAGTCTTAAGTCTTTTGTCAACAGAAGCAGAGTAAAGAGCGTACTTGTCAGCTTCACAGGAAGCAAAATGGTTGAGAAAGGTCTTAGAGGATACTCATAAACCACAAGGGTTTGCATTGTTTTATTCTGATAACCAGAGTGCCATTGCTTTGGCAGAAAATCAAGTGTTCCATTCTAGAACAAAAAATATTGACGTTCATTATAACTATATACGGGATGCAGTAAACTGCAAAGAGATAGTCTTATGGTACATGCCTACTGGGGCAATGATTGCGGATATCTTAACTAAGGTGTTAGATAGGAACAAACATGAAGGTTTTGTGTCTAGTATGCGTATGGCATTCCTTTTGGATTAAGGGGGTGTGTTAAAATGCGGATTCACTCAGGTAATGTGCATAGGAGTGTGTAATCCAAATTGGATGCAAAAATGGGCCTCCATGGCCCATTGGACATCACGTGGGCCATGTGAGCCTATGTGGGTGTTATTGGTTTTGGGCATTTGGGCGCCAAAACACGTTTTTATGGTCTTTTGGGACACAGGCCATCACCGGCCCGCCAGGGTGGATGGGCCACCCAAGCCAGATAGGCTTATTTGGGCATAAAAGGGCCCAAGCTTTATTATGGACATACTTGGCCAGACAGGCTGGCCCGCCAAAGTATGTAATTCTCACCATTCGGGCTTGGGGAGGCCCATTGGGGCCACCGCCCGTGTGGCGGCCTGCTAGGGGCCGCCGCCTGTGTGGCAGCCCGCTTGGGGCCGCTGCCTGCTTGGGGCCGCTGGCCACGTTGCGGCCTGTTTGGGACCGCCTGTGTTCCTTGGTATGGCCCAAGTGGGGCCCAACGGCCCGCGCGGGGCTGTCGCCCGGCCGAGGGATCCCGCGTGGGCCTGGCTGGTTGCGCCCGGCAACCAGCGCTGCGGAGCCGGGGCTCGCAACCCCGGCTCGCTCCCTCTCCCCTTGCTTGCCGTCGCAAGGGGGATGGGGGCAAGATGGCTGGGTTAAACCACCCAGCAACCAGCTGCGACAGTGCGGTTGGTCAGGGCAGGGGGGACCTGAACACCCCCTTGTCCAAGGAGGTGGCGGGTCAGGCTTGCTCCCCCTCCCCTTGCTTGCAGTCGCGAGGGGGACGGGGGCAAGCTGGCTGGGTTGAACCAGCCAGCGACCAGCCGTGACAGTGCGGTCGGTCAGGGCAGGGGGGACCTGACCACCCCCTTGCCCAAGGAGGTGGTGGCGCCTGCCGCAAGTGTAGCAACCGGCAGGTGGGGGGGAATTCATCACCCCTCCACCATCAAGTGTGTGAGGCATCCATTCCCCTCTTCAACTGCTCATCAGCCAAATCCCTCAATTTTCCTCTTCAACATCTTCAACCCTCCGTTTCAACACTTCCTCAAGAGATTTTTGAATGCTTCTTTGACTATTCCTAGGCGCCTCCTTGACAAAAATTTGAAGCAATTACAGCACCCTGGGCCGCCCTTTGAAGCCCTTTGACGCACTTTGACGCTTCCACCTTACTTTGACACTTCAACCCCGCTTTGAAACAGCTTCGACTCGCCTTCGACGCCTTTGACGCGCCTTTGAAGCGCCTTTGAAGCCTTTGACGCGCCTTCGAAATCTCTTCAAAGCCTTTGATGCGCCTTCAACATACTTCAACGCCTTTGGCGCGCCTTTGACCATCTTCAACCCTTTTCAAACCTTTCCTTGGAAGCTTTTTCTACGCTTCTTTGACACTTCCTGGACGCCTCTTTGAAGCCAGTTTGAAGCAACTACAACGCCCTTTGACGCCCTACAGCGCCCCCACGACGCCCTTTTGGCGCCCCCTTCCTTTGAAATTTCTGGGAACTTTCTTCATTGAAAATTGGCCGTTCTTCCTCAAATCTTCTCTGGGTACTTTTTCTGGGTCATTTCTCTTCTCCGGCCTTTTTGGACACCATGCAATTCCGACGTGCACAACCTTCATTCATTTCAAGTCCACCTCTCACCAGAGAAGCAAGAGGCAGAGGTTCTGTCATCAACATCTCCAATCAGGACCAGAAAACTCCTCAAGATCGTAGACGTGGGAGGACCCCTTCAAACCTTCCAATGCCAGCATGCTCCACTTCCATGGACACTGGTATCCTTCCTCCAGCTCCTCCTAGAGCTTCTCTTTCTCCTGCCCCACCTGCAGTTAGTTGTATCACTAATTGTGTAATTGGTCAATATCCCCAAGCAGGCTTTGGATTAGATTCTCCATCTTATGATCCCAGAATCATTCCTATTACAGAAGGCAAGGACAAGGAAGGAAGTGAGGACTTGGTCTTTGATTCAAGGATCGTAAATAATCTTAATTCAAAAACTATGGAACCTCAAGAAGCATTGTCACCTTCAGCTTCTACTTCAATCCCTGGACCTCCAACCCAACCTCAACCTCTAACATCTGCTGAGGATCCCAATCTATTAGCCCCTCTCCAGACCCTGACTTCTTCTTTGGCAAAACTCTCTCAACACCCATCAACCAGTACTTCTCACTCTGGCACCTTCAAGTCTCCTTCCATGAATGCTACGGATAAGTTTGAAGGCAACAATCCTAGCAAACTCCGACCATTCATCCAATCTTGTGAACTAATTTTTGCAAATGATGAAGGAACCATTAGCGTGGACCAGAAGAAGGTACTCTTTGCAGCTTCCTACCTCTCTGGAAGTGCCAATCGATGGATCCAACCCTATCTGGCTCAACTTTCCAACCAAGAGCCATCTTTCCTCCTCAACTCATGGTCCCACTTCACAGAGCAACTTCACACCCTCTTTGGCGACAGAATAGAAGTGTTCAAGGCTGAAAAGGAACTGTCTCTGGGTGGGTGATAGAGCCTTGTACTTCCATCTTTGACAAAGCCTTCCTTCAAGCTTTCTAGACCAACTAGCAGGGTAAAATGGATCTCAAGAACTCTCCAGGACCTTATGGATATAGTTTTGGACTATGATACAAGGTATCATGAAAGGGTAAAAGAAATATCCTCTTCTCTCATTAATTCTCAGCACCACAGTTCTTCTCAATCTCAATCTACCTCTAATCAACCTTACAAGTGTAGCGGTGAGGGCAGGGAGCATGACCAGTCCCCAGAAGAGTCAACTTCAACTACCACATTTACCAGACCCTCTTTGGACATAGGTCCAGATGGAAAACTCAAGGCAGATGAAAGGGAAAGAAGAGAGAGGGAAGGCTTATGCTTATATTGTGGTGGTAAACACAAAACAGAAGACTGTAGAAAGAAACCTGTCAACTCATCTTCTTCTCCTCACCCAGCACCTTTCAGTGCTTACCCAAGGCCAAACCAAGATTAGGCTCACCCTTTTCTTCCTCTTTTACAAGGCTTATCTCTATTGTTTGTTTGATTCAGGCAAAAATCAATCTTTAATGGTCAATTCACTGGTTAAAAAGTATCTATACCTTACAGCCCCTTCCTTCTGGGAAAAAATATTTCATCTTCCCAATCTCAGCTCATCAAATCTACTTCCAAATGGTTTTAATTACTTCCTTTCCTAGCTTTGAATGGGAACCCCTTCAGTTCAATGCACCATGCCCTGAAACCTTCACCCTTTGAATTGAATCTCCTCATCACTGGAATCCAGGGGCAAACTTGGAAGATGGGGCTGATCAACTCAAGAAAACAACTAACCACTGACCTTCCCTCCAAGCCTGTTGAACTCAACCTGGCTACACTGCCTACAGCTGTCCTGCCCTTCAACTCTACCTTTGGAGCTGCAGCCCAATGCATTTCCCCTCACTTCAGAACCTTTTTCAATTCCCCAACACAAATTCCAATTCCCTTTGAGTTCAACACTCTTTCCACTTGCTCGGATATTCATTGATCCTTCATTTTTTCACAGGAGGAAGATATACTGGATTCATCCTTGCATACAATGCAACTGGTTACTTCTTCTGATGTTTCTCTTTGTTACAGATGAAGTTCCTGAAGAATCAGAAACGGTGTTAAAGAAAATTACTGCTGATTTCCATTCATTCCTAGATTCTCTGCTGTCAGGTTAAAGCATACCAACACTCTTCACACCGCGCTTACAACCACCATGTTGGACTGGAAGGGCTCATACCTCCAGTTGGGCTTCTATGTTCACTACCTCACAATGAAAATTCAACCCTAAAAGCCTACATAGCAGAGAATGTAGAGAAAGGTTTCATCCAGCCCCAGAACTTCAAGCACTGGAGCACCTGTCTTTTCTTCTTTCAAGAAGAAGGATAGTGGTTTACAATTATGTTGAGTTATTACGGGAATGAAGGAGCCTGGCTCTCAGTCAACCAGGGGAAGTCACCGTTACTTTGGACCCCCGTTCTTGGAGGAGCTAGCCTGACTGAGATGACGGATCATCCCCAACGGATCTTTCTGATCATTCATCATCTTGACACACCTTCAAAACCTCAACCTCAGATACTCCAATTTAACTCTTTATTTTTTGTTTCTTCCTTCTATCTTGTTTCTTCATTTCTCTTTTGTACTTCTCCTTCCCTCATCATCCTCCAACTCTCAACCCTCACTCAACCTGCGACTCGCATACAAAATGCCTCAATGACTGCCTGGTGAGATTCATCACATCCATTTTCTTACTCATGATTCAAGCACTCATTCAAGCTGTGAACTACCAGCACCCACAACTCAACTCTTGAGCCAACCTCATATCAATTCCATCTCATCTCCCTGATGCCTTTTCATTTCCAGTTGAGTGCAGTCTCTTCCTGTTTGTTCTTTCACGTTTTCTCATTTTCTTAGACTCTTCTCCAGATTTTCTTGCTCATTGTGATTGTTCTTCTCAGCCTTCAGTCTTGTGTTAGGTCTTTAATCAATAAAATCTCTTCACGGTTAAAAGCCAAAAGATCTCTTCTCAAACTCATCAAGCAACCAACACGCAGACTGAGGGAGGCAATCTGCACGGGCAATGATGGACTTTTGACAGGCTATGCTAAAGACTGCCCTCGAGACAATCCCTCTACTTGGAGAAGAAAACTATGGCATCTTGGGAGACAAGATGGATGCAATTTTGGACGTCAGAGGATGCACAACGGCCATCAACGACAATACCTCTGTCCTCAATGCAGCAGTCAATGACGAACTCAAAATTCTCATCATCTTGAAACTGAATTCCTCCTCTCATGAAAACATTGTCACCGCCAAAAACCGGAATTCGGCCAAGCTGTTGTGGAAGGCTATAATTAAAAAATTTTCTTTGTTGCAGGCCTCCAATCGCGCAAGAGTCTTCAACGCCTTTCTCTATCTTACTTTCAACACAGATGACATTTTTGATTTCATCACTAGAGTCAAGTTATGTCTCAAAAAGATGGCAGAAGTGGGAATCAAACTCCCTGATGATATCGTGGCCTACCTTCTACTTTTCAAATTTCCCTCCTCCATGGACGACTTCAAGAGGCAGATTATGCACTCCTACAAGGAACTATCTGTGGACTATGTCCTAAACCATCTCACTCAACTCAACAACAAATCGTTGGCCCAATCATCTATTGCCAGCTCAATGTCAAAGGGAGACATTGCTCTGTTTGGAAATAAGTCATCATCTCATCCACCCTCAATGAAGGGATCCAATCCTAAAAGATGCGTTGAAGGATACCATCACCCCGGGCAAGACAAAAATCATTTGGCCACGGACTGCTGGCACCTGCATCCGGATAAGGCTCCTGAAGGGTGGAGAGATAATCTGGCCAAATGGAAAGCAAGGAAGAACGGACAAAAAGGGAAGGTAGAGTCTTATTCAGCACATTATCTTGCTCTTCTGAATCATTGGATTGAACAGGGAGACCACAGCCGTTGTTTCTTGCTGGACAGTGGAGCTTCCGTCCACATGTTCAACAACTCTAGATACTTCTGCAAGATGGAACCACACGTCGGTTATCCAATCAAAACGGGCAAGGAAGGGGCCAGTCTAGCAATCAAGGGGAAATGCACATCCATCCTCCACTGGAAGAATCTAACCCTCAGACTCACCAATGTCTTCTACGTTCCTGATGTGACAATCAATCTGATCAGCGCGGGAGCCTTGAATTCCAAGGGTTGCTCAATTCATTCCTTGGACAAGCATTTCACTGTCTTGCAAGGAGGTAAACCCTTACTGGAAGGAACTGTAGAAGACAACCTCTACACTCTGCCTACCCCTTCTTTCAGTCTCTCTCCTTCACTCAAAACCCACCTTTTGACTCTCACGTTCACGCATGAAGACGCTCTCCTTGAGATTCACAGGAAATACGGCCATGCATCAATGGCTAGGCTGACCCCTCTCATCCAAAACATCCAAAGCAACTTTGTGCAGAGGTTTCAATGCGTGGAGTGCGCCAAGAGCAAAATCACCAAGTCATCCTTCACCCAGTCTTCTACCAGATCCTCAAAAGTTCTGGACCGAGTTCATCTGGATCTGATGGGTCCCATTTGACCTCTGTCAAATTCAGGCCATTGATTCATTCTTTCCCTTGTGGAAAATGTCAGCGGCTATCTGGCTGCCTTCCCAATGACCTCCAAGGACGAGGCTGCCAAAATCATCATTGATCTACTCGAAAAAGAACACCAACGCCATGGCACGTATCCTTCAGGAATTTGCTCAGACGGGGAACCCAATTTTTCAATGTGAAACTATTGACTTACTTGAACAAAAGACACATCACTCACATCATCTCAGAACCTTATCACCCGGAGCATAATGGTTGCGCTGAACAAGCCAATTGGATGATTGTGGAATCAACCCGCGCAACCCTCAAAGACAGCAGGCTTCCGCCATCAGTTTGGCACGAAGTTGTCAAAGGGTGTTGCCTCATGCTGAATCACATCCCAGCAAAAGGTGAAGATACGATGCCCTGGCAGAAAATGCACAGTAAACTCCTGCCTTCATCCTTTCTCAAGCCAATTGGAAGCCCCTGTGTCTATCTCATCAACAAGCAACCAAAAGGGTCAAAATTTGATTGCAAAGGAGAAGAGGGAACTCTAGTAGGCTTTAATCCACTACTTCTTTTGTATTGTGTACTGACAAAATCCGGTTCCATTATCTCCTCAAAGCACATCAAGTTCTTCTCATTGCCAAGGCCAAATGCACCCGGTCTCACTCTCAATGTCAATCCCCTACCCAGCAACAAGGATCTTCCGCGCACAAGGGACCTGGGTCCTCAAATGCCTGAACCAGCCCCTTCAACTCAGGATTCTACTCAGACTCCCTGGACAAGCTACCGCGATCACTTGGATGAATCAGCCAGCTCGGCCGACGAAGCCAATTCAACCAATCTCTCTTCTTCTGATGATTTGCCTAATCCGACGCCTGTAACGCGAATCAATTCAACCTCAAACACTCAGATTCCTCCTCAATCAGATGTTGCGCCAGCGGGTCTGGTCTTAAGGGACAGATCACGTATCAAGCAACCTCAGAGATACCGCTTTTATCACTACTACAAGCCCAAGACCTACGATGACGCTCTTGGATGCAAAGAGTATCTTGAGTGGATTGAGGCGATGGATCAAGAGCTGACCTCAATTGAAGATTTGGCGGTGTGGGAAGAGTACAATGGTCCCAAGCCAAAGAATGCCCTCAAAACAACTTGGATCTTCAAGGTCAAACAGAACTGCCACGGCGACCCTGTCAAATACAAGGGTCAACTATGTGTGCAGGGATTAAACCAGATTGAGGGCCTAGACTACACGGAGACGTTTGCTCCTACCGGGAAGCCATCAACTCTGCAACTGTTACTTTTGTACGCACTCAAATCCAAACAACAAATTCGACAATTCGAAGTCAAAAGTGCATTCCTGCACTCGCCTATTGAAAAGGAAGTCATAATTCGCACCCCCAAGGGCTCGAAGAGAACCTCACGAGACCTCAAACTCAAAAAGTCTATCTACGGTCTCAAACAGGCGTCAAAAAATTGGTATGATACTCTCACTGCTTGGTTCAAAGAGGTAGGTTTCGAGGAATCTTCATGCGACCCATGCCTCTACCTATCTTGCAATGGTAATTCCCGACTGTTCTTTCACGTGGATGATCTGGTTCTTGTTGGAGACGGTGACAACTTTGAGGCAAAGTTCCTGAATTGTTTCTCTGGGTCAACAGCAAAAAACCCCGACACCATCCTAGGTATGAAGATAGAGGTACGGGGAGACAAGATCCTTCTCAGCCAGCCCAAGCACATTGAACTTGGGCTCAAAGAACTTGGCCTAGAAGCCGCCATGACCAGCAAGACTCCTTTGACTCAAAATTTTCAACTCAAACCTGCCACCGATGAAGAGTTTGAGCAATTCAAGGCCCTCAACGTCAACTATTGATCAGCAATTGGCCTATTGAATCATATTGCGTGCTACTCGCGGCCCGACATCAGCTTTGCTGTGTCCAGTCTTTCAAGATTTAACAACAAGCCTGGTATACTCCACTGGAACAAAGTGAAGGAAACCTGGAAGTACCTGAAGGGCACTCCACATATTCGACTCAGCCTGAAAGTTAAAAACGCTGACTCTCCAATCTCAGCTTACTCAGATGCATCTTGGGCTGACAATCCCGACACTCAAAGCTCTCAAACTGGCTATTTCTTTGCCAAGTATGGATGCATTGTATCCTGGAATAGTTGCAAGCAGAAGAACATCACATTCAGTTCCACGGATGCCGAGCTCAATGCGTTTGTCGACGCATTTCATGAGGCCACTTGGATCAGGGCGCTGGCATGCGAGATCTTCTCCACCAAGTCCACTTCCATTGTAATTCACACCAACAACAGCTGCCTGATTGACAAGATACAACAATTCGGATCCAACTCTAAGACTCAAGACTTAGACCTGAAAACAAAGGGGATAAGAGAAGAGCTGAAGTCAGGGAATCTCGTGGCCAAACTCATCAAATCTGAAGAAATGCCCGCAGATGCTCTGACTAAAAGCTCTAATCTTCACAGCCTCGAGCTTCTCCAATCATTCTTTGGATCCTTCAGGCCCACATAGCGTGGTTCATTTCTTTTTTTTGCTTTCTTTTCTTGCTCCCTATCTTTATGTTCATGATTCCGGCTCAATGTAGTAGGGTTCTTCATCTCTCCAGGCATGGGGCGTGTTGAGTTATTACAGGCATGAAGGAGCCCGGATCTCAGTCAACCGGGGGAAGTCACCTTTACTTCAAACCCCCCCTCTTGGAGGAGCTAGCCTGACTGAGATGACAGATCATCCCCAATGGATCTTTCTGATCATTCATCATCTTGACATACCTTCAAAACCTCAACCTCAGATACTCCAATTTAACTCTTTATTTTTTGTTTCTTCCTTCTATCTTGTTTCTTCATTTCTCTTTTGTACTTCTCCTTCCCTCATCATCCTCCAACTCTCAACCCTCACTCAACCTGCAACTCATGTACCAAATGCCTCAATGACTGCCTGGTGAGATTCATCACATCCAATTTCTTACTCATGATTCAAGCACTCATTCAAGCTGTGAACTACCAGCACCCACACCTCAACTCTTGAGCCGACCTCAGATCAATTCCATCTCATCTCCCTGATTCCTTTTCATTTCCAGTCGAGTGCAGTCTCTTCCTGTTTTTTCTTTCACATGTTCTCATTTTCTTAGAATCTTCTCCAGAATTTCTTGCTCATTTTGATTGTTCTTCTCAGCCTTCAGTCTTGTGTTAGGTCTTTGATCAATAAAATCTCTTCAAATTATGTGTTGATTTTTGCAAACATGACACTTTTATCAAGGAGAACCTTCACCCATTTCCTCCAATGACTTTCACTGAATGTCTTTCCAGGTTCTACCATCCTCACCCAAACTGATCTCAGGGTGCTTACCTCTTAAGCATCAAAAGCCTATGATTTACTAACTGATCTTTCTTCTCTAAAAGTATTTTCATGTCTTCCAAAGCTCTCATCAGAATACAAGGGTAGTTCATGATACTCCTTGCCTTCTTCAACACTCACTTACAGTCTTTGGAAGTTCTTCATTGAATTCACCCGGCCTCCTGTCACGTTGGGACAACGTGTTTCCAGAGGGGGGAACGCATACTCTGAACAGAATCCTGATGAACTTGAAACTTCTAAACATTTTTACCTCTCTTTGATAATTCTTGAAGCTCAACTGAGTGAATTGACCATAAATCAACAAGCTGACAAGTTACTCTAGGATATTATTCATAGATTGAAGAAAGGGAATGAAGTGACCAAAAATTCTATAGATTCCTACAGTTGCTTACTCCTGTTCATGTTTAAATTGGGTATACCCAAAATTCTGTCTAAATAAAGCTAGAAATACTGCTTCAATGAACCAAACTCCTTTGATCAAGATCAAAACAGCCTATGGATAAGTATAGGAACTATGCTGACCTTAATAGAAACTGAATTCAGAAAAGCATCCATCCTGGGAATTAAGTATGAATATCTGCAATTAAAATCACTACTGACAGACCTTCCAAGATAGCTCTTTGAACTTTGGTTGGAAACCTTTTCTTATTTTGGAAAAATTAGATACTCATGCTTCAAATCCAAAACCCTGATCAATTCATCCATCAATCCATCCATCCACCCACCCATTCAACCATCCTCAATCTCACCAACTACCTGCTGGGAACCAACATCCAACTTCATCACTTCTGGATTTCCCTGCTTCTCCATCAATTCATTTCCATCCATCATTCCAAACCTAACTCATCCTATAATCCTTTTTCCCAATCCACTTTCCAATCAATAATCTCCTAAATTAGATCAACACCAAAAGAACAGAAAATATAAATAATAAATAAAGTATTTTCATTCCTATCCTTCACCTTCCAAATAGTCTTTTCCATCCTAAATATCATATCACAAAATACTTCCAAATCAAAATATCCTTCAGTCCACCTATCTATTCCTTTTCCATCCCTTATATCCCTTCTTCCTTCATTTAATCAATCCTCAAATCCATCAACATCAAATCACCATTATCCTCAATCATCCATAACATTCCTGGGAGCCTTCCAACTTCACTTCTGGATTTTCATCACCATCAGCAGTTCAAACCAATCTTTAATACACCAGAACCCTCCAATAAGCTTTCATCTCAAATACTTCCAACCTCTTCAACCATCTTCCAGAACCTCCTCTTTTCATTCTCTCTTCTCTTCCACACCAAAGCTTTTTCACCTCCACAGCTCCCTTTTACTTCTTCATTCTTCCTTCTCTACTCCTCTTCCTTTATGTTTTTAATTATCTTCATTTTCATCCAATCTCTCCAGGAGCACTCTCATCATCAACCCAGTCCAAGGAAGAATCCCCCTCAGTCCCTTTTAAATACCCTCCAATCCTCCCCAACCCCCTTCAAGTTGAACTTCAAAGTCAAACCAGTCAAACTTTGAAGTCAAACCAGTCAAACTTCAAAGTCAAACCAGTCAAACTTTGAAGTCAAACCAGTCGAGCTTCAAAGTCAAACTTTGAACTTTGAGCTTCAAACCAGTCAAACTTGTGGAACGTGGAACTTCAAACTAGTCAACTTGCCTAACTTCTCAAACCTCTCAAACTTCAAATCTCCAACTTCAAACTTCCACCTTTCAAACTCCCATTCTAGCCTCAGACTTTGAGTCCCAGACACTGTGCAATACTTCACATGCTTCAAGCTATTTAACCTTTTTTCCAAGCCTGCCAGCTTCCAACCAGCAAGTACAGCAGACCTCTATCCTCACCCCCAGCATATCCTTCTTTTGGCATCAGGAGCTGCCCCTTCCCTTTCAGGGGGGGTACTGTCATAACCGTAGTTCTGACACTCCTTCAACTCAACCAATCCAACCTCTTCATCAAACTCACCCTCATATCAAACCCAACTTCACTACTCCTGTACCTTCCAGGGGATAGTACTACCTCTGCATCTCTTGCAGTTTCCATCCTCTTCCACCAGCTTCACTCTCTCCCTGTATGGTATAAGCTCTATGTACATGTACAACTCACCTGTAATGTGATTCAGCCAACCTTCTCAGGACCTCTCCCTCTCTCCATGGCTTGGTATAACCTTCATCACTCCTCAACCCAATTGGTATATGAGTTAGTACATACTACACTTAGTATATACATAGTACATACTCTCCACTGTCTGTTCAGCCCATACTCCCAGGACTCCAGATCAGTACATATCAAACCTTCCTGGATAGGCCCATCACCAAATTAGTCAACTGCAGCCTCCAGCCCAATCAGTCAACATGTAATACCATGGGAACTCCAACCTGCAACACCAGCCACTCATCCCTCAAGGCCTCCTTCTCAGCTCTCACATATACTGGCCTCTCCTTCCCTCCTGGACTAATTCCCCCCAAGGAATTAGTATAGTACTTCTTACTGGTTAGTCCCTCTTCCAGTAGGTGTCATCTCAGCACAAGACAACCTTCACCCAGCCTTCTTAACTCATATCATCTTGCCCCTTCCTGGTGTTAATCTTATAGGATTCAAAAATTCTCTCTTCAACAACCTCCTGGACTGTTCTTCTCATCCTTCCTCTTCTCATCACTTGTACTCCTCCTTTCATCTCCTTCATTGAAATCAAATCAAACATCCTTGAGTTCTAAGAGTTTTAGTGCCTGTGCCTTCAGCCCCTTGCACGCCAGGGGCAGTCGTGACACCAACACAGGAGCAGAAGGCTCCACTATCTAGGAGTAACTTCACGAGAGAACCTTGGATTAGTCCTGTAGCATAACAAGTTTTGCCTTTGGTCTAGCTTTTTCCAATAGAGGGTTTCAGAGTCAGAGTCTTGGCTTCAGAAACATTTTGGATTTTCATGTTGGGAATACATTGTTGTGCTAGATTGGAATCCTTGTTGGCTGAATCAATTTCCAGGGAGGATCCTATGTCCCCTTCAATGACATTGATGGGGTTAGTAATCATTAATTCATACTCAGATAATGATCCATCAGTGTCATCCAGTTGGGGTTTGAGTTCATTATCCTCATCTCCTCCTTCAATGAGATTGATCTTTCTTCGGGGCTGGGGACAGTCAGGTCTTACATGTCCATTTTGGTTAAAGTTCCAGCATACCTTTTCTTTTGTCTCAGAAGTCTTCTTGATTTCTAATTGGGGATTGGTGTGTTAGAATTTGAGTTTATATATATGTGAATTTCACTGGAGTTTGAAGTATCATTTATTGAATTGATTTGATTTATATTATTACCTTTTTATTGAATTATTAAAATAATGGTTAAAATATAACTGGGCTGTGTTCTCAGTAGTGATTGTCAGACTGTCTAAGCATAACATTTCACTTACCATGTTACTTAAACTGCTTATGATAATTTTGCCTTATTCATTTTGTACTCAACCACTTGTTGGTCAATCATGTATTTAGTCTATATTAACCATGGTGCTCTCAAGTGCAATTCATCATCTGTTCAGCCAACACATCCACCGGAGTTTCCTTTTCCTCCTGATCTCAGGTCTGTTATGCTTGATGTTACAAGCCCCTTTCACTCATTCTTTAATCCTTTCATCTCATTAGAGCTCAGCTCTCTTTATCTTTAACACGGTTAAAAGCCTTTGCTCAACCTGAGCCAACTATACTTCATTCAAACTGTCCGCCTTCAACAGTCTCAAGCTGAATGACAATCTTCAACTCTTTTGGCAAGGGGGAGAGATTAGGATGAGCCTTGTCATTGAATATCAAGCCCATCCTATCCACCCACTTCAACAACAAACACTAGGACACCATCAAGTTGGAGGACAAGGAGGAAGGAGTCAACAGATACCAATACATCCATCCAATTAATTGGTCATCAATGAACATTGAAAGGAATTGCTGAAGGACAAAAATCCTCACCAAGATCACCAAATTGATTGCTGGGGAAGTAGGAAAAAGATGATCAGAGTGATCCCTATCAATCACCAACATCATCATCATCATCATCATCCCTTTGATCCTGGTCCCACGACTTTCAATCTATCGATTCAAGGCTCAAGATTGTGATTGATCAAGAGCAACTACCTGTGGTGATTGATTGAGCTAATTGCTTGAGGTTTTAATCAACAGCCTGCAAACCAAGTTTGAACCCAATATTGCAATTGATCATAGTGAGATTGCTTGAGACCCAGCAGACATGAACTGCATCCCACCTGAGTATCAAGTTTACCTCCATCCTGATTTTGACCCCCAAGTGTTTGCAAATTCAGTCCTCAACAATGAACAGTACCTTTCAGCAAATGTATCCCAGATTGCTTTGGGTAATGTTAGTTTGGTACTCTTGAAACT